>JANVCC010000017.1:30188624-30281008 GCA_025345505.1 Todiramphus chloris collaris
AGAACAGGGCCTTTGTTTATAACGACCAGCCAGTAAAAATGTATAGATAAATATATGCATAAAATCAGGCTACTCTTTTTCTGTACTAGAAGAATATCTTGACCTGAAGAGATTCCCCCTGCAAAGAGATATTTCACTTATTTACCCAAATTAGAGTGTAGTCTATTTATTGTTCTGATGAATGTCTTGTTTGTTATGAAAGTGCACACAGTGTGTAAGAAAGTCTAAGCTCACTGAGCAACTGAAATAGGAATGGAAGGAAGATGAAGGGAAGCAATAACTTGTCTTCAGTAATGACTTTTCTCCCCATTGGTCCCCTCCCTAGGCATGATCAGAGAGAAGCTTCCTGCTTCACTCCAGATACTAAAATATGAGATCTGCAATTACTTGACTGAATTCAATATAGACATGAGATAACCGTTTCCCCCAGGAAAATATTTTTTCCATCTTATTTACTTTAAACAAGATAAACCTTAAAAGAGGACATTATGATTAATCATGTTGACCGTTTACAAACTCTTTGAGTTGCCATGCTGTGTATTCACTAAGTAAGTCTTGGGATCTGGTCCAGTTATTTTTTAGCTCTCTGAATTACTTAGCAAGTGCTTCTCAGTCACTCCCTTACTGCTGTACTGTGGAGAGTATCATGCAAGATTGGAAGGCACACAGCAGCAGCATGCTTTCTCCTCAAGTGAAGCATGTGGTGTGTGCACAGCCATCCTCATTCAGACCTGCAGCACACAGGGAACAGTTGGCAAAGATGGTCTCTGTACATTACTGACAGTTCTGATACATGTCTACGGTCCCACTTAAAATGCAACATGTCAGTGAGGATGTATCATTGTCCATAAAGTTAAATTAGGCTTAGATATTAATGGCATAGGCTGTAGCCTAAACTGTTGTGGACTGAGATGTGGTTCATTTTTCCATGGCCTTCACTTGTACAGAACACCAAACATGTCTGCTGTCCCACCGAGAACAGTCTGTGCATGATGCAACAGAAACTGCTGTGGGAAAGAGCTTTTCTGTCTCCAGCACCACTTAATATCCTCATCACACTACCCTCAAATCAAGAGCAGCAAGCCTCTGTTCCAGCTCTTATGTTTCTTTCTTGCCAATCCCTTCTATTGCAAGAGGAACTTTATCTTTGTGGCAGTTAAATTAAATATTGCCTACATGTCTGAAAGGTTTAAACCACCTTTTAATACCTTTGTGAATTACAAAAAATTATTATCACAGAATCACTCAGATTGGAAAAGACCCTTGGGATCATCGTGTCCAACCATTAGCCCTACTCTACAAGTTCACCCCTAGACCATGTCCCCCAACACCACATCCAAGCGATGTTTAAACACATCCGGGGATGGCGACTCAACCACCTCCCTGGGCAGCCTATTCCAATATTTCACCACTCTTTCCATGGAGAATTTTTTCCTAATGTCCAGTCTAAACCTACCTTGCTTCAGCTTTACGCCATTCCCTCTGGTTCTATCCCTAATTACCTGAGAGAAGAGACCAGCACCAGCCTCTCTACAATGTCCTTTCAGGTAGTTGTACAGAGTGATGAGGTCTCCCCTCAGCCTCCTCTTCCTCAAACTGAACAGACCCAGCTCCTTCAAACGATCCTCATATGATCTATTCCCCAGTCCCTTGACCAGCTTTGTTGCCCTCCTCTGCACCCGCTCCAGCACCTCGCTGTCTCTCTTGTACTGAGGTGCCCAAAACTGGACAGCACTCGAGGTGAGGCCTCACCAGTGCTGAGTACAGGGGGACAATCACCTCCCTGCTTCTGCTGGTCACACTATTTCTAATACAGGCCAGAATGCCATTGGCCTTCTTTGCCATTTGGGCACACTGCTGGCTCATATTCATTTGCCTGTCTATTAGAACCCACAGATCCCTCTCTGTGAGACAGCTCTCCAACCACACTGCCCCAAGCCTGGAGCTTTGCATGGGGTTACTGCAGCCCAAGTGCAGGACCTGGCACTTGGCCTTATTGAAACTCATACCATTAACGGTGACCCAGCGAACCAGTCTATCT
Organism: Todiramphus chloris collaris; assembly: GCA_025345505.1. Lineage (NCBI taxonomy): Eukaryota > Metazoa > Chordata > Aves > Coraciiformes > Alcedinidae > Todiramphus > Todiramphus chloris. The sequence goes on from JANVCC010000017.1 coordinate 30,190,666, forward strand.
ACGTCTCTCTGGAGAACCTCTCTATCCTCACGCAGATCGACACACCTGCCTAACTTGATGTCATCTGCAAATTTACTGATGGTAGACTATGTCCTCATCAAGATCATCAGTAAAGATGTTAAATCGAAACAGCCCCAGCACTGAGCCCTGAGGAACACCACTTGTGACCTGCCACCAGCTGGATTTAGTACCATTGGCCACTACTCTCTGGGCCCGTCTGCCCAGCCAGTGCTTGATCCAGAAGATCATATTCTCATCCAGGTCATGAGCAGCCAGCTTTTCCATTAGAAATCTATGGGGAACAGTGTCAAAAGCCTTCCAGAAGTCCAGGTAGACCCCATCCATAGCCTTTCCCTCATCCAATAGTCGGGTCATCTTGTCATAGAAGGAGATCAGGTTCATCAGGCAAGATCTGCCTTTCCTAAACCCATGCTGACTTGCCCTGATTGGCTGGTTGCCCTCTATACAACTTGTAAGAGCACTCAAGATGATATTCTGCTTTGATTGTTAAAAGAAGAACACACCACAGATGTGGAACAAGGTCACTCACAAACTTCATGAGCCAAGGGTTTGCAATAGCTCCATGCCAGTATCAGCATCTTGAATTCTGACACAAGGCCCATTGCAGTGGCTCCACCTTTCCTTTCTCCACTGCTGGTGCATCCAAAAGTGCCAGTACTGTTGCTACTACCCCCACCCCACTGTGCCCACCAGTAGAGCCATGGCTCTTCAATGTCATGGGCCACAGCAGAGGAAGAGGCAATGGTGGGAGGCACTGAGTCCACTGACACAGAGAGGGACCTAGGGTACTAGGGATAGAGGGGCGAGGAGCTGCCTGGTGAATCAAGCAAATGGAGAATCTGATGATAGGTTCTCTTTGTTTCATATCAAAAAAAAGCACAAGCCTTTAAACGCTTTGTTGCTGCAGTACAATACAGACTATATTGCCATTTTGCTTCTACAGTGCAAAGACCATGAGAAAGCTGAAGATTTGGCTTCCTGAAACTAGCCAAAGACTTACTGGACAATAAGGTGAAGAACATTCAATCCATCCTAAATTCACTGAACAACAGCAAGAAAAGATCTTCCTTAAAGTAGGGGGCAGACACTTGCCCATTTCTGAGCCAAAAGAGAGTGGTACCTCTGATTCAATCACAGATTTATCAATGGGAAGTCTAAAGCCTGCAATGTTTTTCAGCAACTCCAAGGATGACTGTTAACTGACCAGCTCACAAGTTATCAGCAGTACAGTCACGTCACTGGTCTGTGCAATCACATCACTAAGACGATCTGGTACTCGTATAAACAAAAAACCAACATGTCAGATGAGGATTTACCATGAAACAGGATGTGCTTTTATTTTCTGATACCTTTAATCTGATACTTTACTTTTCTTCTGGCCATCTGGACCAATGAAGAAAACTGAGCACAAATCTGAGCATTAATGACAGCAGAAAAGTTGGTGATGCTGGATGAAATTTAGCAGATCTAAGTCAATTAAAAAGGTTCTCTTCCTCTTTGTAGTCTATTAAAACATGTTTTGCTACCAAGAGTTAGTCAAAACAATAAACCGCTTCACCGGTACTTGGCACATGCATCATTCACTAGAAGCAAAAGGGCAAAAACTGTCAATATTTCATAGAAAAGTGCATTAAGACACCTTCTTAAAAAGCAAGAATCCATTCCATTAACATGTTCCAACCATCACTTCTTAGGCAATTCAGTACATACACTTATCCAGGATCAAGTCTCATGAACACAAGCCATCTCCTTTCCCAAAAAGCACCCACAGATATCTGTGATGGAAATAAGCCAGTGCATCAGAGAGCCTTCTCCTGTCACCTTTCAAAATGAACTATTGTGACTGTCAAAAATAAATCTCCGTATTCATATAGAACGGTATACTTAGTTCTGTATTGCTTTAGAAAGACAGTTCACTCCAATTTTGGTTTCATTACAAATTCAAAGCCTTTCTTGAAACAGAACCTCCACCCTTCAGACATTTCTAATGTCAAGCACTACAGAACAACACTTCCACAACACAGTTTCAGTTTTCCTGTGGCTGCTGTCTTTATGATACTTAGTGCCTGTAGTCCTTCTCTTTTCCAACTACTGAAGGTTTTAAACCATGTGTTTAAATGACTTGCTGAAACAAGGACAAGGAGAATAAGTAATTACAATTCTCTTCTTTCCTCCCATTTTGCCACTGTACTATTAACATGTAATTAGGAATCTAATTTTTAGTTAGGTGTTTAAAAAAATCACGAAGCAAAGAGTTTTAAATTATTAATGATCCATTTTTTAAAAGGCAAACTGAAATAAGTGTACTCTCTTCTTCACATATTTAATGATCATAATGGTTTAATACATTATTCTTCAATCGCTAAGGACAGGTTTGCAGAGAAAGGCAGTATTTTCTCTAATTAGAGGTACTAAAATTCCCTCATAGCCATGATAGGCTACAGCTACAAGAAGTACCTTCACTAAGTGTCAGGCTTAAACTGCACAGAGGACATTTTTCAAATGCAGGAAAGTATCATTATGCCTGTACAGATGCTTTTTCACTGCTGGTGCCAGAGATGCTTCTTGTTGGAAAGACCTTGTTATCAAATATTGATTTAAGGCACTTATTAATCACAAATGTGATAGAGACATTCACACAGACATAAGAGGCTGTTGCTTGTTTGATACCCTGTAATCAGCTTGGCAGATAATTCCTCTCTAGAATCTAGGGGCAACAGGGAATTTCATAATCAAGAAAGGGTCTACAGATGCCTGGGACTGGGACCACTAAGGACAGTGATTTGCAAAGTACAAAATATTTCAGCCAGTGAATATAACGCAGGGTTGTGGGCTGGGGTACTTGACATGTTCAGAAGATTCACTATTTGCTTAAAGCACATGACCCTTCTTTCTCTCAGTCCATCCAAACCTATGCAAGTCTTTGTGCAAAGACCCAACAGCTTGGGTGAGGTTAATGGAACTTCACTTCTTCACAAGGACACCACTTGCAGATACACAGCAGACACCAGTTTTCATTAACAGGGGTTACAGGCCATTTAAAATTCAGAACAGCCACCTTTTAATTTATTTTATATACATTTTGAGGTTGAGACTGGTACAAAGCTGAAGCCACACATAGAGCTTGTTCTGCACTCTGACACCATACTCGAGAATACCCAAGAAGATAAAATGGGAAGTCTCCGTTTTTCCAGCACCAATTCAGATTTGTACTTAGACAACATCTAGGATACTAAACTTCTGATTGTACCAAAATACAGGTTTTCAGTTAAAAAGTGAGATGTTAGCATCAAGAAAGGGAAAACTTTGAAGTCTGCCTTTGGCTGAGCCGATGCAACAGTGTATACAGTATAAGCACTGATTACAGACAAACCAGAACGAACAGTAGCATGAATAAGGTGGATATCCTGTTGGGTGTCTGTTACAGATCACCTAACCAGGATGAGGAAGCAAACAAAGCATTCTACAAGCAGCTGACAGAGGTCCCACAATTGCTAGCCCTTATTCTCTTGGGGGACTTCAACCTATTGGATGTCTGCTGGAAATGTAACATAGCAGAGGAGGAGACAGGCGAGAATGTTCCTCAAGCGTATGGAAGATAACTTCCTGATATAGCTGGTAAGTGAGACTACCAGGGGAGGTGCCTCACTAGCTCTGCTGTTCACAAACAGGGAAGGTCTGGTGGGAGATGTGGTGGTCAGAAGTCATCTTGGTCTTAGAGACTATAAAATGATTAAGTTCTCAATCCTTAGTGAAGTAAGGAGCAGGGTTAGCAAAAGCTCACCATGAACTTCTGGAGGGCAGATTTCAGCCTGTTCAGGACATTGGTTGAGAAAGAGCCTTTGGAGACAGTCCTGAAGGACAAAGGGGTTCATGAAGGCTGGACAATATTCAAGAAGGAAATCTTAAAAGCTCAGGAACAGGATGTCCCCGCATGCCGTGAGATGAAATGGCAGGGAAGACAACCAGCCTGGATGAACAAGAAGCTTCTGATGGGACTCAGAAAAGAAAGGAGAGTTTACCTCATCTGGAAGAAGGGACAAGCATCTCAGGATAAGTACAGGGATCTGGTTAGGTCATGCACAGAGAAACTGAGAAAGGCAAAAGCCCATTGGGAGCTCAATAGAAAGGCAAAAGCACGTCGGGAGCTCTATCTTAAGAGACAAGAAAAAAAGTTTTTATAAATATATTAACAATAGAAAGAGAGAGGATCTCCATCCTTTATTGGATGTGAGGTGGAGCATTACAACCAAGGACGAGGAAAAGGCTGAGATACTTAATGCCACCTTTGCCTCCATCTTTATTAATCACACAAGCTACCCCCAGGGTATTCAGCTTTCTAAACTGGAAGATAAGGATTGAGAGCAGAACAACCCCTCCATAATCCAGGAGGAAGCAGTTAATGACCTGCTACAGCACCTGGACATTCACAAATCTATGGGGCCAGATGGGATCCACCCTGGACTATTGAGGGAGCTGGCAGAGGAGCTCACCAAGACTCTCTCCATCATTAACCAGTCTTGGCTAGCAGGTGAGGTCCCAGATGAATGGAGGCTTGCCAATGTGATGCCCATCTACAAGAAGGGCTAGAAGGAAGATCTGGGGAACTACAGGCCTGTCAGCCTGACCTCTGTACCAGGAAAAAGTATGGAGACATTAATCTTGACAAAGTTCACATGGCAAGTGCAGGACAGACAGGGGATCAGGCTCAGCCAGCAGAGGTTCAGGAAAGGTACGTCCTGCTTGACCAAGCTGATCTCGTACTGTGACCAGGTGACCTGCCTAGTGGATGAAGAAAAGACTGTGGATGTTGTCTGCCTGGACTTTAGTAAAGCCTTTGACACTGTCTCCCACAGCATTCTCCTAGAGAAGCTGGTGGCTCATGACATAGACAGGTGTGCTCTTCACTGGGTTAAAAACTGGCTGTCCATCCGGGCCGAGAGAGTTGTACTAACTAGAGTTAAATCCAGCTGGTGGCCAGTCACCAGTGGTATTCCCCAGGGCTCAGTGCTGGGGCCGGTCTTGTTCAATATCTTTATTGATGATCCAGATGAGGGGATTGAGTACACCCTCAGCAAGTTTGCAGATGACACCAAATTGAATGGGTGTGTCAATCTGCTTGAGGGTAGGGAGGCTCTGCAGAGGGTACTAACAGGTTGAATCAATGGGCTGAGGGCAATTGTATGAGGTTCAACAAGGCCAAGTGCCGGGTCCTACAATTTGGTCACAACAACCCCAGGCAGCATTACAGGCTTGGGGAGGAATGGCTGGAAAGGAGCCCAGCAGAAAAGGACCTGGGGGTGCTGGTCAACACTCAGCTGAACATGAGCCCGCAGTGTGCCCAGGTGGCCAAGAAGGCCACCAGCATCCTGGCCTGTATCAGAAATAGTGTGGCCAGCAGGAGAAGGGCAGTGATCATGCCCCTGGACGGGCTGCACAGGGAGGTGGTGGAGTCACCATCCCTGAAGGAATTAAAAATATGTGTAGATGAGGCACTTCAGGACATGCTCTAGTGGGATGGTGAGGTGGGTTTTGGTTAGTTTTTCTCTTTTTTTGGCATTTCTTGTTTGGTTGGGGTTTTTGGTATTATTTGTTGTTGTTGTTGTTTGATTGTGGGGTTTTTTTTTTTTTGTTTTTGTTTGTTATTTAGTTTTTTGATGGTTGGATGCAATGATCTTAGACGTCTTTTCCAACCATGACAATTCTGTAATTCTGTGAATTAAGCACAGTGTACACATCCAAAATGGCTGGATCCAATCCATGCAATATCCAAGCTATCCAGCCTGGATCCAGATATTGACAGTCACATGGCACCAAGCCCAGTTTAATAGATTAAATTTGCAATGCTGATTTCAGATACTAACTGGCAACTCAATATGGCAAAGTACTGGGTGGACTTACTACATCAGATGTCCTCTATCTTGAAGAATATGCCATGCCTCTTTGTACAGCATCTGCACATCTGCTGTCACTCCTCATACAATATGTTGGCCCCTTGCACAAGTTCTGCTAGATGATAATTTACACATCCACTTATGAGGCCCCTGACAAGACATCACCGAGAGTTTCTCTGAGCACAGGAGCAAGAAAACAGAAAATAGCATCGATTCCTGTCTGTAACAACTGCTGGAACTTACTGAAGAGTAGCTATTGACCCCCACTAAGATAAGAAGGGGGATCTCTCTGTTAATCAGCTACTCCAAGATCAGAGCAGATCTGGGCCATCGAAGCAGGGTCATGAACATTTTTATCAATGAGTAGCCTATGGGACCAGATGAGCATAAATCAGCTCTTCTTACTATCTGGGATGCAGCATACATAATTTCAGATATTAGGTGATCTTCTGATTTTATTGTCACTCTTGCAGATATAGCAGCATGCTTTTTCACGTGTTCCCTTCATTTACAGTGCCCTAAAAGACAGAAGGGCCTTTGCTAACAATCTCACAGCTGTTTGTGTTCATAGAGGAAACAAACTTTGCTTCACTCAAGCAAACTCAAGAACCAATTGTTAAGGTAGTATATTAAGCTTCAAAATTTATGAGGAAACCACACATTAGAGTTCCCAAAGCAATATAAAAAGTAATTTCAAAAGGCTTATTAGTCAATATATATACTTCATTATGGGAACTGATTTTGAAACCACCTTTGGAATACACGTCACAGGGTTCCATAGGGGCTTACCCTAAGTACCAGACTAGTTGCTGCTTACCCTAATAAACTCTCTGATGAAAAACACAGTAAGATTATTAATTCTGCAGGTACATCAAGCTGGAAGTGATTGCCAGTACTCTGGAGGACACAAATAGAATTCAAAATAATCCTGAAAAAAACCAAAAGAGATCTGAAGAGAGGAGAATGCAATTCAACTAGTAAAGTGCAGGTTAGCATGCTGAGGCAAAGAAAAAAATCAAGCAAATGCCAATTGGGAATAAATAGGTAAAAAGGGCACTGATGTAAGTTTCTGAGCAAAAGGATCTCAAGATGAAGATGGCTCAGAACTCCTAGCATCCTCTCCCATCGTGCCATAAACTGGCAGAAGAAAACCAAAACAACAAAAACTACAAAACACTCGAAGCAAGCAATGCAGGGTGGACCAGTAGTCATCCCTACCCGCTGAATTACACTTTAAAGCATTAGGTTGTCAACACGATCCAGCGTGTGAAATCCCTTAAGTTACAGCCTTTGGTTGTGAAACATTCAGAGATTAAAATATGGTTGTTCTTGGTTTCTTTAGGGATACAGTGCAAAGCCTGCCTCTTTCAAAAACCTTTGCCTACTGATCAAGGCTTCAAAGAGCTATAAATCTCTAATCCCCATAGATATGCCATGAAGAAAGAGAAAATTCTAAGCTATGTAGAAGCTATAAGGAAATTATGGCCAGCATATCCAGCAGAGAATTAGTCTCTGGACCTAAGATACCTAGGCATGTGATAAAAAGATAAGGTGCTACTTAAAGCCGGTGTTTTTTCTTTTTTTTTTCTTTTCTTCTGACTGTCTTTAAAATTAGGATTTCTGCTTCTTCACTTTCTGTATTAAAGAAATGTACTCTAAGTAAAGCAACCTGACTTGCATACTGATTTATTCTGTATGATGACACAATTCCAGTAAAGAACTGGGATTCCTGGTAAACAGAAATTAAGCATGAAGTGATGATCTCTCTTATCGTGTGGGTGTTTGAGATCAGCACCAGATGTCATCTCTCTCTGCTGCTCCCATACCTCAGCACCACATAACGTACTAAAGGACTAACAACCTCTCTGTCGCTCCCTGCTTGCCTCCTGGAAAAGCAGCTCATTCCACAAGCACGTCCTAAATCTTGTTCTTGGAAAGATGAGCTGGTAAAATATTATGCATGAATCAGTACACATTTTAATTCTCTCTCTCCTCTTATTTACCGATGGATTTATAAGGAGACTCTAAAGCACAGTGCCCCACCCCTGCAGCAGTGCACAGTCTGGCTCATGCAATGAAGAATGGCAAGGATGTCCTGTCCCCCCCCCACCTTAAGTCCAAAGCCATCATCCTTCCCCATTATTACTGTGTTGGTATCCTGCTGTCTTTACTTTCAATATACTATAAAACATCTTCAGCAACATGATTTTTGCTTCATTTTCCCCTTAAGCAAATGCCAGGAAATAAAGTCAGTAGATTTTCAGAAGTCTGGAATTCAAAATCACACTTGTCACCTCCTCACAAGGAATTATTTTTCCTGTAATCAGTACAAGCAATTCCTAGGCACATTAGTACAGAAGCTCATTGGGATTCATATGTGAAAGTAATGCAATGTTAAATAATTTAAGAGAATGCTGTCATCTCTGTAAATGTTTCCTGAATTCCTTGATTATTAACATTTATGTTGTTCCAATTAACAATGAACATTCTTGAGGGTTTTGCCAACATAAATATGGCCTGTTTAAGCAAATTACTCCCCAAAAGCACAGATTTCAGTGGTGGCTTTTCGTCCTACAGGTGTTTTATCTTGGCACTGGTCAACAACTCACCATTTCTTGCCAGCTTCAGTGATCCAGAGCATCTGCTCTCGGCTTTTGGCACAGGCACAAATGTGTAACACTGTCAATTCACTAGGAATCACAAAATTGTGTTACCAGTTTTGAAAGTTTAGACAAAGAAGTCAAACTAACTTGTCCCACTAACAGTTGAAGGTATTTCACTGTTTCGGGATGTTGTTTTGGGCTTACATCATCTCAGACGAACAAAATTTTTATTCCAGACAATGGCTGCTGCTGCATTTCTTTGAATGAAGAGCACACCTATCTAAATATATTTGGGAAAAGCATGTAAGTAAAGGTGAGCAAATGCTTAATTCTTTTCAGGACTGCAGCAGCTATACATGCTTATCCAAGCTCATGCTCCTAGATATCTAGGGACAAGAAGTATAACCTATATATGCACACCTGGGACAGGGGGAGGAGGAAGTGAGGTTTATTACGGTGGTTACTACAGTTCATCATTCTTCTACAAACTATGACTCATGCTTTAAGCTGACTTTTATTACAGACATTAGTCTAGTCAAATAGTAAAAGATATAATGCAAGCAAGCTATTTGATTTTTACAGATTTTAATACTACAAAGTACGAAGGGAAAAGCTGATTTCTCCAGAACACTGGTGCTCAATGACATCAAAGCAGTAGAAATTCTTAAGTAAAGGTCCCAGCTTTCCCCTCCCCCCCACCCCTTTCAAGTCCCTAGCACAATTTTAACAGAGGAAGCGTTAGGCACAACATTTAGGCCCAGAAAAGCATCTACAATATTACGGAGATATTGAAGGAAATTGAATGGCACATAGGACAATGGAAAAATAGGACATTGCATGGAAAATGGACACTAGATAACATCTGTTCCTTATTCCACTGACTGGCACATACAAAGAGAAATGGACATCAGATGGACCTTCAGCTCTCAAAATGACAGTTTACCTCTAATTAGATAAATTCTGGCAGTTTAACGATAGCTGAGAAACTGGCATCTAAATTCATAGCAATCCAACTCTTAGGCACCCAAATGTGCACCTGAGGTCGTTAAAAGGCCTACACTCTAACTGCTCTGCTAACAAATTAACAGTCCTTTTTTATAACAGACAAAAGAATTGCACCTTTGCAGAAACAACAAAAGTCTGGCCACAAATATAAACTAGAATACTTCAAAGAAACCATCTTTTCCAAGCTTTCCCCCAGTTTGTCATTTCACAAACATCCAACCTACTATCAATTATGAAGACCAGACTGCATTCTGAAAAGAGCCAGGAAGTTAACTAAAATGAAACTACGGATAGATTTAACAGATGAGCTCTAGTAAGGCATGCTGTTGCAATTTATAACCTTATTTTACTCAGCAGTCCACCTATCCTTAGAGGGCCAGTAAGAAGGAACACATGCATTCATGTCAATGGTTTCATTTCACACTTTCCCATTGTAGGCTGAACCCCCTGCTGGATTTTTTAAGTTGTCAGAGCTGTGCACAAGGACACTGTGATAAACATAATGTGAGTGTGATAGCCACTAGCAGAAGGTGTGGTGTAGGCACCTGAAGCTAAAGCCTCATGGTGACCTCTTCCAGAGCACGACATCAAAGCTCTAAGGCAACTTCAGTTGCAGTAACAGTTCACAATTTTGAGGTCTATTCAGTGGCCCACTCCAATTTTTCCTGAAATCCATACAAAAATCTCACTGTCTTCAAGTGAAACAGGAGCAAGCCACCAGCTTATCACAGAATTTGTCCATAGGCACAGAAACTAAATGTGTTTTTGCCTCAGTGCTGATCTATTCTCTCCTTGTTTGTGCTGCTGTCACCCTGCATGCTTAGAATGAATAGTCATTATGAGAAATCTCCACACAAACTTAACTAATTATATAAGAAACTTGTCACTCCAAACTTCAGTTGTGTCTCAGTTGTTACTACATTCTCCAATAGAAATATTTATGTATTACCTATCAGAGAATAACAAATTAGCACAATTACTGCACATCATATTTTTTTAAATGCTAAGTATCATTTCAAGGCTTTATCTGTCACAGCTAAAACCAGCTGATGAACTCCTATAGTCACTGAATTTCCCAAGAAAGCTCTTACAGGTAATCCTTTTCTGAATACTTAAATACACACTTTCCCCTGCAGCTCAACACACTGGGCTATAAGAATTCAGTATTTCAACAGTTTGGCATTCAGACTTGTTGTAAACCAATTTGGAATTGTGTACACCACAGTAACACTGTGCTCCAATAGCCAGGTGATTTTAACTCTTATCAGTCATTATGCTCATTCAGCAACGAGCTCTTCCTAGGTGGCAACGGCTTGGATCCAAGTAACTGTGATACAGTTTAATAATGCAATGTATCCCGCTGCTTATGCTCTCAGCTTGATGTTCAAAATACAAGCAAATGTAGAGGAGAAATGGGCACAGCAGCTTAGGTAACATACAAAAACAACTCTGGGGTTTGGCTTTAGGTAGCAATTGAACCTCGGAGGTTCAAGGACATTTTGTTGATCGTTTCTGTCCCAGCATTCGCAGCCTAGTTTCGAGCTTGAACCTGCTGGTTCAAGTTGGGGAAGGAAATGAAACTTCTAAGTGAGAAAATCTGCACGTGCAGGATTATGTACTGGTTGCCACTTTCCCTGCTTATTTTCTTTCCAATGGTTCTGCACTGTTTACCCAAGCTGGTATGTTTGTTACCGCAGAAGCTGCAATATCTACCTTAACATTCCAAGAGACCATGACTAAGACTTTTACTGCACTACTTTACTTTAAAAGGACAACCTAAACACAGGAGCCCAGCTGCACAAAGATTTAGCCATTAGAAGAGTTAATAACACAGTCACTATGTTTCTATGACAGAGGAAGGGAGTTGACATAAAATGAGCGTATATCTCTTGATGACACATTACACAAACAACATTACACTCACTTGTTAGTCATATTTGTAAGATTTCTTGTGTTAGTAGGAGATTTCACAGCTTGCCAACAACAGATATTTCCAAAAGGTCTTTCCTCCCAAGTCCTAGACACATATGGACACACACAGTCAGAACTGAGCAATTCATACAGTGATGTTTGTAATCAATCTCATCAAATGGCTCACGAGGAAAAGTACTGACATGGAATGCAAGAATTACGCCTGTAAGGAACATCCTGAAACTCATGATAAATTCATAGATTATATTTGTAAGTTGATGCTGTGAAGTAAAACAACCCTTTTAAGGAAAGGGATAGAAGACAGGACAGTCACATGTACTGTGCATATATATATTTCTAGAAGTGTTTAAAAATAACAAGTGAGAAGCTAACAAAAAAGCTTAGGTAATTACATAACGCTATTAAACTGTGTTTGTAAAGGGTTAATGAGAAATAACAACAGTGAAACTAACAAAGAATTTATGTAAAGGTGGGAGACTGCAGTCAACAACGGTTTACATCAGCTGAGAATCCAAACTGTAGTCCTTCCAGTTCTGGAATCAAAGAAACCCACTCTCAGTACTGATTAAGACCCTCAAGATTTACCACAGAGGCACTAGTGCTGTAACTGAATGCATGAATCCAAAGCCTCATGCCTACTCAAACACTAGAGAAACAGCTAGGGGTGAAATGCATTGTAAACCATTGCTTTGTCCAATAAGAAATTCTAAGATATCTTTTATGAATTGGAATGTAAACTTGAAATACTGGTAAAAGAAAAAAAGTGAAAATTCAGAATACTTCTGGAACAGCATAAAAGAAATATTCTAACAATTCCAAACAGACTACAAACTATTTTGTCAAATGAAACAGGAAAGATTTGTTTTGAACTAACTTAAAACAAAACTCACTCTCCACTGGACCTAACATCAAACTACAATTTCCAAGCCTACTGCAGTATTTGCCTATTCCTTCTGTCTCAGAGTCAATAGATAAAACTACAAAGGGCTTTGGTATATACATGAAAGGACAGATGGCAGCAAGGCAAAGGTAGGACACAATGCATGACGGATAGCATAGTTCAGAGAGGCAGTCCAATGCATGGGCTTAGCAGGACATTCAATATAACAAAACTCTTCCTATGTGATGCAGACAATTCTAATGCTTTCTTAATCTGGAGCCCTGGTACTAAACTGTTTTTCTGTGATTTGTTAAGGCCAAATGTTCAGGCTTTAGTCAGACTACAATATTTATTTTCGTTTTTTCACAGCACAAAATTAAAGAAAATAATCACTAAATATTTTCTCCAGCTGCAAATTTTCATTATACAAGAGCTGTCAGAAATTTTACAGCCAGCTGTACATTGAAGTTAGAGTATTTAATTATACAATAACTTAAAAACATGGTAGCATAAATGAAGTAGAATCCATTAAAAAATCTAATATTCTGTCATTTTAAATTGTCCTTTCATTCTAAAAGCGACAGTTATAAGCATATTACAGTTTAAATTATAATTAATGTTGCAAGAAATATAGTTAATTTTGTAGCTCATCTAAACCTTATCAGATCTTTTACAGTGAGTTAATGGAATGTTAGTGAATCTCTTTAACATGAGCATGATCATAAAATGATGCTTTTCACAAGATCTGAAGCTACTCAAGCTTATTCTAATTAACGTAAGGTTTGGTTGAAGTTTCTGCCATGGAAAACCCTTTATAGTTTTGTGGTTTGTGTTGTTTTAAACAGAGTAACTGAAGACTAAAGAGAGAACACAAAGTTTTACTTCTGTATCTGTGAGAACCCGCTTATCAGAGGACTGGGATATTTGGAGTTCATCCTCACCATCTCTTTCTTTGGGCCAATCACTTCCTTGCTTCGGACTTCCAGAATTCCTCTTCATTCCTACTGATGTATCTTCTCCATCTTAAACTCTACGGGGATAAGATCAGGGATATGACGAGCAGCCAGGATGTGACATCTAACAGTTTCTGCAAGGTTTTGCATTCCTGACCCTTTCTGTTTGGCTTTACTCTATGGCAGTATCTCTTGATCACGTCACACCTTTACTGTGATATAAATTCTCAGTAAATGGATATACTAATTGGGATGTGTGCTGAAACAGTCAACTGTTGACTAGAGGGGTCATACCTCCCATTTTCTTTCTCATGGCATGTGTTCTGGTTTGAGTTAGAACAGAACTAATTCTGTTCAGGGATTTTACTTTTCAGCTCAGTCTCTTCTAAGTGCTTGCACTTTCTAATGTTAATGGCATTTTTTCACAGGCAGCCGCTGCTTCCAACAGTGATAACACTCAATGTGTACAGTTACTACCCAGGATTGGTGTGTACAGAAAGACTCTTGCTTATACTTGCTCCTGTGCAGACCAAGGTTGCTTCTAAATCTTGAGTACCATGTTGGGAATACAGAAAGTAAAAGTCTGCACCCCGCAAGGAGGAGCAGCCAGGACAGGTGAGCCTAAACTGACCAACGAGGCATTCCATATATGCCATATTCAGTGTAAAGCTCAGGGGTCACAAGGGTCAGACTGTCTTCTTCAACGGACAGTGTCCAAGGATGACTCTGTACATTCTGCCTTTGATCCTGATCCATGTGTTCCAGAATCCAGATCCTAAATCTGGTTCCCATTTGCCACTGAGTCCAGTCTGGGACTTGCCTAGTGCCTGCTCTACAGCATCACTGGTGACAGTGACGTAACTGCTGTCAGGGGGGCTGTGTTCAATATGGGTTTTGTCTATATATATTCCATTTTACTATTATTATATTCATTAAAGCCATTTTAAGTTTAGTCTTCTAGTTAGTATATAAGTCTCCCTCCCTTATTACCTTCCTCTTCCCCTTTGGGAAGGGAGGGGAGTTAACAGATACCAATCCTTTATTTGTTTAGTGGCTGGCCCTGCCCTAAACCTTGAAAGCATGTTGCAACTCCCGGTGTACCATTTATAGTGTAGTGGGATCTGTCCCTAATTAAAATGTGAAAGTGATCTGGGTTATTTATATCCATGAACTGTTCTTTCTCACAAGTGCCTTGCAAAATGAGGGACACCAAAGTTAAGTCAGGGCCCAAAATACTGCTTTAATGTTACATATAACTAACGATGTAAATTCTCACTCACCCCCATCTTCCTGACCCATATACAGTAATCTTCCAAAGATTAGTTGTTCCTGCATGTTTGTAGTGACTGTAATCACAGCTCATTTAGTAGCAGTTTGTTGAGACTGTATGACAATTAAACCATTAATCAGAAGACAAAAACAGATGACCAATAACAAGCATTTCAATAATCATCTGAATTCCCACTATGAAATGATCAAAGTGTATGTGTACAGTTTTGGTTGTACGCTTCTAAAGCAATAATATTTTTGAAGCTATACCAAAAAAAAATACTCAAATTGGCTGTATTATTTGCAGTGAAAAAGCTTTATTTATTTAGTTAATAAAAAGCTCAAGATTTTTGCTCTTCATTCAGGAATTTCACTGCAAAAAGGTACAGATATCAGTAAAAACTGAGTATAGGTCAACAGAGAAACAGTATGGACAGCAAAAAAAAAAGTAAGATTAAATACTGTAATAGAAGTTTTAGATATGATACAATGCTGATTGAAAACAGCAGAAAGATCCATCTTATGGGCACCTTCTTTTCCTTTTGATCTCAGATGGAACAAATCCATTTGATTTAATTATGTAACTGAAAGCTTACTATCTCAAAGTATTTGGTTTATAGCCCAAATTCCTAAGCCTGTAACAGATTTGTAAAATATTATCAACCTTGGCTACAGTTTCTATCCATTCATTAGTTTGTTTTCTGTGGTAATTTGTATGCAGCTACTAAGAAAAAGCACCAGATGCTCTTGAAGTGGCATCCAGACAAAAACAGAGGTCAGAAATTATTGATAAATATGAAGGCTGTGCATAAAACATCACAGAGAGAAGGTTTAAAGTGACAGAAAAACACCCATATACAACATTCATCAAGGCAATACCCTAAAAATGACAAAAACTAATTCATCTTGGTAAGAACATGAAGTGAGAAGAACATAAAATATCCATAAACTAAACTGTGATTACAAAATATGGACCTTGGAAAATAACCTATTTGAGAAATAAAGTACATCAGACCATGACTTCTGCTAAAATCTAGGATAAAGATTTAAAAATCAGTCATAAAATCACTGTATTTTTATTAATAAAACACATATTTACATACAAATATAAAGTATTGAGTTTCAAACCACCTGTATGACACTAATGCTACTTATAAATCAGGTACATGAACTATACATTATTTCCTGCACTTATAAATCAGTCATACTCACAAAGCAGTTGCCTGACTGGGAAATCATTTTCCTGATTAATAAATCGGGTGCCACCAGACATATAAATTACTGATACAAGCCATAAATCTTTTGACCACTAGGCACATTTCATAAATCAGAAACTCAGTATACATCAAGTGTTCATAAATTCTCAATTATGAACAATTTAACGAATCAATACAAACACAGAAACCCCTAACACACAGAACTGTAAAGTCGTAGAGATTAGACTTGCTTGATGGGTGGTGGTGGTGTTTTTTGGGGTGGGTTTGGGGTTCTTTAAACTAAATCTTCACCATATCCCCTGTTCTATTTGCCAGTGCCTAATCTATTTGGAGTTTGTTTACTCAAAACTAGAAAGCAATTCTATGCTTTGAGGGTTGGCAGACAGGGGGAGGTAGAGAAGGGAGATGCTGTAAAGTTCTTGTTTCTGCTATTTTAAACTTCATAAAAAAATTGAAAGTTGAAGTCTCTGCCACCTCATTCAGAAACCTCTTGTGGATTTATTCTGCCTTCTCCCATACCTTTCTCTGAACTGTTGTATTAAATGTCAATTAAAAGAAAAGTTGTAAATACATTATAAAAGTGTTATGTTACTAGAAGAAGTCATTTAGCAGCTGCTGCATTATGAAACATTTATTTCAGTAAGAATTTAAAAGAGTGAATAATTTTCTCTAAGGTAAGGGGAGGATGTGATATGATGAACTGTATTTTTATGAGATTCTCTGAGCAGAGAGGTGAAATATATTTCTTAAATTGAGAAGGGCCTCTGCTACACTGCACCCATTTAGTAGAATGGAGCCTCTGTAGGGTCCAAGCAATTTGTAAGTAGTTCATAAATATGGCCACGTTGGTGAGTGTACAAACACTTGCAACAAGACAGAATAATAAAACTAAGTAAATGCTATGTTTGATAAATTACAGAAATAAGTAAAAGTGTCATTTAGTGTTGTCAGTTCGAGGTTTACTATAGCAATTCTCACAATTTAAAACAGAATTCCAACACAAAAATTATTTCTGAATGTTACCTTCTAAAAAGTGAAATAAAATTTCAGTTTTAAAGAAGAAACAGGAGAAATAGATACTTAATAGTAGTTTAGGGGAAAAAAAAAACCCATCTCTTAGTTTGAAGTAAATAGCATACTTTGGTTGACTTGAAATTATTTTCTTCCAATCCAATTTGGCCTCTAATTCAGATAACCTATTATTCATACAGGACCATTATCATAGTAATATCATAGAATGGCTTGGATTGGAAGGGACTTTAAAGATCATCTAGTTTCATCCCTCCTGCCACAGGCTGGGACAGCTCCTACTGGACCAGGTTGTTCAGAGCCTCATCCAGCCTGGTCTTAAACACTTCCAGGGATGACGCATCCACAACTTCTCTGTGCAACCTGTTTCAGTGTCTCACCACCCTCATAGCAAAGAGATTCTTCCTACATCCTTCAAATGAAGGGCATTGACATTGTTACTGAAATAAGTAAACCAGAGCTACTATGTGACAGAGGTATAGCTAACAGTGAGATTTTGCTCCTTTAGCATTTACTGCTACAAGAATGAATTAATGTGTTGGGGACCCTTAAATGGTCCACTACAGGTGTCACCACTGCAAAAGAGCAAGAAGCAACTTCTGTTGCCTATGTTATGCCATCCATAGGTAGCAGAATGCAGGCATAGAACCCAGCACTAAATTCACAGACAGTGGGAGAACAGGCAGGTGACAGAAGAACAGATGGGAGACATATCTCAGAAATAAGGGTTCACAAAAGAGCTACCCATTAAGAATAACCAGTGTGTTTACCTCTACACAGAGTTTCTCATATTCAAGGAAAACATCTGCATACCATGGAACAGAAGAGCTATTTCACAGCAAGCTGCAGTAAAATAAACAGCAGACTTAAGCAGGTACCAGCTGGCAGTTACAATAGTTAGTTATTAACTAATGCATTTCTCTGAAGTGCTCAAGAGTAACAGTTGAGGTCATGAATAGAGTTTTAGCTGTTACTATAATGACCTGAGAAGACGACTTTTCCTTGCTAATAGTCAGGATTAGGACTAGTGCAAGCTTTTGTCCACATTACAGACAAAATTGTATTTTACTTATCAAAGGCAAGAAAAGCCATGATCCCACTCTGGATTGGGCTCTGCCAGCGCAGAGAGGTTGTGGAGTCTCCTCTGGAGACTTTCAAACCCCGTCTAGATGCATTCTTTAGCAACCTGCCCTAGGTGAACCTGCTTTAGCAGGGGGGCTTGGACTAGATATCTCCAGAGGCCTCTTCCAAACACAACGATTCTGTGATCATAACGAGAAGATAGAAACCAGACATGTTTTCCTTCAGCTTTTTTTCCTGACCCACAACACTAAATAGTTTCAGCAGGATTATGAAGAGGGTACAGTGTAGAAGCACAGTGAGTACAGAGCCACATAAAATATTACCTGCCTATGCTGGTATAAAAAAAAACCAAAAAAAATATTTTAATCTACTGTCATAATTTGGGCTCAGCATCATTAGCCATACAGTGAAAATGTTACTACCTTGAGGAACAATTTTGCTCTGATTGCAAAATCGAATCATCTTACTCTCAGGGGTAAGGACAAACTTTTTAAACCCCTCATTCTTAAAGACCAAATAATAACAACAATAATAGTAATAATAATTTCTTCTTATAGTGATCTTCCTTAAGGCTTCACAGCCTCACATCTAAAGGCAGATGTTTAAGACTCCATGACAGTTTTGGAGGACAATACACTCTAGTCCTGAACCAAAATCTTTGTGTTTTATAGCACCTTCAATTTGTTCTAGACAGGATGTAGGTTTTTGCCAAATATGTAATTACAGGTACATTTGCTTACATAGGTGCTGCCATTCTAATTTATTATTGCAAAGCATTCCACAGTACCTTGAATACAAAAGACAATAGATAAGAAACAATTATCTCCTAGTTAATTACATCACAGAAACACTACCCCTGAGCAACTGACCTTTTCTGACCCCGATGGGTACATTATCATTGTCACTTCTAAGATAGTCTAGTCCTATCCAGGCACAAATCCCATTTCTTTCTTTCTTCAGTGTTTTTAAGCTTTTGTTCATACTATGCTGATAAGAGGGAGGGGAAAGGATTATGAGACCTGAGCAAGAAAGTTTTTCTGTATATACATTTGAATCATAATGGGGAAAAAAGTACTGGAGATGGTCTATGACCCTCACAGTTTACCTCTGGGAAGCAGGTTGAACTTGCTTAATCTTCACTATTACAGAGCTACACACAAAGCAGCTCCCACTGTTTCTCTCCAACAGGCAAGCAGCAGCATCCTATTACAGGTGACCTGAGAAGCTGCTCACAAATTCAGCAATTAGAGCCTAGTAGAAAGGGAGCTTGATCTGAAGGCCATAACTCAGAAGACTGCATCTGTGAAAAATGTGTCAATATTGCCATGGTATTTCTTGCAAAAAGTAGTCCATGGTAAGTCTGTAAGACAAACTTTACCCTATCATGTTGAAAGTCTCAGCACCTACCACAGATTAGTCTCATTTAGAGCTTTAAGTATAGAAAGATCAAAAGGAACGTTCACTTAAGAATTTCTTCTCTCTCCCTGAGAGCCAGCACACAACTACTGCACTTCCTAAAGTCCCCTCCCTCCTGCCACCCCAAAAGTTAATGAAACTTAATGGTTCACCAGCAGACTGCATAGTTTGCCTGCACAGAAATGATTTTCATCATTGTGAAAAAGTCTACAATTATTGACAACAGAAAAGTATTGAAAGAAGTAATATTTTACCATCAGTAGTCTGAAATTTGATTATGCATGCCAAGATTATGCAAGAATCACCTTAAGAGAGTCTCTGTCAAAATAAATGGGAAAAAAAAGCACATCAAAAATGTGAGTTTTGAAAGCTGGGAAATTTACCTGAGAAAAGAAATAGTAGAGAAAAACAGACAGAATATACTATGTGACAATTCAGACTGGGGTTTCAACCTGGATTCTCCATAAAATTTAAGAAATATTTCCATGTGTACTATTTCTAGGAATAGAATTTCAATCTGCATCTTCAGTTTCAGAGAAAGCAAAAAGTGAGTTTCAGGTTGATCAAGTGCTGGATTTCTATTCTGTCCCAAGCAGGTTTTTGTATTAAAAACACCCATTTTTTTTGCATCCGAGTGCATTTATCAAGTTGTTCACACCATTACAAGAAGTAGGAAGAAGTATGAAAAATTGCATTTGATTTCACCAATAATAAAGGTGAGACATTAGCATATATCAGCATGGTCACAGACCTTTCCTTACATGTGAAAAACAGTGACAGTGACCACTGTCAGCTTTATGCAAGCTCTAAAGAAAGTCAATTAGCCCATCTGTTCTTATAATGCAGCTTCTAAAGATCCACCATCATCGTGATGCTTTAGGACCAGATATTGATCTCCTTGATAGTGAAAAGCAGCTGATTCCACAAGCGTTTAATCCCCTTGGTCAGAACAGGATACTAACAGAACAAGAAGCAGATTCTATCCAAGCGCTTGTGCAGAAATTCAACACACCCTCTCATGCAGAGGAAAGAAGGCAGCAATGAGAAAGTTAATTCTTCCAGAGCTCTTAGTACAGCATTTTATCCTATATAACAGAGTTGGCAGCTAGGAAGATATCATTCCGCTTTCAGCTACCAAAATATAATAGTGATTAATACAGACAACAAGGTTCAATGAGAGACTTTTTCCAAATATTCCGCCATTCAGCACCATTTCTGTGGCCATGTAATCCTCCCTCAGTACAGTGACAAATCAGGCTACTACTGGTGTACCCACTATTAATTTGTCCAGAAATGTAAAGGTAGATATTTAGTGGAAAGCACGGGTCAGTCCTGGAACATGGAAATTCCACAGTGATTTAAAGAGCAAATATTTTAAGTTTGCTTAAAGGGATATTTTAAAGAGACTAAGACATGTCTGAAAGAATTCTATTTTCTACTTGTCTTCCCTCTTGTGTTTTGGGCCAAACAACAGACTAACTATTCTCCAAACTCAAATAGCATCCTAACAGAAAATACTACAGGTAGCTACCCTATAAAGACACAGGTCAAGTGTAGGAACTTTAAAAACATTAGCTTGTCAGGCATCAGTCCACCACTGTGAAAGATGGACTTTCTGACCAAGAGAACGTAGGATTGGGCACAGTTTGAGGGCAATTCAACATTCACCTGGGAGAAGCAAGCTCTGTACAACTGTTGTGACATGCACATGTTCATCACCACAGCCTCTGACCAGGAAGAAGCACTGCCATATCCTGAAATCCTAGGAATGGTGCGCCTACATTACACCTTTCTCCCAAGTCTTCTATTATTTCAAAGCAATTGCTTTATAATAGCTCTCAGATACTTTCATCATGTAATGTCTTTATCATCCCCCTAGAAGCCCAGTAAGCTGGAGCATACAACAGTGACTGAGGAAATCAGGAAACAATGGAAAAATAGATAGATGAGCATCATTACTCCCAAATAGGGTATCAAGTCAGATATCTGCATCCAACAGTGGGCCACAAAGAACTGCTGCTAGAATGAGCTGGTTTACAAGATTACAAAATCAAGTGACAGGATCCTCATGGCTGCCAGTTGCAAAGTCTTTAAATCAGCTGGATTGTTAATAGATGCAGTGAACAGCAACTGGGGTCACACAAAAGGTACTGGCCAGACTTTTACTACCATTATGCTACCCTTTCCTAGGAGAAAGGAGTTGTAAGGCTTCAGCAAGCAAACTGAATTTTATCTTAAAACCTTTACACTTCTCCAAGTTGAGTTCTGCCACCGGATGAAGAAGGAAGACATGCCATCTTAGAACAGCTGTCTTGATTATCATTACTCCTCTACTATTAAACCTTTTGGTATCTGTTCATTCATCCCCAGGAACAGCATGCCTTCCAACTAAAGAAAGTTAGCATAATAAAAACCTTCAAGTACTGACTAAATTTAGTAAATTACTACACTACAGTAAGAACCGCATGTAGACAAGTATTTAGTTGATAACAGGAAAATCTTTTACAGAAAGGAGTCCCTTCTGGACTTCCACTAGAAAGAGCAAAGCAGGCAGAAAAAAAAAAAAAGCTGAAAGTTTCACTCCTCACAAGAAAACTGATTTCACTACTCCATTTCCTAGAAGCAACTATCAAGTCTGTTCCAAACACCCCTGGGAGTGACTGCTGTCAGTTTTCTCTATCAGTGCTGTAAAAAAGGGGCATTTATCCCATTTGTTCTTTGAATACAGCCTGTATTTGCTTATTAATTGTTCCTATACCCTTTGAAACAACTGTTCCTTGACCTCTTTGTGAGATACCTTGAATGGGTAAAGCTTGATTTTGCTCCAATAAAATAATCAAGAAGTTTGTTATTGAATTCAAGGAGAGGAATTGAGGGTTTATGAGATTTCAAAAGGCACAAATGGCAGCAAGACATCCACACCACCCATGGATTTTGGAAGCATTATATATACTTGTTTCTTTTGATCATCATCTCTTCCAACTGGACTGTGCCCAAATCTGCTTTATCTTCCTTTATGTCACATCCCTTTGATTCCTAAACCTGTTCTACGGTTCTGTTGCCTTTCATCAGTTTTACTTTAGTCCTTAAATTTTCCACACTGGACATGTATCAGTTAAAGCAAATTAAAGCCATTAAGCTAAAGATGCTTCAAACCAAACAAAGCACTGTTAAAGCTCACGCTGATGCTTTTGAATTTCAAAATCAATGCAGAATGATCAAGCATATTGAATACTTTACACAAATCTATAGCAGCTTTATAAAAATTTTAAAAGCCTGAATTAATGGCCTGATAAAACTAATTTGTTAATTTAAGTAAGATTGGAGTTGCAGGGTGATTTACTGAATATGTGGGTTTTTAAAGAACATAAAACATTGTGCAAAATGATTCAGCAATTTCAATAAGAATCATTTGTGGCCAGTGTTGGAAACCTTGCCACACAATTTGTGCTTCCTTTTTATGACTTAGAAGTGGTGGATGTTTCTTGGAACTAATAATGGGATACGTATCTTCACCTCATTCAGTAGTTCAAACCTCTCTTAGGTCATTAATAAGAAGGGGAAAAAAATAATAGTCTGAACTATCTTTTGATGAGCTAGAGGGCTTTAAAATTATGAGTCAATTAATTCTCACAATAAACCTAAGAGATTCGGTAACCATTACCATCCTTTACCTACTGAAATGGAAAAAACAGGAGTAAAAAGACACATGCTGAGAGAACAGGAGACTTTTCTAACCAGATCTTCAATAAATAAAAGATCTAACATCCATTTCCAGGTATTAATCCATTCTCCCCTGAATTCAGCAGGAATCTTGACATTAAGTCCAAAACAATTGCAGGGCTAGAAAAAGACTCCTGTCCATCTATTCCAATGACCCAAAATCAAGAAGCATTTAATGATATCGGGCCTTAAGTGATATGAACTGTCACAGCTACGTAAGACTTGCAGTGAAGCTACAGTTTGAATCTGAGCTTTCTGAATCCATATATTTTACCTAAAAAAACCCCAAAGACCCTAAGGCTTCAGATAAGACAAAAGGAATTGTATTGGACACCATTAAAAATTGCATTAAGGACATGGGAGATGTAGCAGATTAGGTTCATTAAGCAAAGTATACCTAATGTTAATAAAATTCTGGACTGAATAGACTGTCAAACAAATATGCTTCCACTGTTATTGCAAAAATAGTGTGGGAACTTCAGTAAGCACAACTGGTCAGAAGGATTCTGATTCACACTTCATACAACGACAGTTTGTCATCAACAGGAATTTCTTTAGCAGTCAGAAAAAAAAAAACAGTAAACCAATATAACTTTTAGAAAGACAGGATCTTCTCATTAGGTCAGACAATGGTGACAATGCATAGAAGAATGGTGCTTACAGTAAGTTGACAAACATTTGTTTATGCATGGAAATTTCATCTAAGCTGCAGAAGAAGTTTCAGGGTTTTTTTTTGTTTAAAATTATTCAAATTACAAATACAGAATTTCGTACCTCTGCTTTAGATAAGAGAAAAATTAATTCCAAAACAAACAAAATCCCCACAAACTTCAGAGGTTTTACTGTCCTCAGGAAGGAATTTTATTAAACCTACTCAAATTCAAAATGACTAGAATAGAATCAGCAACAACTCTCAGATGAATCTTCTTGAACCTCTCTTGCGTGTTGAAGTCATCAAAACACACCAAAAGGGTTTTGAAACCTGGAGACCAGACTTTATTAGAACAATATATTAAAACATGTTATACAAATATATAAAAATATCTCAATATAGAAATACTATAACAAAAATTCCTGTCTGCTGGTAGGAAGGATCTTTTTCCAAGTGTGTACCCTTTCCAGCAATCAGTTCACCTTTTTTTTTCCTGTGCTGCAGCAAACTCTGTGAAGTGCCTTTGAGAACTCTGAAAAAATATCTTTTTTTCCACCTCTGTGGCCTGATTTTCACTCCCCTTGCTGTTCTTCCACAGCCTCCCAGCTCCTGATGCCAGCCCAAGCTGGGTATATACCTGTGAGAGAGGCACATCTTTCCCATCTCCTTGTTTTTCCCTCTCATGCCCTAAAGGGGCATTTCTTTCCCAAAGAAGCTTGCTGGACCCTAGAGAAGGAGGCATTTCCCTTCCTGAAAGAATATCCAGTGAACCCCAGAAAAACAGCTACACCAAAGCAAACAAGGGGCTTCAAATATAACCTCCCTACTGCGTTGCCCAGCAATGGACACTTCTTTTTTTTTTCATGTTTTTTTTAAATGAAACAAAGCTTAGCAAGATATGACCACTGGTAAACAAAACATACCATCTGCCACAATGACAAACAAAGGCTTCAGTCCTGTACATTGTTTCTACCAGGCATAGCTTTACTTTGCCATCAACTTAGGTAAGGCTTCACATAGTAGTACATGATGTATATAAATCACATGGCTAGGTTAGACCTAAGATAAAGATAACATATAACTGTTTAACATAGTTAACTGTTTAACATTAACTGCTGCCTACAGTTTCTCCTGAAACAGATACTTCTGACCACCGGCCTGAGAGCATTTTCTGCCTGACAGAGAAACAGAGGAATTCCTCCAGCAACACACCCCTAAGGAAGTACCAGAAGGCTGAAGCAGTTGTAAGACTGTTTGTATATGAGGGTGATGATCAGGCAAAGAGCTACAAAGAGTGAACTCTATCTCCTTTGTATGGATTATCAAACTGGAACTGGGTTGTTATAACCCAGCAGAAGGAGGCTAAGCCTGCAAATTAAAGAGTTTGAATCACACAAGTTCTGCCTCCCTCATGTATGACACAAGCCTCAGGAAATATTTTTTTTTTAATTATAATCTCCAGTTTCAAAGCAGGGTACACAAATGGGGATGACATCTGGAGTCCCATTTAAGCCACCAGCTAAGAAGGAACAGCTTCTTCAGTGCAAGGATAGAGGAGATGGTTTCACTATTCCAGAGCATAGGTAGTATACACAGTTGGGAGCTGAACACTGTGCTACCAATTTCTCAAAAAATTAGCTTGTGGCCAATATGCAAAAAGGGTCAGATTCAAATGGCTTTATTCATACCAAATAAAATGTTCCATATCCAGAATATTTGCAGGAAAGGCAGGGAAGCATAACAGAAAGCACTGTGGAGGCATTTATGCTGTTCTTTACAGTCCGGTGTAACCGAGTAAGCAGGAAACATTTTTTTGTGTGCTCTTAAAAATATGTTTTCTTCTGCCACCAATGTAATTTGATGCAAAACAGTCTTAGCATTTATGCAGACGTGTTTCATCCACAGGTTTTTAAGTACATTATGGAAAAGTAGATATGTATCATTACAGGACTATTGCCACATTATGAATCAAGCTTAAATATAATAGGAGCCTGGTTGCCAAACCACAGTGTATTTGGATAACACTGAGTTCAAATATCAGCAGTCAAGAGAAGAGGGAATTACAGAGACTGTTTATAAATGGAGGTTTGGATGACTATGAATTTACTGTATGTAACCATATATTTGCCAAACAGTGTTACTAAATATACAAGTCCACTCTATTATATACTAGCTCTGTAAAACCAGATGTGAAGAGGATAGGTGTCCCTCTCAGACTTGAAGGTGTGCCTTACCCTTCCAGCTGATCAGATTTGCCAAAACAACAAATAGAAAAAAATCAACCAAATCAGCAGCCAGATAAGCCAATAACAAGGAAAGCCAACTTTGCATTAACATTTGAATTTGATGTTGGGGATGCAATTGCTTAGAGCCAAAGTATTGGTGACAGTATTAAAGGCAGAGGGGAAAAATGTAGAACTTTTCCTGTGACATGAGATGTACACTGTTCAGCTTCACCCTTTTACCTTAGATCTATAAAAGGTTTCAAATTCAGAAAACGCACAGGAATGTAAGAAGAGATCATATCTGTGATATGTGGAAGATGCAAAGCTGAAATTCTGCATCAGAAGAGGAAACTATAACGAGTGTCCTAAATTTATTAGGGCATACTCTCACTTACCTAACGCCTATTTCAAAACATGGATATTACTATTCACTATTTCCAGATGTTTAAAAAAACCCACAACAAACAAAACCAAACAAGCAAACAACAAAACCCATAACTAAAAAGAGTGAGTCTTGCTCAAAAACCGAAGAGCCCCACAGTTAAAAGGATCTAGCAGACAAGGAGAGAGTCACTTGTCTTTGCAATGTTGTAATGGACTCCTACAAAAGCAGTCTGGCTCCAATACCACTTCCTTTCCCCCTCCCAGCCCCCCCAGTCTCTGTCTACATGCGGCCAAGCACAGCAAAACCCATCAATATGCGCCAGCTGCCCAAGTAACCATTTCCTACCTCCTATATGGAAAACCATTCACATCAGAAACAGTCCCAGGGATTAGACCCAAGACAACCATCACCAGTTTGACCATGTTGACCAAAATGTAGCATGTCAGTTGACATCAGCATGTTATGTGCTTGTCATAAAAAGTTCTTGGTCCATGATAAGCACATAATATACCTGTATTAAAAAAAAAAAAAAAGAGTGCTTAACATTTTAAGTTACATTATTGCTTATTGTGTTATACGTTGTTTTAACTCTTAAAATTTTCTCTTACCGTCTTCAAAGTGCCTATAAAGAGAATTTCTATCTTGTAGCTATCAGCTAGATTAAAAATATCTCTGATGTAGGTAGGACATCTGATGGGGTGGGAAATTTTATCTTTTTTTTTTTTTTTGAGTGGGTTCGAATTCTTCCAACCCTGCAAACTCTATTCACAGTCCATCCACAGGCAGACATCAGAAGTCAGCTATTGACAGAAAGATCAGGACACTTATTTATAAAAATATGGAAAACTCATCATTTAGTTGCATTTATAGTTTTGTGTTCAAACACTGTAATTCAGTGCAATTTTCAAGAGACTTCAGTGGGGTTTTGGTTCCTGGGGTGGTCATATTTCAGTTTCAGAGTTGTACAAAGATTCATTGAGGTTAGAAAGTATCTCTAGAAATTTTCTAGTCCAAACACCTTGGTCAAAACAGAGTAAACTACAGCAAGGTTGTTCAGGATGAAGTCTAACCAGACAGAACATCTCTGAGGATGCAGACACACTTCCTGGGAACCAAGCCAGTGGAAAGCTGCTCTCTCAGTAGTAAGAGCTTTATTTATAGTGCATAAATGGAATTACCTGTATTTCAGTTCCCACTTGTTGTCTCTTGGCCTTTCACAGGATACCACTGAGAAGAGTCTGTCTCTATCTTTACTCACTTCCTAAGGGTCATTTATGGCCATTGATAAAATAAGCACAAGGTTAAATATTCCCAGCTTTTGCATCTTCTCCTCACATTATGGATGCTCTAGTCCCTTAATCACCTTAGTGGACCTTCAATAGACTTAATCCTGTATGTCCATGTCTCTTTTGTACTGGGAAACCCAGAACTGGACACAGCACTCCAGATGTGGTCTCACCACAGCTGGGTATAGGGAAAAAAAATTACCTCCTTTGGCCTGCTGGTGACACACTTCCTAATGCAGTCCACAATGCAGTTGGCCTTCCTTGCTGCAAGAGCACAATGCTGGCTCACATTCACCTTGATTTCCACCAGGACCACCCAGGTATTTTTCTGCCAATCTCCCTTCCAGTTAGTTGACCTCCAGCATATACTGGCACATGGTGGTATTCCTCCCAAGGTGTGGGACTTCACACATCCTTTGATTGAACTTCATGAGGTTCCCCTCTGCCCAGCTTGTCACAGTACCTCTGAATGGGTGCACAATTATCTTGTCTATCAGTGTCATGATTTAACCCCAGCTGGCAACACAGCTGCTCACTCACTCCCCGCTCATGGGATGTGGGAGAGAATTGGAAAAGTCAATGTGAGAAAACTGAGATAAGGGTAGTTTAACAGGTAAAGTAAAAGCTGCTCACACAAGCAAAGCAAAACATGGAATTTGTTCACTACTTCCCATCAAGTAGATGTTCAGCTGACTCCAGGAAAGCCAGGCTCCATCACACATACTGTGACTTGAGAAGACAAACACCATAATTCTGAACATCCACACCTTACTCCTCCTTCCTCCAGTTCTTATATACCAAGCATGATGTCCTGTGGTTTGGAATATCCCTTTGGTCAGTTGGGGTCAGCTGTCCCAGCTGTGTCCCTTCCTAACTTCTTGTGCCCCACCCAGCCTACTCATTGGTGTGGTGGTGTGAGAAGCAGAAACAGCTTTGACTCTGTGTAAGCACTGCTCAGATATAACAAAATAGCCCTTTGTTACCCATGCTGGTTTGGTCACAAATCCAAAACATAGCTGCATCCCAGCCAAAGTCAGCACAATCAACCATTCCTTCCAGTCTGTATCATCTTTCTGAGGGTACACTCTCCCCATCATCCATGTGATTAATGAAGATATTAAATAGTACTGGCTCCAGTAGTGACCTCTGGGGTATACCACTACTGACTGATCTCCAGCTGAACTTTATGCCCCTAATTACCCTTTGAGCCTTAGAGTTCAATCAGTTTTTAATCTACCTCACTATTCCCTTATCTAGTCCATACTACTTCAGTTTGTGAGGATGGTTTGTAAGACAGTGTTAAAAGCTTGGCTAAAGCAGAGATAAACATTCACCTATCATCTACTTGCATCCACCAATCTCTCTTACAATTCAGGCATTACTGCCCCTTCATAAATCCATAGTGACTAATCCAATCACCTTCTTATTTTTGATATATTGGGAAGTGTTTCCAGAATTATTTGCTCCACCACTTTCCCAGGGATCAAGGTAAAGCTGATTGAGCTATAGTTTCCCAGGTCTTCCTTCCTGTCCTTCCTGAAGACAAGAGCAACATTCACTTCCTTACAGTCCTCAGGAACCTCCCTCTACCAGGGGCCTGAAAACATGAGGCTTGTTTCAGTTATCTAAAGAAGGCCTTCTCTATTACTTCTTCCAACTTCCAGACTCTTTGTCCCGATGAAAAATAAGGCATTTTCATTGCTAGGCAAACAGGATAGTGTTCAGAATTGAAAAAGTTATTTGCTTTACATCTTCATCTGTCATTCTCCATGACTTACATAAACCAGACATTTCCAAGTATTACTACTCACACTTTAGGGAGAGTACAGAGTGTAACTTGTTACCTCCAAGTACAGTGGGTACAAATCGTGGGGGAGTTTTTTGTGGATACCTCGTGGGAAGCAGCTATTAAACTAGACTAGCTGATGAATCACCTTTCATTGAATACAGCACTCAAAACTTACATGACTTTCAGATGTGAAAAATTAACTGGGTGTCAGGTATGTAAAATGTCCCTCATCTCACCTGCCACTCTCACTTTCATTTTTAAGCAGCAGCAGCTCTCCCACTGTGGGTGGGGAAAACAATTGAATAAAGAATGTCACATTTCTCATAACGAATCTTATGTTATGGGTACAGAAATATTCATAGATTGTTGGAAAATCTGTAATCAGCCTTTATGAGCTCCCCAAGACACCTGCTGCTTTGAGGCAGCTGAGAGACTGGCTGTCACAGTGTTCTGTCAGATGACTAGATGTAGGAGTGTGTTACTAGCATAATTTCTTCCTCTGGTTTTAGTTGTACTTCACTTCTGTCCTGGTTTGAGTGAAAATAGGACTAATTCTGTTCAGTGATTTTACTTTTCAGCTCAGTTCTTCTAATTAACTGCACTGTCTGAAGTTAGCAGCCTGTTCTCACAGTGTCTGCTTCTGGCAGTGATAACACCCCATGTTTAGAGTTACTACCAAGGGTTGGTGTGCAGACCAAGGCCACTGCTGGGTCCTGTGTACCACATTGGGGGTGCAGAAAGTGAAAGGCTGCATCTACAGGGAGAAGCGGACAGGATGGGTGACCCCAAACTGACCAACGAGGTATTCCATCCCATATATGCCATATTCGGTTTAGAGCTGAGGGACCCGAAGGGTCTCTGGGCTCTTCTCCGCTCTTGGCCTGCTTTGCCAGCTTTTGCTTGGCTTGGCTCAGGTCCTCTTTCGGTTCCTTCCTCGGAGCACCCAAGGAGGACTCTGTTCTGCCTTCGATCCAGTCTGTGTGTTCCTGAACCTGGTACCTGAATCCAGCTCCTGAACACAGCTCCTGTCTGCCGTGGGGCCCAGTCTGGGACTCCCCTGGTGCCTGCTCCACAGCATCAGTGGTGACGGTGATGGAATTACCATCAGGGGGGTGGGGTTCAATACTGGTTTTGTATAGATCTGTATATATTCCATTTTTATAATTATTAACTTTGTTTTCATTAAAGCTGTTCTAGTTTCCTTTTCTAATGGCTAAGTCTCTCTCCCTTATTCCCTTTCTCTTTCCCCTCTGGGGAGGGAAGGGGGTTAACAGAGAGCATCTGTTATAGGTCTAAGGGGCTGCCCTGACCCTAAACTGTGGCAACTTCTGATGCAGTTGGGTAACTGTCATGTAATTGTTTTGGCTAAAAAGAAGTGACAGGACAAGGAAGTGAGGGGGCCATAAGGAATAAGGATTGACACATTGTCCACAGAAACCAGCAAGCCCTCCTTCCTCCACAAACACTCTTGGTAGATCCCTCCAGTCTTCTAAGGCATTTATCTTAGAAAGAAGTACCTACAGCAGAGGTTGCATCAAAGCCTTCCCAAACATTTGTATCTATCTCTTCCCATCCTTCCTTTCTCCCTTCCCCTGCTATAAGCTACAAAGCATGCACTTCCTATCTCTTAGTCCTGTTTCAACAGGAGAGCCTGCAGGACAATCATCACCTCTGAATACCTTGAACCTTCTTGTTCAGACAGTTTCCTGTGGGTAGGACCCCTTAGTTCAAGACCTCTTCAGAATCAAGCATGGTCAGATTTGATACCAAGCCTTGCACTGCTAGAAGGCTGAATGTCATCTGCAAATAGTTGCTTTAATACAGAGATTCAAATTAGGTTTCATTCACTTGTGTGTCTCAGACAAGAAACTTCTTTTAACTCCGCTGCTTGTTTTTTTTCATTGGATCCAAGTGTCAAACTGATTTCTAATCCACATATCATCTAGTTAGATTCTACTCTTTGTTGCATTTTTTGGGCTCACAAGTTCTCACTTGTGTCTCACTACTGGACACTGACAATTTCAGAAGTATTATCTAATTGCGTAGGTGGTGAAAAAGCTCACTAGTGGCATGAAGCAGGTAAGCAAAGACTACTCTTGCCTGGCATTGCCAATATCAAAAATATTACAGCAAAGAGAATGAAGTTTTTAATTTTCCAAATTTGTAACTCTGAAAGAGGAAATGGAGCAGAATGTCCCCCCAAAAACTTACCTGTCCCTCCTTACATGTCTGTTGTAGCAAAACTGAATATTATGCCCCTGGGCTGTTATATTGTTTATATCGCCTCTCCTCTTACTGCTGAGAGCAGAGATATACTCTACAAGCCTGTTTTGCTGGCAAAAGCTATGATTGCTTGTAAGACACCAGGCAAGCACCCGCAGTTTTCTTCTAGAACTTTCAGAATTCATTATCTTGTGCTAGCTATTCAGGCTTAACCTGTGTCACATATGTGCACACTGATAGCAATAAATAACAACATGAATTTTAATGCACTGATATCTACAGTTTGGCTATTACATGCATTTAAGGTACCTAATGACTTAGGAACTAACTACAGGAATTCAATTTTTTAAAGTCTCAGCTTGTATTAGACAAGATTTTGTCAGAAGAATCTATGGATAGTACACTGAGGAAACTGGCCAGAGGCCACACAACAGGCATCAACTGCAAATTTGTGTAATCTTGATTTCTAGCATATTCACAAGTCCCTATTCCTCCATGGAAGGTGGGGGGGTGGGTGAGAACAAATCAAAGCTTTACCAAGTTGTAGAGAAATCCAGAGATCTTACTGCCGCAGTACTATAGGCTTGGATTCAAATCCATAGATAGGTCTACTTAAGGTACTGCTTCATTTAAGCCAAGATAAATGTTGTCATATCTCCTGTGTGGTGCATTGGATCTAAATTAAAATAGAAAGACTTATAGAGCAGACATGGGCTGATTTCAAAACTTAGTGGTAATTAGTTGCATTATTTTCATGTGTTTTGCTTAGGAGGAGCTTATAGGCAGAGATGCCCAAAGGAGATGTAAGTGTGTCAGGGTAGATGTGTTATACTCAGTCATATGACATAGGCTTGTAGTTTCAAAACAGCTCTTGGTTTTGAGTAACTATACAAAGCATGCGCTGAGAACAACCTCCCTCAGAGGGAAATTTGTCTTAAAAATCCCCAAATGGAAGATTTGTCTTCCTTCTTCCCCCCAGGCTCTCTCTCTCTACCTTTTTCTTCTGTGCTGCTTTGTTAATTTCATGTTCTTTCCTTTCTCACCCTGTCATCATAAGCCTTGTTAACAGCTCTGCCAGAGCTCTTAAAACAGTATGCAAATGATGCAGCAGGGTTAGAAACAGTAGTAGATCTTTCTTCAGCTTTGGACATACCCAGCATTTCTCTCCTCAAAACAAGGCGAGAAAATTAGAATGGTCTGGTACTGCAAGCCTTTGTCAATGATGCCAGTGATACCATCCCATGAGTCTAGTGCTGCCTGAGGAGAACAGCATTCCTCACTGCCTAGTACCTGTCCCATTCCAGCTGTCGCTGTAAAAACCACTGATGTTCAAATTTAAGGAGCACCTAAATGATATCCATACAACAAGTACTGCCACCACTCCGCCCTGAGCCAACTTGGTGCCTTTCCCCTTTCTTCTGAGTTTTTGAACACAGGGCTGATGGAAGAATAGAATAAGCTTTCACTATTATTTCAATAAAAATAGAAAACCCAAAACAAAATCTTTGCATGAGATTTCCAAGCCTAGTGAGTACATTTCTCTTCCATAAACTTTTCCTATACATAAACTACAATTAGAGTGCAGAAAACAACAAAAAATTTACTCTCTTCACTTTCATGTAGGGGACCACTCCTCTGTTAGTGGCAAAAACAGCAATTCCAGGCACAAGATAGTTGCCATGTGACAAACAACTGCTTTTTTTTGCTTATGACCAACTTCATGGCTACCATAACCTCCTCCTTCTATCCACAGACTTCCAAGTGGTGGGGTGTTTTGGGTTTGGTTTTTTAAATTTTATTTTTCTTGTTGTTGTTGTTTTTGTTTTGTTATAATAAACAGCAGTTTGGAAAGTGAAGGTGCAGATCCTGAAGCCACTGATGGGAATGCTTTTATTCTATTCTGGCACTTCTGCAAAAGCCAGGACATCACACATACTTCCCAGCTACTTTATGAGATGGACATAGGAGCTCTAATACACTACTTCCCACACTACTGTCGATATATTAAGCAGCACACAATCAGAAAAAGAGCTCCGAGTGGACACATGCCATCAAAAGCCACACAGCATATTTGAAATAATAATATATGGCTTGGAAAAAAAGCAAACCACACAACAAGTATACTGATGTAGACAAGGATTATCACACTATTTATTCTTTCTGCTGCATACGTATCTTCTTACTGACTAACCTGCTTCAGCTTGTTTCCCCTGTTCTTCCTTGAGGCTTTCATGTCACCATCTCTCAAGACGTCTGTTGCTCAAAGCTGAATTACCACAGGGATCCAACAGGAACCAAAACTCAAAACCCTGTAATGAGCTACTTGCAGCTGCTACTAAATCCACCATCCTCATTGCTTCTCATCCCCCACCCCCCACTTTGCCTTAGCAAAAACAATTTCAGATTCTGTAAGGTATTAAGTGCTTTCCTGCAGTATATTGAGTTAGGAGAATCAAAGACAGCAATAGCCAGTGGCACTACAAAGAAATAAACCTGTCAAGTCAAGCAAGGAAATACAGACTTATCAAAATGATTTCTGAATCTTTTTGAAGGGATTCTTTTTCCATCTTCTGCTCATGCTGCCTCAGGCACCTCACTAGAGTCTTAAAGATGGAACCAAAAGCTCAACCCACTTTTGACTGTCAAAAAGCAAACGCAACATCATCCTTACCACCAAAAGCTCTTCTCTTTATAAAGTGTGGGCAGACAAAAAAAAAAAGCACAAAGAAAAAAACATATTTGTGGTTTTGTTTTTTTGTTGGTTCCCCTTCACCACCACCACCCCCCCCAACTATATGCAGGAATAATTTACTTTTAATTCCAATTCTACAGCACAGCATTAAAACTGCTAGTAAACAGATGACCATTAGATTTTGTCCAATTAAGAGCACTTGTTTCTTTTTTGACATTAAAGGGGCAAAATTTTGCTCTCTGATACACCAGTGAAAAAGCATGATACATTACTCCATTGATCAGGTATATTTAATTTCCAACTGCACAGAGGATGGATTTTGACCCTGTATCTTTAAGAATCTCTTCAACATTAAAAAACCAAAGGAAAAAAAAAATAGTTTTCTTCTTAAAAAAACCCCAAACAACACAGTTGATAATATTGCTGCTAAAAGGACATTAGCAAAAGACATTTAATTCTATGTTTTTGGTTTTGAGCAGTTAGAACACAATTACCATAGAATGTTCATTGTCTTTGTTCCACTCCTACCTGTATAAACTATTTATTAAATGGCCTCAGGCAAAATGCTAGTAATCTGATCCAATTTGTTCTAGAAGTAGTACAGACCCTCCCCATCGGCTTTAGTAGAGATAACTTGTGCTTTTCCTCCTCTTTTGGCTTCAATTTATGGATCAATAAAATAGTTAGAAGCATGTTCAAACTGCAAAACAAAAAGCTAGGTTAAAATTACCACTGACCATTACAGCTATATGCAGTGTTTGTACAGTACTTCAAAAATTATAAAGCAGAGAGGCGTTTGCACAGCAATGTTACTAAATAACTCACCCATTTCAGACTGTGTTTAGACTTTGTGATTGCACATGTGTTCATAAAAGCAGAACAGAACCCTATTGATTCTGCAGATTTACTAGAGATAATAGAAGCCCATGGCCACCTACCTCCTCTTCATTTCAGGTAGGGAGAAGGGGGCGTGAAAGACCTGTGGTGTTGTTATAGCCCATCAGTGATATATCTTAAAAGCACATAATCTGTTTTGATACTGCATCCTTTAAATAGGTAGGAGGCTGACAGGAGGAAAGGAAACAAAACCCAGAGCCAATACTTCCAAGTGCTAAGAGTTGGATAATGCTAAGCTCCAATTACTAGTGTCTCTGTTGTGTAGAAACTCTAGGAGGGACCTTGAAATCAGATCCTCTAGCTTTTTTTTTTTTTTTTGTTTCACAAAGGTGGCCCAAAATGGGCAAAGTGGGAAAGGGCTGTAATCACTTATTGATGAATGAGTACCTGAAAAGCACACGGGCATTCATTCAAAAAACCTCCACACATTATTTGTGTCACCTGCAATTGTTCCAGGGTATTTCTCAGGACCTTATCGTCCAGTAATGTCTGTTTCAAAGTTCAAGTCAGCATCAGACACATCCAATAAATGAACGGTGAAGGGTGGCAGCATCACGGCTCTCAGTCATTGCTTTGTTGTGAGATATATGCCACGGCAGGCAGTGTCAATACCTCACTAAATTTGAATATGATTACACACACACACACGCGCGCACTCTAGGTTTGTGGTGCAAGTCTTGAGCTCTGGCCCAAACCTTGGAAGTTTTCCAACTAAAGACAGCCTCCCTAAGGAGGAGGAAGAGCCTCGATAGCCCAGCTCAGACATTCTCTTTGGAAACAAGCCTTGCTGATTTCAAGCCTCAGGCTGAGAAGTGAATTGACACTTGGCTGAGGTGAAAGACGCATTTCACCAAAGATAAGCAAACAATACATAAATTCTTAGCTCTTAGTGACAGATATGAGAAAGAGAGAGAGAAAAAAAACAATGACTAACAGACACACCCCGAATAAATCCACACTGGAATTGGCAGGCAGTGTTACACAGAGTGTTCTCTTACAGTACAAAATCATGATACGGATTTGATTTCCAATAGAAATTGTGTTATCATAACATGATTCATAAGAGCAAGCAGGACAGAAGATCAAAACATATTAAATGAATTTGTAATGGAAGGAATAAATATCAGGTTACACCGGATTTTCTACCCTTTCTTAGAAGATAATATTTATCAAGTCTTCACTGAATCACACAACTAAACTGAACATTTTAGTACATTTACAAACAAAGTAGAAGGAATTCTAGTCCCTCTGGAGAAAAGCTTGAAATCATGAATGTAACAGAAAAAAACCACAAAACAAAAACCAGTCAAAAAGACATAGTTTATTGTGCTGTTTATTTTTTTACCTAAGTTTTGTGAATTTGCAAGGTTATAATTACTGCAGAGTTTAAAGCTGTGATCTATCCTATACCGTTATTGCAGTGGGGCTATTATGTTATTTTCATTAAGTGAAATTGTGTTACAATGTACCATTTGTAAGTAACTGTTGCTTTCACAGCATATAAATCAAAGGCCTATAAATTATTGGAAGTTGCAATTTCAAGAAGATAATTAAAAAAATTATTTCAATTTTTCCTACATTAGCTGGTTAACTGCTTTTAGAAACAGTTTTAATTTGGAAAGCAGGCCCTAATTAAGAAAAACACCTTGATGTCATTGCCAAGACTCCGGATGGACATGTAATTGCTTATCCAAGCCAGTTCAAATGTGAATGACTAAGGTTAAATGTTGACATAAGCAGGTTCTCCTTAAAGTCCAGGAGTTTTACCACTGACTTCCCCAATGGCAAGCTTAAAGGAACACCCAATGATTTTTGAGAAACCTGTGCATTCAGAAAACCACACTATTCCTATTCAGATAAGCATCTGTCCAAAGTTCAGGGTGATTTGATTCCCATCATTATTCACCTCTATTTTTCATGAGGCTTACCACAGGAGAAGGAAACAGTGGAAGAGGTCTGTCAAGGAAATAAAGCAGACTACACTTTGGGAACTATATTGTCATTTCATGAATACTTGTGTCATGAAAGTTTCCTTCAGAATCTATTTTCCTGCAGCATGCATGAGACTGAAGAGGAAAAAATGGGAACCTTAAAAATTCATTACTAGAACCAGCTGCTATTTTGTCAAAGCCAGCCAAAACAACAGTGGTCAGCCCCTCTGCAACATGAATACATACATATACAGATGCAAAAATAATGTCCTGTTGAGTTTTATACCAAACCCATCCATTTGTATCGAATGTGAGGTAACAGTTCAATTTGGAAGTGAATGAGGGAATTTCCTATGGGAGAATAATCTCCAGACAGGCATTCACGAACTCCTTACAAATCAGTTATTAGCTCTAAAAACCAGCTCATCTTCCAGGTTTAAAACTAAGGCAGGAATGAGAAACTAAAAGAGAATTATTAGAAATGCCATCTAATTAGTCTAGAAGTTATGGTTTCACTCAGTATTTCTGGTGAAACCACCATCAGATCTGCAGACTCTCAGCCCATTGGTCCAAATAGCATTTAGGACTGACACTGGGAGTATGTGCTCAGCTTCAAAGACAAAATGCAGTGAACAGTTTTACATCACTGGGAAAGGAAAAGTCCCATGTCAGGAATAAGTATACAATTTTATTTCCAACATCCATTATTTCCTTATAGTTGGAAAGCTGTTCTGCTACACTCTGTATTCAGTTGTGGGGTTTTTTTATTTTCCTGCATTATTATTTTTTCTTTAAAGGAAAAAAAAAAAAAAACTTACAAGCGAGAACCTTGTTGCCTGGTATTTAAAGTCAAGAAATGTGCTTTTAGATCAAAAATATAACACCACAGACTATGACCGCTACCAGCTTCAGAGGCAAAGACTGCTAAAACTGAGTTTTAACAAGTTGTGAACAAGACAATATGGAAAGCAGTGTCTACATTGCTGAAAAGGCAGTTTTCCACAGAACAGCAGTGGTGGGAAGCAGAAGCTGTTCAAGCTGTTTTGAAAGGATAGTTGATGTACCTATCGCAGTTTTAAGCTGCTGGTTCTATTCAGCTCTTTCAGGCACAGTCCTTGTAAGTCACCAGGAAGAGGTTCTGAATTCTGTTCCTGCCACTAACTGTAATTACACAAATATATCACCCCATTATGGCTATTTAATGGTTTGAAATATGTGATATCCTGATATTCAAGCACCAGTGTGCTACAAGTACAGAATAGCATATTACAGAACATACCATTTGTGTGCAGTTCTGCTTGAATTTACTATTGCCAGTTGTTCCAGACTTAAGAAGTGTTCTAAAGGACGCATGTCCTGATTTATTCCCTCTGCTTTGGGCCTCAGCTCTGCTTCTGCTGTAATCAATCACACCAAAGACAAGACAGGAAAACAGGTTGTAGCTGGTTTTTAACATAACACACAGCTACTTACCATAAGACGTGCATTAGCAATGGGAAGGAGGATTATTCCTGTATTATAGGTACAGAAACTGAACTCCATGCTCAACACACTGTGTAGAGAGTAACAGACACAAATCCATTCGCTCCCAGAATCTATACAAGACAGTAGTTTTCTGCATAAGTATGTATTGCTGTAGTGGCATTAGCCTTGGGAAACCAAGGCAAGCTTCTGAGTACAGTTTTCTTTGCGTATACATTGCTACCAAGTCACTTCAAAAACATTTATTTGTACTAATACTAACAACTCATTTTTTTCTGGAAAGAAACAAAGAGTATGCCCTTAAATGGCTCCTTTCTACTAAGATTCCCTCCTCTCCATATGTCTGACGAGACTCTTAGGACAAGGCTTATCAAGAATAATAAGTCTTAGCAAAGGCCACACACATACAGACTCACAGAAACTCATTCCTGAAGTAGATCCCAAAGAAAATAAAATTAAACTACAAGAACTAATTAATTTCTACTTGAAAAGATTTGCATGTATACAATAATTCCTAAGAACTGCTTTAGAAATTAACCACAAATTCTTTATGCATGAGCATTCCTTGAGGCTAAGTATTCTACAAAGTAAAGGAATTAAAAAAGAAACCCTTCACCATCTTGAATACACATTGATACAATAGGAAAATCTAAACACGAAAGACTGATTACCCTTAAAATTATGCTAATTAACCAATATTAACTCTAGCCAAAGTGCCTTTTCATAGTCTGATATAACAAAACCGCTACATTTTTCCTCAAGTTTATATTCATTTATACAGTAACAAATCCTTTCATTCTTCTGAAATCTCTTGGATATCAGTAATTTTTCGATCACTGCAATTACAATTCCTATGTTTATTTTTTAATTTTTTTAATGGCAACTTTTTTTTAAACATTATATAAACAGAAAGCAAAATACACATAGACTGGATCTTCTATCAGAACTAAAATTAAGCAGCTATGTAAATGTTATGTAGTGTTCCAGAATCATTGTCACCCACAGCTCAAACTGCAGTCAGGGAGATTTTTGCTTGCATGATTTAAGATATTTAAGTGTGCTGAATCCCCCCTTACCCCAAAATCTTTGGAAACAACTCATAAAGACAATGAAACCAGACTGACTACTGATCAAGTAACTGTTGCAGTCTGAGAAATTCACACTGATAAATACACAGCTACCCGATACTTATAAAACTAAGGCTAAACCCTAGCCTGCTCTCTCTTCTACACTCTACTATCCAGAATTAGCAAGGGACAAGAAGTCTAATAAAGCAGTATTTAAGGCCTAGACACTTTAAGAAGGAAGATGTTTTAAAATAAAAATCTTTAAAATTATACATCTCTCACCACTTTTCAATGTATTAGTTCAAATGATCACTTTTTTTGGCCCCATGTTCTAAACTTCCGTTATAATTTCAAAGAAGAGTATTTTGCCAAAACAAATCATTGCTCAAAAAAAAAAAAAATCAATCAGTACTTCATAAGTCTGAACTAGAGGATACATGCAAACACAGGGAAAACAAAAATACATACTAATTTTTTCCTCCAACAGGAAGACTACTTCAATGACATAATAAAATCACTTAATCACCGAGTTCAAAAAACAAATGACAAAGCACATAAGAAAAATTCAGCATTTTATAAATTGTTGAATTTGCTCTACATTTTTCCCTACTCTTGCTCCCCTCCTTGAATCCAACATGTTATTTGTCTCCTCATTTGCTACAGTAATTTAGCTGCACAAGTTGATAAGCATGCCTGATATAAATATGAAGCTATTACTTTAAAAATGCATTCAATCTCAAGGACAGATCAAAATAATTGCTTCAGCCACTAGGAAAAAAAAAAGAATTCACATCAAGGTATATTTTCCACACAAGCTGTTGTTAAATCTTGAACAAAAACTTAACAGTGTTCTTCCAGATCAAACCTACTCATATGTACTTGAGCTTTTTTTCAGAGATTAATAACAACAACAAAAAAGTCCATAATCAATCTCAGTAATTTCAAGCTAAGCAATTTCACTGAAAATAGATAATGTGAAGGAAGCCTGTATTTCTCAACAGCAGTAGAATACAGAAATACTTACTTTTCAGCTTCCAAACTTCAGTAATTTTCAACAAGGTCTCAGTTGATACAGTAAAGCAGCACCACCAGCATCTTACTGCATTTAGAAGACACTACTGTGTCATGCACAACTTAACTACTTCATGTAGTCTCTAAAACTATTTCACAGAAGCTCTAGGAAGCAGGAGGAAAAGGTAAACCTCTAGAGAATACTGATCCATTTCATCATAATAGGAAGACAATCCACAAGACAAGAAAGTTGAGCCTCAGATTCCAGTGGTGTTAACAATCCCCCCCTTCTCAGGTTTCTTATACAGCTTCCTACACGGCAAAGTTCAGCTGACCCCATCCCAGCAGATTTCATTTAACAAGGGTGGAGTCAAGAGACCTTGTAGAACTCATCTTCTTGGCTTCAATGTATTTAAGGTTGATTGATTGCTTAATGATTAGAGTTCACCCAATTAATTAGCTTCAAAAAGATACACAAGAGCCATATTTCTTTTAGTCATTCTATAAGGAAAATTTTCGTTGAACCTGAACTTTCTCTATGGTGAATAAGCAATCTTAAAGGTGAAATTGTCATCATGGATTTTTCTTTGTCTAGTAATATTGGATAAAGAAAGCAATCAAAATTACTTTTTTTCTTGACACTAGTGTCATTTAGATTTGCTTTTCTGAGATCTTTGCTCTGAGACTTGGAATACTGGCATTTGTATACTGTAAAACTAGAGAAAAATAAAATAGTGGGGCACAATTATGAAGCTATTAGGAAAAGTATTTTGCAGTAATTACTAATGAGAAAAAAATCTGAAAGAACAAGAAGCTCTTCTGTAGAAATGGGTTACAAATCTATTTACATAAATTACTAAATTTGAGCATGGGGTAGATTCAACTAAGGAGAAAAGGAATAAGTGTCAGATTACTGCAAATGTAGTGCATTCTAGGACAACTGTGGAAAAAAACCCCAAACACTATGACTCCCACCCTCAATATATCACCATGTTTAAGTGTTCTGTGGTTTTCTGATATGAAGAGTGTATCATCAAACATTTTAAAATTCACCTATCTGCTGAACTACATGGAAGGACAGACAGTAGTTTGAACATACCTTCATCAGAATTACATCAGCAACAGATTTGAACCACAGGTGACCTATACCTCCAAAACATAATATTTGGTTGCAGTCCCTGTGCCAGTGAACTTCAGTTTGGATTTTCTCCCAAGAGAATTATTAATATTTGCATGAATTTGACATGCACTCATACTACTTCTGGACTATTTCAATTTTAAGAGATGACGGGAATGCACAACTAGGAGACCATCTTCAAGAAATTATCCTTTTCAGCCCTCTTCTGAAAGATTTCCTCTCTGCCTTATGGCCTTTCTTACCTAAAACAGTTTGCATAGCAATTTGCATTTGTACCTTGCCTTCCAGAACAGCAACCCAGAGCAAAAGAGGGAATAAGACTGCATCTGAATCTTTCTCTGTCTTCTGTAGTGTCCCCAGATGAGTCATTATTCAGGCCACAGTGGTGGCCTCTCTTGTTGCATGACCTCTAGGCAACTTGCAGTGTTAAAACAGTAAGGCCATCCTGCTTGTAACAAGCTGTCAGAGTGCATACAGAAATGTGCTATGATTTGGTAGATGCTGTTTCTGGTGTGGAGAGGCCAGATCCTCAGCTAACACATTGTTTATAGAGACTTCATTCACCAGTGCTGAACTTCACATGTTTATATAAATTATTAAACAAGACGTAGGTCTCAGGAAAAAGCAGCATCAGTATTATCCAAGAAACCAAACCAAAAGACAGATGGTTTCTGTGATAGAAAAATGCTATAAGATTTTTTTTTTTTTTTTTCTTTTCAGAGAAGATTGTCAAGGAAGCTAGAAATGGCATAAGGGTCTAGAGCTGATTCAAATTTGTAAAGCTTTTTTATAATAATGGACAAAGGCACCTGCAGTTTCATTCTCCTTAGTGATTTAATGACTACTTGGAGAATGAATACTTTTTAAAAATTATTTTTAACATCTTTTTAGCCAAATAGCGAACAGCTCTGCAAAAAAAAAAAAAAAAAAAAAGCAGGTAGCTTTAATTTTGTCAAAAGAGAAAACTTTTTTTTTGAGTATGCCTTACATAAATCACAGACATACTAGTTTACTTTTTCTTCAGAGGCTCAGTGTTGTCATTGCTGTCTGCAAAGACTTCTTAAAATTGTGCCACATGCAGAGAGCCTGGAAGTATTCTACTCCAGAGCAAAACAACTCGTTTACCTAAGTTTCCTCCATGCAGTCATTAGTGAAAGGATTCTAGTGAGCAATCATTCCTGTTTGAGACAAAACTAACATTAATTCTGGCTAATAGAGAAATACTTCTCCTTGCCTTGCAGTAATTTGAATCTTAAACACGTTAAAAAGGTGAGAAAATCCATTCTACTGTGGTTTTGGTGAATTCCTCTACCTTTTGTGTATTTAGAAAGGATATATTGAAATTCCTTAGTTTTAATGATACAGATTCAGAAATAAGTTTTCTGTGTAATGCCATAATGATCTTCCTTCCTCTGGAGGTGTTCTACTATCTAACATAGCTTTCCATTCTGAATAATGAAGTTTGGTACATTAAAGTACAAAAATCTTTATACTGCTTTTAAAATTCTGTATGCTAATTGATTTCTAGAAAGTTTTGTATTTTTCTAGCATCCAATCAAATGTATGGTGAACTAAGCAATTTGAGGTTTGAATACTCTCCTTGCTGCATAAACATGCCGAGTTTATGTTCCATCACTTCTCTCAGCATTTCATTTTTTATTGGCAGGCAAAATAAATTTAACGTAGAAATGAACAGAGAGGTGCATAGGAGACAGTGACTCACAAAATCTAAATTTAGATCAATAGATATGAATGTCAAATTTTGATCTCCTACTGCTTTCCTCGATAAGTGAACATAAAAGTTTCTATTCCATATCTGCAGTACCAGAACTTACTGGTTTGGTAAATTTAATAGTTATCACCATGAAGTATTCTACTTTAAACTTCTAAATATATGAATTAAAATATTTTCCCATTCCTTTCTAAAATCTGCTTAACATTTTATGTTACTCTTTTGTGTTAATGACTGCCAATGTTACTTCTCCTGATGCACAACTGTTACCTTATATCAGTGATCCCAACCCCAACTGTGTGCTACCATAAATCTTAGTTGTTTGGTGCTTAAAGGTGAAGGTATCTATGTCCATATTTTCAGTAGTAACTGTGCATCAATTTCCAAGGTAGTTAGGTGAATGAATACAAATTGTATCAGGGAGCTTTCAAAATCTGACCCTATGATCTCTGATTACAGTATTTATTTAGGTTACATACAAACTATATGCATATAAACGTATAAACTCCTGGGTCCTGATCCACTCATCACTCAGGTCAAGAACCTGGCTAAAAGTTGTGGCTTTTGGTTATGTGCGTGCATTTCTGTTTTGTCAGGTCACGGGAAGTTTAGCTGGCTTGGCGGTGCTTTGCTTTTAGACTGCATCCAAAATGTTTATTGTTCAGCTAGATCTGGAAGCTCAGATACAGTTTCAAATGACTATGGCCCAACTGATTTTTGTGTTCATCACATTCACTGTTCTTTCACCTTCTCTTCAGATACCAGGACATGCATCTCTTCATGTTTCTTCATTGGTAAACAAGCCAGGATAAATTAAAGCCACTTTCTTCAAGTCAGTAAGACAACTTCTGCCTTTGGTTTCAGTGAAAAACACAGACACTTGCAACTGAATGCAAGTAGCATTCCTTCTGTATAGTATAATTTCATTTCCCTTTTGAAGCTTTACGAGGAAGTAATAAAAAATAGCAAAGGCATAAAACACAGTACCTGAGGCACAGGCTACTTTCAAGCCATAGAGTATATGAAACTATGTATATTATATATATGAAACTAGTATATTGTATGAAACTATAATTTCAAACAACTGCAATATACATAATGTGAAACATTCCAGTATTCTTTC
Organism: Todiramphus chloris collaris; assembly: GCA_025345505.1. Classification (NCBI taxonomy): domain Eukaryota; kingdom Metazoa; phylum Chordata; class Aves; order Coraciiformes; family Alcedinidae; genus Todiramphus; species Todiramphus chloris. Next base: position 30,235,324 of record JANVCC010000017.1, read on the forward strand.
CATATCCAATTGCCCACAATACCTTGCAATCTGACAAAGACCAGAAAAGGGTGACCTTAGTTTTAAGAAAGACAAAAAAAAGGATGGATAAAAAGAAAAAGGAAGACAAATTTCTAATATCTAAGTCTTACAAATCAGCAGTTCCTTCCAGCATCCATAAGGTATTGTAGCAAAAGAAGATGCTGCAGCAGGTAAACCTGGACTGGGCTTCCAGTCCAGGCTGGAAGACATTCCTCTCACTGAGACACAAAAGAGCCCATAAGGTGCACAGGAAACAGGAAAAAAAAAAAAAAAAAAAAAAAAATATATATATTTTTACAAGTTAATTGGACATGTTAGCATTATTTACCTGTCTGGTATTGTGTTCAGCACTTAATCTTTTGAATGAACACATAATCCAATGAATGGTTGGTTGGATGACTGACAACATAGCTTTTAAAGTTTGAGCAGTTTGAAGAGAACCAAGACACAGAACAGTACATTCTCCCCAAAGAAGATATAAAATCACATATTGATTCTTGGGTTTATAGCTAAATTTTTTTTTTTTTCAACTTAAAAGGTTAACATCAGCTTCTTTAGTATATTTTATATGTATATATCAACATTTTCCTCTCCAGTTTCCAAGTGGGAGTGCAACACTTCGTTAGAGCCTTAGATGAGCACCCTGGTTCTAACAGTGGTTCTTAATGCAAATTTCAAGAGCAAACAGATGCAAACCAGGCCAGTCTGCTTTGAATGAGATGCAGGTAACAAACACACATAAATGAGGACAATAAATCAGTAGGAACATTTTCAGATAATTCTCATTGTCCAAAAGCTTTGAATTAGTTGAATTCTTAAAAGTAGGTTGGTTAATGTAAACCCAGGTTTCACCACTGAATTTGAAGTAGTGACATGGATTTGCATCACTTCAGAGCCTCAGTCATGGTTTTTATTGGCATTGCCTCTAACTTCACAAGCATGAAAGAGAGAAGCGTATCTTTCTGCTTTGTTTCTGCTTTAGGACAATGAATGACGCTGAAAGGAATTTTTCCTTTTGGCTGTTACTCCTGGATGGCACTATGCCAGCATGTAGAAAAGCCTTGGAAATACTTCTGTGTGCCTTTGTGGGTGGGGATGATTTATGCTAACACAAGCCACACACAGGGTGGCTGTAGGTAGATGCTTCCTTGCTGTGTTCACAATGAGTAGGAAGAGAGCTTCTGTAACACAAGAATTTATCTTACAAGGTTCCTTAAAATAGATTTTGTTTCTTTTTGGTCTTACAGATGAACAAATCCTTCTTGGCTGCTAGGCCTTCACAGATACAAGGACAAACATCCAGCTTGAATCCTGCCAGCTGTATAGAGCAGTTCTGTCCCTTTCAAAAGGACCTTTCTGAAAACCTGGCAGACATTGGAAGGGAAAGGACGTTGTATTAATGAGACATTACACCTGTCTTGCTTTTGTTATTTTTCTGTTTGTTTTGTTGAAAGCAGTAATGTCTTTTCCTTTAATCCTAACTTCAGGAACAGCTTCTGCACATGCAAGCCTTTCTCTATGCATAAAACACTGTCCATAACATTTTGCATCCTTCACCCCAGTTACAGTGAATATATACAGCCAGAGAGGGTCTTTCACAGTCCAGTTATACTAAGGACAGCAGTGAACTCATTCAGTAGCTCTAATCTGAAGAATTCAGTTGCAAACTACACTACATTTGGGGATGATTAGTACTGTAGTTCATGCACCTACCTTGGTTTCTAAGAATATCCATTTCCACGGTCATTTCACTCTTTAGGCATGCAAAAGTTCCCTTGCCTCTAATAAAAGTAGCCCTGAAATCACAGAGGGGAAAAGCCACAGCTTATGCTCTTTCCTGTAAATTCCCACTTTGGCTCCTTTTATTCTTTATGAGTCATCACCGCTTATTACTTCAGTTGCTCTACAGCTCCTGAAACTCATGCAAAAAATTTCCCAAAGATACACTTAAGTCATTTGCTGATATCATAGACACTTTAACAATCACTTCAAGCAGCAATTTGCTTGACCCAATAAGCATACCAAAATAAAACCAGCTACTGGTGGACTTAGGGAAAAAAAAATTGTTTAATTAAAAAGGAATGTTTTCTGTTAGGACATTTGACAAAATATGTAAAATTTAGTAGCAACCAAACTACAAATAAGAGGCAATATGGCTTATGGCACTAGCATGGCCTTCATTTTATTTGTATCATTAAGGGAATAACTGACAGCAGCACCCACCTTCTGCATCAGTTTAAATGTCTAGCACCACTCACCCCTGTGACAGCAAAACAGGATCTCCATGTCATTCTAGAGGATCATGGTCACTCTCAAAACTTGACAGCCTGTGGTACACTACTGAGTACTGAAAGTTTTAAGAGCAGGTACTACTGACCTCAGCTGAGAAGGCAAGAAGGTGAGTTTTATTAGATAATTGTGTAACATATCTGGTCACAACAAGGATCCCCCAGGCTCCTTCAAGAAAGGAAAGTCAGGTTTTAGACTGAAGCAACTGTTTATAAAGACAGGCTGGGAACTAGTTCTTTTTAACAGAGAGTCCATTTTACAACTTCAAAGCTAAATAAATTGTTGACTTCTCTGTTGAATCATACTCTATGAGGAGAAACACTTGTTCATATTAAAATAAAAAGTATGTAAAAATGTAAGCAAATCCCCAAAAAAACTTTATAATGGAGAGAGGGAGGGAAGGCAGGAGGCTGCAGATATGTAAGAGGGCAAGATAACTTCCAAAAATACATTACATCACTACAAAACTACTTTGTTTAGGGTATGTCTGTCAATGCACACTGTTTTGCAAATCACCATAAACCAGACATGCAGAGCTATAAAGCATGTAAGTTGTTGTTTAGCGATTTTCTGCAGATTTTGAACTTTGTGAGCCAGCCATGCTGAGATTGGAGTTTAAAACCCAAACTGTGGCTTAGGATATGCTATGCACAACATAATTTCTGCCTTGTAAGATACCTTGCTTAGGAAATACAGACTCTGGGGCCACCTGACTTTTGAAGTGCAAGTTCCCACCTCAGTCTCTATGTTGAGTTTAATTTCTTGGTTTCAGAAGAGACAATCCTAGGCAGACCCAAACACTCAACTACCACAGAGTTTCTGGTCAAGGCTGCTGTTTTTAATAATTGGTTGCAAGAATAAATCTGCTTCTGTTGTTAGGGTGTTTAGGAGACATACTTTTGAGATGTTTATTTGCTCCTGTGACAGAAGCTGCTCTCAAAAGCAAATTCAAAGGTTCCTTGGGTAATAACTGAATCAACACAGCTGGACTTTTGATCACCTTAACTACAACAGGCATTATATAACACGGAATAAAATTAAGAGAGCTGACAATGCTGTTCTTTGTCTAGCAGGCAGGAATTTACTTTTTTTCCAAAATCACATAGGATTCCCTGTCCTGAGAAAGTGTGGTATGATAAGACTCCTGCTAGGCAAGGAAGAATGTTCATAGGTTGCTATTTCCTTCCTCTATCCACATAAAGTAATAGCCAGGGTTTCTGACAATTCATTTGTGTTCCTTGCAATGGACAGTATGATATGGTCCTTAGTCAGATTTTTAAATGGGGAAAACCAGAACTTAGGGAGTCACTGTCTGGCAAAGGATGATTCAGGGGGATTTTTTTTTTTTTTAAATAATATTTTTTAAAAATCATTTGCATTTAGGGCAAAGAAGAAATATTACAATGGTGGAGATAGAGAAGCAGGGACTTCAGAGCCTCCCTAAAGTGAAACACAGTTGCTGGGCTGTTGCTAAACAACTGCTATATTATAGGCTGGAATGGCATTTAAGTAATCAAACATTTTATTATATTCTTTTTATTACACTGATGGAATTAATTCAGATGGAAGACTTTAATTATCAAGGCATTGTTATTGATACTGGTTGAAGCATATTTTTAAAATACAGTAAGACTTGAAAAACTGTAAACACTGAATTAGAATTGAAGTGGCAGCCTAACAAAAAAAAAAATCTATCTACACAGTTTTAATATAGTTAATATTCATAAACAAGCGATGATGTAAGTCACTAGGTTCTTTCACTAGTTAAAACGTAACACAGCTTAGAAACCAACCTTTGAAACTCCATCCCAGCATAACTCCTTCATTTTAGAGGTGGTAAATAAAATACTCCTGCTTTTTTACTTGCTTCCTATTCTGTTACAGATGCAGTTTGCTCCTTAAATTCTCAGATTAGAAGCAGCCTAACTTCTCTCTGTACACAGAAGTGATGTGGAAAAAAGTATAAAATTGTTAAACTTGAATGTTCCAGGAGACAGAAATAACAATCCCTACCAGCAAAAACTAGTTGCTCATCAAGAAAGAACTCATGCCCTTATATGGTGCTGCAAGTAACTTCTTTTTCAAGAAGGTAAAGTTTTTGCAAGTGCCAAGTGACATACTCAGTCTCATGGCCAGGAGCTCTGTCTGGAGAAAAACAAAAATCCAGGCCCAGAGTAGTAATAGCATTGTTGCTTCCTGTTCCTGTAAATGTTAAGGAGGAACCAAAACATACTCATTCACACACACAAATAAAAAATGCACCCCATGGGAATTAACCACACAGCAGGACAATTCCAAACCCTTACAAGTTTCAGAAATTACGCAGCTGTCTACATAAATGGAAGTTTTATATGTTCAGAATGAATCATTAAGAGCTGGAATAGATACAGAGTTACTTATAATACACTGGTATGGATTATAACAGAAGGACTCAAAAGGGAACAGGCTTACTGTAAACCCCTAATTTCTCCTGTCTTCACCCATTAACGGTGAGTATGGTAAAACCATAAACGCTGGTCAAATGTGTTCAAATACGTTTTTTATTAAATAAATGTTCACAGAGTACCATAAACATATATACTACTTCACTATCCATTTAGGACCAGCTTCTGACTAAGATCCTGCACATCAATAACAATGGAATAATATGGCCTAAAGTGTAAGAAAACAAAATACAAACATTTAAATGTCTCCCAGTCCTCTAGAGCTTACAGCCAAAGTGATTGAATGTTTACTAATGGCAAAGGTGTTAAAGTAGTGACTTTTTTATGCTGTCTCTTCACTCACAAGCACTAGAGACTTGTACAGCACAGATATTTAGGAGGATTAATCTACTTTTGACTTAGTTACAATTCAGAAAACTAAACATATGAGCCTAAGTCCCCCCTCAACTGAAAGAAACAGGCAAGCTAACTTAACTGTCAAAATTAAGAATGAAATTACCTCCCTACGCTGCCACCACCAATTATATTCTAACAAAATTAGCTTTTAGGTGAGCACACCAGTGCTGGTATACAAAGCATTTCTACCCGCAGCCCCCTAGCTCCAATCTGTACAAGTTTGAAAGAAAAAGCTGCTGTATGTAAAAGTGGTGGTCAGTGTTCGGTTTCAAGTGAATGGTGGTTGCTATGACAATGCTGCCATGACATTTTGCATAACCTTAGAAAAGAGTCCAAGGATTGAATAAATACTGACACCAACTTCTCCACTTTCCCAAGTAAGTGGTCCCCAAAGGTCGGGGAGAAGTCTTACTTGTGGAACAGTCTCAAGAAAGTGCAACTGCAGCTGTCTGCTCTATCTGCTCTGTGAATAACCAGAGGTTGATTTTCAGCATCCAAAACTGTCAGCAGCATTAAAAATTACGCTGCAGTAAAACAAAGAGAAGCCCTTTGTAAGCATCTTTATGAAGAGCACTAAAGACTAAACACAGATCTTAAAATGCCTTGATGTTTGTCGTGTTAGCTTAAGAAGGACATGCATTGATGCTTTAAGTTCCCATCCCCTTTGTGTGAGTACATAGGGAACATGAGTTCTCTCCTGCTGTCATTTTGATGCCAGCTGCAGAATTAGAAAAACAAAGGGAAGGGAAGGAGGAAAGAAAGGTTTGTGGTTAATTCTATCCTTGTATACAAACATGTACTTCTCTTCCTGCTTAAATTTCGAAGGAAGTCCTTTTGTACACAGCTGGCTTCCTTACAGCATTCCCATAGAAGAAACATTTTTATTGGAAGAGGATCAGTTATTTTTTCCAGGTCCTGTTACGCTTAAGGTGACACTGGAGCAGTAAATACTCCTTGAAAGAAGCCAGGGACTTTAGCAATAGAAATGAGTGTTGCGATGTTGTAGTTGCCTTGGGTTTGGTAGTACAGGCTGCAAAGTTCCTTCCCTCACATCTCAGTCATACAGAGGCAAACGTGCTTTGTTTTACTGGATGACCAGGAGAGACTGGCAACACTTACTTCACTGTAAATCACATTAACATATAAACCCGTAGCAGGAACTATCTAGCAATCAGCTAGAACTACAATCACTACGTTTTCCCAATTTTATTGGTTCCTCTTGTTGTCAATCCTGCAAACACATCAATGATTACCAGCACGTTAAGTGCCCCAGCCTAGGCTTATGAACATAGAGTATATCATGTAAAATTATTTAGTAAGGTTAGCTTGTAACACCCACTCATGACATTAAAAATAGCCTAACAGAAAGTACTCAACAGGGGCTCCCCACTCCTATTCGTAAAGGGAATTTGTGGCCCCAAAAATTTAAGTCACTCTTGGAAACTAGTTACTGGCATCATTCAAAATCTGAGCCAAGATATTCATGAAGCCTCATGGCCAGAGACTGATGAAATTCTTTAGAACATGGATGTACAATAGCTACAATCTTTTTAGGGGTACAGAGCAATGTATGTGGCTAAAGAAACTGTTAGATTTTCACATCTGTCAGAGACTTTAAGTTCTTCAGAGTCTGCAAAATACTACATATATATAATTTCTATATATTTTTAAATATGAGCTACATTTACTTTCAGTGTATTGCTATCGCCACTTTGTATCATTCAAGATCACGAGTCATTCACCTTCACCAAATCTTTGATTTCCAAATGCAATAAAGTTAAGAATTTTTACGTATTTGAGCTTACATAAGAGCTTAAGTATTTTAAGTTATGTATATGATATATATACCTATTTTAATGATGAAATATTTTCTAGCAGGCAGGAGTCTGACCCAAGTACTTGGTGGACCAATTCATGGGAAACAACATGCAGAAACACATTTCAAAAGCATATAAATAAATAATAGAAATAAAAATGCGAGCAGAAAAACATGCTTGGGCATTGAAAGCATGCTTTGAACCCTTGGTAGAATAAAAATATGTTCCTATTCAGCTGCTACCATTTCCGGCTTCTGAAAAGAATTCCTCCATCCATTAATGGGCTATGTAATGTAAGCATCCCAGGATCTGGAGCCTACTTGAAAGTAGACTGGCCAAATGGCAGTGAAAAAGTAGTATCTGAGGTGCTTACCAAACTCCTAAGTTATCATGGTAAACATCCCAAAAAAAGGAAGAGAGAGAAAGGCCTATCAGTCCCTCTCCTGCTGCTGCAAACTTAAAATTTAACAGAGCGAATGAGTCTGGGTGTAGAAATAGTCTGTTAATAATACAAACAGCAATAACATAGAAAATGCACTATTACAAATGGCTTGCTAAAGGGACATAATCTGTTAAATTAATATATTTCTGCATACCCAAGTAAAATGTATTCCTTAATACAACGTGCCTCCTTTTAACTGAACAATGTTCATGGTTTATGCTGCACTTGCCACATTTCTTCTTGCAAATTGGTTACTCATCCAACAGAAAAAGTTCTTTGTATAAGTTTATAATTATTTGTTACCAGTAAATTTCATGTCAGTTGTCCTCAATATCTCCACCTACACTTGCAGATTCAGTATGTTAGTCTTTAAATTAAAGGCAACATAGTTGACATGAGAGAGAAAAAAACCCAAACAAAAACCAAACCCAAGATAAAAAGAATGTAATGAGTACTCTTGTTTCTACCACTGAGTTTAGGTCTTTTCACACTTTTTGTGTAGCTGACCTAGGAGATTTTTATGGCTTATGGAAAAAAAAATCCTCAAAACCAAACCAAAACACTTTCAACTACATGCAAGACTAGGAGCCTCAGAAAAGATTTTCTGCAAATGCTAGCAGCAGCATCCTGGTTGTAAAAGCCTACTTCCACCACAGAAGGTAACTGGAATATAGCCAGCAACATCCACAGCAAATTTGCAAACAATGAAGACACACACAAAATACAAAATTATGTCTAACCTCTTAAAACAGGTAAATACACACATATAAATATTGCATCCCTGGCTGCATCAAAAGAAGCATGGGCAGCAGGTAGAGGGAGGTGATTTTCCCCCTCTACCCTGCTCTGGTGAGACCCCACCTGGAATACTGTGTCCAGATATAGAGTCCTCAGCAGAAGAAATACATGGACCTGCTGAAGCAGGTCCAGAGGAGAGCCACAAAAATGATTATGGGGCTGGAGCACCTCTCCTATATGGACAGGCTGAGAGAGTTGGGATCGTTCAGCCTGGCAAAGAGAAGGCTCCAGGAAAACCTTACTTAAAGGGGACCTATAAGAAAGATGACAGACTGCTTAACAGGTCCTGCTGCAACAGGACAAGGGAGAGTGGTTTTAAACTGTGAGGGTAGATGTAGACTACATATAAGGAAGACATCTTTTTTACAATGAGGGTGGTGAAACACTGACATAGTTTGCCCAGAGAGGCGGTAGATGCCCCATCCCTGGAAACATTCAAGGTCAGGTTGGACAGGGATCTGAGCAACCTGATCTAGCTAAAGCTGTCCTTGGTCACTTCAGGGGGATTGGACTAGATGGCTTTAAAGGCCCCTTCCAACCCAAAACATTCTACAATTCTATGAAATAAAAATCTAAATTCTCTCCCAAGATGGTAAGACAGCAAATTACATATATCTGTAACAAAGACTACTACAAAGTATTTTTCGTGCTGCAGTACAAAGATAATACACTGAAAGCCTGTTACTAGTAGCAAAAGTGCTGATCTTGTGTTAGTAATCAGATTAAGAGGCTTCTTCTTTGAAAGCTTTCATGAAATGTCATACAAACATGACACATACCCACTGTCAGAGCTCTGTACACATAGACATTCTGTTGCATTCCAGAAGCTACTTTTGCTGAAGCTACATTCCAGAAGCTACTTTTTTATGGCTGTTTTGGTCTTTTTACCTGAAGAAATGGGTAGCTTTGGTCTATTTCTCTTGAGACTCTTCAGTGTGGGTCATTGATGAGTAGGTTGCATTTACTTACTCCAAAATTTGACACCAAGTAAACAAAGAATGTAGCAACTGCTCAGGAAGACAAGCCTTTGAAGGTGTGAAGTCTGAAGTGAACACCAAATACAGGCAGACCGCCTCTTTAACCTAGCAGAACACCCCAAGGGATTGTTTGCCATGCAATGCCAAACTTTTCAACAAACTTCTAAGAGTTAAGTGGTTACAAAGAAGAATGGTTGCAGGTTTTATTACTAAATGCTGGCAGAGATACTCCCACTGCTTAAAAAGGGAAAGAGCACTTCCATATACTGAATTCACAAATTTAAACAGGATGCTTTTGTATGCAAAAAGTTGATGTGCAAGGAAATGGCCATACGGTGTGAAAGCACTGTGATGCAGCGTGAGGGGGAAATAATGATGCTGCTTATCAAATAATGAATAAGCTGTTTAAAAGGAAAAATCTACCACAGATGTACTTTCTTAATCTGTATTTTGAACAACAGCCAAATTCAGACTTGATATTTGAAACAGGATCAGAGTTGTTTCAGATCTGCCAGGGATAAGCTCTTTGACTGTCATTACGAGATTTTGGGTTAGATGATAAAATTAATGATTTTTTTTTTTTTTTTTTAATCTTTCTGCTCTTTTAATCTGATTCAAAATCAGATCCATAAAATACATCTCTTAGTTCTGGTTCCATCTCAAATTCAAATTTCTGTGTCTAGTTTAGAATCCAAACCATGCTGAATTTTAAGGAACCAAAGTTGTATGGGATTCTCTGATTCTGTTCCACTATTTTCATAAAGTAAAAGTCACTTTTAACACCCTTACTTCTTGTTCCAGTATTGCCCAGCTTGAAGCCCATTGTGCTTAACAAAAGGAAAAAAAAAAAAAGACAACTTCTGCACAAGGGTTATCAGTTATGTGACATATGCTACATTTTATTATAAACTATTTTTTAATGAAACTTTAAATCTCTAAGGTTTCAGCAGCTTTACTTTTGAACATTAGTCTGACTGTCATTGTTTGAACAAAACCATCTATGCTGTATTTCCTTTTTGTGAGAAGAACAATTACAGGACTGGAATAAGAACTGGCAAAGGAAAATGATTAGCAGTGGATGTTCCTGCTACTGTTGCTTAGGGGCTGTCCCCATCACATTTGAATAAGCTTTCTAAAACTCGATTGCTTTTTTGGAGCAAAGGAAGTGATCAAATTAACCACAGACCATTTGTTACTCTTGTTGTTAACTCATTTCATTTCTTACTAATGTCTAAATATATTGTAGAGTAGTGGTGGTTTTTTTTTTTTCCTTGTTGGAGATCATTGTCTACGTGTCTAAGTAGGTATTCTACCATTAAAATTATCAATACTAAGACAATTTTTCTTCCTAAATTATTTCTTATTTCAGAAACCCAGTTTGAAAGGTCTTGGCAAACAGGTAATTCAGCACTTCTATCAGAGCCTTCAGAGGAGACAAGGCAGACAACCAAAAAGTGAATCACCAAAACAAATGGATCACTTTTGAAAGAAAAAAAAAAAAAAAAAAAAGCTAAAAGAGGAGGTACTTTTAAAGGGAGGTTAAAAATCAATAGCAAATTATGTTCTGGAAAGTAAAAGCATAACACAAGAACAGAAGCTCCACTGACAGCACAACTGCTGCTGAAACAAGAGGAAAGAAAACTAATTTAAATAAACTGCATGGCTGTCCTTCAGAGAAGCAGCTTGTATAAGAGTCTCTGCTGCCTTTAAGAAACGTCATGATCTTTGCTTTTCTTCAGCCCAGTACCTGTTGATACAGCTTATGACTTGGTTACTTATCAGTTCAGAGAAAATGAGAAGTCCCTTTATAATTCTTTACTGTCTACTCAAATGTTGTGCTCAAGCACAGAGGAACAAAGTCCTTTTCTGACTGTTTGCCCTCTTTTCAGAATAGAAGGGTTGGAAGAGGACAGCAAGAGACAGCTTAATTTCACTTCCGCTGCCTGTTCAGATTAAGTGAGACAATGCAGAGGTTGAGAAGAGCAGTAAAGGTTACAGTTGAAATAAGAGGCAAATTACTACTACGAGGCAGCAGGAAGGAAACAAAAGGAATTCTGACTCACAGGTGTGTCTGAGTCAGTGTTTCTTGTGACGACAGCTGGGAGAGGTGGTAAAATTATGCATTTCCCTTTGCTTGGACTATGATTTCAAAACTCAGCCAGTTGTGAATAGACATGAGCATTATGATGTCTCTCCCCCAGCTGCATCAGGAAGACTTGGAAACATCAGGACTGCATTCCAAGTACTTTACAAAATGTGTAGGATAAAAGAACAAACAATCTCCCTCCCCCAAGCCCTATATTAACTGTTTAAAACTCAGTGGAAGGAAAACTTGTTGTTAATATTACTTATGAACAACAACCCGTGGTTATAGTTTCCGCTTGTATACAGACCCATCCCATTTTTACTGCTTTTGCATCTCAAATGACTTCCCAATTATGGCCTCACACCCAACGTTGCTCCTAAATTCTAAATTTCAATCACAAGAGCATGTGTGCTTCTTTCACAGAGGTAATTACCACATGCACGGCAGTGTCAGTTCTTTCTGCAGGGAACCACCTATAAATTTGGGAAGCTTGTTGAACTGAGTCATTTCCACTTCTAGGATGCACTACTTATAGCACAGCTGCATTTTTCTGGCTGTAGCCAAAAGTGGATTTTTAAATATTACTGTGAGGGATTCTTCCATGTCTTCTGTAGAGGACAGAATTGTGAGAACTACACCTTCTTCTCAGAAGCGAGAGACTTGAAAAAATGTTCTCCTAGAATGATAAAAGCCAAGTAACTACAATCCTTATACCCCATTTCCTACACACACAGAGTTACATTGTTCCCATTACAATAGAGTTGCTTTTCATTTTAACAGTCAGATCCTTCTGAAAAATTAAGGAACACTTTCTTGTTACTAATGACCTCCACTTTGTTCAAATTTTATCCAGAACTACTATACATATAAACATTCAAAAGCTTTTACAGCTTTTTTTAAGCCTCACATAAGGGAAGAAATGTTTTGGGCCATTCAATACAAAGGATTTCTGCCATCAAAGCAGGAGGAGTTCATCTTGAATATCAGATTCTTTCAGGTCATTTGGGATCTATCTTAGATTGACAGGTAGCCAAGGACACTCTCAATACTCAGTGACTACTAAGCAGAATAACTTTGTCCTTCCCCTTTTCTTCCATATGATAATGTACCAGACAGTGTTGTCATGTACTCTCAAGGTAGAAAACTGTCTCTGAAAATGTACTGCAGCTGTTCCCTATAGTGAAAGCCACCTTTTTTCTTTTTTTTCTTCTTCTTTTTTTTTTTTTTTTTTTTTAAAGATTAATTGTTTGCTGCATGCTCATTCTTTTTCTGAAGGTGAGTCACATGAATGCACAGGAAATAGATCTGAGGCATATGAAAAGATCTGCTCCTGAAACTGGGCCTGATGCCAAAACAAAGCATCTGAACTTGAACTGAGTATCTGAGAACAATGCAGGAGCAGAGATGTCCAGTAACACCAGTATTACGTGCTCAAACTACAAGGAACAGCACTTCATTCTTAGAAGTAATGGTGCTTTCATACTGAAGAATGATAGTAAACCAGAATACTCAAACCCACATTTGACCTGCTGTATGTCATATAGTCTGGCTAAAAAAAGATTCAAGAGCCACATGGACCATCTGACTACATACAGTAAGACATTAAATAAAATCCTACTGCAACTACTGCGGAAAAGAACTCTATGGACAAGAAAGCAGGAAATGCTGATGAGCTGAGCTTTACCAGTAACTACTAGTGATTTATTACAAACCAGCTGCATTAGGACATTTAAACTATGGTATGTTTTTTATTTCCATTGCTAGCTGTCTGTTACTAGCTGGAAAGAGACGCTCAGTTCTACTTGCCTACTTGGCATTTAGCACCATTCTCCACCCACACAGCCTACTCAAAATGGCACCCACACTGGAAATTTTACACTTTTCAACTTCTATTTTCCATCTGTATCAAATTCCACAACATTCCAGCTGCAATTCCAGAAGTCAGCTATGTTTATTGTCTTCATATTTGCTCTGCTGTTCACACTCATTCTTCTTTCTCTTGCCCTTCTGTTAAGCAAGTTGGGGAGTTTAAACTTTAGCATACACCATGTAGCTTAAAAATTAAACAGATTGCATCCAACATGCAACATTTGAAGGAGCAAATAAAGAGAGCAAAGCCAACCGAAGAACTGTATGTTAGCTAGTTCCTGCATTCAGCTTTTACTGAAGTTGAGATTTCATGAGGTAAGTGCCCAAATGCATTTAAAAATGTTTACAGCTCTGGAACAAGCACTGCCAAATTCCTCTGATTTGGCAATGCACTTTATCCTTATCTGTAGGTGTCATAAAAAAAAAAGGTAATTGAAGTCAAAGATAGCAGTTCAGTTTGGTATGCAGACTGCAAGAAAAAGCAGCTCTCTCAGGACCATCTTCTGTTCTATTCCCACATCCACTGGCAGAGACAATGCTTCTGAACAACAAAACGGAGCATCTCCCTCATTCCTCACTGTCTACCTGTATTTCTGACTCCTGTCAGGGATAACATCTCCCACAAATGCCTTCCAGGGGCACCCAGCTGAAAGCACACCCATGCAGTTACCAACCCAGGGGCTGCTTCCCTTCCGCACAAAAGTCAGCTGCCCACACATCTGCCTGTGTTACAGAGCAGCAGTGCTGAGGGTAGTGACTGAGGAAACCTCTTTCCAGCCCAGAGGGAAGGCAGAAAAGGCTCTCTTGGAAATGAACTTTGTCACAGGTACGTGAACAGAAGGCGCTAATGTTTTCTTTCAAAGTGTAGGAACACAGCAGACTAGCAATAGGATGGTAAGTATCTGGGCTTTCTACAATTTTATCAACTTTCATTCGTTCAAAGACCTGTAAAATACACAGATGACTTCTGAAACATGCAAAGAAGCTTTGCCCCAGGAATACTGGACTCATGCTCTCAGAGAAGTGCAAAGAGTTTTAGAGGAACAGTTCACTGAAGCAGTAGTGAGTGGGCAAGGCTGTGTTGGCCTCAGAGGGTGACACAAATGCAGAAATGCAAATGCAAATAGATGTGAGAGCCCTTTTTTGTTGCTGTTTTCGAAAAACTCATAGTGCTACAACCAAAATGGCCAGTGACAGCAGCAAATAAGGATACACAAGACAAACACCCCAGCTCAGGCAACCTATTTACAAGCTCTTTCAAAGTCATGCAGCCAGGAGATGAAGACAAATCTGTTAGAAAATAGCTTAGAACTAGCAAGACTGTACTATGTGTTAATATGGACTGTACTATGTGTTAATTCATATCATATAATTATATGAATTTCAACAGGTCTTACCTTTGACATGAAGATAATTAGCTTCTAACTTCATCTGCTGGACTCCAACAGACATTTTGCTGTGACATTGTGCACTAATATTTATCGTATTGCTTTCCAATGCCTAAGTGCCTAGTACAGGCTCATAATCCATAAAGAAAGCATACATACGTCCAGTCCCACACAACAACAAGGACCCATCTCACCCTATGCTGTAGTGGCTGTGCTCTATGAGCCATCCCAGCAGACTTCTAGGGTTGCAGAAACATGTTGTATGATGCAACATGTCAGCTCTGCACATTCAATTGTATGAAAACAACTCCCACAAAAGTGGAAGAGGCCTTTGCTTGTCAGTCCACTACTAGCATGCTTCCTAGCAGCTGCAAGCCTGGAGCAATGCTGTAGCCAAGAAAGGTGCACCAAATGAATGCTCTGTAGAAAAGTGAGCTCAGTTCTCCTCTGTTTATTCTTCTTTTCCACTAGACATACTGCTATGGAACACAATGCCCTGTGAAGACTCAAAGCCAAGCCCATCCACAGAAATGCCTTTAGACATAGTTAAGTCTCTTACTTCCTACTCAACAATATCAATACAGCATCTGCTATTCAGCAAGTGTATAATTTCATAACCTAGTTCAGTGAACAGAGAGCTTAGCACTTCTGACCATGACTGACATGGGAGATAAGGAGGGCTCACCAGGAACACAGCAGACAGAGAGAGTAGAAGTAAAACCTTACCCAGAACATTTCTACAGAAAATATCAGTTGAAACCTGGCAAGAACCATTTCAACACTCTAATCTGGTTTGGGGGGTGATCTGGGGAACTACAAGCCTGTCAGTTTGACTTCAGTACCAGGGAAGCTGATGGAGCAGATCATCCTGGGTTCTATTATGCAGCACATACAGGACAACCAGGTGATCAGGCACAGTCAGCATGGGTTTATGAAGGGCAGGTCCTGTTTAACAAACCTGATCTCCTATGACAGGGTGACCCACTTACTGGATGAAGGCAAGGCTGTGGATGTTCTCTGTCTTGGCTTTAGTAAGGCATTTGACACTGTTTCCCACAGTGTCCTATTAGAGAAATTGACTGTTCTTGGCTTGGATGGGCATACACTTTCCTGGGTGAAAAAATGGTGAGATGGACGAGTCCAAAGAGTTGTGGTCAATGGAGTTAAATCCAGTTGGCTGCCAGTTACAAGTGGCGTCCCCCAGGGCTCAGTACTGGGGCCACTCCTGTTTGACATCTTCATCAGTGATTTGGATGAGGGGATAGAGCGCAGCCTTGGTAAATCTGCAGATGACACCAAGCTAGGTGGAAATGTCAATCTGCTTGAGAGTAGGGAAGCTCTACAAAGGGATCGAGGTGGGCTGGATCACTGGGCCAAGGCCAATTTCATGAGCTTCAATAAAGCCAAATGCTGGGTCCTGCACTAGGGCCATAACAACCCCCAGCAGCGCTACAGGCTTGGGGAGGAGTGGCTGGAGAGCTGACAGGCAGAGGAGGACCTGGAGGTGTTGACTGACAGCCACCTGAATGTGAGTCAGCAGTGTGCCCAGGTCAATGGCATCCTGGCCTGTACCAGGAACAGTGTGGTCAGCAGGAGCAGGGAGGTGATCATTTCTCTGTACTCAGCTTTGGTGAGACTGCACCTCAAATACTGTGTCCAGTTTTGGGCCCCTCTCTACAAGAAGGACATTGAGGTGCTGGAGAGGGTCCAGAGGCAGACTACAAAGCTAGTAAAGGGCTTGGAGCATGTGTCTTATGAGGAAAGGCTGAGGGATCGGGGGCTCTTTAGCCTTGAGAAAAGAAGGCTGAGGGGAGACCTTATTACCCTCTACAACTACCTGAAGGGAAGCTGTAGCGAGGCGGGAGTTGGTCTGTTCTCCCTGGTGACAAGTGACAGAACATGAGGCAATGGCCTGAAGTTGAACCAGGGTAGGTTCTGGCTGGATGTTAGGAAGCATTTCTTTACAGAAAGGGTTGCCAGGCATTGGAATGGCCTGCCCAGGGAGGTGGTGGAGTCACCACCCCTGGAAGTGTTTAAGAGGCAGTTAGATGTTGTGCTTAGGGACATGGTTTAGTGGTTTTTGATATGGCTAGGAATAAGGTTGGACTTGATGATCTTGAAGGTCTCTTCCATCCAAAACTATTCTATGATTTCTTTTTGTCACCCTTGAAAAACAAAAAATAATAAAAGCTCTAGGTGGTATGTAACTTTGCTTTCTATCTTAATTGTCCTTCCAGGTTACCCATATGCAAGGTTAAGGGAAAAGAGTTCATGAATCTGTGTGGGCAGTACAAGCTAAGATTACAACTGAACTACTGTATTTGCTTTTCTGTGATACACACAATGTCACTATCACACTGTAAGCAAAGGCCTCTGGGGAGCTGGGAAGAAAAGGGCATAGAAGAAAAAAAGAACAAACAGTGACAGAAACAAAAGGGCAGACCTTCCTTCTATGCCTTTTCCAATACTTCAAAGGGGATTTAGAATTGTATTGAAGATCTCTTCTAAACAGTTGAATTGTTTATTGGTGAGTCTAACATTTTTTTTTTTTCCCCTCAGAATAAACACAAAATATCAATTAAGAAATAGTTCTCTTTGATAGTGTATTATTTTCCTCTTGTCCCTTGGATAGTCATGTAAAACAGGTTTTACTAAAATAATGAGCAAGACAAACAAGAATGCTGGTAGGAGCTCAACAGAGACTCGAGATCTTTGTTAACTGTGCAGTTAAAAAGTATATGGTAAAATTAGATGTAACTTTGAAGAAGGTATGTTCTGATCTTTGCAAAAATTAAGCATCATCCTGTAATCAGTGAAGCCATTATGGAAAAGACTGGGCGGATATGGGAATACAGCATGCTCCAAATACAAGTAAACCTCCTCACCTTAAAAACAAAATGTAAAACTCTGTATAGTGATGATTTCCACTCTATGATTATTTGTGTATTTGTAGAACAGGTTTACTTACCATTTTACATTTCAAAATGTTTCAATGACTTTATATAAGTCTGATAACTAAGATGTTCTTTTAATTTCATTTTAATGATGAATTCATAGACTCGAGTTCTCCCAGTCATCATGCTAGTATAATGTAGAGCAAGGACAGAACAGGAGGGCATTGCCCCTATGACTTTTTATTAATACACGTCTTTCATGTCATGGTTTAATTCATTTTCTCTTTACTGTAAGTTATCACACTACTAGTCATCATTGGCCTAGACTTTTTCCCAATTAATTTCTTTAATTTTCCTCCCCTGTTCACTCTTTTGCAATAGCTATGACTGTCATAGTTATTTAAAAAGACCATTTCTTTCCACCACACCAGCTGCACAGGGAGAAGATGAAACTGACTCATTTGGCTGCAGGGATAAGTTTTAACTCAAAAATAAAGGGGAAAAAAAGAAAAAAAAAAAAAGAGACAAGAAAAAACCTCAAAGAAATTGACTCAGGTTTATTTTTAGGCAGCCCCCTGTGTCCACTTTAAAAAAAGTCCTTTGAGAATTATAACGAAGTAGTCAAGACTGAAAGTTATATTTAAACAAGCTCATCTATTGAAGAACTCTGAAATCAAACATGATTCCTCAGGACAAAGTTCTGCCTCTATGAATAATATTTTGGAAGTTAGCGAAGTTTTGGTTTCTACTTCTCACACATATATACACAAAACCACATATATATATGTAGACAGAGAGACTCCAAACAATGGAGAATTTCCTGCAGAAGTCACTCACACACACTTTACATTTATGCTGCTAACCATTTCTGAAAAGCCACAATGAAAATTCAGCTTCATTTTAGCAAAGCGCTTGGACACAGATGAAGCTTAAGGATATATAAGTAATTTAAAAATGAGAGCATGAATACCCCACTAATCAGAGAAAGTGATTAAGCACAACTGAACACACAAATCCACAAAAGCAAGTAAAACATGCAATTTAGAATGTGATTTGGAGAGCCACATTTTATGGTTTAAACCAACACAGCCCCACTGATGTCAATTTACTCTAATTGTACACCTGTCCTCAAAAAAGCTCAGTATATTTAAAAAATACCATACTATCATTGCATTGTAAGACCACCAAAAGAAAGCTTTGAGAACATGTAAAACTGAGTATCTCGGACCACACAGTGCTTAAATACTTCATGCAACACAGTTAAGCACTAGTCAAAATTAGTGCCAATGCTTCTCCTGCGAATTCTATAAGCTTGTTGTCTGAAAATAAAATCGTCCGAGTGAAAACCAAATAAATCTACCTAATCTTACTCGTGCTTCTACAAGCCTGTAGTGACTTCACTGAAAAGAATAGTCCTGCATTTTTCTACTGTTTGGGCTAATCTGACATCATTATTTTCAAGATTTACATTCAAGAGTTACATTCAAATATTCAGAAAGAATATTACATTTTGTGAGCTCAAAACTCACTTCTCAGACATAACCTTTAGTATTCAAGCAAGCTTCACTATTTCCGCAAACAAGCATTCTTTCAAAGTAAACTATAACTTCTCTAGTGCCCAACAGGTAAGCCAGTCAATGTGAAAATGCAGAAAGCTCGAGTGAGGATCAGCATAAAGTATCTTGTAAAAGAAGTTGAATTATAAACTGACAGATAAGCTTGCAAGTAATTGGGAATAGATCAAGTGCTATTTGTATAAACAGTGAAGATCCCACACTTATTTCTTATAAAAATAAATATCATAGTCAAGTAGCACCTTGGTAAATACAATGCTAGCTGTGGTACCTACCAGGAAGGGTTCAGAAACTCTGGGAAACATGGCAAACACATTCATTTGATTTAACCATATGGAGTCTTTCAAAACATTTTGTTTTCACACCACTGCTGCTATCAGCCCAATGCTGAGCTGTAATAAACTGTCCACCTACACCTTCATAAGGAACAGGTGCTCAGTATAAATACTATTCTGTTTGGTTTTAAAGCAACTCTACTCATTCAGTCTGGCTCAGGAAGGGGCCCCTCAACTCATCCAAAATGGTGAGCTCTTCGGAACACTTTGAATAAAATCCAAAGGTGATGTTTTTATAGAAGTGTCAGTGAAACAAAGCCATATAACTAGAGCCACAAGGCCTGTATTTTAAAACAAATTTAAATATCAACTTACTGCTTACAGCATCTTCACTCTGATGCTACGATTATTTTGCCTCTTCCTCAATTCCTTTATTCCTCCTTCAGAGGTCATTGATACAATTGCACATGAAGATACTACAGCCTTCTGCAAGTTCTGCCTTTACACAGTAGCACAAGAGGACCTGGAATTGAACACATTTTCCATTCGGGTGTTTATGTAATCACTGCATTCCTTGAAGTTTTTAAAAAGGTTTTATTTACTGTCCAAACAGTCTTATCCCAAGTACCTTTCCAGAACTTTAGTTGTTCAGCATTCATCCATGATAAATTCTGCAAAAGTTTCCCCATTTTTCCTAAGGAGATTTCAGAGTCATTTACGTGCTGTATTTCTGCTTTTTGGCTCAACCAACTACATTCTTAATAGGGTTCACTGCTCACTAATCATGTTTGATAGATTTAAAATGCAACTGGCATAATTTAGTCAAATGGATGGAAAAAAAATATAGAAAGACAAGGGAAGCAAATTCACATGGAATATTTTCAGCCTTGGACAAAGTTAAAAAAAGGGATGGGTGTTATATTTTTTCCCTTTACAAAGTGTTTCACATTTTAAAAATATTTGAACTGTCACACACACACCCCAGTATCTACCATGCTCTTCTTGCTAAAAGAGCAGATCTGCCTGGTTTCCATAAAAGTCACAACAACCTATAAACCCAGTGTCAATAAGTTAAAATAGCTATTCTACATGGGCAGGAGATATGGCAGATGTGGAGGAACAGACACTCAGCTGAACTAAGTCAAGATAACTCTGTAGACTTTACCATGTCATGAGGCTCTGCAAGGATATGAAATTAGGTTGAAAAGCTTTGGGAGATAGGTCTCACTGAATTTAAGAGCAGCAGAACATGCTGCCGAAGAAGAAAGGTAATAAGAATTCCCACATAAGTCTAGAAGCTGCATCAATGTTGTAGAAAAAAGGGGCAAAATTACTACACTTAGCTTCCATATGTCACTGAATGGAGAAAGCTCTCTTTAAACTTCTCATCTTCTTCAGAAGATGCCTTTAAAATATTCCTTTTTGGAAGTCCTGAGGCAAGCTTCAATCAATCCTTTCAGTATATGGACTTCATCTTATGGAAGCTAAGCAGTTTCTTCACCTGTGTGAGAGGGTGAAGCCAGACAGCTATGGAGCAAGTACATCATAACCACACAAGCAGTGTGGGGAGAGTCTTGCTGAGGCTCAGAGCACATTGACCCAATGACCCTGGTACTGTCTCACATCAGCAGTGCAACTGAGCCCTACCCAACCATTTGTCAGTTATAGCCTTGGGTTAGAAAGAATACTACAAAAGCATGTTGACAGAAGGTGGCAAATGCAATTTATATAGCACAAAAGAATCAAGGAGTTAATGAACCCATCTTATTCCCCTTTAACCTGACAAAATTTAACTATGCTGCACATGGAAAATAAATGGCCTGAGCCATGTATCTATGGCAAAAGAGGAGCATTTGTTCCAAAATAACTTCAGAAAAACAGGCACAAGAAGATGAAAGCATCCAAGGTTTTAGAACTGGCAGGAAACTCTGCACCTCAGTGCACCTTCAAAAAAAAAAAAAAAAAAAAAAAAAAAGAGACCTTCATGTTCAGTAAGTTTTCAGAAATTGCCAAATACTGGCTTTTGTAGGATCAGCCTGATTTTTCAAGGATTCAGGAATAGCCACCTAAACAGATCACTATTTAACTGTCAAATTCTGGATACACTGCCTCTATGCAGAGGAAAACATATGAAAAAAATTTCCCAGACATGACTTTCCTATTTCCTCCAGCCTTTCTTTGTAGGCTTGGATAAAGACATCCAACATTAAAAACTCAGTTGCTGATATTCCCTTCTACCAGGACTGAGTTAAGAATAACACACTCTCCGACCTGCTACCATATAACAATATTAACAGTATTTCTTATGAAAATCTTCTTTCATAAAGAGAAAAAGAGTAAAAATAAGTCGAACTTCAAAATTAGGGACAATCCAGAAAATATGATGACAGCAGTATTTTATTCATATGTACATAGAAAAGCTGAAGAGAAACTTTCACTTAATGCGATAGACTTTTTACTAAGTAACAACCATGTATTGTACCTGGTGCCAAAATTAAAAAAACTGCTCAGAGATACAAGGCTTTAATCATAAATACTTTATTCCTTAAAAAGTGAACACTGGGATACAGTCTGGCTAATTTGTGCAAGAGTGGGATGAAGCCTATGAGGAGCCGTCATTGCTAGGTAGGAAAATTGTCATACATTATTTGTTCATCTTCAGATCTGATGAAGTAAGAGTTTGAGAAGATCTGGACTACAGAAGACAACACTTTTGGTTATACCTTATAGTGCTACGCTGTTTAAAGATAGTTGTAAAATACCAGGTACTTTAAAAAACAAGCAAACAAGTGAGAACCAAACCAACCAAACAAAATAACAGAAAGGAGAGATAAAAATACTGGTACAAGAGGGTTATAAGCCAGTATAGCTGGTTTTGCATTTACCAGCAAGTTACCTGTAACAGAACACAATAAAACCACTGAGAAATAGACCTGCAAGGGAAACAAATAAACAAACCACCACACCACCAAAATAAAAATCACACTCTCAGTAGTTAAAGCCACTTTTGTGTTGTTTGATACAAGTGTGACAATGTTCTGCTGGACACTTTCTGAACGCCTAGACAATGGGGCTTCCAAGTAGAACAGGATTCACTGAAAACTAGACAGGAAAAAAAAGACAGAAATTTATCAAAAAAAGGTTAATTTAAGCTTAATTTCATTATTAGTTTCACTTTGACCTCTTCATATTTTATTTGACACAACATGGCTTAATCTGAACCTTAATGGACACAAGCATTATACTTTCACATACAACAGAATTAACAGAATAATGAAAAAGCACATTTCAATGTAGAATCCACTGTTGTTCAAAATATGACTCCTTATTGCATTAAATAGAACATTTCAGAAAAGCAAAAATCTCCTATTCCACTCCCCAGAAGTCTAATTCGCTGTTACAGAATCACAGAATGTTAAGGGTTGGAAGGGACCTCAAAAGATCTTTGAGTCCAATCCCCCTGCCACAGCAGGACCACCTAGAGCAGGTTACACAGGAACGCGTCCAGGCGGGTTTTAAATGTCTCCAGAGGAGGAGACTCCACAACCCCTCCAGAGCTCTGTCACCCGCACAGTAAAAAAGTTTTTCCTTGTGTTTCTTCAGAAACTCTTATGTTCCAGCTTGCACCCATTGCCCCTTGTCTTATCATTGGACATAACAGAGAAGAGCCTGGCTCCATCCTCCTGACACTTGCCCATTATGTATTTATAAACATTAATGAGGTCCCCCCTCAGTCTCCTCCAAGCTAAAGAGACCCAGCTCCCTCAGCCTTTCCTCATAAAGGAGATGCTCCACTCCCTTAATCATCTTTGTGGCTCTCTATTATTCATTTTCCTCTTAAAATAGTCTTGAAGTAGGAAAATACAATCACCAATTGTTTATGTAGAATGAACAACCGATGCAAAAATCTTGCAAACTCGGTCTGAGAATAACTGAATGCTCTGAAGCATAGGCAAATTATTACAAATATCAAACACATTCAGTTTGTGTTTGAAAATGACCCATGCAAAAGATCAAAAATTACTCAGTTCTATTAAAATAGCTACTTGCCTTACAAAACATATGGTTTACTTTCAGTTTGGAAAAAATAACTTAAGTGAAGGTGAGTAAACAGGGGGAAAAACCAACCGATATCTTTACTGCAGCAGTCAAAGACAAAATGTTCCTGTCTTTGTTCACAAACAAAGTATTGGTAGAACGTGAAGCATACAGGAAACACAAGATACACCGCAAATACATAGCTGAGGAGTCAAGCAGATTATAGCACAAAAAGTTCTCTTCTTTTAGAAGGATGGACAGCGCATTAAAAGCTACAATAATGAATGGCACAGAAGCATAAATGTAAGCAAATAGATCTTAACGCTTAAGTTATGATTTCCTAGCACTGCATGTTTTCCCTGTTTAACTATACAAAACTACCCTACTAAACTGAAAACAGCTGCTTGCTGAAAAAAAAAAGTCTATATTACATCAACTCATTTGATTATTTTAATTAAAGCTGCTAGTAATACAGTTCAACTCTCCGCTAACTGAGGTTATTTCGACTTGTAGATGCACAGAGGTCTTTTCTATGCTAAACTGTGTTCAATAGACACAGGCTTGTTTCCTGTCACAGGTACAACTCCTACTCCAGAGAAAGATGGCAACGGAAAGTCCCTAGGTGCATATTTTACAACCACTTATCACAATTTGAAAATCTTAGAAATTTTGGTGAAAGCAGAGATAGTTGGATGGAAAAGAACAAAAGCTCCTAATTCTCAAGTCAAACAAGATATCCCAGTTGTGTTTGGGCAGGATATTAAATAGGATGTTGGAGTTAAGCGTTGCTGCTATTGTTTTATCAGACTGAGATCAGGAAGATCTAAGATCACAGCACTCAGCAGGAACTGGGGGGATGGGGGAATGAAAAAAAAAAAAAAGATATTGACATTGATTATTTTTATGCTTTTGCACAGATGGAGTAAATTCAAGAGGTAGTGCTAAAATGATAGGACTTAGTTAAAGCCTTTGCACCTGCTCTGGCAGATGGATGCAATTAATAACAGAAAAGAAACAGAAGAACTCAAGTAAAATTGCTCCCTGAGGGTTAGGTTGTTTTAAAATTAAGCTGACACGCTTCTTTAATACAATATATTAAGGCGGAGATGTGTTTTGAAGTGGGCTGTCTAGTTTACAGCAAACGAACTCATTAGCAAGGTGTATAGAGAAACACAGGCCTGGCCTCACAATTAGTTTCTATACTCATTCTGCAAACAGATAATGTATCTTCTAATTGCTCATAGTCAAGCCAATTGTTCTGCTGTATTTTGCATGGAAGCAATTAACAGTATCATACTTAAGTTGACTTGCTCCTAGTATGAATGAAAGATTTGGAAATGTAAGCCTGAAAGCCTTACTCAGTAAATTCTTACCAATGTACTTCTAACATGCCCTTTAAGCAGCTCGCTCCTCAAAAAGCCAGTTGAAAATAAATTTCATTATTTCAAGTATAAACAAAATTAAGAAAGATGAAAGGCCCTATATTACTGCACGTGTTCATGTGCACAAGTGAGTATACTCACTATATCTGTATACTTCAACTATATCTGTATACACTTACTACAGCCGCACAATGACCTAGGCATGTGAGGAACTATGGTGTTAAATTACTGGGATAGTCCCTAGTAGTTTGGGCCCATGTCAACTGTTGTTTTCCTGAACAAATCCCAGGGAGGTTCATGGTTAGCATAGGTTGGGGATCGTTCCCTGGACTCAGGTATTTTGGGTGTGGAGTATGAGGGGGTGTGGTGGTTCAATATTAGTAAGAAGGTGGCAACCAGCCCTGTCGTGCCATGCTGCCTGGCCTCAGGGCCCAAGAACAGTGCCTGACTCATTTTATTTACAGGTACAAACATAGCCGAATTTAGCTTGCCTTTCCAAATCAAGGATAAAAAGAGGATTTAAATCCTCAGCAGAAAGAGCTAATGCAGCAACTAGGAGTTTTACTGCAACAGTCTGCTGGAGCAATGATGGATTTCTACAGTGCACAGCAACCATGTTGTTCTCTACAACTACCTGAAAAGAGGTTGTAGCAAGGTGAATGTCAGTCTCTTCTCCCATGTAACAAGTGATAGGAAAAGAGGAAACAGCCTCAAGTTGCACTAGAGGAGGTTTAGGTTGGATATTAGCAAAAATTTCTTTACAGAAAGGGTTGAAAAGCACTTGAACAGGCTGCCCAGGGAAGTGATGGAGTCACCATGTCTGAGGGTATTTAAAAGACCGGCAGATGTGGTGCTGATGGACATGATTTAGTGGTGTAGTGGTGACCTGGCAGTGCTGGGTTAACAGCTGGACTTGATCTGAAAGGTCTCTTTCAAACAAAATGGTTCTATGATTCCGTGATTTGAGAAGTGTTCCGTGTTGCTTGTTTTCAGTGGGTTTTTTTTGTTGTTTTGGTTTGTTTGTTGTTTTTCATTTGTTTGTTTTACAGTAGTTAACAGCAAAGTGGGTTAAACTGTTACCTTATATGTATTTCATAAGTGAAAACAATCTTTTTTGATTGTAACAAAATGAAAAAGTAGGCTTGAGTACTCAGTGACCATGAAAAACATAATCTAAGTAAGCAGAAGTAGATGAATTAACCAGATAATAATTTAACAACAAGATGCCATCATTACCACCAATATTCTCTATGTAATCGCCCTCTAAGGCGGGAAGAAAATCCATCTATTATTATATAAACTTAAATTATCAGTAAGAGAATTCTTAATTCCACAGGTGATTTGGTTTGCTTTCTGTCTCTACGTTATAAAAGAACACATGAGTATATTGCAATCTACTTTAAAAGTTACCCACAATGGTGGCTTGCAGCTTAACAGCCCTCAAAATCATAAATAAATGGCTTAATTTTTTGTAGATCTGAAAAGCCTCGCCTCCTTGAGGGCACTGTAAAATAATAACATGAAAGGATTTTCCATTTGCTCCACTTTAATATTCTTAACAGCTATTACAGGTGACTGTGCAGTAGCTGGATACAGGGGCAAAAGGGAGATGTGGATAAGCCATTGCATATATTTCAATTAGGCTAATGAAAATGTATTTAAGCAAACAGTCCTGGAACTTAAAGTTATCTATTGTTACAACAGTTATCTTTTATCATTGTTTGTTTGGGATATAGTATGTATTTCTTGTTCAGGCTTTGTTTGTTTGTTTTTCTTGTTTGGATTTGTTTTGTTTGGTGTTTTTACAGAACAGATGGATGTAGGGTACCAAAACAACAGCGGGTTCTAGTGGCCCTTACAGCCTCAGCTTCCCTGCAGAGAGAGAGCAGATGCTTTCTGCTGGGGCACTGCACACTCTGCAAAGAGCGTGACCTTGTCAGAGCTCAGCCATTAAACCGCTGCCTGACACTGAACCACAGAATGCTACACCCCTGTGAACAGTTGCTTTTCATAATATTGTACATATTCAGTCAAAACACCAAGAGGCTACTTTGAAAGTTTAAGGATGCTGGAATAGCCACAGTATTGTGTTACAATTAGCAAGAGGTCACTTTGCATTCAACTTTTGAAATAGCTGACCTAAGCTTTTACAAGCACTGCTACCATATCACTTAACTCAGCTCTATATTAACCTTTAAAAATAATACTGTACATGAGGAGTATACCTTATGCTATTCACATGGCTATAAATAAAACCTATATCTGACCTCTCCATCACTCTTATGTTTCAGCGAAGTTGGGCAAAAAGTCACTTGTACCACAGCAAAAAACCCACACAAAGGAAACCAGGTTCCAAACCACATACACTGACTGACTGCAGAGAATCAATACTATTTTAATAGTCAGTAAACAAAGAAAACCAAAACAACATATCTCTCTTGCTTCAAACTAATGTCAATTGGCTCTTTGCTGGAATTTATTCAAGAGCAGTAACATAAAGTTTCATTCACAAGACGGTCTAACAATCAACAACTCCAGAGGAACTGAGTCACCAACAAAGCAAAAATACCCAACAAAACCAAAACCATTTAACAGATTGGAAAATACTGCAATGGATAAAGGCAACTGCTTGTTTAATCTTGTATCTCTGTTTTTTCCTTGCCTTCCAAGCAGCTAGGCTTTTCAAGAAGTCATGATTTTACCTTTCAGTAAAATGCTCAGATCTGAAATCTTTACCTTACAAAGGGTTTAAGAACTCAAAACTTTTACACTGTCTTAATTCTTTTATCGTATCTTGACTCACAGACACCTTCACTCCATCATTTTCACTACAGGATTTACCAAATCCTTACAGCAGTTATCCAGACATCATTTTATCACTGGCAAGTACCTCAATTAGGTTGAGGTTTAGTCTCATGTAACGTGAAATTCTCAGAATCTGTCACCTAAAATTTACCTCATTTCCATTCTGTAGTGCTTTTGTACAGTGATTAAAACACTTAACAACCAGTGGATCCAAACTGTCATGTACTTTAGCACAATAACAAGTAAAATATTTAGTCAGAGAGATTATGAGTAAGAGGGATCTGTGGAGGCATTTTAATTGCACATACATAACTTGGGGGCCTTAATTAGACATCAAATTTACCTATGCACCTTACATATAGCCCAAACAGAAAGATGCTCTTTTCCACAGAAAATCAAAGTATCTGACTTAGGTTTCTGCTTTCAATCACTCTGTGGTCTCTCAACGGACCTATACACAGCAGACTAGTGTCTGAATTTAGTGCCTGAAGTTGGGCCATGGGAATACCCTCTCACCTGTCCCTCTGGACAGCTACATTAACACACTGCTGCTGGCCTGCATCAAAATATTCCAGGTAGCCAGTGCTTTCAGCAACCATCTTTTCAAAGGCCTTTTATCCTTATGCATGCCATAAATCCCATGGACAAGATAAGTCCTTATGTTCTCCACTGCTACCAAGCACTTGCCTCAAACTTCAAACACATAGCAGCTGTTTGCTTCTCCTCTCTCAGCCTTACTTCTTGGCAGTCTTCTATCAACCCTTCCACACTGCATGCTTGAAAACACAAAAGCAATGCTGTGTCTTCTAGTCCTCTCATAACATAGCATGCGAAAGCTTGACCCATCTTTACCACCCTTGATACCTGAAGCCGTAGGTATATCTTTCTCCTGCTTCTCCCAGCTGGCTGCCTTCCAACATACATTCATACAACCCTCTGAGGACTGTAATTCCCAGAATATCTGTACTTACTGTACAGCATAAGCAATAAATAAAGGCCATTTGAAAACCACTCACTTTCCCCACAGAGCTGGCTATTCTCTTAATAATACAACACACATCCATAGGGATGCAGGGAACCAAGCTGCTTGCTCCTGCTGGCTGTGCACTCAGATGAACTGCAAGACAACATGACTCAGCCCCAGACAGCTACCAAGTGCAACTCACGCTCTTGGCAGCGTGTGGGACATGAAGAGAATGACATAACAACAATGAAAACAAAACAATCGATAAAAAGAACCAAAGATTTAACAAGTTTGGACAGAAAGGTCAGATCCTCTGCTTTATCCAGAACCAAAAATAGAGCAAAAGAGCGAGCAGTTACCACCAAGTTCATCATATGCAAGCTGAGCTACAAACAAAAAAACCAGGTAGGTAGAGTTGTGAGGGAAGAGTTTTAAACCAACATTTAAAACAACACAGGGAAAAGAAAATTTATAGAGCCTACAGTGAAATGAGAAGCTTCCAACCCATTTAAGGCAAGGGCCTACCAATTCATATTTCAAAGCTACAGAGGAGCAATGATGTTTGAGGAAGACATTATTGATATGATTTTATTGTTTATGTGTGCCCAGAGGAGGCACTTGATGCATTTTAAATCAACAGGAAGATACCTGCACCAAAACCACCTATAAATGACAATGTAAACAAAATTAACACTAAAGCACTCTACAACTTTTTTTCCACTGTTTTTCCTGACCCTATTTTATTAAAATCCAAAATTCAGAAAAAATGGAGGGGTATGAAAACCCAAACCAGACAACCAAAAAAACCGAACCTCAAACAACACCAAAAAACCAACACAAACAAAAAACAACAAAACCAAAACCAAGCAACCAATGGGCAAGCCATTTAAAAAAAGAAAGTCTTTACAAAGGAAAATACTATGGTAAATGTTGATATTCAGAAAATTAAAACTTAAAACCAGTCTTCTAATTCAATTGTCTTCAGAAAACAGCCTCAAAGTTTTTAAGTGTTGTATTTTTGTTTCCTTGTATGGTAATTAATTAGAAGATTAACACTTGCAAGGCATAATTACTCCTTGGAACATCTTCAAAAGAATCTGAAGTCAAATGTTTTGTACCTTATGCAAGTAAGCCTCATTCTTTCCTCTCCACCATTCACAGGTAAATTGCACGTTAAGTGAAAAACTTGCCCTAAAATAAAGCGTCCTCCTCAGTCAGGTTTTAGTTACCATACCTCCCTGAAAAATGCTCACATCAAAATAAATATTCACAAAGGGGCATTTTTAACTACCAAGTGTTTACAGATTCCCTCACCACCTTTCAAAGTGGCAGTGTGAGCCTTGCAGCCACTTCCTGAAGCTCTCCAGCCCATTTCCAAGGTGGGGTATCTCAGCACTTGCTTAACAACAAACCTCCTCCATCCCACTCCCACAACAACTAAAACAAAAAACAAGAAAAGAAACCAGACATGTAGAAGGATGAGAAATTCCTGTACTTTGTGGCCGAAAAAAAACTTACACCCAAAACCCAATAAAGTCTCAAAACAGCAAAGGGGAAGTGTGAGGGCAGAACACTCCAAAAGGTTGACATGACTTTTGATTTTTAACGCAGCTGAGCGTCCCAGGAGGCAGGGGCAGCACCAGGGAAGGGGAATCACAGGGCTCTCATGGCCCCGGACCTATCTTTAGCCCCCGGAAACCTAAAGCCAACTGAAGGTCTCCCCACAGCCGGCCCCAGCCCAGCTCCCCTGACGCCCCCGAGCGGACCCCGAGCAGGCGGACGAGCGTGACGAGGCGGGACCGGAAGCTCCACCTCCCTCCCCCCGAGCCCAACCACTGGTCAGTTCTCCTATCACTCTCAGCACGGCCAAACCCTCTCCTTCCCACCCCCTCCCATCTCCGAAGCCTTCTCCCGGCCGCCACCCCGCCCCGTTCCCGGCTCCACGCTTATTTTCTAATAGGCACGCCAATCAAATGCACTTTCCTCTTCTCACTGGCTGTTCCGAGGCCGTTGTTCCCGCCTGTGGGAAGGGGGCCGGGTTCCCCGGCATTGCCTCGCCCGCCCTCCCCCGGGCGCGCGTGCGCGGGGCAGAGTGTTGTGCTGGGGGTGGGCATGTTCCGAGGAGAGGAGCGCCCGCCAGAGCGCCGCGGGGAGGGGGCGGGAGCAGGAGCGGGGCTGCCGCTGCCGCCGGGGAGCCAGCCTCACTTTCTAGGAGTGAGGGGAGACCATAACCTGCTGGGGGCTGCGAGCGGTGCCGCAGACAGACCTGTGCGTGCGCGTATATCTCTCTTTCTCTCTCTCTTTTTCTCTCTTGCATGTGTCTGTAGGACTCTCTCTCTCCACACACACGGCACATACCCACCCACCGGGCGGGCTGGGCTTGCGGTGCGGGCAGGGCGATGCGGGCGGCGGGGCAGTAGCTCCCCGTGTTTCCCTGCGGGGCAGCGGCTGCCCGCCACCGGCAGCAGGAGCCACAGGGCAGGGTCCCGCGGAGCAGCCGGCGCCGCGTTCGCTTGCGGCGATTGCCAGCGGCCGCCCCCGGGACGGGCCGGGGCGCAGGCGGCGGCAGGGGCTGCGCTCCGCCTGCCTCCCGGGGCAGTGAAGCCCGCAGCCGCTGGAGGGAGGAGAGCCTCGCTCGACGAGACGCTTCGCCTGCCCTGCCACCCGCTCCGTCGCCGCCCCGGGCTGAGGACGGGGGAAGCGGCCGCCGCTGGGGGCTGAGGAACCTTCCCCTGCTTGCTTCTGGCTTTTCTCGGCGGTTCCTTTCGCTCCTGGCACAAAGCCGCGCCGTGCTAATCTGTACGTATGCGTGCGCCGGGAGCGAGGTCCGCGCCTGCCTGCCTGCCTGCCCCCGCCGCTTGCCTGCCTTGCGGATCCCTGCCTGCCTGCTGCCGTCGCTGCTCTTTCGGCTCCTCCTTCACCTCCCACCCTCCCCCCTCCCAGCGCCGCGGCCGCTGCGCGTCTTCCGCTTTTGTTGTCTGGTGACGGGCATGTGCCCACTGCCCGCCGGTACGGCGGGGTCCGTGGCAGCCGGAGCGCAGGGACCGGCGGGGACAGGGGAGCGGCGTGGGGCGGGCCGGGCCCTTGGGCTGCCGCGGTCGGGGCCCCTCCAGCGGCGGGTGGGTTCCCCCTCCCGCCTCTTGGCGTTGACAACAAATCCGTGATGGCTTCTGCCAGTGTAAACTCGGGCCAGGTGGGTTTACGCTGTCGGTCATGAAAAGTTAAAGTTGTTCCTAAACATGCCCTGGTCTTGCCCTTTCCTGCCCGTGGAGAAGGAAGTGTTACCTCACTGGTTGCGGCGAGTTTTATGACAAGATGTTTTCGGAGCACCCTGTGAGTCTGTGTTTCTCTGTCGTTGCGGGCAGCTTGGCTCCCAGATGGCCAATTCTCTCAACGGCCGGAACCCGCGCAAGGGACGGATCCTGGGCTTCATTGATGCCATTCAGGATGCTGTGGG
Organism: Todiramphus chloris collaris; assembly: GCA_025345505.1. Classification (NCBI taxonomy): domain Eukaryota; kingdom Metazoa; phylum Chordata; class Aves; order Coraciiformes; family Alcedinidae; genus Todiramphus; species Todiramphus chloris. The sequence continues at coordinate 30,267,240 of JANVCC010000017.1, forward strand.
CCCCCCCAAGCAGGCAGCTGCCGACCGGAGGACTGTGGAGAAGACCTGGAAGCTTATGGACAAAGTGGTGAGTGTCTCTGTGCCTTCGCTTATACACACAGTGAAGAATGGGGCTATTTAAATAGGTACACATGGGTAAAGAGCGTCTTTCTGCAGCTCTGACTGCTATGCTGCCAGTGCCTCGGGAAGTAAGGAGACTTATGTTTTACGTTATTTAAGCACCATTTGTCTTTTTTTTTTTTTTTTTTTTGGCCTCTGGTTATGTTTTTTTTTTTTAATCTTGGTTTGTGGAGGGAAAACAAATGTGTGTGTTTGCCTTAGGCTATTGTTATTTTCAGATCCTTTAAAATGACTCAAACTTGAAGAGCTGTCGTAGTGAAAAGCTGCTTAACTTAGATATGTAATCACATATTCTCTGTGTTTCGTGTTGGAGCACATTGTTAGTCTGCAGACAAGACCTCTGAAGTATGAAACTTCAGTTAAGCTAATCGTCCTGTGAGACATGCTCATGATGGCAACATAGATATGTTTGTGCTTTTAGGAATGTGTGTGGGACTGGGGGATGTCACTCTTGTCAGTTTAGTAAACAGATTAGTATGGCACGCCTAACTTTTAAATGTGTCTTCTGCATTTTAATGATTTTTAAGTACATTTACTCTTCATTTTTGCAACTACAAATATACTGTACTGAAACCCGTTTTTCAGGAAGTAGGATATAGACCATAGTGTTTTAGATCTTGCAGTTCTCTACACCAGCCTGATATATTTTGTTATTGCATAGAATGTCAGCTTGTGTGATGATAGTTTAGCTAGGAGAGTTCCTTACCAATGGTAGGTTTGATTGTAACATGGGTTGTAACACTGTAGCATGGTTATAACACTATAACAGTTAGTTCAGGAGATGCAGGCACTCTGCTTTGCATATGAGGTAATACTTGAGAGCTTCCTCTTGAAACTGCTGGGGTCTGAGCATTACTACCTGTTAACCTTTTATCTATGTAAAGAAAGTTATGACTTCTTAACATTGTGATTCTTTGCGAATTACTGTAACTGTTTGTTTTCTTTGTGTCTCTTGTAAAATGCAGGTGTTTGATGTTTCTTAAAGTGCATAAGTAGTTACACTGTCATGGCCATGATTATTTCATAGAATATACCTTGACAAGTTGTAATTTTGAGTTTTTGATGCTCACAGAATAACATCTGTATTTCCACCACAATTTTTGATGATTATAACTTAAAAACCAGCCTTGGTAGAAATTATTATCACAAAGGTTTTGCTGACATTTCTCTGCTAATGATCGGGATGCTTTAAACAGTGAACATCTTGTAATAAGCACTACAAGTATAAATACTTGGAAGCAGGCACTCTTCTTCAGTAGAAGGAAGTTTTTGGCTTGGAAACCAGAAATCTGTTTTGTGGTTGTTGAAACCACATGGGGAATGTACGGCTTAATTTCTCTCTCTGTCAGGCCATTTACAAATCTATATGGTATAGTTGTCCCCTGGTGGGTTGGTATATTCATGGTTACCAGAAAATTGTAACCCCACTGCTTAGACTTGTGAATTGCTTTTACTCAGCTAATGTGGGATAACTGTGTTTGTCACTATTACAACAGAGCATCAGAGCAGCCACTAAGGCCTGTTCATAGAAGTCACTGGAAAGGCTGGACAGAATGCTGTTCTTTCTGTTTCATTTTACTGGATAAGTGTCCTCAATTTGGATCTTTAATGTATCCTCTTTAAGCTGCTCTCAGTTAATCAAATTTTATTTCCAAATTATATTAAAGTATGCCAGACAGGATGATGTCACAGAGTGAGAATGCTCTAACTTGCTGCTTGAGATCTTAGCATTTGGTACTGAGAGTGAAAGGATGTGTTTGAGCAAATTTAATATGTTGGCAAACAAATTTCAGTCTTTTAGCCTTATGTGACAGTAGGCATGGGAAGGTCATTTTCTCCTCTGCCTAGATCAAAATCAGGGATTAAAATCAGAAATAGAAACCTGCTCGATGGACTGTTGTTTTAAATCCCATTTCTGGAATGTTTCCTACAACTGATTTCTGTGGTGGGTCACTGATCAAATTGATATCTAGGGAAGGCAGTAGGCTCCGCAAAGTCGGTGGGGTGCCACCCATGGTAAGATTGTGGATTTGAGGCCCATTTTGCTTGTTGAAATAACAGTCATTATTCTTGTTTATTCTTTAACTATAATAGCTGTGATAACCATCTTTTTGCTGCACTGAGGTAGCTGAAGTTTTCTTCCATTCTAAAGAAGTTAGAGAAAGGGATAATGGAAACAAAGCAAAGCTAGTACCTTGATCAAAGAATGAAAAAAGACCAGTTTTAAAAACTAGGGGCAGACTTGAATAGTTTCTGGTTTGCATTTCTTTCTTTCTTTCTTTTATTCTTTTTTTTTAAAATTGCCATTCTTTACCTTTCCTTCATCGCTTTCTGTAACTTCCTTCTTTGGCAGATGAGATTTTTCTGTATGTATTTGCTTCCACAATAAGGGAATAACCAATACTACAAATATTCCTACTCTGTAAGAACTATACTAGGAGAGTGGTTTTGTGGTGTATGTAAAAGTTCTGTCTACTTAGATACCATGCAAACTTCTTTGTGTAGAATTGATTGTATGTCATACTTTGGAATTGTTCAGATTTCATGGTAATGTGTGCTTTTTCATGGGTTGATGCTTCAGCTGTTAGGGTAGATAGAAGGCTGCATTCTGCTTAAGTGTTTTCCCTTTAAACTTCTGTTACCAGTTAAAAAAACAAAAAACAAAAAAACAAAAAAACCAAACCCAAACCAAGGGTTTTGAAAGAGTTCTTTAGCAGGACAGAACATTGGGATAGTGCTCCTGGCCAGAGCTCTGTTTTGTAGAAGTTACTGTAAAAACCATACTTGGAGGAAATGATAATAAAAAAAAATAATCTTGTTGTAAGTAATCAGTGAATGTGAATTGTTATCTGCCTCTATATCTTATATCTGTATCTTACTGATGCACTGAGATCTGTACTTTCTGAGGTTTACTGGTATGTCTTTTTTAATATGAATTTACAATAATAACTGCATTATTAGAGGGACATCAACTGTTAGCATCACTGTCCAGTTTCCCTTCTGCTTACCATTCAGAATCAAAAATATTTTGCTTAATCTCTTTGCAATGCAAAGGGTAATATACCCTTTATAGCTTGGAAGGCTAGCCCTGCATTCCAGTCCTAGCATTACATGAGCAATTTGACCATTTATCTCTGACCTTCTTGGAAGCAAATTACTGTTCTTGAAATGTGATGTGTATTTTACAAAGTTCTTACTCCGTAAATAAAAAAAAAATTGACCCTTAAGTCACCCTTTAAACTATGCATAAATTATGTGTTGTTTTTTTGTTGTTTTTTTTTTTTCCTGAGATTCTAACTTAATGATTTTAAAACCTAGAAACTAGCTGTGTATTATTGTTAGAGGATAAAGTTTATCTTGAGAACAACTTTGGGAGAGAATGCCTATTATGTAAACATGGGAGTAGTTAAGTTAATATACTACTTGGGCTATCTAGAGTTGGCTGTACTATTGTGCACACTTTGCTGTTATGGGTTTCAACTTGATAAAACTGAGATACATTCTGAACAGGATTCTTTAAAAACAGGAATATTTCATCAACTTTCTATCACTTTTATGCACTGGGCCTGAAAATAATTGTATTTCCTATGGTGAAGATTAACAATATCATTTAAACTGGATGCTCTGTCATGGCCCACCCAGTTGTTTGACTCTGACTATATAAATGTGAATGGCAGTTTGATTTGCTATTTTATAATTACCGAAGAGCACACTGGAGTTTGTCGCCAAAGCTCATACTATTGACTTACTGAGTAAAAGCTGTATTACCTCTGTAATTCAGTAATGTGGTTTTCTTTAAATTAACATTTGTCATCATCCAAGGGAGTAAACAGATCACAGTACTTGAAACTATGTGTGTGTTGGTTATTTTTTGCAACGCTTCATGTAATTGTTACATTAATGTGCAACCTTTCAAGTCAACTAATGTTACTGTTCTTAAAGGATCTACTAAAGGCAGTCATCAATTATAACTATGGTATTCTTCAGTGTATTATCTAGTTAAAGTTGACAGGAAGTTTTATGTCCTGCACACCACATGGAAAAAAACCAAAAAATTAAATAGAGAAATGGAAACTTCTCTTTTTCTAATCAGAATAAAGTTTAAATGACCCTCCAAAGTCATCTGTCCTTGTGCGTATGTAGCATCAGCACTGTTCATGCTTATTCCTCCAGTATGGGAACATGGCTCAGTTGCAGAGTGGTAGGTGTTGAACAGGCACCTACTGTATTCTCATCCAAAAAGATCAATGACTCGTCACCTCTGCTTGTATTTTGAAGAGAAGGTTACCTTCAGAAAGAAAACCTATCTTTCATCTTAATGTGGAACATAAAATACATATAGCAGTTAACTTCTGGTCAGAAGAAATACACAGTGAAGCAGCAAAATGTTCAGATATCATCCGTTTTCCTGATCAGCCCCTCCCTGATTAAGCTTTTCAGAATTCATCTTTGGCAGCATTTTGTATTGTGGTTTTCTGTAGAAGTGTGGTATCTTACTACAGGGCTACCTTTATGCTGTTTGTGGTGTTTCAGGGTAGGTTGCCTTTTTCTGTACTGCATGGCAGAAGATGCTTGTTCAGTAGATGGTTTTGAAGTGTAGTTTTGGAATTGTGCAAGCACTGGTACTTTGATTGTTCTAGTCCATTCACTGCAGCCCAAAACAGTGTTTGTTGGATGTCCTACTCATTAGATACTTACTGTTTTAGCTAGGTTACTTTCCTTGTATTGTCTTTTGACTAGCATGAGGTGTTTAAATAGATTGTGTTAGGGCTGCTATACTTTGCTTGAACAAAAGTTTTTTTGTCAAACAATTCCAGGGCTTTCAACTTTACTTTTTACCTTAAAGTGAACAGAAGATAGACATTTTTTTTCTGTAAGATGTTGTATAAATAAAGTAGAATTACATTACTCCCATCTCGATGCTATGAAATAATGCCTTATATTTTAAGACAAATATCTTAATGTTGTAAGTAGTGGTATTTATTGGGGGGGGGGGAAGGGGGAGGAGGAGGGGAAGAGAGGAGGGAGTCGGGGGTTGGGTTTTTTCCTTGATAGGCACTATAGTAAACTTGTCTGAAAGTTCCCAAGTTAACTTGGGAAAAAGTTTAAAAATCTGTTTCTGGTAGAGTAGCGTAATTAGCCTTAGTTCTTCATAACCAGAACTGCACCTTATTGTTTTTGTGGTTCTGGAGTGAATCATTGGGTTTTCCCTGAGCAAGGTAGTGAAACGAGCTTTGTCTCCCTTTATCTCAATGAGAGACACATTTCTTACTAACTTGCTGACTGACTGCTGGCTTTTCTTGTTGGCTTTTTTTTTTTTTTTTGAATGGATGAATGCTTGCTAAATATATACATGCTTACTTCCAGTCATAACAATACACAAATCACACAGTGATATGATTCATGTCCGCTCCTAAAGTGTTGGTGGGGGTTGCTTTGTAAATTGCAATACGGAGGTCTTTATTTTTGGTTGGGTTTTTTTGTTTTGTTTTGAGCTCTGTTTTCTTTTGAAGAAAGGTACGCGCGCCACTTCTGGTGCATTGATAAATCTTTTGCGTCAGCAGATGTCATTTCTTATTGCTTACTTTTAATTATGAACTGCTGTGGTATGTGTCGGGACATCCTGATTCTGGAAACCATATGGTTTACCAGCCACCTCTTTGTAAACTGACTTCCTTTGGGCTGAAACCTCATGCACTCTGTAAAGTTAAGAAACCCTTGTACTACTTCAGTGGATCACTGACTTGAACTAATTGTTAGCATTTTTTTCCATGACAGTGTGTAAGATGAATTGAATTGTACTGTAAATGAATGTCTGAATGGCTTTCTTAAAGGCTTGTTCTGAAGGTGGAGGTTGTGTGCCTTATTTATCTCTGTAAATTCAGCAGAAGGTGAAGGCTTGCAAACCATGATGACCACAGGATCCTGTTTTGATGTGTGTGTGTGTGAGAATGTTTGTAATGATACTGGACCGAAGACTTTCTAGAACATCTGAAAGGGAAACAAATTCTTCTTTATAACTGGATGGTTTTTGTATAGTCGAATGGACAAACTGTTGAAAAACACAATCCAGCATAAGCAATTTGCTTCTTCCTGGTTTTATTTTTTTAATAGTATTTCTGGTGTATATTAAACCACTTATATTCCACTTGTTGGCACATCTGATCAAAAAGATATACTTCAGACAGAATTAATTCTTTGTTCATGAGATTTAAGTTAGGATAAATTAGCAATTCAAAATGATTGCAGCCTTCTCTGCTTGTGGTCTGCTCTAATTGCTGTCTTTTTTTCCCCGAGTAATTACTTTCCTCTTAGATTTTTTTTTTCTCCCCTTGTACTTGTTGCTGCACAAATTTTAATGCCTAATCACTGATATTGATTTGTGTCAGTTGTAGTTGGCTTTGGCAAGAACGTCAGTCTTTTTTCAAATTTTCACTAAATCTGAAATCACAGAGAATCAAAGTTCAGATAAAAAATGTCCATGGTTTTCATAAAGGCTTTCATTTCTGTCCCTGGGATTCCAGCTCTGGAAACCCTTCTACAAAAAGTAATTCATGTATGTCTCTGCATGGATGATTTTTCAGATCTGTCTACGCATGTAAAATTCTTTGCTCGTGTTTCTGAATTTCCTTAAAGAATTCAGTTTGCTTAACTTCAGCATAACTGAAATAAAATGCTCAATCTCCTTCGTAAGTCTCTCTTGTTAGTTCCTTTCTTGATCTTCTGGTGTGACACCATCATCCTGCCTTCACTCAGGCAACTCCTTTACTTGAACTGTTCTTTTTAAAGTTGTGTCTGAGTCTTTCAGACCAATCCATTCACCTAGATCTGTCATCTAGGTCTGCTGTTTTGTGTATCAGCTTTGCTTTTTCTGACCTCGAAAGAATGCCATCACATCCAACCTTTATTCTTGGAGAATACGGCTCCAGGCATCTCCTAACCCAAAACACGGACTGTGTTGTCCTTTTCTTTATCCTGATAACCTTCTCTTTATCACATGAAATTTAAACAAGTTATTTTCAGTTTCCAAGTCTCTTGCTGTCTTGCTTTTGCAGTTATGGATTGCAGTTCCAGGCTTCATCAGCTGACGAAGACATCACCAAGCATCTTTATGCTTTGCTACTTTTGTTTTGTTTCCTTTTCAGCTTCTTCCTCAATTTAGGAGGAATTCCTTTATAAGCCACTAAATTCTATACAGATCTTGCCTTGAAACTTCACTGTTTAAATCTAGAAATGCTTAACACTGTTCAACATGCTAAAGAGTGGTTATGTTTGTGTATTCGTGTTTGCCTGCACCCATCTGCTGTTTCCTACTGAGACTGTAAATTTCTCTGTGGGAAGGACCCTGTTCTGCATACATCAGGATGCATTACTTGGTCTAGTAGGTGACAGAATAATAGAAATTACTTAAGTATGGATCAGTACATGAGGACAGATGTTGCAAATGTTATGTTTTAAATTCTGTTTTTGAACATTGCTAACTTTTGTATAGTACTTTCGAGCTTGCGCTGTTCTAGTGTTGCTAGACTTTTTAATAACTTAGTAGTGCTTGTCTTCTGTCCATTCTTCTATCTCTACTTTTCTAACTATGACCCCATTACCTAAATCTAATTGCCTGGTGTGTGTTTGTGTGTGTTTCAGAGGGGAAAAAAACAATTATGTGTTTGCGGTGTGTGAAGACCTGTTAGTGACCTAAAGTCTTAAAGGAAGTGAATTTTATCATGGTGTAGATCTAGAAATTGAAGGAGGGGTCAGCAACAGCAGTACAACTTTGGGGTTAGAATGGTGAATGTTACAGGATACACGTTTGTTCCCTTGCTCCCTTCCACCGCCCCTCCCCGGCAAATGCTCAAGACTGCAGTTTTTTTGAAGTTGCTACATGAATAGGAATCTGCTGTCAGCATTATTCAGATGTTTTTACAGCCTCGTTAGTTACCTCAAAAGAGTGTCAAAGTCACTAATATATAATGTGTTGATCTCCAAATGATACCTATAAAACTTTTATACCACGTGGAATTATTTTTTTCATAACTATTTGCATATGTACAGCTGCACACACAACTCTTAAACGTGTCCCTCTGTAGTGTTTTAGCTGAGCATGGATAGCTCAATGCAGTAGCTGTCAGAAACTACTGGTTAGTTTTGATCTCTCTTGCTTTGTAGAACAGAACTTTACAGAACAAAATATTGGGGAATGTAGGTAGCCGGGAGATAACCATTCTAACCTTGTATACGTTCAGGAAACAAGAACAGTATCATTTTCTTCCAGAAACATTTCCAGTGAAGACTAGAGTCAAATAAAGGTGTTCATCGGAAGCTTATTCTTCTTAGTATATATTATTCAATTAATTTTTGTGCCATTTAGGAACATGATGATTTCAAGTCCATTAAGATATTATCTTCTATTACAGCCATAAACTGGAAGATGTTGAGTTTATAATGTTTTGTTTGCTCATTTGATACCTGTTTTGTGAGTGACATCGGTCATAGCTAATAGCTTTTTGAACCATTGTCATCATTTGGATGATTTTCATGTGTGTAGACCTCTCAAATTTTAAATTCCTAGAGGTTCTAAGAGTTTGTATTGTTGGATAGAGAAAAGAGACCCAGCAGATGACAAAGTAAATTATAAGGTCTCTTCTTAGTAGGCATTTAAATATGCATAAATAGTAGACATCAGATATCCATAGGTAGGTTCACTTGCAGCAAACAGATCTGTACAAAACTGCGCTTGGCATTAGTTGCATACTGTATTTTGTTAATATATTTCTTAGCATATCGTAGGCAGGCGAAGACATTCTTACTTTAAACACAGAACCCCAAACTATGTAAATGAGCTTGTTGCTTTTTATAAATGTGACAGTATTAAGTTGAATTTTACATCCATTGACATTAGAGAATGTGTTGGGATTTCATGGAATATAAATGAAGTAGAATTTAACTCTTTGTTCCTGGAGGCTAGAGAAATGTGCTTTACACCTATTAATATTATCAGATCAGTTTTTGCCCCAAAAAATTGTTGTCTTTTATATTCTCTTGTTTTTGCTTATAGGTAAGATTGTGCCAAAACCCAAAGCTTCAACTCAAAAATAGCCCACCTTACATACTTGACATTTTACCTGACACTTATCAACATTTGCGTCTTATACTGAGCAAATATGATGACAACCAGAAACTTGCACAACTCAGTGAGAATGAATATTTTAAAATCTACATTGACAGTCTCATGAAAAAATCTAAACGGGCTATAAGACTCTTCAAAGAAGGAAAAGAAAGAATGTATGAGGAGCAGTCACAGGACAGGTAAGTGAAATATTTAAATATTAAGTAGATTGTCTGGCCTGCCTGCATTCTTAACACTGACTGTCTGCAGCCATTGTGTTTTAACATTTTAAATTATTTAAAGAGCAGAAATATTTATTGTTTGAATTCATTGACCCTGCAGGTCAATCAGTAATTTACTGGATTTGTTCCACAGTGTGCTCTTATCTGTCGTTTTGTGACCTTTAAAACCAAGTGCATTTCCTTCCCAAAATGTTCATTTTGTTGCAATTACTTATTCACAAGGACTTCCAATATGTAGTTTTTTGTCTGGCAGAGAGAGACTGTTACTTGAATTGAGCTTGAACTCCCAACCCCAGTTCTTAAAACTGGGAGTCATGATGGATATTGACTTAGAGCTTTCACAGGTAATGAAATGAAGCAAAACAATATTCACATTTTTGAGATAGTGTGATGTTAGCATAAGGTGATGATAATATTAGTTTGGTGCTGAGAAGCCTTCTCAGAAACCGAATGGATTCCTGATTTGCAGTGGTTCAGTTTTAATAATAGGGATTAATGTGTACTCTTGGTGGTGAGCGAAGAGAGTTTTAATATTTGATTTTATTACCCAGTATTTTAAAAAATAGTATTTCAAGAATTTCTGTGCAAAAATCTGCGGTTTTGTTTTGGGAAGAGGTACAGGAGTGTTGTGGCAATTAGACTCTGCCACGCGTGGTCTATCTTGAAAGCTATTCAAACAGAAGATAGGATGCTGTTTCCAGAGCCACCCCTTTTTAAAGGAGATAATGGGGAATGGGAGGTAGAGGGGAAGTGAATAGGGGATTGAATCCCTGCCCTTCTGTCTGCACCTGAGCTCAGAGGTAGGGTTGCAGTATAGTTTTACAGCTGCTGAAAGTGTTGGTAGAAGCAGTGAAATGTCTATGTTCTTGTAAATGTCACTGCTGTTACGTTTGACTTACGCATAACATTCCTTACAGGTATTTAGCAGTGATTATAGCTGTTTGGTGTACTGTGGTAGTCTGCTGTTCCTGGTGGGTCTCGGAAGCTTGCTAAGCTAAGGATTTTTTTTTTTAAAGTACATAAAGACTGTCCAGTTTTGAGTATTCTTAGAATAATTTGCCTAAAAGGAGCAAAATACACTGTTTGAAGTATTTTAGTGATGAGTAAGAGTCTTGATGAATATTTTTATGTTTGAATTCATAAGTATGTAAAGGAACATTTTCACTCTAGATGCATTCTTACCAGAGCTCCTGGAAGAATTATTCAGCACTGAGCCTATAGGTTCTTTTTTTAATATCCCACTTGTATGTGCAGAAGTCATTGCGTTGCAAAGCAAATAAGAATCTTTATGGTAAGGGATGTTTGATGTAAATGGTTGCATTATGTAAACAGGTTTTATTTTAACTTCCTGATGTTGTATGAAATCCAAATTTACTTACTGTTTTGCTTACAGTTAGCAATAAATTTAAGCCAGTTTCAGTGTCACTTTTTCAAAAACAGTCAGCTGTATGCTCTGTATAGTCATTCAAACAGTGTCTTAGTAACTGTATCTGCTTGCTAGAGTTGCTTTATTCTTTCCAGTTACCCACATAATTTCCTGCATAAGGGTAACAGTGGTGATATAAGGATGTCTTTTGTGAGGCAAACAGTTTTTGAAGAGAGTGCAGTTAACATATTTACTGTCATTTATTTGGCCCACTTTTGTGAGATGATTGGAGCGGAGGGATTTTAAAGCAAAACATAATAATGAAGTGAACTGAATCACAATAACTACTTCAGGCTCTCTAAATTTGTTTTTCAGAAGGTGATAACTATATTCTTTTGTAGCTTGAATCTTGAGGAAAGGCATACAATAGAAATGTTTCTCCTGTGTGAAAATTTGTTACTTGGGCTTCCTATACAAACAACATGCTAAGTGTATGTCAGAATGATTAAACAAAGAAAAAAGTGTAAGCATTCTTTTAGCAGTTCATGCCTCATACCATTTTAAGTTGAAGTCTACATCTTTGTGACTTCAGTGCACCCTCTCAGCTACTGGTGGTGTTCTGTCTGTATGCCATCCATAGCTGAAAGTTGAATGAAGGTGCACTTGTTTGCTGAGCCTGATAACTAGGTACCTGTTTGCTCAGCAGTGCTTCAATGTAATTGTGCAAATTCTTGGTAAATCAGTAAAAGAAACCTTAATATTTTTAGCTTCTTTGCTTCCAAATATGCCTGCACTTACCTAAGTACACTATTTGTTGTTACAGTGGAAATGTAGAAGTGATCATTTAAATGGTTTTGAACATCTTTCTAAAATGACTGTCAAACAATTTTAAAAAAGGCAAGCCAAAAGCCTCTGAGATTGACCATTTCTTAGTGCTAAGATAAGTGTGAACTTTCCTGTTCTTAGCTATAAATTGTGTTCCTGGAAGAGCATATCTTGAGATGGAACATGTTAATTGTCTTTCTAATATTGCACATCTTCTGCTCTGCACCCTTTATAAGAGGACGAGAGGAAAAGTATAAAATCAGAGCAATTATTTTTAAATAATATCTTGAATGTTGCTTGGTTCAGCCAAAATTATCTGGTTACTTCATTTTGAGTGGCATTGAAGATGTGTAAGAGGTAGATGAGATTGATGTTTGTTTAGTAGTGGGCTGATGGCTTTCTTGTTTAAGAACTAGAACGTACAGACTCAAAAAAGGATATTTCACAGCTCTTTTTTCCAGCTGTTGGTTAACATAACATAGATAATTGAGTAACTGTCAGACAGTAAGGATGACAAGCTTCACCAAAGTGGATTGGATTTGAAGTTGTGATCTTGTGGTGAAAGTTATTGGCTCCTTAGAATGCTGTGATTTGTCCATTTTCCAAGCATATTCTGTGGGTTTTGGTTTTCAGTAATTCTGAGCTGAACAGTTAGGCTATATATGCCATCAATCTGTTGTCTGACATGCTCTGTAAACCTGTATACTTAAGCTGTGCCAACATATTTTAAAGATCAAATATATTGACTGTTACAGTCTGATCTAGCTTAAGTTGAGGCAAAGGAATCTAATACTTCTCCTTTCCTCTCGTATTATTCACCTGTATTTTTGGAAGGTTCTTTCACTAGTTTTTATTAGGAAAAGTTGCCTTACTCTGCTTGCAAAGCTTTTGGAGTGTTGTCTCATTGCTTGAACTCCTGTGGTGTCCCTAGAAAAAAAGAGGACACTTTCAATGTGTAACCTATAATAAAGTAATTTGGAATGGAACTTACCTACATTAGATTTCCTTAGAAGCAGCCTCTTTATCAGAGGCTAAGAGTGAAAAACCAGTTGGATGCAGTTGCATGGGAGAAGGAAATGCAATGATGAGATGTATTAGTTTTTTGAAGCTTTTATGTTATGGTGAGAAAAGCCATTTGCTATTTTTGGTTCTAGTCTAAATTAAACAAGGAATGTTACACAAACACACCTTTCAGACAAAGAGACTCCTGTTGCAGAGGGCAGGTGAGAACATGTGGAGGTTACAAATGGTAGGGCAGTGTTATGACAGCTTGTTCTCCACATAAATGCAAACAGACTGTATGACTGCAGTTGTTGTAAGGCAATATTTAAATTTTTAGATGTTTTTGATCACCTTCACTACTTAGGGAAGGGTGTTAACAAATTAAAACAAAGGAAGTATTAGTACTAAAATAACTTAGAGGCAACTGTTTATTCAGCTTGCAGAGGAAGACAAATATTTTAAAACCACGATAGATCCTAAATGAAAAAATAATGGTTTGTAAATTCTAATAATTGATTCAGATCTTTGATCCATATGTAGTTGGGTAGGAGAGGGGTGTTAGTTGCACTTCATTTGTCTTTTATTTTCTGCTCTGTTATAAAACAAGGCAACATTTTCTGTTAGTGCAAACTAACTCTCAGATATTTTCTTACAAGTAGCAAGTAATGTGGTGTTGACAGTCATAACTGAACAGAGTTCAGCTGATTGTGAGGGGATGTACACAGTCTAATCTCTTCTGTGTTGCACACTGTGTGATCATTTATACCTGTGAAGAGTGTTCACGATAATGTTGCCAAATTAAGATGCCAAAACATTTATGCCTACTTTGCTCAGGTGTGAAAGCTCTCAAAGTGCAAAGTTAGGGGAATCAGTCCTGTGGACTTTTGATCTATTTGGCTTTAGAAGGCAATATAGGATGATAAAAATGATCTGGGAAGAATAGTTGGTTTTTGGAAAATTCTGTACTCTTGGTCAGAGAGGTCTGGAAATACTCTGATTTGGCAGTGAGGATACTAGTACCCATTTTTGTTTTATAACAGCTCAGTTTCTCACATCCCCTCACCATACTTGTCTGCATGGTCTCTACAGGGAACAGCTGTGCTTGTGGATG
>JANVCC010000017.1:30881018-31156458 GCA_025345505.1 Todiramphus chloris collaris
ATATGTCTAGCAGTATTCACTGGGTAGGAACCATGTCTCTGTTGTGTTCAAACAGTATGTATCTGTGCATGCTGTTTTAGTATGTGAAACTGTCAAGTGTTGAGAATCTCAGGCATCATTAATAATCACAATGCTTCAGTGAAAGGTGAATATGGAACAAATGCAGAGAAATAAGTAGCTTAAAATTCAGTAAAAGATTGCCAGTGTAGCATTCTACTCATATCAGTTCTGCATATAGGATGAAGATGTTGATGACACAGGTGACATCATTCATTCTTTGTTTCATTTAATGAGAACATCCTAAACGCAATCCAACACAATTTGTTTCATCTCTCACTCTCACACATGATCTTACTCTCTCTCCTGAACAATATATGTTTTAAAAGACATATATATAGGAAATAGTAATTTGTAGGCTTAGTGACTTTCCTACATGGCATACAGGAGCCACACCAACAATTCACAGATGTAGACACCATACAAAGGGGTAAAATATAATTTGTAGGGATGACTGACTGATCTGTATCCATCTGTACATTCATCCCAGGATAAGCATTCCATCTGCTGCAGATGCTAGCTACAGGGGTTTTGCAATATTGGCTTTTGAGGCAGGGAGGCATCTACAGTATACCTAAAGGGCTGGCTAAGAGACAGTTACAAGGGTAGTTGAGTTGCACAGAAAGGCTTTAAGTGGGTCAGCCATCCAGCTGCAGAACTACGTGACATATTCCATCTGAATTAACAACACTTAAAACCTGCATAATGAGTGAGAGTGATGAAAGGATACATCCTCTGCAAAGGTTTACTTTTCTTTGGCGTTCACGTTCAGAAGCAATTCTGTTTATAACAGAGGGACTAGGATCCTAATCTCTTTGTCGCTTTATCCCCTTGCATTCCCTGTGTGGGAGTGTTTATGTGTGTGACCTGCCTGTCTGACCTTAATTCTACTAAATCCCTCTCCTTTTTGCTCCCTGTGCCCACTGAATTAAAGAGCATGCTGGCTAAAATGCTGATGCTACTGAACAGGATTCTTATCTGCTGCCTTGAAGGCTCGTGGCTTGCCTGCTGCAACAAAGGTGGTCTTGGCTGTTCCATATACAAGTACATACATACTCAGGGCAAAAAGGAGAAAAGACAAACAGACCTGAAATAGTGGCTCAAATACTAAAACAGCAGCTGCAGTACTGAACCACGCAGGACCCCAGTCTATGGAGTACAGTACAACATTTATACAACCTAGAACTTGAGTACCTTCCAATGCACTACGACACAAAATGACTAATGTCTGCCGTGTGGTTTGCATTTTCTCTCTCACACCCACATGTACAAACTGTGATTTAGGGAAAAAAAAAAACCAACAAAGCTGTCAGTGCAGTATGTCTAAAAGCCGAGGGAGTAAAAAAAGAACTTGGGCATTTCTTGATTGATTACTAGATTTTATGGATTAACAAAAAAGCCACTGTGACTGCATAGCCACATAACATGTTTTTGCTCACTTCTGTTTGCAGCGTAAGACATTTCTGAAGGCAAGGCAAAACTCCAAGTTGTTTCTGCCATGGGAGGAGTTACATTCTTCAGTAGATGACAGTCACTGGTATAAAAAACAATAGAAAGACATATAAGGAAAAGGTGCCTATGATACAATGCTTTTCATGTGGAACCTATTCCCATAGATTATTCCAAAGGGTACCTCACTGACTTTTGGGGAGTATTCAGGAACTAAGATATTTCAACGGGCACACTTGTTACAATCTAGCTGTCACAGAAATATTTGGTTAGAGCAGAGCAGCGAGTAATTAGGAAATTGCTAGTTGCTGACCTCTTCCCTTATGGAAACTATTCATACTGAGAGGTATAACTTTCTTGTCCCATTTTAAGAATAACAGATGAAGCAGTAACACTGTATGTCTGATATGATTTCAAAAATTCATCCAACCTTGTCAGAATTTCTTCTTTAACAAGTAAACTGCTCACAATCACCAAAAGCTCTGAAAGAAAAGGTATGATTTTACCCAGTAATTTTTCTTCATCTCAACTAGACCTCAGTGGAACAGGTACACAGAAAGTACTTCAAATGTTTTAAGGTGCCCACGTTCAGTAGAGTTCAAAAGAAAATAATAAAATTATTGCCAAATCAGTGAAAAGAAGAAACACTCTTGGTCTTTCAGCTGCTGTCACATACTGAGCAATACATTACCAGCTGCCAGGATCAAAGCTTAGCAGGAGTTCCTAAAGGGGCAAGCGACTACATAGTGTGACTGCTGATTACACCTTCCCCAGACAGCCTCGAAATAGGATCGTTATTAAAACAGGATTATTTTACGGCAGTGCTCTCAGTGTCTCTGTCAGGCTGAGCTCATCCAGTAAAAACTGTAGTTAACAGGACAAGTAAACTGCAGGCTGAAGCACACCCTATGTAGCCTCCCTCCCTCCCTTCACTGAGAAAAATTCCAGCCAGAACATTTAGTTTGGAAATACAGATGCATATTACAGGATACCTGCCGACATTTTGTACAATTTTTCTTTCTTTCTGCAGCTGACTCATCTAAATTGGACTCATGCTTCTCAGCAAGCATATCCATCACAGTGGCCAAGCCAACATGTCCATGGGATCAGTGCTATTCACACCAGCAGCCCTGCTGATGTCAGGGGCTTGGCAGGGCCTGTGGCGTAGCATAAGCAGCAATGCCACAGCATAAGCAAGTGAAGAGACCCAATATAGCTCTGTCTAGGCTGGAAATACACCGAACACACTTCACCTGACCAAAATAATTAGGTTTCCACTTCTGCCGCCAATCAATGTCTCAGTAAAACTCCCCACGCTTTCAGGAAAAGGCCGAATCTTTGGCAATGGGGGAATTTAAAGTAAGTTTCTAGTTTCTCAGAGAAACTGTGATGGGGTTTTGTTTGTTTGTTTTTGGTTTGTGCATTTGTTTCTTTCGTGTTGTTTGTTGGTTTTGGGTTGTTTTATTATTATTCGTTTGTCCTTCTTGGACCTACAAATGCAAGATACAACCTGGACAAGAAAAAAAGAAGAAATAATAAAATTGGACTTTCCCTACTTAGAGTATATCCAAATATATTGCAAAGAACAAAAATTTTACAAAATGTTTTGCTTCCCTTCTGTCCCAAATGAAATTTAAGGATTGAGAGAAAGAAAGTAGAAGGGAAAGACTCCTTTTTTTTTCCCTAAAATTCAGGAAGAGCTCTTTGTTTGGGAAGGAGAAAAAAAAAACAACATGCCAAATCCCACCAAATAAGATTACAGTTATTTTATTCAAGACAGTGGGTAGGACTGTGATGCTGCTTCTGTCGCCCTACTATTAAACAGTATTTTGGGAAGCTGTTCCTACCTATTGTTTCTGAGGAAGGGGCTCCATATCCCACAAGATTCCAAAACCCAGTTAAAGGTCTCCCCTTTGCTTCCAAGTTCTGGCAAGGTTCAAATATGTTTATCTTTCAGTACCTGATAGGAATACATCCTGAGATTCACAGAATCACACAATCTATATGTGGAAAAGACCTGTATTTTCTTTTCCTGCAGATACATACTATATGTTTAATACTTCAAGCCTTGTTTTAAATATTTCAAGTGATAAAGTTCCAACCACATCCCTTGGGACATTATTAGACTCAAATCTCAATGTCGAGAAGTTTTTCCAAGATGTGTCACCTAAACTACCACTTGAGTTCACTCCATCCCTCCCCTTATTATGCCAAGTAGTTCTCTACTTCATGGATACACTCTTCCAATGTCTGAAGACTTCCCCGTTTGCAATTCTGACACTGCTTAAGCAATCTTCAGCTACTTACCTTAATTTCATGTTGTAAAGCAATCTCTCCAGTCCCCTCAAGCTTCTCATTGCTTTATTTTTTAATAGTTTTTCTGGTGCTACTGTGCAGAAAAGTTGTATGTCCTTCAGTTTATAGTCTTTTTGAACAGAATATCAGTCTCTACAATTACAGATTTCAGAGTTCAACTTTTCTCCAAAAATAAACAAAACAAACTGACATGTTTTTCCCACCTATGTGTTTTAGAATTATAATTAGATTTATTAGCACTTATGACTGTTAGTGAGAAGCCAGATCAACTACTTCTTTTTTTTATTATTATTTCTGCACTGCCTGTTTGCCAGTACAAATTAATTCAGTAAATTTTGTACTGTGAAATACAGAACTGCTCACTGCTGATGTGACCGAGCTCAGGCTGAGCGGTTCAAAATGTCATTTCTACCACTACAGACTTCTCTGATGTTGCCTATGCTGAGGGGCAAAGCTACTGCTACAATTTCATGCCTGCTCTGTGCACACTTCTGAGAGGGGCAAACTGTGCTTTTTGAGCCATAACTGAAGTATTCTCAAAACCACATCCCCAGTGTGCACACAGATACATTCACTTTGGTGTTTGATCCCAAAACAGAGTAAGACCATTCTGAACTGAACGATTACTTTGTCCAGATCCCATGAACTTTCTCTTTTACATTTCTCAAGCAATGCTAGAAATGCCTTCCCACTGTTAACCTAATGCACAGAAACGCAGGTCAGGATGCTATGTGGGAGTGCAAATAGTGCAAAGCTTTAGCAAGCTCAAAAACATACAAAAGCCTGAATGAAATTAAATGCATGAAGGCACTGCAGTATAAAGGTGATTTTGCACTTGAGCTACAATACTTCTACTTGAGTAAACCACAATGTCTTTGATCATTTTCAACTATTATAACAATTCTAGGCAGAAAATGGAAGCACCTGATTTAGTACAACTACACCACTTAAATATGGGAGAAAATAAAGTAGAACTTCTTAGAATCTTGAAAATTCAAGGAAAGAATGGAAAGTTCAGTCAACTGTTCATTTTCTTCAAGGATTGGTCTAGAAGCAAGTTACCAGGTTTGCATGTGACCATTCCTATGAAAGTCAACCCTATTTCTTTGGTCCAATTTTCTTATTGCATAGTTCTCTATTGGAAAGGCCCTACTATCAGGCCACCTCTTCCCAATCAGTAACAACATCAAGAAAATGATTTCATAAGAGGCACTTTCTTCTTTTACAAAGGCAGAAATTATATTTTCGTGATATTACTGAGCAAGGTTAGTCTGGGAAGTATATAATGATGAACCATGTATAATATTGCAAAGAGGAACAGGAGAAATAGGTACTCGGGGAAAAAAGAGAAATCAAAAGCAGCTTGCCTGAATTTTAGCAGAACATCACATTCCATTTGTTGGAATGACTACAATTAAGCTATCCTTGAAATCTGATGTCATACATCACTATTAATTAGTTATCAATTCTTCCTTTTATTTGAAGTTACCCTGCAAACTTCTAAGTTCACACTCAGTCATAGATTCAGCTAAGCTTTGAAACACAAACAGTCTTAGCCAAAAAACATAACATCTGAACACCCTCCTCCCCATACACTGTTGTGTCCAGCTTGCTAGTACCTAAGTAAAATTTTCCTTAACACAAGATTTCAGAAAGGTATAAGACCAAATTCAAACTTTAACAATATTCAATATTTTAATCCTCCTCTAAGTTTTGGAGGGGGGAAAAAATAGCCAGTTACCAACTATGATAATTTTGTCATTTCAACATCTCACTTAGCTTATACGTCTGATAAATTGATGTGTCCCTCATTATTTCCTGTCTTCTCATCCAAACACCAAGATGGCTAATTCACTTTAGGAGAAACGTTATTTATGACTCTTTCCCACCCTGCTTTAATTTCAGTGGGTGGGACCGGTAATGGTTTTTTTTTTTTTAATAGGCTTCTTTTAATGGACTACAGGATGTTGCTGTAAGGTCACTGACCACACTGACAAGAGAGAAAGGACTGTGAATCTGTATTATTTTCAGGTCAATGACTGACCAGGAGAGAATGGGCTGTGACTGGGAAGTGCCAGCATTCATTATTCTGCATAGGTCTGAGTGACCTTTCATTCCCACCGTCCTTCCCTACCTCTGCTGTGAGATCCTTCTCTATTTTCAGTTTTTCTCTATAGTACCCATTTTCAGCTCTAAACTCCTCATTCCAACAAGGAACACTATCAGGAGTCTGAATCAGTTTGTTCAGGGCTGGTTTTGTCCCAGGTGTTTCCCCAGTTTAGTTCCCAAACACTTCTCTCTAACTGTCACGCATAATTTATACAGCAGGGCTGTAACAGACTGCAGTTTCAGCCTGTGGCAAGCATCCATATGGCTCGAGCTAACTCTGGGTGAAAAACTACTGCTCGTGCAGTTACCTCAAAGCGCTGTGCTCACTAACACATAAAAGTACAGCCTATTTTTCAAATAATATGATTTCTCCAGGACACTCAGCTATTGTGAAGTTTGTTTTTTTAATAAAACAGTTGTGCCTATGACTGCTTTGCCTAAAATAGAGAATGACTTAGCAGCAACAACACAAAACAAAATGACGTGGTCTAGGCAACAGTGATATGTACGAGAAGATACTCTGCCTTCAGGCTTACATAAAATATCCTACTCCTCCTACTTTTTATCCATCACTACAGTTCTGCTGAGCATCTGCCTTTTCCATAGTACTTCCAGTCTCCAGTCTGCACAGTGCAGGTGGTATAAACTATGCAATTACAATATCATTTGATAAATGAGACAGGGAAAAAAAAAGACCATAGGCAATGAAAGAATAGAATGAAGGAGAAGAGGATGGCATTTGAAGCCAAGCAGAAGAGGAGGATCAAAGAAGAGATAATTGGGGAATTGAAAGGGGTGGGGAGGGGGGGGGAGAAGAATGAATATTGCTTCAATATGTTCTTGCAAGAATATTTCAATCTTTACTCTTCATTTATTCAAAGTACTCTTACGTCATCTCCACCATTAGTGGTTCTTCCTCCCAAACCATCAGAAAACAACATAATAAGATTTCTAGTTTTTAATACAAAGAATTCTGAAGCTTCATAAAGGAAGAAGATACTAAGAACCATATAGTTAACCACTATTTGGGGCAGGAGAGGGGAGAGAATACGAAAACAAATATAAGTAATCAACACAAACAATTTAACACAGACATTTTGCATCCTCTCTATGAAACACAGAACTCTGCCAGTGAAAAGATAATCGAAAAGGTGGATCACAGGCCTTAGTTGGTTTGTTTTGTTGGGTATTTTTACAAACAACAAAAAACAACTGCAAAGACACGGATTGAGAACTGTTGGCTGGAAAAGTCATGATCAAGGCTCACAAACTGTTCTCAAGCAAGAGACTGTTTGGAGCCCTCAGCACATCTTAACAGTTTACCATGCACCTGGTTTTGGCTGGGATACAGCTCATTTTTCTTCTTAACAGCTAGAATAGTGCTGCGTTTTGGATTCAGTCCTTTCAATGACAAAAGTGATGTTGCTCTGTGCATCATTTTGCAAGTTCTTGAAAACCTGTTATTTCTGAAACATGGAAACTCTTCCTCCTAACTTGTGCCCTTAGGGAGGAAGAAGGGTGCTTGGTTTATATAGGTGAGACACAGCACACCAGAAAATTTGGCTTTTTCTAAGTATGAGACATTTAGGACAACTGAGAAACATCAAGTGCCAAGTATAAATAGCATGGCAAGCACAGGGCTTACAGCAGCAGCAGAAGAAAGATGAACAGGCCCAAGGCTTTTGGGCAAGAGGTAAGACAGGGTAATTAACTCACAGGCAGTGAGTCAATAGAGAGTATAAAGACTCACATCACAAAGTTTTATTGTTGCAAATCATTGATTGCTTACACACAATGCTATTTACTTTAATTCCACATGTTCATCACCACATCTGTCATTGGTGAATCAGTTCATGTTTTTAAGATGCTCACATATTACATTATAGCCACTCCATTTCACATTAACAGCAATACTACATAATTCATCACTGTCACTTCAGGCAGCATTCTGTAGCTGTCTTGACCTGTAAAAAGGAGACAATAAAGATGTAGAGCAATGTGGCTCTTTGAAATCTAGTGTGTCGAGCCCTCTGGCAACATGCTTTCACTGCTGAATTCTTTAGCAAACTCCAACTCAAGACAATCCTTCATTGAAAGGCAGAGGAAAGAGAGAAGCTTCTGTCCCTGTTGCCAATGATTAAAATCACCAGTCTACTAGGGACTGTTCCACAGATTGACATGTAATTCCTAGACAGAAGGCTCCACAGTTTTGATGAGTTTTAGAAACTCTATACAGCTCAGAGACATGTGACCTTCTGTATCCACCAAGCAGCACCTGTTTTAATGGAGGTACGAATTTGCCTATGCAAGCTGAAATTAGACAAGACTGAACATCAGACATCCATCTGTATGCTCAGAGTCTGACAGCCTGCAAGGCAACCACATTTTCAAGAGCAGCTATTGGGATCCAAACCATCTTAATGTCAACCCAGTCAGTGCAGTAGATCAAAGTGTTATGCAGCAACTTTTTATTTCTATGTCCATATAAAGTCAGTCAGACTTTGCATGGATCAGTGTAAACAAACGAAAAGAAAGTGAAAGAAAAACAACCTGTAGGCAAGAAAATATGTTTATTTATTTATTTTACACAGCAATACCCAGAGTAAAATAAATTCTCAAGTATGTGAAAGAGATGGCTAGAGTACTTGGGCCCATTTCCTTATTATTTTGCTCTTTTATGAGACTGCTCATTTCTTCCAGATATAAGAGTGTAACTATTTCAAAGCTCAATGCAGCCACAAAGAGAGCTCACCAGAATACATTAAAGATGCTTTTTGGTCTCCTGCATGACAGTTGCTATTAATATTGAAGCCATGAGGAACCAGTGATGTGGAAAAAGTGCAGACACACAGAGCCTAAAAAACTCACCTGCATTTTAGGCAAACCACATTAACCAAAATAATGCCTATTGAGGTTTTTAGGTATAAATGCAAGACAGGAGGCAAACCTCTTTGTCTTTGACCTCATTTATTTAAAAAAAAAAAAAAAAAAAAAAAAGTAAAATCTAATCTTCTGGTGAATCTACCTAAAACTATCCCAGCAAGCCAATTATATGACTCACAGGGAAAAAAGGAAATAATTGACTATTGGAAGACACAAAGCAAAGCATCAGCTAAAGTCAAATCCTCTGCTAAGGTATAATCCTGTCCTGAATGTTAAAATGAAAAACTCACAAGTTCAGCCCAGGAAGTGAAAAACTGGACAGGAAAGACTGGGGTTAGGGGACCTACACAGACAGGATTTGCTCTTATATCCTAACATCCAAAAAGGAGCATCAGTGCCTCTTCGAATGAGACATCTACACAGGAACAGCAGTTTGAGAATATTTCCTAATATAGGTAAATACTGCCTATAACATTGCAGCTGGACAGAGCCGGGTAACTTTCAAACAATCTTGAATAACTTAATGACATAACAGTAACATGTCTGATTACCTTTGCCTTAACTTCAATATTTTTTACTACTGGGTCAGTTGGAGAATCAGGGCTACTGAAAGAAAAATAAGGTTTCCTTGGGAAAAGAAAAATTATGATCCCTTACTCCTGTCAATTAGAAACTCAAAAAAAAAAAACAAAACCCAACAAAAAAAATTTCACTGACAAAACTACTACCAGATCCTTCACCTTAAAAACCATCCCATTCCCTTAGGTGATATTCAGCATGTCAATTCCTCATGCTGGAAAAAGTGAGCAGCTAATTTAGTACCCACCACAACTACTCCAACACTGTATGCTTGACAAAGCCATCACCCAGACTAAGTGAATGCAGAAATAATTGTCCAGTCCTGACTTTCCATCTGTATTTCCATTTAATCTCCAAGTCCTGATCTTAATCATGCCTTCTACTAAAACCTTTGTCCATGAGTTCATTTCTACCCAGAATGCATAAGAATAATACTTTATCAGTAAAAAAATAAGGGGAAGAAGGTATAGCTAATCACAGTCCAATACTAAGGAATAAAAACCAACATCCAGATGCTTCCCCCACCTCCCCCCTCCCAAATTACCTAAATCATTACTTTTCATTAAATTAAAATTAAAAACCAAACCATTCTTCTGGAATTGAAGCTTGCAACTTCTGAACTATTTAGAAACATGATGAGAATATAAAAGCTAACGGGTGCTTACACTACCTACCATCATTAAATAGTTCGACCTTTTACAGGAATTCAGCACATTAAACAACCAAACAAATACTAAAATGAAGGGCTATTTGGGAGAATAAGCAAGTTGCTCTACAATGCTTTTAGCTCTCTCCTAGCCATGTGGCACAGAGTTATATGCCTACCAAGAAAGGTGTTGAACTTTCAAACTGGAATTGATACATCTTTACAAACCTACCCACACTGCAGCCTTGACTCTTTTCTAGTTATAGAAGTCTTACCTGGGGAGAAGCTCCAGAGAAGAATGGGCTGGCAGTTTGATTCTTTATGGTTTGTGAGGACAATGACTGCAAGTACACCTCTAAAATGTAATAAAAGTCTAGCAGTGTTGATAGAGGCCTAGAGCCAAGTCCTCTGTAGGTGGCTCCGAGTCTTTTTGTGTCCGAGTTTCTCTATGGCCTGAACCAGCACCCTTTCTGATGGAGTGATAACTCATTGAAGAGCTTCTGACCATGATTTCAGTATAGAAGATGAAGGAAGAAAACCATTCCAAATTGTAAATAATTATGAGCCAGTGAGGAACCTTTCACAGTGTTTTGCTTCTAAATTCTCCTCCTCCAGACCCTCTCTTTCATGAGCGCAAATACTGATGCTTATGTAGCCATGGGTTTAGCTTACTAGAAAAAGTCACAGCCCCTAACCCTGATTTGGAATTGCTCTGTACAATACACAAACCTGAGAATGATGGAAGAAAGTCCCTCCAAACACCAAACTAAAAGGTATGTAGGAGTCTGATAAAATACCCCAACCATGTATAAACAGGGTCCCAAAGTGATACCTTAATTTTTTTAATTCTTCAATAAAAACATGCAGTAAGGAAGATAAAAGTTCTCTTTTGCTCTCCCTTTTTCCCCACTAAAGTTTATTTTCCTTTGCATAAACATAACTTCATTGGTGAAAAGTGAAATGTGGGCAAAGTTCTCTAATAGTAAAAGTAGTTTGATTCAATTTTATTTCTGATGTTCAAATTCCATTCCTTCTCCAGCCTTCACATCTAGTCACCATGGCAACATAAGTGATGAAAAATCCTCTGCCCATTTGGTAATAATTTAATCATTTAACAACAAAAGGGATTAGAAATGGGAGAGTGGAAAAGTAGGGAACACCAAAAAGAAAATAAACTCTGGCATCAAAAAGACCTCCCAAAAAAGGTAACAAAAAAAAAAAAAAAAAAAAAAAAAAAAAAAAAAAAAAAAAAAAAAAAGAAAAAGAAAGAAAGAAGGACCAGAAGTAAAGAGGTGTCTGTACAGGATCTCTGTGTCCACACTGAGAGTAGGTTTAAGCATCTCACCACACTCCTCCAGAAACAGTGTCTTTTCCACCCCCTGCCCGCCCCAGGGAAGCCTACATACTGTTTGAAGTGTCCTTAGAGAAACTGAAAAAATCTAGAGAAAAATCCAAAGGATCTGCATTAAGAGTCCAGACATTGAGCAAATAGATGGGGATGTTCCTAACTAATAAAAGCTACATTCTGGAGTTTCTCTTACTTCTTTCTCTTTGTCAAAAAAGGAGGTCTGGGCCTACAAGGGTATTGCAATAGGGAATCTGAAATGCTGAATGTAAACTGCTGGGAGAATACCCTGACAGAGGTCTCTGTCACCTTTAAGCCTGAGGGCTTATTCTCCCCTGATGATGACAGCAGTGTTGTTGAGCAGCTGGTAGCTTGGATCAGGATGCATTCCCCCCACCCTGAGAAGAATAATACCGTTACAGGTAATTTTCCATCAGGGTGAAAACTAACCTACCAGGCAGATAAAAGAAGTTTCCCGCACAATGTCTTTGATCCTGACACCCACATAAAATGAAGCTCAGTTCAGCTCTGAATACAGTGGCAGTCACGTCTTCATCCCCACTGTATCTGTGCTGGGGATGGAGCTACAGGATGGATGACACAGGCAAGTGAGGACATAAAATGACATTTTATGCAACTGGATAGATACAGTACAGTGGCAATGCAGTGGTGGCTGAGCAACCACAGGAGAAAGGCACAATGTTGGATCTCACCTCCAGCACAAGCTCTTAAACAGGATTTGCTGCTCTTGCTCTTATAAATACCCTAGCTGTGAATGAAATGACTACTTCACTTGTTTTAACACCTTCATAATAACCCTATCCCACAAAAAAATCCCCTCACACCACCAAAAAAAACCCAACAAACTAAACCCAGCAAACATACACGAAGTCCATTTATCAGAACATCCAGGTAAGATTTCTACCCACCAATCTAGATATGGACATGGAAGCTATCAAGGTAGTAAGTGAATTAACTCTCACTTTTCCCCTCGTGTTGAGATGGAAAATGTTTCAATACACAATGGTTTATCTGTTCAAGTTAACCCAACGGGAAAGAAAATTATTTTAAAATCTTGATGATACAAGTCAACAGCTCCTATGTCACTAGTAGCCCATTTGATATGGGAAACTAAATGATCAAATGTTCTTGATGTACCTTTGGCAAAATATTACATCCCAAACAAAGTGGTGAGGAGAGAGGAGATATTTGTGTGACAGTCGTGGCTACTCATGCCTGCCAGAGAAGAGCAGCTCTGCTCTTTAATGGATATTATTGCAAATGCCTTATGACAAATATCTTCTGAGTACTGCTCTAACAGGGAAAGGTATGGAATTTTACATGGCATTGAACTGATGAGCCCTAATATTTTTAAACAATTGCTATTTCTCAGTTAGCAATAATGTATCTTCAGGCTTTTCAAATTATTTTGTAATGATTTCTCTGAGGTGCCACATCACTGGGGCATCTCAACATTCAATGCAATTATCCAAACAGGCCTATTATGTAGGAAAAGCTACATTATTCCCACTGAAGGGGGGGGGGGAAGGGAACAGCACACTACAAATTTCTCCTTCAGAACCAACACAGATGAAGGTTAGTAGCACTGCTAGGAATAGAGGCTTGAGTCTTGCTTAGGTTTTACAGTGCTTTCACCACAACCCTCCCCTTTTTCATAAAAATGGAAGAGTGATGAGCATTCATCATCCTCAGAGCTTATCCCAAAAGGGTCATCTTCATTTATGCTTTCTGTTTAATCCAGAAAAATTTGAATGTGGATTCATATTCATTGACAGCCTATTGTCCAACAAACTAAAATACTGAATAGGAAAACTCCAGAACTATGGGTCTTTGGACTCGACTCCCAGCCTCAAGTAAACAACCAGACAAAACTTTTGCTATTGTAGCCGACTCTAGATTTGCCTTGTTTCACATTCACTGCAATTTTTTTTTTTTTTTTCCTGCAAATGAAGGACACATCAAATCTAAATTCTCGTCACAGATGTTGAGGTGAGCACAATGGCAGATATGGATCCATGGGATTTTTTGACCTAATCTGCAGTCCTTACTCACTCATATTTATGTAACATGGATGTGCATAAGGACTTCTAACACTGCTTCCTTTAAAACCTATCCCTGACCTGAAGCACAGAGCTACAGCACAAGCTTAGACAGATAAGACATACTGTATCTGAAATACAAATAGAGTTTCAAGTAGCTTTCCTCTGCAAGTCCCTGTGTGTTTCACACTTTCAAATCCCATTGAAGAGCTTCAACCAGAGCTTGTCTCAATTCTTCCAGGATAACGCCACCAAAATATTAATATTCACTTTTATGCCAGTCTGGGCAAAGATCTAATTGATAACTTCCCAAGGTAGGCAAGCTACAGCACAACTTGAGGTTAGCAAATTCATATTAAAATCTGCTCTGCATTTCCATTAGTGACAGCTAGCCAAACAAGTCTTCAGATAAAACAGACCGGGTGGGAGGAATTGCATCTATCACCAACATTTCCATGCCACTATTGCAGCATGGCAATTCAGGCTGGGGCCACCAATGCCAGAAAACACGTGCATGAAGTGAGGTGTTATTTTTATAAATAAAGACCTCATAACCAAATTCTCACATTATCATTTGCAGATGACTGAGCTGCTGAGCACTTCAGAAATACACCATTTAGCCTTAGCTAACTCATTTAACTTTTTGGCAGGATAAATTATCCCATGCTGAACTCTGTGATACGGGGTCTAAAGCATTACTATAACCTGAGCTGGATTCTTCAAAGTAATTTCACATCTTTCTGCACTGCATTACATTGCAATACACAAACATTCCTTACTTTACCTTGCACATATAGAGGTATCTATTCAGTCATTAAAATCTCTGCTCTAAGTTTTTTTCTTTTCTTTCTACCTCTCACTCTTCACTTTGGATTTTCTAAAACTTGCTCCCATTACCTTTTCAATTTTTTTTCCAGCCACTCTTTACTGACTCACATATGTGAGAGGAAAGAGGCAAATTCCAAAGAGAAAAATATGCTCTTGAAAAAAAACCCAAAACACATTAAAAATTTAGTCTGCCCCCAAAATTTATAAGGTGGGCAAAAAAGCCCAATAAATCTTGCCCTGTTATTTGTCTTCAGGGCTTTGCACCTTAAAAATACACCTAGATTAGAACTCAGAGATTTTCTTCCCACAATCCCAGGCCAAAGATAACTATTAAAAAGCATAGATTTCCTTACCTTTTACTTTAAGTCCAGAAAACAGAGCTTTAAGTAAATCACCAGATCATGCAGCAGTTAAACTAAATTCACAAAGAAAAAGCCAGAGCATTAATACTCCATACCTCTGAAGGAAGAGGGCAACAAATAGGGTAGGGACAGAATATGAATCACATGGTTAACATCAACCACTTAATTCCTTCACCTGCTCCTCTCTCTTTCTTCCTACTGTGCTATGGAGCAGAGTAAGAAAGTCAAGGACATGCAAGGGGGCACCAACCCAATGTCAAAGACACCAAAATACCTTCTCTGTCTCTTTGTACTACAAGTATTTTCTAATGACCCCTGTCAGGCATAGAATATTGGATTATTCAGACTTTCACCTCACCATATCTATACTAGGTCATTGGGTCACCTCTGTCTTCTCATCAACATATGCAGGTCCAACATTTGCAGGTGGACTTTGCAAGATGTGGAAAAGGCTACAAAAAGGTTTGTCTTTATGTCCAGCTAGCTTGTGTTCCTGTGAAAAGTTCATCCATTCCAATACCTCATTTACATGATTGTCTCCTATTCTCTGAGACATCTTAAGTCCTCACAAATCCAGGAGTTTAACAGTTACAACATTAAAGCATCTTTAAGAGGAGACGGCTGTATTATAACACAGCTGCTTACCACTCCAGTGAGATAAAAGAAAATAATTAAAAGCAAAGATGCCTGATATTTAACTAGCACTGTACGTAAATA
Organism: Todiramphus chloris collaris; assembly: GCA_025345505.1. Lineage (NCBI taxonomy): Eukaryota > Metazoa > Chordata > Aves > Coraciiformes > Alcedinidae > Todiramphus > Todiramphus chloris. The sequence continues at coordinate 30,896,370 of JANVCC010000017.1, forward strand.
ACTCACTGTTGCTGTTTTATAGTAAGACAATTGTCTACGAATATATAAGCAGTCATTTGAAGTAAATAGTATTACTCATACCTATAATTAAAAATGACTCTTCAACATTTAAACACTATCTTTATTTCAAAATGATCCCAAAGTGCTATGAAAACCATTTTGTTGCAGAACACTTACATCTAACCTTACCCACTCAGAAATGAAGCCACTTCTATGAAAGATCCACTCCATAATGGATTAGGCTATGGAACAGGCAGATGGAGAAAAAGTATGAGGAGCGTATTCATTTGAAACTACAAGTGGAATTTACCGGGGAAAAAAATCATTCTCTAAACCAGGTTCTTTCCAAGACACTAGGACCTGAAACCCTAAAGCAAATAAAAAACTACAGTGTTTCACTTTGTTAATAGCCATCTAATTAATCATTTGCCTTTTATATAGCATTACAGTAATTACACATTAAGTTGGTTCACATAAGTGGAGAAGAGAGCTCTAATATTTATATTCACATCATTTTTCAAAGGAAATTTTATTTAAAACCAGATGCAACAAAGTTCACAGTATTTCATCTCTTACTATATAAAGAAATCCAACACCTGTATATGTTAATGTCACAGACATTTAGAAAAAAAAAAAAAGATAAAGGTGAAAAATGCATTTTGTTCTCATTTCTTTTCAGTTAGGCAGGTTTTCAGTAGAGGAAAGTTTTCCAGTTTTATGGATCATGGCTGTGACAGATGAAATGTCTGTGCAGCACAGAATTTATTTTTCTTGCAGAAATAGTGTTCTACCAGTTGTGCCAGGAGATGGAAAGTTTTATGTGCTTATTTCAATTGAAAACATCTGCACTAGATAATATAAGCCGCTGGGTCACATGTTAAATAACACTATTATATGTGACGGCATATAAGGGCTGTTTTGCATCGTCCTTATAATGGTTTATAACTAAGCAGAATTGTCTTGGATCATTACTTCAGGTTGCTGTAACATTAACCCTTAATGCATTTATACTTCTTTGTTTTTCAATTAATTAAGGTCTGATTTGGTTAAGTACTGGCATAAGAACCGGTTATATTTCCACAAATATAACTCCAGTACCTACATTGTAACTCAAGTACAAAAGGCACCTGCTTACCTCCTAAAATCTCAGGTGCCCACAGGTATTTTTATATGAGAATTTCCAAACCACCCAGTTTTCTCTTTCTGAATATTTCCCTGCTAAAGGCTCCTTGCCAACAACTATCTGCATCATCTTTGAACTGATAATGTCTGGAGGGTTGTCTAACCAAGTTTTGCAAGCCCAAATGGGCAAAGCATCCTAGATGCTGGATGAACACTGCCAGAGTAGTGAAACATTGATACAATACAGGCCTACTCATGCCACCATCAGTGCCGCCATTTGTATCTTTCCTGTTAGGCACATGCTTGAGCACTTCACTGAAACCTGGGTAACTATGGTTGTCTAGACAGGTTTTTTAACAAGTTGACTTAAAATCCAACATGCCTGAAAATCCCAGTATTTGATCTTAATGAGAAGCTAGCCCACAACGGAATTTTAATGAAAAATTAGCATGTTACCCATCTCATTAAGACTCCCTAGATTAAATAATAGAGAAAGTAAGTGTGGAATTGGAGAGGATGCTTCATGTTCCCCTTGTCCTAAGACCTCTAAAAACTCACAGTTACATTCTAGTTACGCCAGTTAGGGGCTCATTGAAAACTGAATCTTTGTGGCTTCCTGATTCTCCTTCACTTATGAGGTAAATCTGGAAATGATTTTCCCAGATTAGAATTACATCAATGTAAGACTGGTATGTTTGGCCCCCTTCTCAAATATTTATAACACTGGAATTCAACACATTCCATTGCATGATAACAGATTAATGGTTTGAGAAAAAAACAAAAACATCTTAGAAATCAATGTGCCTTCTATAAACACTTGGCTACAACCTGTAGGAACAGGTTCCAAGAACATGGATGCAATCTTATTCAGCATAGATTGTTAACCAGGAATCTTCTCATTGTGATATACATATAGCTGTTTTTCTTCTGCTAAGTGAAGGCATTGATGGTCTTGTCCATGGTGATTTACTTTCCTGGAAGTCTATATTGAATCTGCTAAAGGCAAATGATTGGAAGTTATTTTAGATAGTCCTACCCAACTTCTCTGCCAGGCTGCAAGGAGTAGAGATAATAGATTGTCTTATGCTTCATCCATCTAGATCGGTTCCATTCTAACAATTATAGAAATGAAAAGTGCAGAACAATGAAATGAGGCATATTATTGTACCAGATGGTCCATTTTAGAACAATTCACATGCATGTCTAGAATAAGCTGTGGCTCTGATAGCCACTAAATTCATTTGAAGACTGTTCTTATAGTTTCAGTCCTGTTCCCTTACTTTGATCAGGACTGCAGAATTGACACATTTTTATGTGTTAGTTGCTTTCCGGATTTAATCTCATTTGTTTAACAGGATTATAACTTCCACTGGCAAGAGTTTATTCATTTATTGTGACATTCACATAGGCTACCATTGCAATTGTTTCACTATCTCAATATCCATCGTAATGGGATCTCAGCAGGATTTTCTTAGTAATCTCACTTTATAATTAGGGGTATCATATCAAGTCTTCTAATCAAACTGGCAAAAGTATAGTGGTTGCATGTAAATCATTTTACATGCATTCCCAAGCTAGCAGCCTGTGAAGCCCAGATCCAGTAAGTACTCAAATGTATTTACACTCAGTGAACTACTACTAGTAGCTTCATAATATCTATTTAACATGACAGCAAAAGGAAGTCCTCCTAATTTTGAGTAACAAATAGGGCTTTGTTTAGGACAAACATGGTTTGTTTAGGACAACATAGTTCTCCATTTCCTCCATTCCTCCCAAGTCACTTTGCATTAAATAATATTGCCCTCATATTCAACATAATACTGTGTAACTCAATGAACCACAACATAACCTGTCATCAGCTAATACACTGGGATTGGAATATTGGAAAACATTTTCATACATTTATTTTTTTTTAAGTTGGGTACTTGTTGCTACAGAGCAGGATCCTAATTCCAAGTTAAGTTTGGACAGCACACTGAACTAATTCCGGCTTCATTAGGATAGCCCTCCCCAAAACAAATAGCCCACTGTCAGATCCCCATATTATTTCTGAGCCATCTGTTGCTGGGATTTTTTGCTAAATTCATTCTTTATGGTGAAAGAACATGCACATATTTTCTTTCTTCCATTCCTTTCCTTCTTATCAGTTAATTCAATAAGAAATATGAGAGTTCTGTAAATAGGGCAGTAAAAAACAATGTTCGATATTAATGCTACTTTGGAATGAGATTTCCTGTAAGATTTGCACACTCCCCAAAATGAACCAAGTATGCAGAGAATATCAGGCCAAGCCCAGAGAAAGCTAAAGGAACTTGATTCAACAGGTACTATTACACAGGGGAGAGGTCTCTGATAATGGCATGGAGATATTCTGTGTGTTTTTAAGACAGCTGCCATCTAAATTCTGAAATGCAACCAAATAACTACAGATGAGGAAAAGGTTGATATCTGTCTCTGTATGGGACAAATAAACTGTCATAACAAATCATGAAGTCAGCAAAGATGTTGTTTAAACTATCACAGGCTGCACCGTGACAAAGAAAGGACAACACAATTTATTTAGAATCAAATGTTTTACTAACAAAATTTTGGCACCAAGTATGGACCTTTTACCACATCATACTGATTTAAGGGGAATAAATTGTACCACCTAATTAAAAAGACTACAGATAATACAAAAGGACAGAGACAAGGTTAAAGCTGACATTGGAGAGCTGTAATTTGCAACAAAAATCTGGAAATCAAAAGCCTGCTGGCAAGGCATTCACTGAAGTGAATGAGGTGACAAATACATGCGCTGTCAAGAGGGCGCCTGTACATCAGCTAGTGTTATAGTCTACTATTTTACTCAAACAAGTTTCCAGGGTTAGGAACAAAGTCAGAAAGTCCAATAATGAAACTTTTTTGTTGGCTCATCAATACTGAAACTCCTTGTGGGCAAAGGACTCAGTTTCTACGAGGATCTTCACTTACAAAGTTGGTGGTTTTTTAATTTTGTTTTTACTGTTGAGGTATTCTAGTTCAAAAGGACTGCTTTGAAACACTGAGAAGTTTGGTCCAAAAAAGATACTGTGCTCTGACTTGATATGAAATTAATGACAAAATTCTACTGACCTAATCCCTTCCCCTCCAGCCTAGGTTATTAATTTAGAAACATCTTTGAGACCTTCAGCATTACATTCCTGTTCAGAACAGGAGCTAGTCTGAAACCTTTTAAGACAGGAAGCCTAACTTTTATTTTGTTCTACTAAGGACTTTCAACTGTTGCCAGAGAGTCTGTTGTTACGCACAGTTGTTTTCCTCCACTGTCTGGAAGTGAGAACTTCGCCGACACTGAACATCGACAGAAGGCAGACCTATCAGAACTGGTTTTGAAATAGGACCATCTGAGCAGAGCGGTTGTCATCATTTCAGAGCAGTCTATAAATTATTTTTCTTATCCAGATTTAGGGATTCTCTCTTTTTTTAGTAGGAAGCCAAGCATAAGAAGATCAAGGATACAGCCAGGGCCTTTCAAAACTTCATGTGAGAAAGTGAAGCAAAGGGAGAAAAATGTTCTTTCTCAGAAGCAGCAAGCAGGTCAGCGGTTAGGGCAGCAAGAGTGGACAAGCAAAGAAGTCAGCCTCAGATGAAGAAAAGATTCTGCTCCTCCTTTCTGTGTTGAATCTCTTTTCCAATATATAGGTTGAGGCCTATAAGATCTGTGGGAAGTTTTTCTAGAGTAACCATGCAATCAGTGAACACATGGCAGGGAAGGGACTAAAAATGCAATATGGTAAACTCCCTTTCTCCAGGTAGGGTTGGCTCTACCTGCATGGTCCTGCTGGCAGCTGCTCCCAACCTGCAACAACTAAACAACTAATTTCCTTCAGTATGTCCCAATTAAAGTTTTTCTTCACTTTTCCCTAGATTAATTTCTCCTGATCAAAATCTCTGCTGAACCTCAGTACCCAGAATTAGACTGAATATTTTAGCCATTTCTTCACCACTTCTGAAGAGAATAGGAGAATTATACCATGTACCTTACAAATATAACTCTTGCTTACATCCACAATATGGTGTTAATTTTTTTTTCATAAAATCATGAGATTGTTGTCATGTGGGTCATTAACTACAGCCCAGTATTTCTTTTCCCTTGTAACAGGACAGTGATAGCAGGCACAACTATGAAAGAGAATTTGATCCCCAAAACTTTTATTGACAGTGCTTATGAGAAAAAAAAAAAAAAGGAGAAAGAAAGGATTAACTTTCAGGTCTCTGGTATAATAGCACTGTTCTCTTCCCTTGAAATACAAGAAGTAAGCTACAAAGTAACTGCATTGCATTAAAACGGAAATCCCCAAGACACTGCTTTTTGTAAATCACTTTTCAGAGAATAACAGTGAAGCAAAAGAATTTATAAACCTAGTAATATTGTCCTTGATCGTGTAATTGCCATTACTATTTTGATTCCTAGATGGTCTGATTTTACAGAGGTGCTGAGCAGATGCAGTTTCCATTGATTTCTGGTGGAACTGAAAATGATCAGGACTTTTGAAAAATCCATACTTACTGTGATCCAATCCTTACAAAAAAAATACTACTCTTTTTCATCTTACTTGAAAGTTAATTTATTTCCCTCAATAGGTATTTCCGATACAATTCTCCAATAAATAGTAAATCCCACAAAGAGCATACTTCAGAACATCTGATATCTAGCAAATGCTTTGCATGTCTAGAAAGTGCTTAGTTTTTTTAATGTTTTGGAGAGTTGTATTTTAGTGTCAACCAGTCAAAGATTTGTTGTTGGATAGAAGCTCTGTGTGTGTGTGTATCTTGGCAGACTTTAGGAGATAATAACATTCAGTCCGAACCTGCTACAGCACTCAGAGGTTATAAAAATTACTGGTTTACAACTCAGCAGGCTGTGCAATACACTGAAGCAGACACCTCATGCAACAGGTTTGGGCACAAGAACTATTTATGAAGTTGTAAGAGGGCAGTTTTAAAAATTTTATTCAATAGCGTCAGCATTTGAAATGAGCTAACAGGAAATATTCCCAACCTTTTCTCTGCTGGGCAGATTAATTTCAGTCACATTATTTGTTGTACTTTAGAAATTAAACTTTGGATCTAAACAGCTGCTGATTCTGTTTTGCATTTGGAAGGGTGGGATGAGGACAGGGAAATCGAGTTTTGATGCAGGAGAATTAAATATGCCTAACTTCTTCATTGGCAAAACTGTCATGGTGCTATTAACTGTATAGGAAGAAATTAAAGCAGAAATGAAAGCAATAGGCCATCGTTTGAATACTGCACATTTTGAATAAATAATTAGACACAAAACAACAGGAGAAAGCAAATGTAAACACCGAAGGAGACCTCAGTGAAGTACTAAATCCACAGTATCATATAAAAGAGGTTGCATGAATACAGCTATAAACATGTCTTTACATATTTTACATGCTCCCATTAAATAAAAACTACCATAATAGATGTTTTATAACAATTTATTTGACCAATGAGCTGAGATTTTCTTTGTGAGAAAGATACTAAATGTCACAGAAAATGTTCTGAGGCCTCATGCATGCTCTTTTAACCATTCTGCAAATAATTATATTGAATTATATTGGATTGAAGTATGTTACCATGTTCAATTTTTTTTTTTTTTTTTTTTCCCCCTCTTAGTTTTTTCCATAATTAAAATATGCTGGTCTTCCAGAAAAGTTGCTTAAACTATGTCATATGTCTAATAGTTCAACATAAATAATGAATAATCTCAAGGCAAACAGAGCTCAAAAAAGGCTTAAGCTTTAAGTTATTCATTGAAAATATTCAGAGACTACTGACAAATAAAAATGGCATTCACAGAAATCAGGACTAATTCATGAATGATTCACAAACAGCATAAACAGCTGATTTCATAATTAATATTCTTTACCTCAATAGTTCGACCACAAAAAATATCCCTACTTGAATGAAAAGCAGTGACCCGAGTTGCTTGCCAAGTAATCACATGGCACTATATAATAACCCACAGTATCTCAGGAAAAATAATACTAATGATAGGACCAGACATATTGTGAATAGTAATCTGTCCAGTGAGTAAGTTGATTGATACACCACCATACTAAATTGTTCTACATTTGCATTCCATGCATTGTTCACTGATGAAACCTCAGAAACATGCTTTTTTAACAGAGGTGTGGAAAGGGACTAGAGAAAGACTGACTAGATTTCTGGGAATGTAAAGATACTCCTTTTGAACAACAACTTATTTAAAATGTTCCATATAAGTGAATTTTTCCTAAAATTGAAAACTCGGAGGGGGGGATGGGTAGGCTGTACATTAATTTTATATTTAAATTATTCATGATAGGGAAGATAATTTTACATCCAAAACATCTTCTGAACATTTTCCTTCATAAAATATTCTAAAATTCTGGCACTGTGATCAGGTTAAAAAAACCAAAACACAAAAAACAGCAAACTGAAAGCTCAGAACTTCCTTCAGATTAGAGTTGTTCTTCGCAAATCCACTTCAAAGTACAAGACAATCAATACAAATGTCATATAATTTATCTTGCAGATGAAAACAGAATTTCTAAATTCTTTTACATTTTTAATTTAATTGAAGTGGTCAACTGCAAAGAAATAGTCAAATGTTATTTTGACTGTTTCACAATAGGAAAAAAATTACAGTGAATTCTAATGAATATTTGAATAAAAGAAATAAAAAGGCTAGCATTGTAAATTATCTTCCCATGTGTTCCTGATAAGAAAAAAAATCCACCCTAATTCTTTCTTCACTAAATTAGTCTCTATTTTTAGTGGAAAAAAAAAAAAAAAAAAGAGGAATAAATACAAGAAGAAGATAGAATGTTTTCCTCCAGGAAACAGATATTAAAGATGTTAATTTATTTCAAAAAGTTTTTCAAAACTCATAGTTCCTCTTTCTTAAGTAATTCTAATGAGACTGTTCCTTATGCCATATATTCACCACAGTCATCACTCTGGTGCATTATTATACCAGAGTTATCCTACAGCAATTTTTTAAAACCCTGCCTCTTTCCAGTATCCACCATCTGAGTATCTACACCCCAAATTTTTAGTACCAATACCTACTTCCAGAAGCACTTTCTGAAAGTCCAACAACAGTTCCTGTTCTCTGTTCCTTAAACCCCAATAAACTCTACTTTAGTTCCTGGAGAAACTGACAAAACTGCCTGAGCCTACAAAAACATTTTCAAGGGAAATAAAACCAAGACATTTTAAAGGAGGGTTGGAAATAGTTTGAATTTTTAATTTGGAGAATAAATGGTTAATACTGAAAACTGGGTGTTCTCTTTGAAGTGAAACCCTGGAGGGCAGATGAGAAAAGGGATTTCAGAATTTTGATTTTTATATGAGTTGTTTACAGCAGCTCAACCTTCAAAGTTTCACCTATTTCTTCAGCTTTTACATGTCTTAATGTAGAATCTGCATCACTTCCACCCATAAAAGTTGTTTTGTAATAAAGAAAAAACACGACCACAGTAGAGTAGGTGGCCAGGCCCAGTCAGCATGGGTTTATGAAAGTCAGGTCCTACTTGACTAACTTGATCTCCTTCTATGTCAAGGTGACCCACTTAGTGGGTGAGAGAAAGGCCGTGGATATTGTCTACCTGGATGTCTACCTGGATGAGGGGATTGAAGGCACCCTTAGACAGCTCTCAAACAGCACTAAGAATCATGGAAACATAGCATGGTTTAGGTTGGAAGGGACCTTAAAGATCATGTAGTTCCAACACCCCTGCCTGGGGCAGGAACACCTCCCAGTAGACCAGGTTGCTCAAAGCCCCATCCAACCTGGTCTTAGGTGGGCTCGTTGATCTGCCTGAGAGTAGGAAGGCTCTGCAGAGAGACCTGGACAGGCTGGTTTGATGGGTCAAGGCCAGTGGTATGAGGTCCAACAAAGTATGAGGTCCTGCACCTGTGTCACAACAATCCCATGAAACGCTACAGCCTTGGGGAAGTGTGGCTGCCCAAAGGATAAGGGCAGTCAAAAGCTGTCTGAATATGAGTCAGTAGTGTGCCCAGGTGGCCAAGAAGTCCCAAAGGCATCCTGGTTGGTAACAGAAACGGTGTGGCCAGCAGGACTAGGGAAGTGATTTTCTCCCTGTAATCAGCACTGGTGAGGCCTCATGTTGAATACCACGGTCCATTATGGGTCCCTCACTAAAACAAACATTAACGTGGTGAAGCACATCCAAAGAAGGGCAACAAAGCTGGTGAAGGGTTTAGAAAACAAGTCTTTTGAGGAGCAGCTGAGGGAACTGGGATTGTTTACCCTGGAGAAAACGAGGCTCAGGAGAGACCTCATTGCTCTCTATAACTGCCTGAAAGGAGGTTGGAGCAAGGTGGGGTTCTGCTTCTTCTCCTAAGTAACAAGCAATAGGGTGAGAAGAAATGACATTAAGTTGCACCAGGGGAGGTTTAGGTTGGATACTAGGAAAAAATTACTCACTGAAAGGGTGGTTAAGCACTGGAACAGTCTGCCCAGGGAAGTAGTGGAGTCACTATTCCTGGAGGCATTTAAAAGATGTGTAGATGTGGCACTTAGTGGCATGGTTTATTGGTGGACTTGGCAGTGCTGGGTTAACAGTTCAACTTGATGCTCTTCAAGGTCTTTTCCAACCAAAACAGTTCTATAATGCTATGATTGCCATGAGCTTGAGTTTCTGTAATGAATTTTCAAAAAATGAAACTGTAAAACAGGAGCTGAGCAAAATTCAGAGTTAAACCTTCTTCAATGCTTGATTTCATCCTGAAGCAGAATAGAAACATTGAACAAATTCCAAGGAACAAAATGAATTCAGAAATGTCAAAAAATCCAATTTTGACATCTTGAGTTAAAACATCTGAATTCCTTAGAAATAAGTGGTTTGGTTACTCAGCATTATTTCAGCATTAAACTTTGTCTTGTTCTCTCTATCTCGCTTTGCCTTCTGTCTCCATAGCAGGAAAACAGGCAGGCATCAGGATGAAAATAAAGCCATCAGTAGCATACGTTTGTTCAGGTGAGTCTTATGATTCCAGAAAATGCATTAGAGAATACGTGTTCAACCAAAATCCAGCTTATAAAAGAAAACAAGTTCTATAAAGGTAAAATTTATCTATGGGAAAATGCTATTTCATATCATATTTATTTAATATTGATCTGAAGCAAAATAATTTAGATCAGTGTCAAAACAAAATCAATACTTTTATTCAGGTCAAATAACATGAAATAAAATAGCAATTTTAATTTTCCATCAGAAAAATATGACATGTAAAAAAAATGCTATCATGCTTTTTTCCCCTCTTGAAAATTACAGTTCACTATGGAATATCATTTTGGTGAAAAATTCCTAACTGCCTCTAGCCAAACCCCATGTTCAGGTACTTAAATATGCTTCCTGATTTTGCAGAGGCAGAATGCTCTGTGCTTCCACCAGAATGGATTTGTACATAATATAGCTATAAGTAACATTCCTATTCATTAGCCTGATGTCCTGTATAGCATAGTCAATGGAGATTCCCTGAGTTATGTTTGGGCTAGGTAAAAAAATCACTGGGATGAAAAATTCACCACACTTCTCATGAAGTTTAAGTTCTTCCAGAGGTTAAATAACCTCACTGCTAAACATTTGTACCCATTTTCTAGTCTAAATTTATCCTGTTTCCATTTCCAGACATCAGCTGTTCTTATACATTCATCTGCTAAACTGATGAGTTTTCCATTACGACATTGCTGTTCCCCATGTAGTTACTTACAAACTGTGATTAAGTCCCCTCTTGTCTTTGTTAGGATAAACAGATTGTGCCCACTCAAGTCTTTGACCATAACACGTGTTTCTGTGTGCTTTAGTCATCCGTGTTGCTTATTCTTTGATGACAGAATACCGCTGTTAAAAAACTGAATGCACAGTTTTGAACACAAGGCCTGCTACAGTGCCCCTGGAGCTTAATGGAAAGCTTCCATTTGGATGCAAGGAGTTTCAGTCTATAATGCAGAGTACATGCTCTTTTGTGAGAGCAGGGTACCAACCAGGATACTGCCTGATCACCTGCCTGCCTTCCACTTGGTTTCTCTTCAGCTCCTGCCTAAAAGATTCTCTGCATCCATTTAGACAACTTGTATCCCACCGAGACTTTGGCCTTAACAGCATGCTCATTAAGTCAAAATAAAAGCAATACAAAATGTATAAACTGAGCTGTCTCCAATGTGCAGTTTGTGAATGCTCTTTTTATTGCTACTATTTAAGTGGAAGGATTTGGAAATCAGGAATGAAAATCTCTCTTCCCCTATATTCCTTTATGGGGAAATCAATGAGTGTTCATTATCTAAATGCTTTTGACAATCAAAGGCTAAACATTACTTTGCTGGTGGAACAAAAGTATTAAACTGTTATTTAGAAGTCTTTAACACGGGTATGCAGTTTCTAAGACAGATAACAAAAGATTCACTTACAAAAAATAAGTCGTACGCTTTTGGCACAAACATTTCATCTCAAAGTGAGTTTCACAGTTTCAGTGACTGATTTGTTGAAATACAGACAAAGTTCATTCATGTAATTTTCATTCAGGATGTTCACAGCTGTATTGCTGCTTTCTTTCTGGATTTCATAGTGCCTTCTCTAAAAAAGACTTCAAAGAAACAGAATTAATAGGCTGCTTGTCACTGATAAGGGTTGATTTGCTACCAGTCAGGAGATACCCTCATTGGCCAAACAGTAACACCCTCAGACAGTCTACCAGTCAAACATCCTCACGTCAGGGAATATTTCATACCCTTTTTAGTTGGTGGGATGGTCAGCTTCCTAAGAAATACAATTATGGGAAGTTTATGGTCAAAACAGGACATTTTGAACCAGAGTCTGTATGAGTGTCATCTCATCACACAGACAGAAAATGCAGTAATAGCTCTTTGAAGTTTTGCAATTTCACCTTTGGAAAAAAATCACTGCAGTTTTCATGGCAAACATTATGAGCCTTACATGTGCTGATCTGCCTAGACTCCACAAGCCACCTGAGGAAACCGAGTCACTTGGACCACACTTCCTGTAGGAAACTGCGCAATTCCACCTCTTTTCCACAAGCCACAGTTTTTCAGTCAACATTTTTATCTGCTGGCTGCTGCAACATGCATTTTGAAGTGAAAAGAGTCTTTCTTTAAATCCTTTCTTGGTGTCTGATAGCTCTGTAGTAGCTTAGCTGTTCATCATGAAGCACTATGAGGTCATTTCACCTGTATTTGTAGCTTAACATGTTAACATGACCTGTTCATTTCTTAACTGGTACGTGTAACTGCCAGTCAAACAGTCGATTGAACCTAATGATCTCACAGGCTTTAAGAGATTTTATTAAATTAACCCTGAAGGTTTTCATTTTATGTACATTTCTCAATGTATCAAACTAAATATTACTTTATCATAAAGCAATGTATTCTCACCACTTCACCGTTAGATATTCTTATTGTTTGCGCTTTTATTTCAAATAAACAGCACTATCCAATCTGTTTGAAGTACTCTTTGTGTCTGGGTTGCCCTGGCGATAGAGCTATGTGGAAAAAGGAAATCCTCTCTCTTGGAGAATATTCATATTTTGAAATCTGGTTGCCTTCAGAAGCAAGCCCCATCTGCAAAAAGAAGCAGGGCCCTGACTCTATCAGGAAGTGAAATAACCTATTGGTTGTTGACAGCTCTGAGATTGCCAATGCAATGGCAATTTTTTTAGCAGACTGCCACGGAGGACAGAGAAACTGTCAAGAAACCACTCTTTGGTGCAACGAAATCTTATCTGCGATAGAATTTAACTTCAGAGAGTGATAAAATTCTGACACAAGTTGTTTAGTCGTAATTTTGTCAGCTAGCTCCATTTGGCAACTCATCAAGTTGAAAGGGCATTGTAATGAATACTTTGAAGGTTTTCATTTTCTCTGTAGCATTTTAGATTTGAGTCAGCATCTTTACTTCCCATGCTATACAACAAATAACATGAGTATATAATGATATCTGGAAGAACACATTAATATTAAGAACTTCTGTATACAATATACAGCAGGAAGTAAAAAGTCAGACAAGGAAATTCCCTTTTATGGTTTAACAAGGACAAGTGCTGCATCATGCACTTCAGTCACAACAACACCATGCAATTCTACAGGCTTGGAGAAGACTGGCTGGAGAGCTGCTTGGAGGAAAAGGACCTGGGGGTGTTGTTTGACAGCCAACTAAACATGAGCCAGCCGTGTGTCCAGGTAGCCAAGAAGGCTAATGACATCCTGGTCTGTATAAAAAACAGTGTGACCAGCAGGAGTAGGAAGGTGATCGTGCCCCTGTACTCGGCCCTCAAGAGACTGCACCTTGAATATTTCATCCAGTTTTGGGCACCACAGTACAAGAAAGACATTGAGTGCTGGAGCAGGTCCAGAGAAGGGCAACGAGGCTGGTGAGTGGTCTGGAAAACAAAGACCAGCCAAGAGAATGAGGGTTGCTTAGTCTACAGGAAACTGAGAGGAGGCTTTATTGCTCCCTAAAACTACCTAAAAGAAGGTTGTAGTGAGGTTGGTGTTGGTTTCTTCTCACAAATTACTAATGATAGGATGTGAAGAAATGGCCTCAAGTTGCATGAGGGGAGGCTTAGATTGGATATTACGAATAAACTACTTACTGAAAGAATGGGATGGTTAATGGAACAGGCTGCCCAGGGAGGTGGTGGAGTCACCATCCCCGGAGGTGTTCAAAAAACGAGTAGATGTAGCACTTGAGGCTATGGTCTAGCGTATAGGGAGATGTTGGGATGAAGGTTGGATTTGATGATCCTAGAGGTCCTTTCCCACCATAATAATTCTATGATTCTATGTTTAACAAACTCCCTCAACTTGATGCTTAGCTAAAGCACCTGTAAAAACTAAGGTTATTTTTGTGAAATTGCAAAAGTAACACTTGTTCTTTCATAAGTATTAAACATTCAGTCTTTTTTTTTAATGTCTACAATTCAAAATTTCACTTACATATGTATATTGGCCCAGTCTGAGAACATTTTAACATGTCCTCCTTAATTCTATCCTATCTGTGCCATATGCTTTGGACACAGAAGTGTCAGAAGCTGATGGAAGTGAGCCTCTGGTGATTTAGCTGGTCTATTCAGGAGAATGGTCCAGCTACTCAGTCAGATGCAGCTACTGTCAATATATTGCCTTACACAAGAAGACTCCTCCTATGCAGACAGCCCCAGAAGCAGCTTTTGTAATAAAGCAAAAAAGGCCGAAGTTATGATGCAGTTATGTGTACGTATGTGTAAATATCACTATCAATAAATTCTACTGATTTCTCTGGCATAAAAGAAAAATTAAACCCCCTTAAAATCTTCATGTCTGGGAAGACATTGGACAGAGAAGGATTTATAGTCACTTCGGATAAAAATATGTTTAAATATGCTTACATATGACAATCCAGCTTTCAAAGAAGTGTCCTACATAAAAGCTGGGATTTCACTCTCTAGCATGGATAGCCAAAAAAGGTATTCACATTTTGCAGTCAAATCCTGAAATTTAGCATAAGGCGCAAACATTGATATATACCTATAAACCTGATTGAAATTGTTTAAATCCAACTAATACAAAACCAGATTGAAATCACCTGACAGCTTTTCTTCAGACACTTGAAATTTTTTCAGTATAAAGTGTTCTGCTGACTTATATATAGAGAATTTGAAGGATCTGAGATAGGGCTCCTATGAGCCCAAACAGCTTACCATTAGGTCCATGTCTTTAACAGTAACTTCATAATGGTCTGCTTGTTTTAAGAAATATCCACAAAGATGCTCCAGAAATGCAAGATGTGACAGAATAATATGGAATTGACACACAATATTCTTTTCCAAATGCAGCTATAGAATGCACTATGTTATAAAGTTCCTTCAGCAATCACCAGCACAGGTGAGCCTTACCTTATGATGTGGATTGATGGCAAGTATGAAGACGACAACCTGTGTTTATTTAGAAAGTTAGTAAAGAGGATAAATACATTTAAAATGAGAATGTATCTCTCAGTTAACATTCAAGAGAAGAGAAATTAATATACTGAAGGAGAGTGGAATAGAAGTGAATGAAGAAGTGAAAACAACACTCCATGGGCTGAATATCTAATCCAGGAAATGAATTTTGAACATCAGCTGAGACAGGGTATACACAGAACAGTCATACACTGAGGGCTATGTAAAGAAAAATTATGAGAAAACACCTCCTTGTTAACGTTGCATAACAGATGCATGCTGAGCATGTGCGTTATTCCAAACACTAAGGAGTGACACTAGAAGGCAAATTAATCAATACACGTTTTTAATTTCTTTTTCTTGGTAGTCAAGACATACAAACACAGATAGCACGAAGATGAATGCCAGGTAGGAATGAGAGCTGCGGGCCTGTGTTACTGCTCAGATGAGTATCACTGCTCAAAGAAACTCCTGAGGAAAAAAGAATGTCTAAAATAAAGATATTATTTTTCTCCTTCAGAAGTGCACTGGGTTTAGATTGATGGGGTTACCGTGTTTGGATAAATTGAGTTTCTCATAGTCTAGGTGAATTGAGACATTTTGTTGCAAGGATAAAAATGACCATTCTGCTGATTTCTGTTTCTGGTTTTGAAGGGTCAGGAATTGTGCATACCACATCAAGGTGTAAATAAATGTTCAATAACATGGCAACACAAAATCTTCATCTCACTTGACTCCATAGTCATGCAGAAAATCTGAGACAGAGCTGAGAAATAAGACCAAGTATCTTAGTCCAAGTTTACTCATTAATACATCTTTCCCTCTGAAAATGCTATACCCTGTATTAGTTACCCAGCTGAACACCACTTTTTCCACACAGAAGTGACTCTGTATGCATTTTGCTGCCAAATCTATTGTTTCTAATGTCAGTTTTTTTATTAAGACAATGAATTGCCTTCGCTGGTTCTTGAAAATGAGGTGAAACTGGCACATTCCCATTAGATGATGCATCTAATGGGACCACGTTCACCAAGGCTTTTTAAATCCTACAGCTTGAATAGTGTATCTACTGAAAAAAGTAAACATATTCATGAAATAAATAATTATGTAATTAAACTGGAGTCATACATAATAGGATGTCTGATTAAAGTCTCAGACATTTTAGCATTATTATGTGAGTAAAGGGCTTGATGTTATTGCTACCTGCTCAGTCAGCACATCTTCCTAATTTATTCATTGCATTTTACAACTATCTAAACAGCTCACAACAGAGATTATTCTAGAAAACTCACAGAAGCTGCTTATATAGTGACCAAGCATAATATGTAGGCAAGTTAGAAGCCTGCTGTACTTGGACTACATGAACAACTGACAGCCTGTATTGTATCCATCAGTGAATCATTTCCATTTTATCGACAGGAAAATAAAGCCACAGAAAACATGAAGAAAGCCCTTACAGCAACTAGTTTCAAGATATCAGTCTTGGCTGGCTAATTTAGTCTCCTTACTTTCCCTCTTTACAGTCCCTGTAGAAAACTGAAGACCTCTTCTGAACAGTAGTGTTGAAAGAGTGTATAGAAACTCTGCAGCAGAGGAAGACATTGAACTAACATTGTACTTATGCTAGGTGTAAACTTGCATCCAGGACAAGCATTTACTTATGGAGGTAGCTAGCATCTGGTTGTATGTATGTGCTGGAAGACTGGAGATAGAAATAAAAATAGGTAGACAAAAGCACACTTGCATTTGTACCATACCATAAAACTATACATGTACTGCTCAAGAACTTCCTCTCCTTTTCCTTTTCCCTTTCCCTCTCCTCACAAATCCTTTTCTGTAGTAATATAAACTAGAAATGGGAATAGATCCAAAATATTCTCAATTCCCACAGAAATTTCATAATCACTAGGCTGGAGAGTTGATGCAGACTCTCACATTAGCCCAGCAAAATCACAGTTACATCAAGCAATATGAAACAGCTGCAAGAAGAGAACTTGAGGGCCCTTTCACAAGAAGATTGTAAGATGAGTTAGGGTGGTCTCCTACTAGAAATGAAATATGTTGTTGAACACTGGGTCAGGAAATGAAGGAACAATACAGGCATGGAGCCACAGAGCTATTAGACTGAAGCAATTGCAGAGGAGAAATACAATGCTTTCCCATCTTTGGAAGAAATGTCAAAATCTTCCTCAGATTTTAGTCTCACATATGTTATACCTGTGGAAATAATCTTATGCATACATATGGTGCTCTTGCTTGTCTATTTACCTTCTCATAACTGCTTGAATGTGGCCAATTTCTGCCAAATTTGAGAGGGTTGCAATGGTCTCAAAGGTATCAAGTTCCTACAGGTTTCAAGCATATAAGCAGCAGCACATTTGCCCTTCTTGGTGAGAGATGGATTGCAGTTTGAGCTCATTCTTGTTGGATACTGGAGCACTCATACAAAGAGAGAGAGGCTAACAAAGACCCCACTGTAGAAAACCAAAACAAAACAAAAAAAAACAAACCAAACCAAAAAAGTGGCTGCTGGTGCAGCGCATTCTGAAAATATTTGTTTCACAAAAAAGATTTGTTACTCAGCTCTCACCTCAGTCTCAGAGCTGGGAGCTCCAGGTGAAGGCAGGCACCTGCCAGCAGGCAAAGCAAGGCCCCTCAGTCTCAGAGAAGAATGGGTTTGATGCATGGCTTTTCAGGAACTGAATTTTGTTACTTTTGCTTTAGAGGCAGGTGGCAAGAAAGGAAAGGTAGAAGGAAAGAGGGAGCAGGTAAGCAAATTAGAGGCAGAAAAGAAATGACATAATCCCCACTGGACAGACTATCATAATATGTCATTAAAAACCACTGGGATGTTTAAGGGAATTAATTAGTTTACTGTTTCTATAAATATATTCTTGAGTGGCAGGTGTTCTGGCATCCATATGCAAAGCTGACTGCCCAAATACAATTGTGAAACCACCCGCCAGGAAAAAAAATCGTGTTTATCTGCTGAGAAAATAGATATGTTGTACCAATCTGTTCTTCTCAGAGTAGAATGCACAGCAAAACTCTTAACTCTGTCATGTCCATATAATCCCAGAGTGAAATGTGGAAATAAGAAGAGCTAGTATCCCTGCACAGACGCTGAGAACACTCTTTTTTTACTGACATTCTTGGAATTGAATGTTTCTTTCTCAAAAAAAGGTGATAAATAATTTACTTGCTTATCATAAAGCACTGAAGAGCAGATTTTACCCTCTACAGTTACTTCAGGTTTTCACTGACGTGAGGAGTCAGCTCCCCACTCAAATGTCTGCAAGTCCCTCTCCCGAGTGAAGTCTAAAGTTCTTTATACTTGTATATTCTTTTGACTCAAATTCAGAAGCCTAAATTTAAACTAACGTAGAGTTCAAAATTCTAGCCTTTAGCATTTAGGCCTGCAAATATCAACAATTAATATGCAATGCAAAAGCCTGCATTCCCTCGTACTGTGAGGTGCTGTGTTTACTTGGTTACAGAATCACAGAAGCTGAGGTTGGATGAGGCCTTTGCAGATCATCCTGTCCAGCTTCCCCTGCTCAAGGAGGGTCATCTTGAGCTGGCTGCTCAAAATTCAGTTTTAAACACCTCCAACAAGGGAGCCTCCACAACCTCTCTGGGCCCCAATTCAACTGTTAGGGGGAAATATTTTGATTAGGTTGTTCTTTTTTTTCCACTAGGAGTAAAAAAAGAACTGTTCTTTTGCTATAAGACTATTAATTACCAGCAAGAAGAACTATTGACTACTCGCTATTAACCATATCTAAAGTATGCTCATCTGGATAGGTGAAATCATAGAGTGACTGCACTGTTCTCCACCTTACAAAAATTTTGTTATTAATGCACTAGCAAATTTTGGCAAGTACAAGGATACCTGTGAATACATTACACAAGCTATAACAAGAACTTTCCAAACATCTGACCAACAGATAAACTGCAGGAAGTACCAAGTGTTTCCAGAGTGGTGACCTTCACCAAAGTCAGCAGCTTCTGGGTTTTATCAGTTACTTTAATCATTCACACAACACTGCCTACTGACAACTTCACTTTATATTCTACATATGTATGTGAATACATAGAGTCGGCAATGCAAGGGAGTTGGACTAGTATAGAACTGTAGTAATGTTTGTAGTAAACAAAACTTATCAATTTTATTCAAAGGGAGAGTAATCTACCATGCAAAATAAAAGAGTATACGACTATAACAGGGATGTCGCCCTGTCTGGCTTCAAGAAGTGTACCTTCCGTCTCACATGGTTTGGTTTTCCCAAGCTTCACTCATGGTAGGGTTGCAGAGGTGAGATGAAGCACCAGCAGAGTAACAGAAATCCAGCCCTGTGGATTAACAGAAGTCCAACCAGGTATCACAAAAAGATATCTCTGTGCCACTCCTATGAGAACCTGTTTCTTATTTGCAGAGCAAATGAAGCCAGTTCTGACCAGTGTTCCCCAAGCAACTGACTACCATGCCAATCCCTCTATAACATGCTACCGTCTTTTCCATACATACAGGGCTACCTTGTTTGGAACATGGGGCTCTGAGCCTACCTCCAAGTGGCGATACTCTGCTAGGAGACACTGTGCATTACACAACATGGGAGACCGATCTCCAATGATGGCTGATGTGACATTATGTGGGGGTAGATGTAAATCAATGGTAATTAAGATTAAGCTAGGCTGAGGTAATATCAATTTATCACTCTATGGAAATCAAAATGTGGTTGTGACAAAAGAGTATTTGTCTTGATGCTGAGGTGATAGAAAAACTGTGTTTGGAAATCTGTTGCTAGCTCTCCTCTGCCTGTACCTGTCATTCTGTAGCTAGGAGGCAGTCTTTTTAAGTTTCATCACTTCCATTTATAGAGAGGACTGCAGCACCTATAGAATTTATTTAGAATTAAAATAATAAAAAGACATATCTATGACTCTAGGCTCCTACAGCACCCTCATTAATTTCCCCAATACAATGGAATCCAGCACCATTCATCCAATCAGTTCAGAAGGAATGCAACAATGTACAAAAATTACTTGCTTTCCCATGATTGCTGTGCGAAGTTTGTTCTCAGCTTTCTCCAGCTACCCTTTAAACAGCTGCCTTTTATGGCAGCCTGAAAAGTCACCACAGAAAAGTAATTTTTGACCACAAGACAGGCAGAAATTTCAGTCTGCTCAGAGCCATCAGAAATGCTCCACTTTTTCATAATGAGAATGCTCCAGTTTAAGGATTGCAGCTGCTACACAACATGGCCCAGAGGAGAAATCTCCCCACGTATCAAGACCCATGTTGGAGCCAGCAACTTCAATTTCAGCTCAAAGTGCCCATAGTTTCTAGAGCACTGGGATCACATTTACCCATACAAAACACTTCCCCCATAATAAATAGCTGCATTCCTCACTAGCTGCGATTTCCAAATGATTGAAAGCCACAGCCCTTTTGTAAAGGATGGTGAAAACTTAATTTCAAAATGACAGAAGCAGCGGTAACTGCACTAAGGACCAAATCCAAAAGGAAAGGTTGCAGCCTTCAAGCCAAATGACAATAGCAGGGTGGCAGGTAAAACATGAGAGAAGAAATGGCAGCATGTGCTGCTTGCACTGCACAAGCACAACTGTAAACCATTTCCGTTGAGTGCAAGCAGTTAGTGGAAAACCACTACTCTTTAAAATAAACATCAGGTTAAGAGGTTTGGGACAACCTTTTTCCTTTTTTTTGTTTGAGGAAGATTAACCTTTGCAAGGCCACTTTAACCAAATATAATGCAAAGTCCTAAGCGGCATAAGCACTGTAATTTCCATCAGAATCTAGGCAATTTTTCAGTCTCATGACTTCCACTACTAACCTTGAGGAACTGCATTCAGAAGTCCCAAGATAGCTTTTAAAAACCATTGCCCAAGAATTTAAACTTTTTAAATGTATGTTTTTACAGCACTGAAAAAGCCCAGACTCTCCTGAATATTTTTATGTAAAGATCCCACCCAAGTATGCTCAGATGGGACAAAAATGGAATTTAAAGTCCCTTTATCTTGCCAGAACACAAGCCAGACTGACAGTTGCTTTCTATAGTATTAATAATTTATATTTATTAGCATGGAGTTCAAAGACATTAATGTTTTATAGCCAGAGGAAGAAATATGTCCTCGCATTATAGCCTGACCACCCTGATGCTATCACAGTTATCACTCCAGATTTAAGAAAAACAACAACAGAAAACCCCAGTACTACAATTGAGTTGTTATGAGGGTGTAGATTATTCCCTCTGTTGCCGATAACATAGAATGCCTTGGGTTGGAAGGGACCCCCAAAGGTCATCTAGTCAAACCCCCCTGCAGTAAGCAGGGACATCCACGGCTAGAGCAGGTTGCTCAGAGCCTCATCAAACATGAATGTTTCTAGGGATGGGGCCTCCACCACCTCCCTGGGCAACATGTTCCAGTGTTCCACTACCCTCATAGTAAAGAACTTTTTCCTAACATCCAATCTAAATCTACACTTTTCTAGTTTAAAACCATTACCCCTTGTCCTATTGCTACATGCTCTTGTAAATGATAAATCCCCAGCATGATGGAGCCTTATAGAATAGACTCAGAGAACTTGCTTATAGGTATTTTCTTCACATCTTCTCATTTCCCTCTCACATGCCCTTCTGGTAGGCAACAGACAGACACAGGTCAAAGGATTCAAGTCATTTCTTTCTGTCCTCAAGGTGTATCCTTTCTTTACCCATTCCTCTCTTACTTTACATTTGCCTCTTTCTAGCTTCCACTGTGCAAAAGTAAGCATTTGTGACAGGCAACTTCCCAAACAGAAGTCCTTCCGTCCATAGAAAAAGCCTTTCCAGAGTCATAGGCTTATGAAATACAGAGGAGATCTTTGATAACTGCAGGTCTCATGGAAAACTGAAGAGCAGCTTAAGGACAGAGCAACCTGATTCCATGAGAATGAAAAAAATCAGTGTGTCCCTTCTTACTGGTTTTTGCCTACTTAAGTTCAGCCATCACATGTGCAGTAATGATGGCTTACTCCTTTTCTGTACTGTGGTCTTGGGCTTAGACAAATAAATGTGGGGAAAAAGCCTTAATTTATACATTTATAGGAGGACCAAATTTATTCTCTGTATGTAGTAATTAGTGGTGCAAATGGTCAGTAAGCAATGCTTCCATACGTAATAAAATCAAATCTTTGGTTAATTAGGAGATGAAAATATAAACAATATATGAACCCTGCCTTCTGCTCATTTATATTGTAAATTGATCAATTAGTACTGCTGAATTGTAAACCTGCAGGGGACAGAAAAGTGGAGAACATGTTCCTGCCACATTGCATTACTCTGATGGCATCAAATAACTGTGACCACAGGAGACCCTGCTTGTCCTTAGAGTATTTCAACAACACAGGTGGATTTCAACAACTAGGGAGGGAAAATTAGGTACATAATTGTTTGCATTTATTGAGACTGGTCATAGCATAGTGGTCACAGGTCATTCACCAGCAATCTCCCAGCCCATGAAGCCTGATAGATAGGTTAAGAGAGGAAGGAAAGACAGAACGGTCAAGGGGAGTAATGCACTATATCCAGACCAGCCAGGCACCAAAGCCATCATTACCCATGCCTTCTTCTTCAGTTGTAACAATGTAACAACGTCCCTAAGGCTACTCCTGTTGTTGTACATTGATATGTGTGACTATGACTATTTAGTGTACAGATTTCAGGCAACAGCTGTTGAAATGCAAGACTTCTGAACTTGCTGATTACTATAGAAAGAAAAAGAATGAAAAAAAAATGCATAAAGAAGAAGAGCAGATTTAGAACAGCAGCTGACTGATGGCACACAAGAGGGACTCTGCAGGGGAGAAGCTTCTACTGGGTTTCTGACAGCCTAGGATCATGCACACACTGGGTTGAAGAGACTCATCTGTAAATAGGACTAGTCTGTCTTCTGCATTGATCAGCAGACATAGGCATAGCCAAGGAATTCAAGGCGGATGATGCATCTGGCAACAACAGAAAGAGAATGCTTTTTGTCTAAGATAATACAGTTGAGAAATTGCTCAGGAACAAATAACTCATGAAAAAGTGTTACTGTTGAGATTCTGCATGGGCTTCTTAATCCATCACAGTTAATATTTGCCACATAATCTAAAGTCAGCTAGAAGCTAATTGAACTAGCCTTCAGAGTCTTGAAAATTAGATGAGGTTTTTACTCCATTCTTGCTGTTATGCACTGGGAATGACAATATGACCTGAAAAAAAAAATTATTTGGATGCCCTGTCTGTAAAATATCACCACCCTGATGGAGAACCATGAATGAAGATGTGTTCCCTCCCCAATAAGAAGGCACAAAAAGGAGAAGGAAAAGGGAGAGGGAGCTACACAGTTTCTCTTATCTCATGACATAGACTTGCTGTTAACCGGGAATGCTTCAGGGGCTTTAGTGACTTGAGTATCTCCAGCTGAACCAAAAAGTGAGTTATTTAAGAGGACAGTCTGGTAATATTACACATGTCTGCAATCCCTGTTTCACAGAACAACTGCATCTATGTTTGAAAAACAGTGCTGCCTGACCATCATTTTCCTGAGAAGCATAATGGTCAGTTAGCAAAATATTTTCAGTTCTGTGTATCTCTCATGCTATGCAGGAATAACATCACCCATTACTGTGATGAAACATAGCAGCAGCTTAACAGAAGACAACTACAGATGAGGTCAGGAAATGAAAATTATACTGGGTCAGATTGGTTCTCTTCCACCTATGAAACAACACAGTAGTTATTCTAGATTTAGACAAATTTAAACACGAGAGTTTTCAAAGGCACTGCAAGTGAAGTGGCGGAAGGAACTGTAAACAAATGGAACACAATTATCCATGCTACAAATTGTTCTGTTTGCCTCTTCCTTAAAGCACTGATAATGTTTGCATGTACTTGTTCTGGGGAGACCTCACAACAAACCTCAACTACCTAACACAGATAACTGAAAGCTAACTGAGACTTGCACAGAAATAATTGCTACTGTTTAACATAAAAAGTACTGAATGATTTTTCAGCAGAAGGGTCTGTCAAATCCAGAGTTGAGAACCATTTGGCACACCATTATTTAATTCGAGGAAGCAAACCACAAACAGTGCATGAACAGCACTATTTATCCATGGAGAATACATGTCATTGTCACAGGATATTGTGCATTCGAAAAAAGTTCACATGACTTCACAAAAGCAATTGGACAAATCCATGGAATGAAAATCCAGTAAGTGTTATTCAATATAGAATCAAAAATCTCTGTACAAGAATGTCTGGCCTCAAGATATCTGGTAACTGGGAGTGAATACCAGGGAGCTACATGTTTCTCCCAATCTTCCATTTTTTTTCTAGGTATCCAGTTAATCATTGCCAGCAATAGGATACTGGGCTGTACTGAGCTTTAGTCTGACTCATAGAGCTATTCATCTGTTCTTTGAGTATAATTCTGCATTTACTGTTATTAGACATAGCACATTTACTCTGTACAAGTGATACAAGATATGCCAAATCATGTAAAACAAGGCACCATTACTGAAAATACACTAATCACTAAATCAATATTCACCTCTACAGTAGTTAAATTTACCACTGTATTTTAAGGAAAATAATTTTGCAACTCTAGTGCAGCAAGTGTTGATTACTGAATTTTAAAAAATGAATATCATATTACTACAGTTATTACTTCTTTGCCTCAGTCTAACTGAAACCATTATTTAGGAAAACTTGCAAATATTTTAATTCCTTTACTCTCTCCTCTTGGGTATTGACAAGCTCTAAAGCAATGTAAGAATTAAAACTGTTGCCTTAACATGGACAAAGTTGTTTCGCACTGCACTGAAGCTTCAGACTTTTTCCCTCCCAGACTCTGACAATACAAGGTCCGAAGCCAGCACACAGTTTTGCTTCAAGGCTATCTTTACTGTCAGTAAACACTGAACACTGTACACATCATCTCTGTAATCATCTTTATTGTCAAAACATTGTACAAAGATTAACTGAATATGAATGTCTATGTAGATTTTTTTTTAAGTTTATTGATCATCACTGTTGTACCCAGCTAGCATACTGAACATCTTGCAGACTCAATGGACAGCTGAGCAATTCCATGGTTCTCTTGAGGTAGAAGACCTGAATCCCAATATTAGTCAAAAATACATGTCTTTAGTCATGCACACAGCTGTGATGTAGCTGTGAAAATTATCTGCATTACTGTTAGTCAGTCCAGATTTAGTAGTTTAGACAATCAGTGCTTAAATCTATTGTCATGGAGAGCTAGCACTCAGTGTCTTACATTTCCATTCTGAGTAAATACTAGGAAAAAAAAAAAAATTTCCATGCTCTAGAAAGTTAAAAGAGTTCTTGGAGCACAGAAGAAAACTTACTCAAAGTAAAACAGTCTTCTAGGTAGTCCTTAAAAAAACCAAACATCAATCTTTATGACTTCTGAAAATTGATAAGTATTAGTTATGAGTCTTATGTAGTTTCTTCAATTGCTCTCTGAAAAATTTGCCAAGGGTTTGGTTTTTTGGTTGCTGGGTTTTTTGTTTTTTTGATTGTTTTTTTTAATAACTGAAGCTGTATATTTTGTGTTAAAATTAGAAACTCTTCCTTTGCGGCCTTTTCAACTTAATTATACCTCACAATTGTTCCCAATTTTAGAGCTATCACAGATTTAACCTCAAATCTCTCTTTATTACTAGCTAACTCTTTACTGTCTAGCATAATAATGAAAATGTTAGACAAAGAAACAGTAGAGGCATCTCCAAAGTTTCTATCTCAAAAACATTAAAGTAGCTCTTTTTTTTCTTAAAATATGTTGCTAGATCTAGCAAAGGCCATAGGTTTTATTTGAAGATCAGGTTTTCAGCATTCCAATGCCTTTTGAGTGAGAGTGGGACATTTAATTAATCACACACCTTTAGCTGCACTTAATCCTGGTATTACCTCCAATTATGTAAACTTGGAATAAATCCAGTAAAGTAAAAGTGGTTATATAAAATAAAGGCAGTGTAAAACAGGGACAATTCCTTCTCAGCCTTCCTCACCTATGCTATACTTTTAAAGACTGACTTCACCCTTTCCCCACTGCATAGCAGCCCAGCATGCAATTAACTGTGATGGCACTTCTTGCTGGTATTTACTTAATTTACCATGAGGACCACAGCTACTTCTGAGAGTCAAACAATAAATTAAAGGAGCTGAGTTTGGCATCTGAGGTCTAAATTTCCTACATTTTCATTTCCGTGAGCAATGTGTGGCATGCTTCCCAAGAAACCAGGCACCACCAGGGTACTTCCCTGCCTTCCCTTTCACCAAGAAGGGGCTGTCACCCCTCTGCTGAGTCTTTCCCGCTAACATCAGGCAGCTGTTAAGTGGGATCTGCAGATCATTCATCTGAAATCTAGCTGCAATGGACAGGGAGACCAGGCACTAGACTTTGACGTTCTGATCTACATAGTTTAAACCCCTAAACCAGATATTCCTGCTTCAGTTCTGCGATGCCTTGAACACTGGAGACACAAATTTTGCCTGGGGCTGCAGAAGCTGGTATAATACAAATATTAAAGCTCTTTTTTTACCTGATAGCACTCACTCTACCATTATTTTGTTTCTTTCCCAACCAGCAATGATTGCAGATTTGTATTGTAAAATCTCATTGGGATTATAATCCTTACAGAAATACTTTGCTCCAGCAAGACCATCAGGGACAATACATCTGAAGTCTCCTCTCTTTTTCCAGATAGGAAGGAATGGCCAACAAGAAGTGTCATAAAAAATCTCTGACATGCTCTTCAAAATACCCTGGATTTGTTAACTTTCTGAATGTGATCCAAATAGCTGACATAATTAGCAAAACCAAAAAAAAATTTCCAGGTACTCAAGAACTTCTTCAGGTCTGAAACAGAAATTAGGAGAGAGAATGAAATTTGCCTTCTTTCTCTGTCAGAAAGGTTTTTGTTTGCTCTTTGTACAATTTTATTTTATTTATGACTCATCACATTGGGATGCCTAAAACAATGAAGAGACATTTTTATTTTTTATTTAACCCAAGTGAGGTTTAAAATCAGATCATCCAAGCTGATGCAATGAGAATCTCCTTTCCAAGGCACCTACCTCTTTTGCAAATGCTTATAGCTAAGGAATGGTCAGTAACTGATGGTAACTGATGACATTCTCTACAAAGCCATTCTTTCCAGCAGGGTTATTCATCCATTATTTACAGATGGCAGTAAAAGAATTGGGGAAAATCTGTTGGTTTAACATTTTGTATCATTTGAAGAGGATTTACCTGCAATTCATTCAACTCAAGAAAGTCAGGGATGGATGTCCTATTTTGAGAGCATCTTCTTGCTACTCTGGTTTTTTCTAATACGCATATGAGTACTCCTCACAAAAACTGAGGGGAAAAAAAAAGTATTTTTCTTATTGATATATACTTCTGTGAACAATCAACAAGAATTTTGTTCTGAGCCTTGGTGATGAATGGTCCTAAGGCACTCTTCATAGCTTCTAAACATTCTTGGGAATTAAGGGTAGATCAAATGTATTTTCACTAAGGGTGGTGACACTTGGAGTTGGACGTTGCTAACTGCTGCCTGAAAAGCAGCTCCTTTTCACGTGTGGTGGGCATACAGAGATTCTGAGAAATATTGTCCTTTGGGGTAGGAAAGCACTGCAGAAACATCGGATCAACTTTTAACAGAAAAACAGCTGAAGGAACCTTAGATCATGGGTATACTGTAGAGAGAGGAATATGTGTCAGCTTTGTATTCTCCTGCTAGCCCGATGTCAAACAAGTCAGGTCTGGATTGAAACACAGAGTGTCTGCTGAGATGCTCAGAAGAACTGCTCATCAATAGAGATGTCTATCAGGGAGCTGACACAAATGACCATTTCTTCCCCCAGCAACTTGCCATTAATCCTCCTTTGCTGTCACTGCAGGAGTTACTGCAGCAAAGCTACACGCTGAGCCTTTGTTGGGAGCATGTCTGAGGCAGAGAAAAAACACAAAATCTAGGAATATTCCAGCCTACCAACACCAGGTAACTGAAATTCAAGGGCAACTCCTCTAAGGACTTCCACAACTAGATTTCAGTCCTCTCCCTACTCCTCTGTTTTCTAAACCACCCTGTTTCTCATAATCTCTCACACAATTTTATATTCAGGGAAGCAGAAATGTATTATTACCTTCCTTTAACAAGTGGTAAGTTAGGAGATAAACAACTTGCTCAAAATCAAGGTTCATCCTTGAAATGCAGGAAGGAGTTAAACTCACAGATTTAGAACCAAATTTTCATCCCAACTCCTAGACCATTATTCCTTTACTTACCATTAGAGACTCAGGTTAGCTATTATGGGTACCTCATGAAAAGAATGAAATCATGTGGCAGTATCCTCT
Source organism: Todiramphus chloris collaris (assembly GCA_025345505.1). Lineage (NCBI taxonomy): Eukaryota > Metazoa > Chordata > Aves > Coraciiformes > Alcedinidae > Todiramphus > Todiramphus chloris. The sequence goes on from JANVCC010000017.1 coordinate 30,924,924, forward strand.
CCTCCTGCAGCCTCCTACAAGCTTATCAGTAGTGTTAGGGTTCAATGTTAAGACTTGAAAATAAGGGTCCCTGTCTGGACTTTGTGTCCTCAGCATAATTCTGTATACCCCAGCTAGACCTTATTGTGGCCTTTCAATAGTTAAAGGGGGCCTATAAAAAACATGGGGGCAATCTTTTTAGCAGGGCTTATTGTGAGAGGGAAAGGGGTAACTGTTTTAAACTAAATGGGGGTAGATATAGTCTAGACATAAGGAAGACATTTTTTACAATGAGGATGGTGAAACACTGGAACAAGTTGCCCAGAGAGGTGGTAGATGCCTCATCCTTGGAAACATTCAAGGTCAGGTAGGATGGGGCTCTGAGCAACCCGCTGTAGTTGAGGATGTCCCTGCTTACTGTAGGGGGCTTGGACTAGATGACCTTTAAGAGTCCCCTCCAATCCAAAGCATTTTATGATTCTACACTGAGTGCAGTACATCACACATCCAGCCAGAAGTGTTTTATTTTCCTGGCTTCTGTGCTGAGGAGGGATGCATGACGGGAAAATTGGTTTGGCCCTAAGGAGCTAGTTAATTCTAACTTTCTGAAATCTCCTTATTTTCTTTCTATGGTTATTTAGGTAATCACACTTCACTCTAGGGCATAGATTTGGAGTGTGCAATTCAAGCTGTGTTATGTCGTATTATGATGCAATAAAATACAGGATAAATGCTCGCTTCCTCTGGGATGCTGCATTGTGAGGCATGCTACTGCAAATACGTAAGTTTCTGAAACACAACTGATGATAAAATTGTAAAATCAGGAAATACTGATTCCAACTCAACTTAGAAAAGGTTAGGAAAAAAAAAAAAAAGGAAGAAAGAGTGAAGAACAGGACAGAAGTTATAAAGTCTGTTGACAGCTTTAAATACAAAGCTTTTTGACAGGTATTTCTTGAACTTCCTTTAAATTCTAACACAGTCGATTCTAAAGATAAAATACAGACTCTTTTCCTTGCCTAGCCTGCTATTTCTGCATAGTATCCAATTTCAGTATCTTTAACAAAGGCATAATCAGACTCATGATTACAGATGTGGGATGTCTACTCCCACCACATTTCAAGCTGAAGCTTTAAGACTCGCTTTTCACAGACTACTGCAACTGCTTTTATTCTGTATGTAGCTTTCTCCTTTGTTCAAAATATCCAATTGTTTATAAATGTTTAAGTATAAGGTGATACAAAAAAAGCTGGATATTAAGCTATACAAAAATTAAAGTTACAGATAAAAAAAAAAAAAAGTAAAAATTGTAAGTTAATAACAATAATAATTTAAAAAAACCCAAACCAACCAACCCAAAAAACACCATCAACAAACAAACCCTGGACTCCCAGTTGGCTACTGGCAATTAAGCCACTTTAAAATAGGCCTCACTACACAGAGATTCTTGTTGAGCCTTTTATAACCTTGCTCCCTAGGGCTTAATCAGTGAACAGAATCACTAGTGAGATGGGTGGCATGCGTTCCCCAATACCCATGTAGCCATGCATGCAGTGGGTAATTGGCTTCTGTCACATTACCACATTTTAGCTCCAAAACGCATGTTGCCCTAATGGGAATAAATGAATGGCTACTATTGAGAATAAGCACTGCTGCTCGCTAAGAAAATTGCTCAAAATTGGACGAGCCTAAATCAACAAATTTAGGGAGGCACTGAGTTTTAGTTTCACTAATTTCTTTGTACAGTTTAATATAAGGCTGTCACCTACAGTAGATTGAAAATATGGTACCTGCAGTTCTCACACAGGAAATTCTGGAACAGGTTATATCTCAGCCAGAGACCTGTCAATCTCCTGGCTTCTCACTGAAGACTCAGAGGCTGCAAATACATATGGAAAGTAAGCATTTAGTAGCAAAGGCAGGCAGCTGCAAAAATAGACCCAGTATGCTTGACAAGGCCTCTACTCTTACCCTTACCAAAATGTACCTGTTGACGTGCTGCTTTGCTGATACTGCACTGATAACATCAGTTTGTGGAAATGGGCTTATTTCCTAACCTGCCACAGATCATATAGCTGATAAAAAAAAAATGCGACAGAATAATCAAAATAGTTTGCAACCATTATGGTTCCGACTGTGCACTGTTCTGGAGGAATGAGTTTCAGGTTATTATTGTTGTCTTATCTACATTGTCTGGATCATATAGTTGACATCACATGGTGCAGGGAAATGATATATGCAGAAATTGATCAAAGGTCGAGGGCACACAAATGCCTTCCATGTTACTCTCCTGCTGTTGCTCAGGGAAAGAGTGAAAGAGATGTGTCCAGTTTCTGCTGATGGCATCTGGCTTGCTTGGCAGTCTGACTCAAATGCCTTGAATCTGTAAATCTTTGGCTCTTGAAACAACTAAACATTGGATTTTAATGAGACTGAAATAGACAGAATGAGGCAGTGTTAAACTGCACTCTTGCTCCTTAGAGGAGCCCAGGGGAGTAGCAACAGGAGCATAAGGGTGAGGTAAAGAATTACAGCAACATAACATCAAGCAATCCAACACAAAATAAATTAGTTCCTACCAAACAAAACTTGTACAAGTTGCATCCCTTTCCTGGATGCAACATCAAAATGGATGCTTTTTCCTACCGACACCTGAGAGACATGACCAGGCAAATTCTGTGTTTTACCAGCTGTCTGGGCTACTGAGTAGAGAAGGCTGCAGACGCTTGGCCGAAGGATCATTCTTATTTACAATGTCAAAATTTCTAAACTTCATAGTATCTATCACAAATCCAACTGGACAAGGATTACTAAAATACATCCTTATAACTATGCAAAGGTAATTTATGTTGTTAAACTTTCACCACCCAACGGTATAGTACAGCTTCTTTGTGTAAAATGAATAGATATGAAAACACCTATATCCAATTGAAATTTATATATATATATGAATAGATATATGACTTAATTACTTTCTTTTCCCTTCCTATGTGAACACCCACAACCATCCATTTAAGAAAGATCAAATGTTATGCTCTTTTTCTGGCAAACAAGACAATCTTTCCAAAATACTTCAAAATTTTGACCTATTCATGTAATTGCTTTGACTTATTTTTTCCATCTGTTGAATGGGAATAGTGAAATACTTACTTTAAGTCTCTTGTAAAAGAATTTTATGAATTCAGAATTATATTTATTTCCTATACAACCTCTTTGAAATCAAAGGCTAATTTCTACTATCCTTTCCACCACTTTTTCTCATAACATTGCATGCTTAGATAAGGATACTTATTTTAATTTGCTTGTTCATCTACACAAATGGTAGACATATAGATCTTACATGCACAATCTCTTTATTTTGATCACCAATGATTCATTATCTTAGAAATTCAAAAGTGATTAGGGAAAACTATTGATTTTAGTGGGGCAGTCCAAAGTCTTTTGGGTGTCTGGCATTACTCATGTTTTGCATACAAAGTCCTTTTGGGGATGTTTACAGAATTAAATATGATTGGTAACAAATCAGACAACACAATCAGTCACTGACAATCCTGGAGATACCAGACTGAACTGAAGGGAGTTTCTATCAGAATGAGCAGAATTTGGTTCACTATTTCTAGAGGATTTGAAAACTGAAGAATGCTACATGAGTACTTAATATTACCCATGGTAATAGAAAGCTTGATAGCTCCAGCTCAGCATATCACTTAAGCATGTGCTTAAAGCTAGGCATGGTTTTTGGGTGTATTGGTGATTATGGGTCCCAATCAGTTGTGTAGTGCCGTATATGCATGGAGGGAAAATATCCTTCCTGACCCCCCGTGGGCAATCATCTCAGCTCCTGAAGCATGAAATTAGAGTGGCCTTATCTTTGCTTGCATACTGTAACTACAAATGTTATTAGTGATCATAAATTTAACAAGCCCTATTTTAAAATCCATCCACAGCATTATTGCATGACTTTTGAAGACAGTCCTTTTCAAGAACTTACAACTTTTTTCCTTCCATCTTTTAATTTCATTTGGGTGAACTGGGGGAGGCAGGTCACTGTCAAACCTGCTGAAAGGCAAATATTAACAGTAGTACTTAGCTCTATTTCAGCTACCTTAAACAAACAGCCACTTCCTGATGGGTATAAATAACATTAAAATAAATACCACTCTGTCCTTCTATGGAGTCTATGCAAAGACTTCAAGTCTTTACATGCTGTGCAAAGAAAACCTAAGACCTGAATTATGAAATGTTCTGGTCTAATTGAAGCTGCCACCTGGCCACCTTTATATCAATTGAACCCATAACCACAGTTTGCTAGTCTATCTGTTTCTTCTTTTAACGGGAAAGCCCACTGCAGTTCAGCAGAAAAGATTAATCACCAGTACAGAGAAATCACCAATACGAGCAAAGATAATTGACTCTGTTTGGAAGACATCAGGAAGAACAAAAGACCTATCAATGCCTAATATATAACACCATAACCTTTTGGTTCAGAGAGGGATTCATTGCAAGTATTACTACTATCTGGAAGGAGAGAAAAGGTGAATGACACTACTGCCTCTCACACATGGAATACCCATCTCTCATGCACAATGAACAACATGTGTTTTTCAGTCCAGATGACTTTGTACTTCAGCTTGTGGATAAACAACAAAGACAGAGTGAAAATAAACCTTCCATGACATGAGGTGGGGCAGAGGATATTCTTCACTTGACCTTACTTGAAACCCTTCCCCCTGGCAGATGAGTTCCCACTGAGACTTAAATCATAAAAAGCAGACAAACAGATGTTTATAATAGAGTCTTTGCTGAAGAATTGTGCTAGTCCAGATCTCCTGCTAAAAATGCTACTGGGCTTCATGCTCCCTCCTGTAGATCTCTGTGCTAAAGAAGGAATTCTAAAAGGATTACAACTTTGCTACAGGCTCACAAAATAGAAAAAGCAGAGTTGTGAGGGAGAAAGCCCTTCACTGAACATCTCGTTAAACAAGCTTATTTAACAGTTTGGTAGGAAAAGACTGATCTGTCTTTTCCTTCTTGCTTCTAAGTGTTTTCCAGGGTGAATAACCTGAGATTTACATTGCATTTGAACCTTCTGCATGGAGGCCACTGTTCACCCTCCTGGCAAGCCCTTCCTTCCATTCTGTTCCTGATCTCCATGTCTTTGATAACACTGATTTAAGTAAAATCATTATATCAGAAAGCTACTGAAGCAGCTGACAGAGACCATACTATACTTCATTTCAAATATTTGCAACAGCAAAAGCAATTCTTGCTGCATAGTACCTACAATCAACAGAAATAAAACTAAAAAAAACCCAAAACAAAACACAAAAAAAACCCCAAGAAATGAAAAGGTTCCTCACATGATATCCTTACAGAAACCTCTTGGGCAAGGAACGAAGCAGGAACTTACAGAACCACACTCTTAAAATAATGAAGGCTGTAACAGATTCATTTTGTCTGCAGAATAAGCACAAATGAATTTACACCAACACGTCATGTTTAGTCAGCCAAAATTTACATTTGTACCTTTGTTTTGAGAAACCACTTTGGATCATCAAGGGGAGTTCAACAGCATCTGTACTCAACAGGTGGATCTATTTTTGATTTAAAGTTTGTTTGTTCTGGTACATTAGTTCTTAGGTCAAAGAAAAGCATCATAAGTTGTCTTCTTTGAGATGGATGCTATCTGCATGTATCTGTGCATGCAGTGAGGACTATAAAGTTGTTTTCTAGAAAACTATATGGAAACACTTTCTTATCCATCTCAGAGTATAATGAAGCAAAAGGACTTTATGGGTTTCTGTGGGTCAAAGAGCAGTCTTTGGTGAAAAGGAAAAAAAAGGAGGGGGGAGGGGGGGAAAGGAGGAAAAGAATATTGGTGGGAGAAAGCATAAATGAAAATAAAGAAAAAGTGCAACTTGAAAGTTTTTCTAATTTCTGTGGAGTTTCTAATTCCTGTGGATTGGAAAAAGTGAAGAGAGATGAAGAAAATGAGGACATGCAAAAAAACAACATAAAAATTAACTGTTACAGCAGAGAAAGCAGTTGAAGCAGAAAACTCCACCATAGTACTTCTGGACCAACTTCCAGGTCAAGCAACATGGATCACCCATGAATACATCTAGATTTTCTATATCTTGGACTGAGCATAGAATATGTTCTCCTTTTCAAAAAATAATACATATGCATTTTTTTCCCTTTGAGAGAGAATGACTTTCTAATGTGGAGGAAATGCAGGTGCAACAATGGTTCCTAAATGTGATAAAATGAGGTCTCCAGTTGGTAAATGGGTAACAGTGTATCTTCTCTTATTTTTTCCCCTTTGCTGAAGCTTCAGAACATTATTCAAAAATAAATGCATTTCAAGTGTATGGATGCACTTTACGTGCAAAGTGCTATCACATCTCCTTTTTTTCTTTCTTTTGCCTTTCCTTGCTCTTACTAAAAGATTTTGAGCTGCAAGGCTTTTACATTAATGGAAGCTCCCATTCAGCTGAATTCAAAGTCCTCTTTACTATGAATACTGAAATACAACACAGGCATCATTAAAACTACCTGGATGGTTTCTTTTATTCAGGCATAAGTTACATTAATATGTGTAAGAAATTACTTCATATGTTTAAACACTTAAGAAAGAGAGCTGGAGTCAAGAGGGAAGAGAGATCTGTCGATTAGAAAGAAAAAATGGTAAGATGTCCACTGTTTTGTAAGAAGCATAACGTCAAAAGAATAGACATCAGGTTGGTGAATCTAAAAATTATACAACTTATGCAATGGTTTCCAAGCTTCATAAAACACCTCTCTGCAAGATTTCACTCTATATTAAGAGCTCTTCTGATGCTTTAGTAGGTTTGCATCACACTCTGTGATGACCTGTATTGTTATGATGTTATAATTACTATTTTTAATACTAATAATGTGATTTGTTACAGAGACCACAGAAGGAGTAATCTCCTTCTCAAAGCCAAACAATTGCACCTAGAAATGTGGAGAAAGTATCAAAAGTACGCTGTACCCTGTGCTGATTTGCCCCACTTGAGTTCATTTCACTGGCTATTAGGACTGACAACACCAGTGCACAGCCTGACAGGTGATAATAGGATACCATTTGTGACTGGCAAACTGGACTGATCAGGAAGGTTGCTGGCCTGATCTGTGGCAGAATTAGCCTGAATTAGATCTTGAGGCAACTCTTCTATCCTTATATGATAAAGTGGGGAAGTAAATATGCCTTTCATTAGGAGATGAGGTATCCAGGCTATGAAGATGATATCTGGGTTTTGGTAAAATATTTGTAACCTGTTTTACATAGGAACGTGTAGAAAATCATCTCCAGAAAACAAATAGGGTGAGAAATCATTTTTGTCCTTTTAAAGTTTAAGTCAACTTTATATCACTCAACAGTAAAAAAATAAAATGCAGACAAAACAAAAATAGCAAAAGAAGAGCAGAGAATTACACCCATAGTATTCACAATTCCAACTCAACAAAAATACCATCTTGTGAGAAAGCACTTTCAAGTACAATATGAAAAAGAAAACTTGGAGCTTATGATACAATGAATCCTCATACAATAATTATGTGCAGGGAAAATGGAGAGATGATGTTAGAGTAGATTGCAAACCAAACCAAAAGCACGGGAACCAATCACATTCCTGTAACTGAAAAAAAAAAAACCAAAAAAAAAACCCCCACACATTTATCTGAGACTCAGGTGCATGAGATCAGAACAGAATGTTGCACAGATTATAATTAATATTTGTCTCGTCCCACTCAGTGGATGAGGGAGGTGAATCTTTGTGATCCCCTAAAAAGGCTGTCCCTGCTGGCAGAGTCACAACAATGTCTCCGAGGAACAATAACAAAACAGTTTATTAGTTCTACCTAATAGAACAATCAACAAATGGTACGGAGAAAAGTGTTAATCTTTGTAAGCGATTATTTATGGCACAACTAAATTTTGAGGAAGAGGAAGAAAAAGCTATTAGAGAAGAGGAAAAAAGAGGGGGAGTGAGGTAGTGAGTAAGAGAGATAGAGAGAAACATAAAGAGAAAAGGTTATCACCACCCGTGGATCCAGTGACGTCTCACTGGATCAGTCCAAGTCTTCATTTCTTTGGTGGTGGGTGCACACTAATCAATATTTTTCTGTCCCTTTTATACCCTTGATGTACCTGGGTGGCATTCCCAACTTCCACAGGAAGTGGTGTTGATTTGCATGAGCTCCATGAGCTAGAAGTAGTGTGGCGCCTGCCATCCACCTCCCCCACGGCATAGTCAGCAGGAGCACTTAACTAAAGAAGAGTCCCACCTATGCAGAACCTATCTCTTCCTTTTAAAGCATGTTTGCAAGGTGCCAAAGGGGCACAGAGACATTAAAAGCAATCAACACCTCTCCCTTCCAGACAGGTCTTTCCTTATCACCACACAAGGTTTGAGGCACACAACAGCCAGGCTCTTACAGTATTTACACACCAGTACGCTTTGGTGGTGCTGGTGCCTCACAGGAGGCCAATACATACACTAGCAGGTAAGGAACACAAATGATACAATCATAAAATGCTTTAGGTTGGAAGGCACCTTTAAAGGTCATCTAGTCCAACCCACTGCAGTAAGCAGAGACATCTTTAACTAGATCAGGTTGCTCAGAGCCCCATCCTACCTGACACTGAATGTTTCTAGGAGTGGGACATATACCACCTCTCTGGGCAACCTGTTCTAGTGTTTCACCACTCTCAATGTAAAACATTTCTTCCTTACACCTAGTCTAAATGTACTCTCTTTTATTTTAAAAGTATTACCCCTTGACATATTGCAACAGGTCCCCATTTTCCTTATAGGCCTCCTTTAAGTATTGAAAGGCCTCAATAAGGTCTCCCTGGAGTTTTCTCTTCTTCAGGATGAACAACCTCAACCCTCTCAGCCTTTCTTCATAGGAATGGTGTTCCAGCCCTCTGATCGATTTCTGTGGCGCTCAGGTCCCTGTCTGTCTTCTGCTGAGGACTCCAGAGCTGTACACAGTACTCCAGGTGGGGGTCTCACAAGAGCCGAGTAGAGGGTCAGAATAACCTTTCTCAATTGGCTGAACACACTTTTTTTGATGCAGTCCAGGATATGGTTGGCCTTCTGAGATGTGAGTGCATGCTGCTGGCTATTATTCCGTCTTTTTTATCCCACAGCTACAGAAAGGCCTCTGCAGGACAGGTCTACACTGGACATAACTTCTGCCCTGACCCCTAAATCTCCAACAAAGAGGAGTTTTAACATGAGAGGAGGCATCACTCCATGAAGTGAAGGCAAAGTGGCCTTTCTCTCCCTTTGTCCTTTATAACTTGCAGAAGACACAGTTTCCTGAGGCAGACTGTCTACCTAACCCTAGTGTTCCCACCAGGAAAATAAACTGTTCCATTGCTGTCACATAGTTCTCTTTAGAGGTTGCTTTGACTAGTCTTCAAGCCCACTTTCACAATGAAGCTGCATTTGGCTTTCCTAGTATTTGTCTTACTTGCTCCTGCTGAAGACTAGCTGACTACCTTTCAAAGGCCGGCCCAGGAAGACAAAGCATGTGGGAGGGAATGAGAAGGGGATCGGTCTCTGAGCATTTCCAATGAGTACCCTCCACTTTCGTCTTTTCAAAAGCTTTCTTGTTGAGCAAGGAACAGAACAAATTCCCTGCTATACTTGCAGGGCCACAGTGTTTTAGCTTTTACTTCCTTTGTTTCATCAAAAAGATCAACAGCATTATGGGAATGAACATTGAGAGAACAGGAGAAAGTCAAACTGAATCTTGATCTGAAGCATTCTGGTTAAGGCAGAGAGCATCTATGCCACTGTATTTTAAATAGGATTTGGAAGACAAGTATCTTTGACAAGATAATTTACTCCTTTTGACTCCATCACATCAAAGCAAAAATATCTGGAAATTCTCAGAGGAAATAAAGTTTTGATGAAAAATGCCAAATTCTTGACCCTGACCTATTTTGTTTGCAACAACAGGGGTGATACAAACTTCTTCCAGAGCAAAGCAGTGTTTCTAGGATCCCAGATAGATTCATCCTTGCTTCTGAGCCACTGGGAACCCTGCCTAGCAATTTCTGTCATCAGTTGCAGAGTAAGGGCATTCTCAGTTTGCCTTTTTTTTTTTTTTTTTTTTTAATTCGCCTTTGACTGACAAGTACTGTCTGAAAAAAATGAAGAGGAGAAAAAAAGATCTCACTCCCCTAAGCAACCAACCAACCTCCTCACAAATATATGGCAAAAGCAAAACCTTCTTTTGTGAGATGACCTTGATTTCTTTTTCTCTCAGTAAAGAAAATATGACTACACTGTCAATACTGGATGTTACTGATCTGAGATCACTTGGGGTTTATCTGCACAGGGGATTTACACACATTTTTCCCACTAAGCAGGAAGCAGCAGAGGAAACAATAGTGGTTGCAATGAATAAGCTCTGGAGGCAAGACCTGTATTCTATTTGTCTTTTCAAATGACTTACCAGCTTCTCAGCTGCTAGAATACTTTTCTTAGGAAAAAGAATGGAGGACAAATCACTAATATTGCTATTTCCACTAAATCCAGGCCAATCTCTCACTTGGGGTAAATTGATGGAAACACAGTGAAAGAAAGGAATTAATGTTTATTCACAACCAACCTGAGGACCTGTACTTTCATATTTGAATACAAACCCATAGAGAGAGTAGAACCAGTCAGGAACTGACACTAGATTGATTTTCTCATTTTCTGAGTTTGACAGAATGTTACACATTCCAGGAGTAGATTTGCCACTGGCCTAATACTTCCCTAAATATATAATATTTCAGAGGATGCTGCTGAAGTCTTTGCCTTTACTAATTTCAATATTTGCCCATTTCGCAAGTCTCAGCTCAGTTTCTCCTGCTTCATTTCCTCACCACTCCATGGCACACATATTGCAAATGAAAAATACCAACCCTGCAAGCAGGCAGATGCAGAAAAGAACTACATTAAATTATTTTTTCTTAAAATTGAGCTCATGTTCATTGGCTTGGAGTCTGACAGCCCTTGCAATGGCATCTATCCTCCCTGGAAACCAGTAGCTGCCACTGTTTATCTGTACAGTGCACCTACATGTATGTGGGTGTGTTTCTTCTCTGATATTACTTGCACTATTTCTGAGCTGTCCTGGCTCCTGGACACCACAATGTTACAATACACTTGCAAAAATACCAGTGAAATTAGAGGACATATCTTGTAGTATCTGAAACCTTTCTCAACTGAGTTGCTCAAAAGGAAGGTTTCCTTTTCTTTTCTACTTGCAAATGTCATGAGTGAGAAAAGAAATAAAGTTGGTCACAGATACTTGGTGCCTGATTAACAAAGTACATGCTGCTCCAGCATACTTGAAGGATAATAATTCAATTTAAAGGTATACATTAGAAGGACATGCTACAGTTGATTCTTTGCGCTTTTAATTGGCTTAACTACCAGGTTTAGAGAGACGAGGTGGAACTCTTGCTGAAATGTTCACTCAGTACAGAATGACACACCACTTACAGAATGTCAGTTATCCAGAATAAATCAGAGCTGTGCAGTTCCCTTCGTTATCAGTGTTGTTTTCTAATCCAAAACATTACCCTTGCTCTCATATCCGTCACTCCAAGTACTAATGGAAGCAGACTTTTACCATGGGATTTCACAATGTGTTACAAAAGCTTACAAACAAATTTTAAAAGCACTAACAGAAAAAAAGCACAAAACATTGCTCATTTCTGACATTTACCAAAGCCTCCATTCCAAAACTGCACTTCTTAGGAAAAAAAAAAAAAAAATCAAGTTTCAAGTCTATCATAATTCAGTCATCAATAACAATATCACAGATTTACTTGTTATCTCATTAATCTGGTGTTACTCACCCTCCTTCTCATAAAGCGTGTAAGAGTGTTATTATAACCTTACTGTTCTTTTAATTGCTGTTAAAAAGTCATGGTGATCAGAGCACTTGTCATTTTTGGCAGCAGTTTCCAAGCTTCCGAACAGACTGTTTTCCACCTGGTTTCACTTCAGGATTCATAATCTCCCTCTGGCTGCCAACCCCCACTGTTGCAGCTGCATTTCTATCAGGGTCACACACACGGCTGGGGGAGAGACATCTTACACAAGGAATGGTGGTGACTTGGCCAGATCATTAAATTCTCCTTTTTCCCCCCTCACATTTTTTGTCTATCCAGGAAATTCAAAATAGCAGAGTAAGATGGAGGTTCTGTATTTTAAATGTCTTGCAAAATGCATTTGATTTTTAATCACATTAAGGGGCCTTCAACTGTGGGATGCAATAGAAGTTCCACCATCTGGAATTTTCAGGATCAACAAGAAGTTAAAAGTGGAAAAATATAGCATCTTGCATTATCTCCTCAAAACTGCAGACTAGGCTTTACCCATCTTCCTAAATCTGGGAATACCATGTAAATCTTAGGTTCTGGCTTTCTGTACATCAAACTCAATATACCTGATGGCCAAGAAAAAAATAATACCCAGAAAGCCTCAATCTCTTTCTACATTGAACTTAAACTAATATCACAGCTCATTTAATCTTTAAATTCTACATCTGAAAGCAACACATATGGAGTGTTACAGCTTAAATTTCTTAAGTTCCACCATCATGAACTCTGAAAGTCTGAATATTTCCTTTGAACTTACAGCATGTCCTTCTGGTATTACCTCTAAACTCCATGATGTCTAGAGAATCTGAATAGCAATTAATAAGACAGTGTTGTACATGTCAATTTAAATTACTTTGAAATGTTCCAGAGGTTTTTGCACAAGTAAATCAGAATTTGTGTTTTTCTTTGAATATCTAGAATTAATGGCTTATATGGAGATACATATCTGGCTTTGAATTATAAATCAAAGAATCTTGAAATTTACAATTACACTCCTGCACAAAAGGTTTGCTGGTGGATGAAACAAAGAGATGCTGTCTGAGATATGGATGAATGCCAGTTCCCCAGATCTAAATACTGGAGGTTATAAGGAAACTCCGTAACCTCAGTATAAATTCATATCTGAAAATATGTAACAGACACGAAGGTGAAGTTCATCCAAACAGCAGAGTAAATGCTCCTTTGAATCATAAGTAAACCAAAATCAAATCCAGACTTTCTAAGATGTCCTGTAGGTCAGCAATTATTTCAAAGGAAGCTAAAGGTGTTCAATAGCTCTGAAAAACCACAGCCCAGACTGTACAGAGCACATAACAATACAGGTGCTGGTATTAGTACTCTCTGCCTCAGGAGTTTTGAGAGAGACAAACCCCAGAGTACAGACCATTTCAAGATTCCAGCCAATATTTCAGGTTCCAGCCTGTACACATTAGTTATGTAAGCCACTTTCCAAAAATGCATTTCTAGTTAATAATTTTGTACTTAAAGATACACATCTACTGTTTGAAAGTGTTATTAGTGAAATTGAAGGGGTTTCAAGAAGGAAAAGCTTTCAGTATTTTACACATAAAAAAATACTAAATAAAATGGAGAAACATTAAAGTTTAATGCTGAGCTTTCAACGTTGTATTTTTCATTATTTAAGCTCAGCCTTCTCAATTCATTTGTTGCCATCAGTTAAAAACTAACCTGAACACTTCTTTCAATCAAAGAATGTGCCTGAAGAGTGCTCTAATTTTCTGGCAACACCTGAAGATTGCTAGCATTGTCATAACTTACATCATCTGAATGACAACTATTTGTCTTGCCATTTCCTTATTTAACAGAACTCTGTGAGAGGACACTAGTAATTCCTAAACCTTTATTGTCATTAGAAGGGATGATTGTCAAGGACACAGAACTGCTCAAAGTTAGAAAGGAAGAAAGCAGAGGAAATGGTGAGGTTCTACCCCAATGAGCATGAAAACAGAAAATTCAGGCTTCTTATTGGAATGATCCTTTTGCTTCTCTGAATATTGCTCTGGATAATGACCTAAAGGAAAAGCAGCCTCATAAGTCAGGTATGCCAGCAAAGTACCTATATTTAAGGGAAATAAACACCCAACTGCTCATTGACCAAAAGAGGTAGCAAAACGTAACCAGGCTCAGACGATTTTTTTTTTTTCCTTATCTTTTCTACCAGATAAATCATTATGATCTACCTGACTATTTGAATTTTAAAACTTCTCTTGCCCAGGGATCAAACTACACACTGTGAGGATATGTGTTACAAAGCAATACAAAGGGTAGTGTATTTTACCCAAAGCATACATGTATGTTCACAGATCTGAGAAAACTGCAGTTGCAGACCTTACTTTAATTTCAGGCATCTAGGCTTCTTACCTGAAGGTCTGATTATACTGTTTTGCTTCATCATATCCTTTCACCAGAGTCCCTCATGTTAGCTCATTCTCATCCCCATCACTCTGTCCAAAGTTAGATAATTAAATTATTATTTTCATTCATTTTCACCTACTATCCAGAGTACATAGTCCCTACTGACCTCAATTCCTAAGTATCCCAGGCTGTGAGCAGTTCAGATGCTAAGAAGGTCTCCTTACCTTCAAGAAAATAATTAAAAGATGCTACTTTCTCCTCAACCAGGCACATATTTACATTTCTTTTGCTTAAGCAGTCATGAGAAAAAAATGAAAGGATGACTGTCAAATTGCCTTTGCTTGAGTTTGTGAATGTTGTCCATCTCAGTGTTGTGCCTGTAGCTGTGCATGTCACGCCATGTATTTTATTTAGCACACTCTTCCTTGCAGCTCTACTACATCAGTCTGCATGTGTGTTCGCAGTCATGGTGATACTTTACACGCATCACTACTTTCCAGAAGTGCAGGAGCCTGAGCTGACATATGAACACAGGGTTAGGGTTTAAATGGAAATAATTTTGCAACCTTAATTATATAGCATGTTTGTCACAACCATTAATAATGAATGCTTGCTTAGTTATCCATAGAAATTCTTGTTCAAGCAATTGCTTTCTGCTACCTCCAAATAATCTTTTAAAAATCAAATCCATCTGTCATTTTTTAACTCAGAAATTAACAGACCAAGCCATCAAGCTTGAGGATTTTACCATTTGCAAAGAACAATAATCCAAACAGTTCAACATATCATCATTCCATGAAAGCCAGAACTAAAGCACTGTTAAACCAGATTAAAAGTTGACTTGAAAAGTACTTTCCTATGCTTATGTATCGTGATTGCCATATCTTAAAGCTACAGTTTTTGTTCTTGCTCATTTAAAATCAGAAAACATATATTTATAGATATTTCTATCAAGCATGGTATGCTGAATAGAATACAAAATATGCTAAATAATATAGCATGATAAAAATGCTGTACCGAATGCATGGCCTTTTAGTGCACGGATCTTGACTAGTGTTTTGATGCACATATGGATACAACCCAACCTATCTTTTCTGCATGATGTGATCCAAGTTGTCGTATTAAGGTGAAAAAGTAGAAAAATACTAATATTCCTATGTAACTTGAAAGTTATCTTTCATTATGCAGGTAGTTATTTCCTTACAGGCTTTAAAGTTACAGCAAGGTTATCAGAGATCTTTTAAACACATAATCCTTTCTTTCAGCTTTTTAAATTTCTGGCTTACTTCCTGAGTCAGGAGTAGGCTACAGTAATTCAGGTACAAATGAAACTGCCAACAGGCTGCTGCATGCCTTATACTCAGACAAATGCATTCTGTGACTCCAGCTTTTTACTGTTATGATTTTGGTTTCATAACATCAATAAGACATTTCAGATGTAATAGTCCTTAGAGATTATTAGTGAACTTCCTTGGTGGTTACAACTACTCAGCCTCTGGTTCTGTGACTCTGCACAGACTAAGCAGTATTTTGTGGTACTCTTGGTAGGTATTCACTGACACAGATCAGACCATGTATCATTGGATGAGGCAGACAGCCCACAAAAGCACTTTTCCTTCTTGTCTCCTATCCCAAGAAAAGGCTGGGTGCATTATGTGTTGCCTTATACTCCCATGAAATCTCTTGTCATCCAGCCTCCTTCCATCCCACTGGGCCATCATAGCAGGGAATCAATTCAGCAGCAGCTGAAATCAAGCGTAATTTTTTTTTTTTTTTTTTTTGGCTTGTGCTTAAAGGCAGTCCTGGAGGGGAAGGAGGAAGGTGTCTGACTACGCTTTCTCTTAAGAGTTTCTTTTAAAGTCTGAATGTAGGTGTTACAAAAAATGACCCCAGATGAATTTACTGCACGGATAGGGTTTAAGTGTCTGATACTCTAAATATATGGAAAGTTTGCTCAAGAAAGTTCCATGCAAAGCAGCTTCACTTTGGACAGTGAGAACTGGATCATTCCAAACTGTACAATGCTAAAAGAGAATTGCTAAATGGCAAACAGCAAAGTCCTCCTCTGAGAGGAAAGGTATTCACAAATCTTAGGCTCTTTCTTATATGCTTCTGTCCAAACCTACTTCAAGGTGGAAGGCAGCTTAAATGTAATCTGATCCATGCCGAAAACAACATGAAGCAATTGCCTTTTCACTATTTTCTGCATGGTTTATAAGGCTCATTTACATGACTCCTCTTGACTGAAATGTTTTTAAAAAGTCTCTTGGATCTAAGTATCAGGACTGGTTTACTATAAGGTTTCTTCAATTGGTTCCTCAATCTCAGTGCATTTCTAATGACATTGCTCACATCTGTGAAAAGAAATTAATGTTGCCAGAAACTCAGAGTTAACCATTATAGCCAGGTCACCTGGAAGTCATGCAGAAACAGAATAATATTAAAGAGGCATTTGTCTCTCACTGAGAATGGCCCACACTTTTATGAAATGATTACAAGCTTTGATTCATGACAACTGCAGACAAGCTGGGTTAATTTTCTCCCTTTCTCAGCTTGATTCTGCCCACAAGAAAGAATCTCTGTCTTGTATTCTCTTATCTTCAGCTAAATAAGATGAGATATTGCACAAGAAGAATAAATAAGAATTAGATCTCTTTGCAAGATGACATGCTGCTGCAGCCATGATGAGCCCCTGCCCTTTCAAAAATTCCTCATGAAAATTCTCTGTTTATTTCAGAGACTCTTTCCTACCTTTGTGCTTTATTTTGTTTAGTCTTCTGTGATTTTTTTCCCTGGTGTTGTAAAGAAAGTGAGATAATTGAAGTGAGCATATCATGAGGACATGTCCCTTTCCCTCACCCAAAATTATTGCTCTAAGTTTCCAAGACTCCAAATATAAACCAAATTAACCTGCTTGTGGCAAGACACAGATTATATTCTCTGTCTTCCTTAACAGTTTCATGGTGGATTTTCACATAGTCATGTCAACAAGCCAATAGATACAGGAAGATACCACAAACATTATATATTAGGTAACCTCTAATCACTAATGTCAGCCTGGATACAATAACCACACATAAAATAAAACGGACAAAAAACATCCTCATGCCAATAGGAATTCTATTGAAAGACATCAGTCCAGAATCAGCACTGTCTGCCTTTATCATGGTTTGATGGTAGCTTAGTCAGAAAACACTCATAACTTCTGAGTATTTCCTTTTCAGAAAAAAACAAACCTGAAAATCAAATGGGGAAAAGCTTTCTGGGAAAACATTTGCAAGCTTATGACTGGAAGTGCAGAATTTGATTAATAATGGTAATAATATTATAAAATGAACTCACTTTGTAAGAGAAAAAGTGACTTGGAAAGATACTGTTGCCATAGTTATGTTGTATAAGACCAAATTAAAACAATACAATGGAACTCACACACTTGTAACTGGCAGAACAAGCAGGAAAAAAGTTGAAGCAAAATTTGTTCAGAGTTTCCCCCAAAACAGACAGGATTTCAGATCTGAGATTTCTCATTGTACCTTGGTTCTATAATGTAGTTCCATCCTATTGTACTTTACAGAGCCACAATTCTTTTAGGCAATGGGAGGAATGCATGTTGTTAGAGATAACTACCCAGAAAATCAGACAAATCACATTGCACCTGCTTCAGAATACTATTTTTTTAATGTTTATGCTTGTGTTTTGAGAAAGACAACAGCCTGGATTACTATCAACATCCAAACTTTACGGGCCCTCTTGTACTGGTTTCTTCCTCTAAAAGTTGGTAATGGGAGTGACTCAGAGAGTGACTTAGCTCACTGAACTATGAAACACACCAGGAAGAGATACCCTCCAGTTAGGTGCTTTAGACAAACTGAGTGATACCGTATCAAAATGCTACTGTACTCTGATCCTCAACATAGATACATAACATGTAGGGATTTTGGTGAGTGGATGTGTACACACCTTATGAAACATCTTTCTTAAAGTCTTTTCTAGGGACTCCAAGATATATCAGCCCAAGTGGACAAAGGTATGAGAGGGGAAATTGATATGCAAGCTATGGACCTTTCCAGTCCCAAGAAAGATGCTGAAATTCTGAAATACCACTCAGAGAAGATTTTGTTCAACTTCCTCCATGCAGTTGAAAAGACCTCCACATCAACAAAAACTCTGCAAAAGGACAAGAATTGTCTATACTCACAACCAAAGCACAGAGTTGGGACTCTACAGTCACTCAGATATAACAGTCCCAAGTTACATTCAAATCCATCCAGTGGAAGACTGCAAAGCAACCTAGACACTGGCTGTATGCTTGGGCTGCTACAGATTTTACTTTTGCCCCTGTCCTTTTCTCTCACATAAACCAGATATCTCCATGTTTTTATTCCATGTTCATTAGAAATCACATTTTGAATAAACATCTTTAAGAAAAAGCTTAAAAATCCCCAACGTTTAAAACTTTTTAAAAGTTAAATCAAATACTTGTGGGAGTCTTTTAGCACTATTCGTTCAGATTGTTTTATTAAGAAATGTAACCAGCAAAGGAAAAAACCCAACAACATGTATCACAGCAATAAAGTCGGAGGGGGTTGCAATTGGAAGGACTACAGAAACTCGATTTTGTTTATTTCTATGATATCAAATGCACTGGGCAATGGGAACAATCAGACTTTGGCACTGCAGGATTCCCATTCAAAAATGGTTAAAGACAGAAGCACTGAAAATCAGTGAATTTTTTAGTGTCCATCCATGTGTTAGATAAGCACATGGTACAACATAGGCCTCATATTCTACTTTGACATGAGCATATCTGACTGGACAGATTATACCAAGGGAATGAATGAATAATAGACATCATCCTCTCCATTCTAAATCAGTACTTGTGCTATAGCTTGCCTCAAAGAAAGCTTAAATCAAATCTATGAATGTTTAGGACATATAAAAAAATCAATCAAACTGGAACCCAGAAAACAATAGCACTGCAGTAATACTACCCAGCTATCTTAATTTTCTATCAGAGCCTCCTTAGGTGCTCTGCTGTACTCATTTTTGTTAAGAACTTGGTACAGAGTGAGGATCCCAGAAAATGAGAAAGATTTTTCTTGCATAGGTCTTTCACAGCCCTGCTTGGTGAAAGCTCTGAACAGGAATGCCTCTGTCCATGAAGGATCCAATTGCAATCAGGCAGAGCTCCAAGGCAGCAGGAGACCTAACAGAATAAGGGCACACCACAGTTATGCAAGAGGGCTTTGTTCCTGGAAAGGTAAAGCTGCAGTGAGGCCCAGATTACTCTAGGAGAGCAGCCAGAGACTGCACCAATGGGAACTCCTGCAGGGCGATAGAAGAATATTGAAATGTCAGTGGGAGGGGAAATTAAAGTTGTGGATATGCCCAGGACTCTCTTTCCTAACTGGCATCTCTCATAAACTCAGGTGACCCTTTTCACATGTAGATGCTTGGAGGAAATTCACAGCCTCTAGAAGGCAGGAGGCAATGAAGAGATGAGGGTACTGGTAAGAGGCAATCAGATCCCAAAGCTAGAGGGAGCAGCTGCTGGAACCACAGTGACATTTTAAGTCATTCATCACTTTGTCCCCAATCACCTGCCATCATGATCACCTGTTTGTTGCCACCTCCTCATCAGGTCACCTCTTTTGTCCCAGACAGAGCCTTGTTCTCCTCTTTCTCTTTCTGCTGTATCAATCTCCAGTTGAAGATCTACCTCAGCTACTCTAGATCATGCCTCTCCTTTCCTGTGAAGACTTTGCAGGTCACTCTGCAAGCAAGCACTGTCCTCTTCCCTAAGTCTTTAGCCTTTAGTGGCTCTAAGGCAAAACACTTTCTCTAGGTTTCTACTGTACCAGCCACCTGGGGCGAGCAACGGCCCCATGAAATCCCACTGACCTGGTTTCACAGCACTTCTGTACTTGGTGGTGTTACAATACTTCTTTTTCAGTACTGCAAAATAAACAGAATGCTGTGACCGCCACTGCCCAGCCTATTGGGTACACAATTTACAGAGTACACATAAATAATACTAATAAGATTTTGTGAGTTGGATGTGGGAAAGAAAGCTACTCAGCTTTGTGGAAAACACACTTCTGGCTATTTCATGAAACAAGCAAAACCCTATTTTCTTCTTAACATGCACACAGTCATTTACCTGCCTGTGCACTAAGAAATATGTTTACAGCAATTTCACGTACTATTTTTAATCGTTAAAAATAGTTCTCTTAAAACACCAGTTGATGCAACCAAGTGGCATGGTCTCATAATAGAATGGAGGGAGAAAGAACAAGAGTGAAAACTGACAGATAGAGGTATATAATCACACACACACTTGCATGATGTGAAGTCATTCTAAATATAACTTTATGATGCTTTTAGGAGAAGTATTGACATGAGATGGAGAAAAGGGGAGGGTAGACCACAGAATGAAGTTCTCAGCTTCTCTGCCAGTGATGTGGGAACAGTGAAGCAGGAGGTAGCATATACACATATACAGTTATACAGCAGAAAAACTGCAACACCACCAGGGTTTACAGTGAACTTTCTTTCAGGTTTTGCAAAGTATCAGCCCCAATTCACTTCCAATCTGCCTCCATGCAGCCTGTCAGTGTGCAGAAACAGGAGCAGATATAAGATGAAGAGCAGTCCTTAACCTGCAAAGCAAACATGGCGCATCCAGGGACCTTTTCTTCCAGATGCCCAGCAGCCAGTGACCATCTGGCATCCCACAGTAACTGCTGGCAAAGCTTTTTCATACCTAGAAGTGGCCATGTTCCTTCATTAACTAACAAAAGCAATATTGCACAACTTCTTAGCCTGCTGTGCTGTCCATCCAAGACAGGCTTTTACTTTCAGTGATAAGTGTCTTAACAACCACCTCACCTCTGCTCCCTAGCATCTCACCCAGGTACTCATTAATTGATGTGATGTCTTTCCACTTATCATCATTACATCAATAGGGAACCCTAATTTGCTCCTCCATGTCTGGTATTCTGTTGGTCCATCTGCCACAAAAGTGCACTGTCAATACACTCACTGCTCCATTTCACTTCCTCCTGCATGACCTTTGCCACAAACTTCTCTGTTTACTCTTGGCTAGAACAACTGCCATCTCTGTTCAGCTGCAGGCTGTTATAGCAACCAGAGGCCACCTGGACCCTCATGCTCTCTCCAAAGGCTTTTTCATGATCAACACAAGGGTCTCCTCTTCTGCTCCTCCTCACATACCCTGTTACCCTCAGCTAAAAATTCACTCCTAGGGACAAGGAGACTTAAAATCTGATCTAAACAGGGTAGGCATCAGACTGAAATGCCAGGGTCCTCAACTCTTACACATTCATCTTTAGTTTATACGCAAACCCCCTAACCCTTCAGGCTAGCCAAACCACTCTGCAAGTGAACACAACTTCCTATGGCATTAACTGCAAGGTTTTCTTACTGCTTTTAGCTAGGTCAGATCATGGCTCATTTTCTGTAGCTTGTAACACTCATGATTCAGTACATTTCATTTTCTGAAGTCACACCAGAGACTGAGACCCAGGTGAATTTAATCTCTTTGGAGAATATTTGGCCTTTACATAAATGTGCAGATTATAAATGAAGCCTTATGAAGCAATTCATTTTTGCATGTAAGTGATCTTATTGCTTCACTGTTACACTGTGCACTGACTTTGTAATGAATGTCTAATTTTCCAGAGCACTGGCAAATGTTTTTGATTGCTTTTCTATAGTTATTTCAGCTGGGTTTTGATAGTTTTCTTTATCTATCCTATTTATTAGTACTTCCGGTGTGCCCAGAGGCATCTATTGAAAACATTTAAAAAGTCAGGACACAGTATCCAATCACGTAATAGTCTGTGAATGATTTTTTTTTTGTCTTTGAGCAGGAAATGTTTTCAATTCAGAACAATTTCTAATCATCAGCTGGAACAAGAAGCAGCAGTCAACACAATCTAATTATGCTTAAAATTGTTCGCAGGAAAGTTACAAGTACTAATAAAGATTAAGCTTAACCATAAAAAATATATTACATAAAAATAAATAATGGTGTGCTGCCTTTAAGGGCTAAGGTAGTATTTTTGTTCAAAATAAACATAAACACCATCAAGAACATTCTGCCAATACTAGTAATAAACACATAAACCAATCATGAAAGAAACAGACTAAACTAAGAACTCACTTAAGAGGGTGCCTAGATGCTCTAAGGGCATCTTCAGTGGATTTCAAACACTTACAGTACTAGTTATTAATTTAAATCTTGTCCAACCCAGGAATGACTGAACTGAATTATCTACAGCAATCAATTAATACCAGTAAATTTATCTGCCTGTGAATGGTCCATAAATTGTTATTCACAATATATAAATCATCAGTTAATCATTTAGAAATACATGCTTTAAGGATTGTGTCAGCCTATGGAATGTTTGCAAATTATTTGCTGTTCATAATTTGTTGTCTGCACTGAGAGTTTCATCATAGTAAAATATTGTAAGATACAACAATATTCTTCTCCGAAGTTTTGTGGTCCTTTCTGTATAATTTAAAATAGAATTAAATGAATTCTGTCTACTAGCTTAGAAAAAGAAATTTAAAATTTTAATGCTGAAAGTTGATTGCGGTTGCTGTCAGAATACTACTCAATTCAAAAACAAGCACATGTCTGGATAGATAATTCATGTATTAAATGTCCATCTTTCAAGCTATGTGTCAAGAACACCTAGGTCTACCATTGCATCGGTAACTATTGTTCAACACCATATACCGCATAACTGAAAATCAGTAAAAATCTAGATATATTTAAAGAGATTTTCTGAAGTAGTAAGGACTAAAGACTGAAATTTGCACACTGTGGGCTTAAAATCAGAATAGTCATGAGGATGTCATGATGAAAAAACACTTCTTGAGAAAGTGTTGGAGAAAGAGGATTATAGATCTCCAGATAAAAGAACTGTCCCTTGTTGTTGCCACTGAGTTCAGGAGAACCTGTGTATTTGTAAATATTTTGACTACTCCCTGAAATCCTCCTCTGCCAGAACACTACTTAAAGCATCCAGTTCTCATCTACAGATAAGACAGTCCCTGGTGTTTCAGTCATATCATCTGTCCTACACCGAATCTAATGTTTCCATAACCAGCTCGTCACCTAACTCATAGAAGGAAACCCACACTAGGAGAATGGGCAACAATGAAGCCTGTGAAACTTTTCAGAGATTAGCCCAAACACTGAAACGCTTGAGTGTCTATGTAAATTCTATAGCTCTGTTTTAGATTTTTTTCTTTTCTTTCATTTTGACTTTTTTGTCGTGGTAACTATAAAGTGTAAAAAAAACCCAAACAAACCCCAAAGCCAACTAAGGGAGAGAAGTAGCTGGGACAGGATTCAACACAAATATTCATGGAGAAATACCTTCATACAAATCTGTCCAAGACTTCCTCTGTGTGTGAACATTCTGATAAATCATTTATGTGGAGGTGTGATCATAAGAATCCGAAAAGATAAGAGACCTTCAAAGAGAATTTCAAGTTTTTATCTGATTTGACCACTAGCTGGATAAATTTTTTCTGTTAGTTGTTTGCACACCATAGAAGTAGCTCTTGTCTCACTAAAAATAATAAAAATTACGAATGTTAGTTAAACCAGAATTTTGCTCCAGTGACTTAACAGCATATGTGAACGTTCTCTATGTCCAGCCCCAAGAGGGTAGATGAGAGACATATTGCAAGTAACCAAAATGAGCTTGAAATTCAAAGTTCTTTGAATTTCATTAAAAATTCACAAATCAGTCTATTTTTCCAAAGAAATGGGACAGGTGTCAAGTAAAAATAGACTCCCTTGATGAACAAACATGGCTTAACTATCAAAAATGTAGGAACGAAACAGCAAAAAACCACCACACCAATATTAAATTCCGCAAAACCAAAATATGTACATTTTGCAAAGCGTTGTGTTTGATGAAGCCACAATTAAAATGTTACTCATTCTAACAATTTCTAGAAATTATTGGAAGAATTCATGTTCCAAATAACTGTAGGATATTAATTTTGACAAAAAGGCAGTTCCCTGTGCCACAGTTGAGATGCATTATATGGCAGTTTCTGAAAGACTGAACATTTATTATTTGGATCACATTAATTCTATCAGCAAAAGCAGATACTTTTTTTTTTTTTTTTCAGTCAAAATGGCACCTCTGCTAAGCATCCAGTTCTTTTTAACAGAACCTCTAGAACTGTGCTTAAGAAGAAAAATGTAACAAGTGCTACACACAGGTCTTGAAATACACTTCAGTACACCATTCTTCAACATGCTATCACAGAATTCTCTTGATAGGTGATTATAAGGGATATGTAATCTTAGAGCTATGCTTAGGAGGGAAAATGTCACTTGGCTGCCTGGAACATGAAAGAATGCTACAAATTAGATCAAGTCAAGTAGTACAAAAAGTCATTCATTAACATATGCACAAAAAGAAAGTACCAAGTTAGCACTATCATTATTCAAGGAGGTCAAAATTAGTCCTTCATGTACATTCAGTTCATCAGCAATTTATTTGCAAGAACTTCCGTGAATCCAAAAAAAAAAAATTAGGATTTTAGCACAAGAAACTATCTTGAAAAACTTTATGAAATGTGCATTTTATATTCAATAGCCAGACTTTCTTATTTTAATTCTTCCAAGGAGGATGTATTCTCTGCTAGCAGTTGAACAATCCCACAATGACAGTGATGGCCAACAGCTAGTCAATGATGTAAAATAAAGTCCTAATTCTTACCCACTATTACCTATCTTTACCTCAGTGTTCACTAGACATCATCTGTAATACGAACAGGTGATTTGGATATAATATGAAGGGAGGTTTGTTTGACTAAAATTCTTAGATGGTATTTGTGTGACTAGGAGATAAGAATTAGCACACTGGATTAAACTATTGATTCAACTAATTGATATCCCAGTTCCACAAGACATCAAAATGATTCTCAGTAATTGAGGAAAGGTTACTGCAGCTGAAGTTTTCCAGATAACTGGACAGCTTGTGCTTTGGTGTGCAAGTGTTTTTCCACTTTGAAATTTTTTCTGATGTGCCTAATACAAGCATGGAAGATGTCATGATCTGTAAGTCTTTTGTCTTTAAAGAATTCTACTAAATAAAGGCAAACAGATTTTGAAAATAACAAATCATATGTATAAAGCACAATCAATTTTTTAACAACAGACAAACACCAACAGATTCAAAAGGTAAATTAATGAGACAAAAGTGGCTACAATGAAACTATGTCATTTATGTTATATGAGTCTCCTGAAATGACTGTAGCCTACTTATCAGCCAGAAATAAGTCAGTAACAGATTAAAGACAACAAAGGTTGAGAAACATAGACTGACAGACAAAAAAGCTGTTCTAAATCAAACTGAGTTTGAATTAAAAAGGGAAAAGAAGGAAAGTAGTGGAGTAGGGGACAAAAAGGATATTTACACATTAATTGTATGTGGTGTGAGCCAATACTGTTAATTTGCTTACTAGTGGGTGAACGGAAGAGCAGAATCCTCAGACTATAATCTCCTTTTATAAACATGACATATTTATTTCACAAGGAGGGAGGGGAGGCATCTAAAGTGAAAATAGGCAGTACGAGTCAGTCCTACCAATATCTGTCTTGCAATAAGCCTTCAGACCCAGGAAAGGGAATATACAGAACTGGACAGTTTTACTTCAGAGCTTAGATGCCAGCTAAGCCACCAAAGCCTTCCATGCATGGATCATCCCCTCTGCCTTCAGTGGGGATGGAGACGGATTAGATGAATCAAATAAATATTCATGATCTACAGGCAAATAAGTAGTACAGAGGTGCTCTTGTTTTCCTCTGTTATCTTCACCTTTGTGAAAATGTTACTTCTCTAAGACGTTGCTTTCCTGAGGATAATAAGAACAGGATCCTCACAATACTGAAAATTCATGTCATTTAAGACTGATGCTAAAGATGGTCATGCAGTCAGCAAGACAAGCTAGCAAGTATATTAACACAGTGCCTTAAATTTCTGTTTGAGCAGGTTATTTATGGGCATTCCTCCACCTTCTGAAAATGAAAAGATAGTTGAAAAACCTGTGCAAGAGAAAGACTGAAGACAAAAAAACAACAAAAAAACCCCAATCTTCTATAAAATTTTTCAGTAGCTTTTCTTACATGAGGAAATTATCAGATTGGCTATTAGCACAGGGCACATTTAATCTAGAATTTATTTGCTAGGATGGGTATTGAGGCTGCATTATTCCACTTAGATGTTTTTTTGAGCTGTGGGTGTTCTGCATAATTAACAAAGACAAATATAATTTTTTTTACCAAGGTTTATTCCCATCTAGGCAATTGGATTTAGTCCATAACAGAGAAAATCAAATACAGGTTTAGGAAATGCCATTTTTTCTCAAATACAAGTTTGTCAACATATGGAATTTGTGTAGAAATATACTTAAATGGATATTTGTAGAGTGTTTGAACAAGGAAAGGTGGTACTTTTTTTTTTGTTTGGTCAAATGTATTACTTCTCAAAGCAAGTAGCTAATAGAGTTGGCAGAAGACAGAGAGTGTGCTAGCAGTCATTGAAGTGTGTAATAAAGACACCTTGGTCTCTACCACATCTTTCTCAATGTTACTTTATTCCAGGGTCTTTTGAAGGCAGAACTCCATCTCTTAATAGCGGGACACTGACTTCTAATATTTCTGAGAGGTAGTCAAATGGACAGAGCCTCTCAGAATGAAGCCAAGTGATTTTCATACAACTGGAACTGCCTCTGGTTGAAGTCAGATGTTCACCAAAACTGGAAATACATGCAGCTTTGGAAAAGAACATCGTAAATGTGTGTAAGACTTTGGTGTCCATATTCTGTTTATGAACAGATTATAAAAATTTGTCATACTAAGATATCGATGAACCCTGGAAGTGTATGAAATTTGTAAGCATCCTAGTTTTATTGTGAAGTGTATTGTTTGCCTAAGAATCTGCTTCTGGGCATACCGAGATCTTTTATAGTCTTTTGGCCTGCCTCACACAGTCCTGATCAAGATACAAAAAATGAAGATCATCTTTTCTGCTTATATCTCCCAAAATTCCCAGAGTATTTACTGGACTGGCATCTGAGGAAAGGCAGATGCGATAGCCATTTTTATATCCTACCGTGTGCCACAACATAGCATTAAAGGAGGATGTGGGATACATCCATTACTCCCCCTCTGTATGAACCCACTACAGCACATTAGCTGGTGCTAAAATCTTGACAGTGCTTGCTGTTGGGTGAAAACACTTTTGCTTCTTGTCAAAACGGTTTGTATATGAAGAAAAACAAAAAAAAGTGCTTTACAGTCATGGGGCTGAATATGATTTTTTAGCTTTAAATACAGAATCCTTTGCTATAGTCAGCTAGTAAAAGACTTCACCATTATACTCAAAAGACAGTTCTGCACATTGTTTCTGCAGTCATTCAGCATTTTGTTCTGCATGGTGGCACGGTGTTCATGCCAGCCGGGGACGGATTGTACCTGTTATCTAGACTTTTGTAGCACCTGGTGGGTTGGAGACACCCCCAGAAAGAGGTGAAAACTAAGTCTGAATTTGATCAAGATCAAGAGGCAGGTAAGCAAGTTTAACTCTCCAGGTCCTGTGCAAGTTTGCTTAAAAAAAGGATAGGGAATAAAAATAATTGGAATGAGGTGTGGGCAGCACCATCTGTTCCTCGTTTTAAATGAAAAAGAGAGATTCCCTGCTGTAGGCTCCAAGGAAAGGATGTGAGCCTCTACTTACAGAGGTGATTTCATTTTGTCGCTCTTAATAGAGAAAGAATCCCATTTGGCTCTGCACGATTCAAACCCCAGCCTTATCTTAGAATTTCCCATCACTTCAGCCTAAGTGACTCCCCGGTTGAGCATGCTGAATTCAGCATGGTATTGCCTGTGTTCCACTGTGAGACATGTACCTCTCCTGGCATAAAGGAACAGCTGCAGTACCCCACACAGTTCTGCCTTGTTCAGCACTGGGCACTGCAGTGCTTGGCATGACCATGCCCCCCCTATACCCTCTGGGATGCCACTCAAAATACTTGCTTTTGGGAAGCCATTGACTTAGGTTGTTCCCTACAGAAACCTGCTGGAGAGCACACAGCAGCCAGCTAGCAACGCTGAGTTGTAATTATACACAGCCCCTGCTGAAGCTCTGTGGGAAGTCTGTCTATCAGTCACTGAGTAACAGGAGGATGGAGGACTCACCTTTTCTCACTGAAGTGACACAATTAGATGTGCCTATCCATATCACCGGTTGCAGGACCAAGTTGATTAGGCAGTTAGAAATGCTTGCGTTTTGGTTTTTAGACATTCCCCTGTTGATGTAAACATCTGCTGCCCTCAGTTATGACAGCAGAAAAGTGGCTGTTACAAACCCAACCACGTAAATTCTCCACAGTTAAGCTGTCTGTGCCTCTAACCAGTTGCAAAATAACAGAGAGCTGCAGCAGATTTCTTACTGTTGTATGCCAACTACTGCTCAGCTGTACAGTTCCCACGTTTCCCTCTGCCCAGCTCAAGAGGACAAAGAGATAAAGAGAACAGTCTGCCCCAAACAACAGCAGTGATAACATTCACTACTATATCCACAATGCCGAAAAATGAAGGTTTTCATAGAGAGCTGCTGCATGCCACTTAAATTAGTTACCAATCCGGTTAGTTAACAAATGTTCAGTATTTCATTAGTTCCCTTGACAGCTGCTCCAGGGGAAAAAAATTCCTTTGAGGGTGACACAATGAAGCTGGCATTTCTGTTCATTCCACTACATGCTACCAAAGGGCTCAAAAATACCCAAACTCTTGCCAGAATTAAGTCTGATATCCCTGTTTTTTGTCTGAAGAGAGGGAAAGGCTCCACAGAGAGGGTCAGAAATTGTTAACCTCTATCGTTAGAGTTCGTTAGGTATCAGCAGCAAGCATGTCCCCCAGAAGTCAGAGCACGTTTTACTGTATGCCAGGATATCATTGTAAATTTTATTTAAGCTTCAGCTAATAAAAGAAACATGCACAGCTTCCAAGAGGGAGAAGATAGAACTCAATTTTCACATATGATGCTACACTAAGTTTTCAAAAACAAAACAATCTGCTCCTTCTCCTGGTATCTAACATGCAGCACAAAAGAATAAAACAGGGGCTAGTCTGAACTACTTGAATAATCTGATATTAACTAGTAGATTTCCATTTTTGAGGTGCAACAGTTTCCCTTACAAGTCCATTATTTTTCACTCCATTTTTCAGTTTGTGTGTCTAGGATTTGAAGAATCAGATAAATTATTTTATGTGCTTTTCCCCTTCAATAGCATTCTTCTAATTTCTTTATGGTTCCTTGATAAGTAAAAGAAACTTTAATGTTATTAAAACCTTAAAAGCCTTGCATTTTTACAATAATGTTTCCTTTTATTTATTGTAAATTATATTCTATCTTCAGTCAAAAGTCATTATTACATAGCTACACATCCTTTTGAGTTGAACAAATGATGAGAAATGTCCTTCATATATACCTTTAACCTGCTGCTATTCAGGTCAGTGCCCCTGAAATTTATTGGCCTCTAAAGTAAACAAAATGGTGAAGGTAGGCTTAGAAAAATACATTTATTTTAATATTTAAGAAAATATTCTCCCAGTAGTCTAGGCTTCCTCTTTAATGTTACAATCACAGTAACTGTCTGTTTTAAAGGACCATGTTCCGCATTTGGACTCTTTCAGGGATATAGCAAGAGAGAGAGAAAAGGTATGTATATTTACTGAAAGTAAAGGAATTATACATATGCTGTATACTCTTACCTATAGGCTTGATATAAGTCTTTCTGAAGCCGGTATGAGACTTTCAGTTGACTTGATGGTAGCTGCATTGAAGGCAACCCGAAAACCCCAGCCCTTAACAACCACTGATGTCATGACCAGGGCTGATGCTGTATGGTTTGGGTTTTGGTTTTTTTTTCCTATATGAGACAATAAATGTTTCAGTAAGTCTATTTTCATTATAGCAATCTATGACTAAATGACTCAGCTCAAGAAGTTATCTTGTATCAGCAGAATGATGGTCGCTGTCTATGCTCACTTATGTGGCAGTCATGAGATAAATTTGGCTTCGATAAAATTTTCTGAAGCCTGAATTGAAGACAGAGCAGTTAGACAAGTTATTAGATAACATCACAATCATATATTAGATTACATGAAAGAAAGACCATCAGGTTTATATTGAATTTTCTCCCTCCTTTTGCATGAGCATGACCAAAGGGAAAACAAAAGGGTGGGAGAAGGACAAGTACATCGGTCACTGAAAACGACCTCAGTGTGTTATAAAGACAGGATATTTGAAGGCTTGTAGAGAAAAAAATAAATTCACACAGGCTTTATGTAGAGCTAAATTTTAAAATTTTAGAGCATTGTTTTTGGAGATTCAGATAACAACCTCTTTTTAAAATTAATGATTAACTAAAAGATGGGAAAAAATCACAGGAGTGCCTGTGACAACACTGAAGAGAGAAATTTTTCGTTTCCTAATGCTGTAGACTATACATATACAGCAAAACTGAGTTGTGATTACAACACAGGCAGTACTCTCACTTTAACTTTATTCTTACTATTAAAACATAATGAAAGCAAGAAGTTAAGGAGAAATAACTTGGATTCTTGTACCAAAGTCTTAGATTCGTGCCTCCAGCATGAATGCTACCTGCATTAGCTAAAGTAAAGCAATTCTGCATGGACATGTCCTCTGAGCCTCACTCAGCAAAATGGAAACTAAACAGCACTGAATTCATGTAGTTTTGATGATGGCAGCAGACACAGAGAAACAGTGCAAGGAAGAGGCTCAGATTTAGTTCTTGGAAGATTTTCTCCTGATGTTCATACCGTAAGTGCCAGTAACACCATCATGAAAATATTATTGCCCAGCTGGTGGCATTCTCATTGGTGATGTGCTTCCATCTTGTTTTTAGGTTATGATCAGACATATTGAAATTGGTAAAGCTGAATTAAAAGACACAGTCAAAGAGTAAGGTAACAATTAAAATATGGAAAGTCAGCACTAACATAGAAGTATATATTAAATTTCACTAAGAACACAAAGAACAGTAAAAATAATCATCACTATCCCAAACAAGAAACAAAGAGATGACCCAAATGTATATGTATCTCTATACAGAGAGGGGGACTGAGATGGACAGATGCATAAGGAGGATATAAAAAAAATATGCACCAACAAACCTGAAGCATTTAAGTGGGTGTCAATGGAATAATGTTCAGCAAGTGGGATTCTTTACCTTCCTTCATGGTGAATGCCTTGGAGTTCATATGTTGGCTGGTATCAATGTCACAAACTAAATGATTAAGCCATTACAAAGTGGACAATGTTGCTGGGGACATTGATTAACAGGGAGATGACCTACATTAATTTAAAATAAGAGAAACTCTAAAGGAAAACAAGAGGAAAGATTGGCAATCTAGAAATAAAGTGCTGAGAAATGACTGAAGGACTGGTATTATTTTGTAAGAAGGCTGTAAGTGTGGCCTTGTAACCATGTGCAAATATGAAAATGAGAAAAAAAGGCACAGAGGAAGGGAAACACTGTTTTCCTGGAGAACAGGATTCTCAAGGTTTGCACTGTATGCCAGCCACACAATTCACATAAGCAAACTGAATGTAATCTGGAAATCAGAAGACTCCTGCCGTTAATATTTCCTTGAACCACTGCAAAGATTCTGTACAAACTTCCACAGAAGATGTCACATACAGGAAAATCCTCTCTCCATCTCATTGTTAAGGACTGGCTTAATAGAGGAAACCTTTTTTGACTCTGTAACACAATTGCTGTATGTTCATGAAGATTCATCTCTCAGATCTGGGAAATGAGGAATGTACTGTTTGCCTAATTAATACAATAGATGGGAGAGGGTTATTAAACGTATTCACATTCCTAAGTAGTCTGAGATCATTAGATGGCTGTCAAAACACAGATGAAAGGTGTCGTTCTGCACGTAAAAGCATGTGGGCATTATTGAAAGAATAATCTTTATTATGGACAGCATCTATGAGAATGGTTTGTACATAAAAAAACCCAACCCAAACCATAGAACTCGTAATATTAATGCAATGCTGCATGTTGGTTTCCTCTGCTTAAGACTTCATTTTCATGAATATGTAAATTTCATTAACCACTATTCAGACCATAGCATTTTGGTGGTGGGGAGGGGAGAGAGAGTAGGGAGAGGGGAGCCCCACGTGTAAACCTTCCAGCTGCCCTGCTGTGTGCACAGAGGGGTGGGATGAGGTCAGTGATTATTTACACAAGAAGAAAAAGTGGAGGAAATACTGGATCAGCAGGTGATTAAAGGACACAAAGAAAAACAGGGTAACAGCACTAGAATCATTGTACATGTGTCAATAGCAAATTATGCCTGCAGAGAAAAAGCCAAAACATTTATCCTGAATTAAACCCAACCAGAGTGAGGTTTATATTAAATGTTGAAATCTGTTCTTTTCAAAGGAAATATTAAAACAATAACTTTGCTTGCAAATCAAGAAAGGGTCTCCTCCCTTGCCTGGTCAAGTTATTACTGTAAAGCTATTTTCCAGAATTCAGGATTAAAATTCTTTTTATCCTTGCCCAGATCTCATCTGCAGTACATTTAACAGAATAAGATATTAAAAGTGACTAACTAACAATTAGGCTTCTGCTTCTGAACAGTGAACTCTTTGAATATGCAAGGAATGTTTTGGGGATGCTCTGTCTTGTGAGATGAAAATTTTAAAAAAGAAATGTTTCTCCAAAGGAAAACACAAGAAAATCATTCAGGTAGTAGAAAAAGATGTTTAAACTTCAACCGTACAGAGGAAAGATGATGTTTTCTACAGAATGTCAGAAGCAGCATCCTTGCAAAATTAGATTGGAACACTGAATTGTATGCAACCTAATTATATTAACAATGTTACAAAAATCCAGAAGCATAACAGCTGTTTCATATCTGAGCTGTGGCAAACAGAGCCTCAGCAATCTCTGCCTGAACCATGCAAATACCAGAAGAAATTGAAAGCTGATTCAGATGTTTATATGGTAAATACACCAATAAAGTAAAAAATACAGATCCATTTGGCCACTCTTCCCTCCCTCATTAAATATACAGTAAAAAATAAATGAGTATGCCCTTTCCCTGATGCACTGCTTCTCACAAACAAAACCATCTCCACTTGCACCCAGAGCACTGTGCTGATGTCAGCCACAGGCTCTTATGATAAATAGGAGCTACTAACAGCTAGCCTGGGATTTAAAGTAGTAGGCAGTACAGAGCCAGCCTACACCAGCCTGACTAGAACAGCATTTCTCCACCCAGCCAGTGCTGTTACTAGGATTACCTACACAGTTACCCAGCCATACTGGCAGAAGCTGTGGCACAGCAGTGTTTCTGAACATTTACCAAAAGTTTACCATGTTGACAGGAAAGATTTGATCAAACAAACGTTCTACATCTTCCATGGATAAAACATGAGCCTTCCTCTCCTCCTCCAGCCTCCTGTTAAATTCAGTTCAGTAGAAAATTACAAAATCACAATGTGTCAAAGTATTTCACCTTCCCAGCTTCCTAAAGGAAATACTTAGGAGTTTCCAAGCTCACCATTAAATGCTAGTATGGGTGAATGAGAGCTAGAAATTTGGGAGCAGTGATGGAGACCAGAACTTCCAGAGCTTGGGTTTGCGTGTAACTGAGCTTGCAAGGCAGCGAGTTGCCAGACTCAGAGCTTGGAGGGGAACACTCCCCAGCTCTCCCAAGGGAGCTCCGTTTCCTGACTGACCCACCTTACCCACCTCCAGAAAATTAGATGATTACAGGAAAACAGAAATTATTACACAGAGATCCTATGCTGAATTGCTACAACTACTCAAGGAAGAATTGTTTTTTACTACTGAAGTTACTGATTTAATCCTGTGCATTTTTTTTAATCACAGGGAAAAACTGAAGGCCCTAGATTAATAAAAAAGAATTATTTTTCCTTTGTGAATTTTATGTATATCCATAGTACAACTGAATATCTACTCACCTTTACAACTGCATTGAAAAATCTTGTTTTTCTTTACTGATTTATATACACAAAATACCCTGCCCTGCTTCTTTACTTCTCTGGATTTCCCACTTCTGATCAGTCTAATCTATATACTATACTTGAGCTGAAAGCCCTGCAGAAAAGGAAAGAGATCATCTTTCACAAATGTATTTTGACGTTTAATAAACAGTTTTATTCCTTTTCTATAGCTGCTGGTAAATATGGTACCCAACAAAAAATTACACGGCTTTTAAGTTTTCCACTGACTAATTTTTACAACTTGCAGAAGCAAGTTTAATCTTGATTAAATGAAGTGTGCTTAAGTATATTTAAGATACAATCACCTAAGACTGATTAGGCAAGAAAAAATACTGAGGGGAGGGATTGTCTCACTTTGAATCTTTTTTTTTTTTCTTTTCAATTAAGAATGCTTTCAATACCATATAAACACCTATCTTTTCACAGAAATCAAAAATCAGAAAATAGAAAACAAGACTTACTCAAAAGGAAACCCAGCCCAGATTTCTAATAAACATGACAGGTAGTTATAAGAAGCTTAAGTCTCAAATTTATGCACAGAACAAGTGTCCTCGATCAAAGTTTCCAACATCCTCTCCACAAAAATTGGCAGTTCCACCATCCATTTGTGGTGACAACCTTAAGCTTACCTATAATTAATATAAATCAAGTACATTCTCAATGCTTTTTCCCAGGTATCATTCATTCTTTATCATATATTACTTGCTTCCCTGGGACTCTTTTAAGTTCAGTCCCATGCTCTAGTCCTGTTCCATGCCAGGAACAGACACTAACCAGCAGTGATCACTTCAAATTATTATTCCTCAGCCACAGTTTGCTCTTAAACTGGCCTGAGCACACCTCTAGACTCTGGAGATCTCAAAGAGGAGTACTGGAGTCCTGGACACAGAAGACGTGTTGTGAAGCCCACACTAGATCTTCTTTAGGTACAAAGGAATTGAACACCTTTGTGTGTATCCCTGCCATGAAAAAGGAAAGACATCCATGCACAGAAAGTAAATGCATATAGCATGTTTGCAAAGCTATAGAAACCACTGAACACAAATGAAAAAAAAAAAAAAACAACAAACCACCCTACATATATCATAACCACTTACTAGAGAGATTAGACCCAGAGTTTTTTCCTTCTCTCCAGTACTTTACTGATGAGCTCATGCAGACACTTTACACGCTCAGGGCTGGAGATCCAATTCTACAAGATCCTACCCCACTAAGTTACATGTAGCATTGATAAGCTGGATATTCATCTTTCTCTATATATCCCAAAATATTTCAGGAAGGGTATTTCCAATCAATGGTCTCCTTTCCCATTCTTACACAAATTCTCTATTCCCAAAAAGCCCCTAGAACTAATCTTAACTACTCACAGATGTCTCTGTTTAATGTGGGGGCATGTGATACCACTTAAGGTGATGTTAACATTTCAAAAACAGCATGACAAAGTCAATAGTTTGGAGGTCTAATGAAATAACAACTCCTGCCCCTTTCATCTATTACTGTCTCTTGTTGCTTTGGCAATGCTATCATCTCTTGATCATGGCCCATAGCAAGGATCACCTGCCCAGACAGTAATCAGTCAGTGACTACTGCAGTACCTGGGTAAATCCTAAATAAATTGCTAAACCATAGCAGGACAGAATGCTCCTTCCTGCCAGGCAGCACCACATTGACTCTTCCTGCAGCTTCTTCATACAGTAAACCCTACATGCTACAGAATGATGTAATGCAATTTCACACTTCATGCAATGCCGTAACTAAGATTAAAACACGTAGTTGCTAACTGGCTCTTGCTTCTGAAAAGAAACAATCACCCTGGAGTGATAACTGGCTTGGGGACAACCATCTTCCCCATCTCTCTGAGGGATATTATGGTATAATTGCTATACCACACTCATAAGACTGTTGCAACTCTATGAGTAGAAAAAAGTGCTGGTTTTGCAGGGCTAGAAGAGACTCATCCTATGTTGAAGAGGTACAGAACTTAAAAAGCACCGAAGTAATAAGCACACATACTCAAGTAGGTCAGAGGTTCTCCTGCGTAAGGAGATAAAAATGCCTACTAGAAAATTTTACTATTAATAAATAAATATTAAAAAAAAAAAAATCAATTCTGCTCCACCTTAGGCAAATACTTGTGCTGTTTCTAGACATAATGGCTGGCCTAGATACCTAGATATTCACACTTTTCCAGAGACATTTTAATGCCATTATTTGTAAACATTTCTGAACAAATTTGCAAAGTGGTGCAAAGAAGTACATGATTAGTATATTACCTAAAGCATCTTCATGGCAAAAAAAAAAAAAAAAACAAAACAAAACACAGGCTTTCCTCTACTACTTCTTCAAGTGATCTTCATGTTTGCCTAGACACTGCAGGAAAATAGTATCTTCTCACTTCTGCATACCCCTCAGTATAACTGTTGTGGCACAGACAAGAGATGCTTTTTCTGGTGAGCATTTTCAGTGTCAAATCATTGATACAGCCAGACAGTTGATAGTGCAGCACTTTCAAAGCACATTCTTTCCCATTACTTAAAATATACATTAATTAGTGATTATTAGTATTACTTACAGTATATTATAGACAGTTATCTTTTTAGGCAATGGTTAGTAGCAACATTACATTCATTCTGTTTTGTTCTTTTTAATTACTACTGTTGCAGTTTCATAACCAGATGCTGCCCTTAGACGTTGCGCTTCCTGAAAGGTGATGCATAAACCATGTTACTCCATAAGCAGCCCTTCCCCCTGTAAAAAGATTCTAGAAACAGGGGAGCTGCCCAGGGCAACAGAGATGAGAGCAGCTTCCTTGGATCCAAATATTCTGCTGGCCTCATCGCTTTGGGCTGCAGTTGATATGCACAAGGGGAAAGGATGCCATTTACTACTCTTTTAAGTTTCAATCTGGATACTTGCTTGTGTTTCTGTAACTCCCACCCACTAAGCAGGAATTATTCACAAGTCATATGGCTGTGAAGATTCCAGGAAGAAACCTCACTCCTCCATCCTAACCTTCATGGCTGAGCTAGGCATGAGACACATCAGCCCAAAGTTAACTAGTAATTATTATGTACAAGAACTTTAAAAGTTCCCTTTTCCAGAGTGAATACTGGCAGCATGAACTGCACCATGAGACGGTTTTGTTCAGAGGCTGGCACAACACTGCTACAGTGACTCACATCTCCTGGGAGCTCTCCTGCTAAGTAGCAGAACAGTAGCATCAGACAGAGGAGTGCAGCTTACAGGCACAGACTGCATCCTGTTCCAGTGCCTGCTGTTTGGGCTACATTACTTTAAATATAAAACAGTTTTCTTCACAGAGTTTACAGATCACATCTAAAATAAGATCCCCATTTCACATCTAAAATAAATTTCTAGATGCTTTCCTAAATCTCTTTAAAACAATAACATACATAATTCTGAAATATCCACAATTCCAGAACAGAAAAATGAAGGCATCCTGAAATTAGACTTAGTTCTATCCCACAGCATCAGTAAAGGTAAACAGCACACAAAACAACTTGCAACTTGACTATTCTAGCTTTCCAAACACTTCTCTATCTATATGGCCAAAAACATGTCACAAACCTGACTTTTAAAAAAAAAAAAATTCTTGGCTTGGCTGTATGGGAGTTTAATAAGTAATGTAAATTGGGCAGGCAAGTGACCTTGAGCTGAGTTCCTCTGAGAGAAGCTGTAGCAGTGCTATATAGGAAGAAAAATTGTTCTTGGTCAGGGAAAAGGTACAAATAGTTTGCAAGAAAATGGGGCATTTAGAGCCACTGTGAATGGAACCAGATCTGATTGATCCAGGTAGGATCCAGCTTATCCAGTAGCTTAACAATGCCAAGAATCCACAGAAATATCAAAAAACTTATCATCACTAAAATCAAATGACTAGTGGAAACAGAAATATTAATCAATAAGGCTGATTCCTGAATAAAAGTCACTGGCTTTTTATATGGACACTCTCTCATCTTTCTGCCCATTTGAGTTTCTGATAAATTAAAATTGTGACCCAAAAAGATATGTCTCATACCTGCAGTGTCCAGAGGTGTCCCAGTACTCTCCTGAATTTAGCTGCCCTTTCAAGGTCCCTGAAGGAAAGGAAAAAAAAAAAAAAAGAGAGAGAGAAAAAAATGTGTAAAAATGAACTGGAGCATGATTCTGAAAAAATTTTGAGTGGTTGGCTTCAGGGCACCCCATATGGTCTGTGATGGATGGAGGAAAAGAGGTGCATTTTTAAAAGAGTTCTACAACATTCCTTCCTTCAGCAGGCAAGGATAGTCAGTGATGTCATTGAGAAGTAGTAAGGCAGCAGAGCAACATCATGAGCCATATCATGTATTTTCCATGCTAGTCAACAAAATAAACATAGGACCAACTTCAATCCAAAATTCACTGTGGTGTAGCTATGTCACAGGCCATTTAGATAACATTTTTGGAACAGTATGATGTCTTGCTGGATCCTCTTCATCAGTGCTATGGGGTCAGATAAGAGTCCAAGATCCAGACTGAATATAACAACTGGGCTAACAGTAGCCAAGGGCTGTGCCTCAGAGTGCTATGCAAGATTTCCTGGCTTTGAACCAAGATTACCATAATCAATGGAGTTAGAAAAACTCAGTATTTTTACTCTGATTACCAGTTCTACCCAACAGATCTTACTGGTGGTTGCAGTGTTGATGGTACATCACAAGTTTATACCATGATATCCCATCAGTGGTTACTCAAATCACTATTAGGTCTCATAGAAGATGATTTCTTTCTGAGCGGGGCATTGACATTTCTTTGTTAAAGACTCACACCCTTAGGGGACTTTCTATCACCATTGCTATTAACAGTGATCTGGATCTAAATACTGCATAGTATTATCTGCATCCAGATGGCATAAAAATGGAAATTTCCGTAAGATTCAGTCTTGACCTTTGGATGAAAACCATTCTTTCCCTAGTTACTGCCTGAGGTACTCTGAGGTGTTTCTCTTCAAGCATAAAAGCAAAATGGTGATTTATGATTAACATAAGAGAAAAATAGCTTGTCCACAAGCTTTTGACAGGGCAAGTCTATTTCTATGCCATTGTTCTAATAAATCACGATGTTACTGCTTACTCATCCTTTCATGGGTAATGTATCTGGGTGTTACTCCTGCACTCATGTTTCATTCTCCTCTCTCTAATTTTTTCTTTATATATATGTATATACAAGTGTGTAATGTATATTTCATATGAAACATTCTATACATTGTACAGTTCTAAAATGCAGTAGTAAAGCTAAGCCCTTTTGTGTTTAAAATATTTCATTTTTGATTTAGAGGTAAAGCTTCTGTTGCACACTTAGAACAATTTGCTAGGAAGGTAAAACTCATCTTTCTTTGAAATGGCAGTACAAAGCATATGTGTCACTTCATTACTACTTCAATACTCTTTTCTGAGGGCTAACTAGTAGCACAGGTTTTACATCAGTTCTCTGCACAAGGTAAAACTGGCAAAGACCTCTTACAAATGCAGGTATGCCTTTCTTGTAACCCCCAGTCTTGCTGTCTCAGGCAGTGCTTTAATTTCCCTGGTGGGCTGAGTTGCAAGTGAATTTAGCTTGAAAGAGTGACTAAGAGAATATAAATATGAATAAGGTCATATTTTTTTGGTAAGTGGAGCCATCTGTTGCCACATCTAGAAAAATACGTGCTTGTATGGAAGTCTATTGATTATGTTATAAAAAGGATTCTCATCCACTACTTCTGGTGACGCTATAATTTAATACATTCATTGACTGCATTGGATTTGGAGTGGTTAGAATTTTTTTGGAAGGGCCTACCACTGCACATCATGATCTTGTTCCACCTCCCACTGAAATTTCTGCAAGTCTTTTCTTAGGTTCCATCAGTTGTACTTCAGTCCAAATTAAGGTACAAAATTATATTCCATCACAAGGAAAACTCCTACTGAATGTATTCAATAGTTTTCCCTGCAAGAAGACCACAGGGCCACTCTTATGCTGAGGTTGCCACTGTTGTAGATGTATCAAAGTTAGGTGTATGCCATTAGTTGTATCTGCAGGCATGATACAAGACTCAGTATGCACCATGTACAATATGAGTCAAAATCTGAAGGTCTTCCTCAAGATAAATAGAACAATTTTAATGCATTTTTTGAGTACGGTAACCATCTAGCTTTTGCAATTTATCCTTAGCAAAATAATAAAGTACATGCTAAAATCCTGAAGCCTGCTCTTATAGTTAAATATTTAATTTTGCCTTATTCGGCAGAAAGTGTATGCTTTAATATTTTGTTGAAGTCACAAAACCTGGAGACAGAGATCATCTAACTAAAGAAAATATCATGTTTTTATTACTGCAGGTACCTTGCACATGTAATTGTATATGAAGTCTTAATAACAACCACTGTATGGTGAAATAACTATTTTTTTCTATTGAAGCCATTACAAGTCTCCATTTACTAAAGTAAATTTTAAAGCATAAAAATATGGCCAGTTATATTTGAGCTACTTCCATTGTACAGCAGTCCATGCTCGTTGTTTTCTATCCATTGTTTTCATTTAGGTCCAAGCCATTTATATCTCATTTAATTTTCTTACTAGTAAATTTTGTCAAACATCATCTTTCATTTGATATCATCATGATATCGTCGTGGCTCTATGACTGTGATTATCTATCAGTAATAACAAAATTTTGATTAATCATTGTAGGAAAGAGAAACACATTCAAATATAAATTGTGTTCTGACGTCCTCATTTTATTGAAGAGAAGGATGTGAATTCAATTCAATGTATTTAGGCCATTTATCTAGCTAATGTGATTCTTAAAGATAATTTTGTGTATGTGATAATATATAATCAATATAGCCTGCAAAAGCGAGTCGAAGCTCTATACAACACAATCCAGGAGGTCACAGGGATATGCAAGTGTTCATTTGATTTGGTTTAGCTTTTAATGATGTGCTTCAGTACGTCTGCACAGAGTTATCTTGAAATTGACTTCACGAAAAAAAAGTTGTTTTCAGAGCACTGAAAATAACATCAATGACTTTTGTTAGATTCAGGAGTTGCTGTGTTTCACTTAAACTTGTTTTAATTGGGCAGTTGGATAAGAAAAAGAAACTGAAACAAGCCACATCCATTGTTCCTAGGACAATGCATAATATTTAGTACATGAGTTTTCAAAAACCTAGATGCAACAGAGTTTGGAAAAAAAAAAAAAAAGAAAGAAAGAAATTCTTGTTTCCTGTTTTAGAAACAGGGAAAGAGAGCTTACACTTCAATCTCATACGAAGAGTTAGTAAGAAATCTGGAGATTTACTATCAAGCTCAAGACTAGGCTATCTACTAAGTGATTCTTGCAAGAGCTAGATGGTTCTTCCCTGCAGGTCTACAGTTTTACAGTGGGTTGCTAAGCTGACCCGTATAAACACATCAGCCTTGTTCCTCTCCTCTTCATATCATGGCACCAGTTTAGAACCTCACTCTCACTCACTGCTGAAAAATAAAGTGCCTTTTGTAAGCCAAATTTTGGGTAGAACCAAAATTTGACAGAAATTAAGTACCTGTCGGATTACAAATCCAGGCAACACGTTCTGCTTGGCCATATTAAATACAAACATTTGCCAAAAGGGTGGAGTAGACTGATATAGTGTCAAGCTCATTAATGTTGGAGGAGCACTGAAGATGGATATCATCATGTTCAACCTTGTATTAGCAGGATCCATTATTCAATAAATTATTAAATTAATAGACAGATGGTAACAATGGGTGCATGTTCTCATTTAATTAATTAATGAGAAGGAATTCAAGGATGGTCATCTTATGTCTATAGATTTAATAATTTATAGAATAATATTTTATTGATTCCCCACTATTTCTACAGGAGATAGAATTCTATTTCAATAACCATCCATTCTTGTCGGAAGCTGTTATTATCAGGCAGTCTGGTGGCTATACATGCACTAATTGCAAGATGGACTACTCTTTCTGCAACTCCATTCTGAATGGTGGGACTGGAATGGATTACAAAGGGGGGGGGGGGGGGGGGGGGTGGGATAAAACCCCACCAAACAAAAACAAACCACCCAATACTGAAATAGTCTTACAGCAGCACAGTCACAAAATTGACCTCTAAAGAAATGAATGGATAAGGGGAGCAAACGGTGTTACATTTCATTAGCTTGAACAGAACTCATTTGGCTCTTGTTGAGCTTTTCTAATTGAATAAAGTGCAGATTTTTTTAAAAATATTTTTATAGGCATTATTAAAAGTAGAATGAAAGCTCTTTTCTAATTAAAGATATTCTCTTTATATTCAATCCTGTAGCTTACATTGCAATATATTTTAATACAGCATCAAATACACAAATTGGGAAATTATTCATATATAATAGCCATTTTCCTACTTATTTTTATTATTCAAGTTATGATAACTTCTGTGAAGACAAATGACACTTCTCCCATCTTTCACTTTACAGAGAAATTTGAAAAGTTAGTTAAAATTTATGACTACGTTTTTGATTTAATTATACATTTTTGCTGA
This sequence comes from Todiramphus chloris collaris, assembly GCA_025345505.1. Lineage (NCBI taxonomy): Eukaryota > Metazoa > Chordata > Aves > Coraciiformes > Alcedinidae > Todiramphus > Todiramphus chloris. The sequence continues at coordinate 30,967,873 of JANVCC010000017.1, forward strand.
ACTGTTTTGGGCTGTATAAAGTGACAAGATTTTGCTGGTTACCACTTTCAGGCAACTTTTGTGAATCTGTAGGGACAAGAGAGAAACGAATCAAATAGTTGAGTTTTTGTCCAAAGATACAGTACATCCAGAAATAACATTCAAAGCATGTCTCTGAAGTGAGGTTTCCTCAGAAAGAGGATCCCAACTCATTTTGAAACTTTCAAAAAATAAATCATTTCCTCAAAGAAAGGAGGAAGGATGTCTCACTCGTGTATAATGTTTGGGGGACAGGTGTGGTGATAACACTGAAAGAGAAGCACTGCACAGCTAAGGGATACTGAATGAGACATTGTAGTTTAGACTGACTATTATTCCCTTTGATGAGTTTAATGAAAACTTTGGTGGATTTTATAATGAACTTAAGTCCTGGCCTAAATAATTTGGAGTGTGGTCTCTTAACAGGCAGACTCGGGTCCTAAGAAATGCAGGCAAGTTAGAAAGCAGCCAACAACAAAAGCAGCAACTTTGGTATGTTTCTTCTTACTGCAACTCCTTTCTGAACAACATACCCTGCTACAGCTGTAGTAGCTGCAGAAAACTCCACAAATAGAGCAGTTAAAAGCTCCACAGTACAATCAAAACTCTCCAGACTCATGGAAGGAAAGTGAGAGATTTAAATGCTGCTTCTCTCTTCATCTGCCATCACGGGTGAACACAGAAAAGAAAAAGGAGGGGTGATATTTCTGACAGTAGTTGAGTCTGAAGCACTTCGTGATTTTAATAGTCTTCAGTTAACTTGGCAGAAGAAGCTGTATTGAAATGGTATTACAGAAATTTGAAGAGAACTGCATTTCATGTAAAAGGGAAGGTGAGAGACATGTTTTTAAATGGAAAATACAAAGCGTACAGAAGCCTATCTTGTAATTTTGCTGGTTTTAACTGAGTTCTTTACAAGAAATTCAGCTGCTGTTGGGATGGATCAGGGATAAAAACCCTCAGATGTGCTGAAAGACCCAGAATTAGGTTTTGTCACAGACAGCTGAAATTAGTTTTGTAATAGCAGTCATTTAAAGAAAACTGAAATTTCTGTATTAGTCTAGTCACAGTGCTCTGACACAATGTTTTGACACTGTCACAGTGATGGAAAACTCAAAATAGTGCAGGTAAATATCCTAAGAAAGACAGACATTGAGAGTTTTTGCCAAAAAGTCAGCTTTTGCAAAAAACCCACAACTCTATCTCATTGCCTACAAATGGTGATCACAAAGCTGGTGATCACTGTCAAACAAGAGAAGCTAAGGCAATACTACACATTCAGGGAAAAACCCAACCACCATACAACAACTGCAATAAATAAGAAAGCTTTTCAACAGGTCAAGAAATAAGACAGCATGTAAACAATTGTCCAAGTGGACAAGGTAAGTGGAGACTTATACAAGAGCTGTCCATAGGAGCAAAGAAAATGGCTCAGTAGAAGTAGAATGATTAACAAATAAGGCCTCCAATAATTTTAAATCAAGAAGGTTTCCAATGCAGTTCACATGGCAAAAGAAAAAGTGTTTGAAAAATACTTCCCACCTATGGGTAAGAAGGAATGAGGGAGATGACCTTACCTCCATGAATCAGCAGGTGAACAAAGCAGAAGAACATATAAGAAACACCATCCCACTCCCCTAGACAAAACCAGAAGTGAGTACATCCAATATTTGGCTAAACAGTTTAATGTCTTCTATTTCAGCAGAGGAGTTAAGCATTGACAGGAAGGCTACCCAAAACCCATGAGAATTTTAAGGTCCTGTTTCCCATAACTGTGAAGCCTGCTGCATAACAGAGGACAGAGATGGGAATGCCCAGCTTTCCAGGTCACAAGGAGAATTCTTTTATACTGAATGTCCTAAATAAGGGGAAAAGTAAGTAAAGGGAAAAGTAAGTAAAAATTTGATCATATAGTGGCTTGACAGTTTCCACCTCAGACTTTATCAACAATTTTAGTGCTTTTTACTTAGCTTGATTTTTACTCACATTTGATTTTATTGAGAGACAGCTAACTGTTGTTGAAAAGTATACTGAAGAATACATCCTAAGTTTAGAAAGATATGAAATGGATTTGTAAGGATTTTGTGTTAAGCAAAAGATCACCAACACTGGAAGCATCAGGAAAAAAAAAACCCAACAATAAAAAAACAAAACAAAACCATACCAACACAACAACAACAACAAAATAAATAAAAAAATAAAATAGCAATAAAATAAACCCAACCAACCAAGCAAAACCAATTAAAAAACCAACAGCAAAAATAATACAGACACACACACAAAGTGAAGAAAAAAAAAAATCTACAAAAATAGGTGTAGACTTATTGCTACTATTGATTGAGAATAAAACCCAACACACACACGTCCCCCATAGCTCTCAACTCCTCCATCTGCAAAGGAAAAAAAAAGCAGCAAAACTAAGCAACAGGTGAAAAGAAAAACTGCTCAACCAGTTGTCCAAATAAACAGCTCCAGAGTTTCCCTGGAGTAATATTGTCCCTCTTTGACAAGATGTAGATGCTAGAAAGAAATTAAAAAAATCTGCATCTCAGATCTACTTTCACTATAATTTCTACAACTTATCTCCACCATGTCTGACCACAGCACACAATTTAATGGGAGTGAATTTATGCTGAATGAAGGTTTAGACATGTCACCACAGTTATCCACTGTTACTCATCTGAAGTATTGACAGAAAACAGTTTCAAAATGTATAAGAGTTTTGTAAAAAGGCTGCAGAAAGTACCATATATATTTAGGTCACACAATTGCAGAGAAATAATAAAGTGCAGATTGGCCTCTGCTGACATTCTCTTTCCCAATATTCCTGTGTTAGAAGTTCACATCACAGTCCCTAAAGATATGAAATATAAAATACCTAGAAAAAAAATCCTGGTTGGATTGGGGTGCCAGAAGTTCTAAGCAGCACTATAAAAAGTAACATTCATAAACACAAGTGGACATAAAAGAGAAAGCCTGTAGGAGTTGCGAGATTTTCATCCCAGCCCTACAGTGGCAAAAAGACATTTTTTCCAAATCCAGCAACAGATGAAAACGGACAAAGAGCTGACTTGTCCTAGGTGAACAGCAATCACAGCAGGCTGGGCCAGATGAATTCCAAGACACTCTAAATAATATTCTTAATGTTTCTTGTCAGTACAGTAGGTATTATTTTAAGAGAGACTCACAAGCCTGCAAAAGCACAGAGAATCACAGAAAATAATGAAACTTTCATCATGAGTTTGACAAATACAGAGGTTATAAGCATTAGAAATTCTGTATCGTGCTTTGCTAGAAAAGGAAAACTCAAATGTTTAGGAATACACTAGTTAGGAAGACTGATGTGCATTCCCAGGTAATACCACAATGTCTAGTGAGAAAGCTGATGTGAATTAAGCTGGCTTCTGTGAGAGGTACAAGCAGAGCTTTGGGCTCCATTTCAGGAAAATAAAATACTTCAGTTTACCTCTGGTGAAGATAAAGACATACTTAATAATAAGTGATTAGTCCTAATGACTACAAATCAACTTAAAGCAAAATTTAAATAATTTCTGTCTTAAGAATAGAAAAAACCTACCAAAAATCTTTAAATGTGTGCAGCACCATACGTATTCAAGTAGCCAGAGTAACAGCACCTTCTGTTTTCTTTCAACAACAACAAAGTATTTTTGTTTTCTCTTGGTGTCCCACTGCCTTTAAGAGCTGTAAATGTATAGACTAATTTCTAAAGGTGATTATTTTGACTTCTTTTTCCTTTTGCTGTTTGTTTTCTTGGGGTTTTTGTTTGGTTGGGGTTTTTTTTGGTGGGTTTTATTATTATTGTTGTTATTCTTTTGTTGCTGTTTGATTGTTTGTTTGTTGTTCTGAGTGCCTACGTCACTACTGGACACACACATTTTGTAAGAGTTTTAAGGAAAAATAAACATAATCCATTCTGTTTAAAGGACATTTAAATTGGGTTTTAATGTGTAATAGTCTAGTCCTTACCAAATTAAAATTTTGTGACCTAAAGCTGTTAGCAATAACATGAAATAAACATACACAAGTTATGAAGTATTCAGCAAGGTTTTTTTAAGGGAAAAAAACATGAAGGCAAATTAATTAACTTTCCTTGTAAGTAGTAGTATACATCCTGTATTATTAAGTATGCAATTACTGTGTAATGTGGCACACCTGTAAAATATTTAAACTGTTTTTCATTAATTTTAGTTTGGCAAAACTGCAAGATTTCTGAAAATTCTAGCACTGTTAATACAATGTGGTAATTGTCCAACAGACATTTGGAAAGAACCATCGTACAATTATCAGAAAGTTTTCTTCTCTTTATGAAGAAAAGGGCAAAATTTCCAAAAGTGCCTGCACTGTTCAGGAGTATAAAATGTACTTTGAAAGACAGGCTATCTGGTAAGTAACTTAAGCTTATACTGATGCTCATAAGCTTCTTTCATGACCTGTAAATTTACTCAGCATTTCCTCTCAACTCCATTGCCATTTTTCAGTTAACTTTGTACAAAGCTGAAAGACAGGATCTCTACACCAGTTGCACTGAATACACTCCAAGAGCCACTTACCAGACAAAATCCAGCATGATCGACTTCTGCTAAACAAGAAATGTTTTTAACGGAAACTTTTCAAGCAGAGGTGGCAAATACCTGAAAGTTCACTAGTGAACTAGTGGATATCTCAGTGTTATAACTCAGCTCCTAGTTTGAAAAAGCTGTGAAACAAAGACAATGCACCATTATTATGCTCTGTTCAAGCATATGAAACATCATTAATTTCAGCCAGTACTAATCTTTTTTGTGGTTAATGATTTCTTCTAATACAATGACAATGAACTTGCAGCGCGGGTCTAATTTCTGCTTGAAACTTGGCTTGTTTTCGCCCCCTTAATAAAGTATGGGAGAAGGAAACAGGTCTAATTACCTGAAATCTAGCTGTATTCGGTTCCCAATCAGAGTTTAGCTTAGACATTTAAACAGGAAAGATTACAAAGGCAGTAGACATCAGTATAATCCCCAAAGATATATAGTGAATCTCCACAGACAAGCAAATTACCCACATGCAAAATGAGGTGTTGCTCCATGAGCTGTATGGTGTAGAGTGGTTGGGATTCATATAAAGCCTACAAAAGCAAGAAGCCTGGGGAACATTTACTCTACAAAGGGATTCATATTTATTCACTCAATGAAACAGTTAGTAGCCACCCTGTAATAACATAATAATAGAGGAAGATGTTTGGCAGGGAGGGCCAGAATGTGTCAGGAACATAACAAAGGTGGTAAGAACTGTGAAAAGGATCTAACAGACTTACTAAGTACAGGACACCTTGGAGATAAAAATCTCTAAGCATAATTTGAAGCCCTTTTAGTTTTTCTACATCTATAATATATAAAATCTGAAGAGAAAACTTTCTTATACTTTGGACATGTCATGTAATTGATAGCTGCTGGTGACAAAGAGTTAGGATAAGTGAATTAAACAGAATCTCACTACTCACACAGCTGGTCAACAGCACTGTTCAGACCACTCCAAGATGAAGAAAAAGAAAAATACTCCAGACATTTTAAAGACACAAAGAAATATATATATATATATACCTTTTTTTTTTATTTTTTTTTTTTTTTTTCTTTTTTTTTTTGAGTCAAAAGAAAGAGGACATTGTGGTCAAATTCCCAGTCTCACCCTACAAAACAAATGCTACTTCCTGCATTTGCTACTTAGAACACAAACAATACATATGTAATGTAAATCCTGTATGACTGAGACATGATCAGATGCAACACACAATGATATGTTATTGCCAAAATGTGGAAAAATGCCTTTGTATAAAAAAATCATAATTAAGGAATATAAGTCACCTGAGGAAAACCACCCCAGAATGGTTTAAGACAGGCATTTCATGACTGCTGATATCTTTCCACAAATACTTAGGAAGGATTAGTTACAGAATTGTTATTCTGTTTGCAAGTGAACGTTTTAGGTTTTGGAGACACTAGGATTTGCACAATGTATTACTATCCCAGCAATATAACATTCAACATATTGGTGTAACTGGGAAATATGATTTAGTTTTAATATAGTTTATAACTATACATTCAATCTGGAAACAAGTATGCAATTGAGCCTTTGTTAGGGGCTAGGAGCACAAAACCTCTGAGATTTGGTTTGTATGGGTATTTCTCAATGGATAGGTGCACAGATTGTTTATAAAATCCTATTTTATTTGTATATATGTGTGTGTATATATACACACATAGGCATGGGTAACATCAAGAGCAACTGAATGATTGAGGAAAAACTATGAAGAAATAGCTCTGAAACCTCTGAAGACGACACTAGTCTTTATGCAGATATCCCATTCAGTCTCTGCAACTTCACTTTCCATTGTCCAGGCATAATTCCAGTTACCTGTGGTCTCACACAAGGTGGTGAGCAGCAGATGGTCAAATTCCCAAATCAAGAAACCATATGCACTATGTCCTCGAAATGTCTTTACCTGATTTTTGGTGATGGGAACACTTCACATCATTAACACAAGATGCTGTAATTAACTACAAAGAGGAAGAGAGACTGTAGGTTGCATGTTTCTAGGTCTGAGACTCCCTTGGACTACTATGTCCAAAAAAGGGGAGGGGAGGGGCATGCAGTTGAGGCAGGATTTTACTGTCCCTTTTGTTAATCTTCCTAATGGGACCACTACTGTTCAGGTAACTTGAAAATTGCTGCCTATAGTTTGCAGTGGGTGTTCAAGTATGTCACTTTTTATCATCAAAAATATACTTGCAGTGGAGAAAGACATCAAAACACAGAATGTCAGACAGAACTTACTAGGGAAGTAGTATCTGTCCTACTCATCAGTGGATAGAGAATGATGGAGACAGGATCCTGAGGTGGTCTGACTGCTGGCCTTACAAAATACAGCCTCTGGCAGTATTGCAAGCAAAATGACAGTTGAAAGGACTTTGATAATTTTATCTTTTGCTGCTTCTAAATCATACCAGAATACAGAGAGCCAAAAAAGGGGGGGGGGGGGGGCGGGAAGACCAGTGGGAAAGTCAGAGAATATGTTGGCTCTTAGCAGATGACTTTAGCTTTTATGGCATTGCAGAGACACTTCTCCACTCTTAGAAAAGATGCTCCTGCTCAGAGAAATCTAGCCATACAGGGAGACAAATCATCACTAAGAAGAAATGTTTATTAAGCACATCCTAGCCCTTGTATAAAAGGGACACCAACAAAATTAACTATAAGTGTTCCAGTATCAGTTCAACAATGGTTTCTTATTCTTTACAAACAATTCTTTTCCATACCTGCATATTGCTTCCAAGCTCAGTCTTATTCAGAATACATCACCTGCTTCTTCATATACTCCTATATCTATAATTGGCATACCCTCAGGTTCCTATTCTTTTCTTGGAGCAGAGGTTAATCTTCCTTAGAGACCTGGCTTTTATTCCTGTTTAATTTTACTCAAGAAAGTTCTGAATTTCACAACACTGTTACATGAAACTGCTCTGGAAATAAAGTGATGATGTTCAGAGTACAATGCATTTAACCTACAGAAAAATCTCCAGAAATATGAAAAAAAATATAATATTAAAAAAAAACCAAAAAACCAACAACAGAAAACCAACTCATCTAAATTTTACTTTTTAGGCCAGCAGTTTTTGAAATGTCAAACCTTACTGCTTATTGCTACAGAAGCACAGGAGAGATGATACTTACTCTCTCTAGGTAAAGTCTTTTTGATTTTTGCAAATGTAAACAGATGTAGCATTAAAAGCAGCTTCTTTTGTATCTCATTTCCATAAACATATGTATAGTATAAAAACCCAGCTTATGAATGTATTGTGCATAAACCTCAGTGGTTCATCTAGTGAGGAGGTGGCTGTTGCTGTAGTCTGTGGATCCTGGGGAAATAGACATTAACCTTTTCAAAATTGAATAAGGCAGGACAAGATATGAGTTTAATTACAAGACAGGGCTAAATTCACATACCTTGTTCTGAAGGTGTTGAGTGTTATCTGGGTAAAACAAGTTTTCATACTCTGTTTCATGCTGGAGATTATGGTTGTCAGATTTAGCTGAGAGATTGGCAGCACAGCGCATCAGAAGAGCACTTGAATAGAAAGTAATGTGAAGGTACGTTACCTAATTAAGCACCTGAGCATTGAGTAGCAAGGACATCATCAAAGAGCCAGACCAGACTGGCCAATGGGGAAATGCCATGTAATGTGAAAAGCCAAAGTGGCTTTCTCATCTGCTACAAACAGGGTCTGCTTCTGGAGTGGTATTGATGGAATAGTAGAGGAGCAGACCTAAGCAAATTTGAGTACTATTTATGGAGCTGAATTGGAGACATGAAGCCTCTATGAATCAGCTCTCCAGGCTCCTTGCAGACTTAGGAGAATTTTTACTTCACCCTCCACTTCCACAAGGAAGGAAGCCATGCCATTCTAAAAGCAGAGATACTAATATGCCAAACACGTCCAAAGGCCTTAGCTGAGGTGATTACTGCAGCTAGCCTTTCACCTTTGCCTAAGCTTAAAAAGCCTCAACTTGTGTAAGTTTAGCTATTAAACTGATAACTTGTAAAAGGGTAGCTTATAAACATTTATAATAGAGCCTGGCAGACACTTCAATATCTGTTTGCATTCAACAGGATCTACTACAAACATAGCTCTTAGAAATCTTTTAAATCTGCATAAATTCACATAGAATCACAGAATGGTTTGGGCTGGAAAAGACCTTTAAATGTCATCTAGTCCAACCGCTCCACAGTGAGCAGGGACATCCTTAACTACATCAGGTTGCTCAGAGCCCCATCTCTCAGGCATGTAAACTACACCACTGAGCTTGGTGTCATATGCAAACTTGCTGAGGATCTCACTACCTATGTTGTTGATGAAGATATTAAACAGCACTGATCCTAGTAGGGACTCCTGAGGGATACCCACATGTCACCAATCTCTGTCTGGACATTGAGCCATTGACTGCTACACTCTGGATGTGACCATCCAACCAACTCATTATCCACAGTCCACCAATCAAACCTGTATCTCTCCAATTTATAGAGAAGGGTGTTGTGGGGGTACTGTGTCAAAGGCCTTACAGAAGTCCAGAGAGATGACATCCATAGCTCTTCCCTCGTCCACTGATGTAGTCACTCCATCACAGAAGGCCATTCGATTGGTCACACAGGACTTGCTCTTTGTGAAGCCATGCTAGCTGTCTTGAATCACCTCCCAGTGCTCCATGTGCCTTAGCAGAGCTTCTGAGAGGATCTGTTCCACAATTTTCCCATGCAGAGAAGAGGCTGACAGATCAGTAGTTCCTGGGATCCTTCTTTTTACCCATTTTAAAAATGGGTGCAATGTTTCCCTGTTTCCAGTCACCAGGGACTCCACCTGACTGTCAGGACTTTTCAAGTATCATGGAGAGTGGCTTGGAAACTATATCAGCCAATTCCCTCAGGACTCTGAGATGCATCTCATCGGGTCCCACAGACAAGTTCAGGTTCCGCAAGTTCCTCCTCTTACAAATTTATCACCTTTACCCTTCTAACATGTAAATAAGAGTGTAAGGAACATAACAGCTAGATAAAGTGGTGTAGAAGCAACTGAGTGGCAAGTTCACACCTGATTTCCTGAATTCTTTGTGTTGGAGTGAAAATAAAAAAAAAATAAAATCCTTTACTACCTGATAGAGGATAGAGAGATTGGATCTCACAAAGCAGCAGTTTGCAGGTTTCTGTTCTCTTTCACTACAGGAAAAACGTAGTGAAAAACACTAACATCACACTGGGTATCTGAAAGATTTTCACTAATAGAGTGTACAACCTACAGATACCATCAGTATAAAACCAGGCTTACTACGTATTTGAACCTGAGCTGTATTTTGGCACTGAAAGATAGATAGTGAATTTAGGAGTATGAGTTAAGGGACTTATGCAAAATAATTTCTCATGGAAACAGTTCATCTGTGGAGCAAATGCAATGTAGACAAGCAAAATACAAGCATCTTATTTCCCTCTGTCCATATCTGTGGTGCTATACAGTACAGGGGAATGCACAGAGACAAAATGCTGAGGGGGAGGCAAGAAATAAATACAACCAAAATTGATAGAGCTTCTGATGAACAGCCCTCCTCCCACCCCTGGAAAGCAGGTTCCAAAATCCATTTGAACTAAATCACATGAGATTCATTATTCTATCTGAAGCACAAAGCATATGTTGGCACTAAATAATTTCTATGAAATCTGGAACATATAATTCATTCTATACAGCCTCCTCCCCTAGAGATTTTTATTTCATTAATGAAAAACAAAACTCTTGTAAAAAAAAAAAAAAAAATTGTTCATCACTTCCACTTAAAAAATGCCTCAATCTTAAATAAGGCAGCCTCATCAGTTTAATGATGTTTGTTGATTACTTTCCATTAGAACGGACAAAAAAAATATGGCTTTGTAAGTGGCAATTTAACCTTTGAATTAAAACACACATTCCTCCTCCCCGCCCCGTCTCACTCTCTCCATTCCCTCCTCTTTTAGATATATATTATTAGCCTCCTTTCTTCTCTGCTCTAAAAGCTTTTACCAAAGAATAATCTGATGAAAAGCAGAGCCTGGTTTCATCCCAACGGGAAGAAGCACAGGAGTGTGAGGGGACTGATGACAAACTGTCCCATTGTCTCATCTGTCCATCCCATGTGTACGCACAGCTATGAGAATGGAAGACCACAGCAACAGTTTCTAAAATGAAGAGAGGACATCAGCAATGCATTTTGGACCTCTGCTTCTTCTGTAAAACAGTTGTCCTTATGGCAACTATTTCCACAAGAGACAAGCAGCTCAGTACTGCTCTCTGCTGCTTGTCTCAGCTTTCGCAGCAGCAGCAGCTTTTAAAAATGTCTTTGAAAAGAGAGGTGTGGGGAAAGAAACAAAAGAAGATGATCCCTTCAAGTCTTTCATTATATGGATAAATTCAATTCCAACCCACTTCCCATCCTCTCCTTCTCCTACAGTTACAAGAGACCTGCTTGCTGAACTGTCCCCCTTTGAATTTTAGTAAGGAAAAAACCCTCTATTTTTCCAGGCTTAGTGCCTGATGTCGTACGATATTCAAACTATCTTACATTCACCTTTTCTGAGAAGAATACAAGCTATGAAGAACACACGAGGCACTATTTGTCACTTCCGCAAGTTAGCACACTGTGGATGACTGCAACTAAGTCAACTTGTTGTTTTTTAACAAAATTAAAATATTAGGGGAATGGGGGCAGGGGAGAGGCAACAGCTCCCTAAGGAGCAGGGAACATTCATAAACAGAGCTGGAAAACACCACTGGCTCATTCCTGCTTAGCAAGGTTTAGTTAAATGACCTAGGGCTCTGTCAGACACTGTGGTCTAAGATGATACCAGGGAAGCTGCATTGAGTCTTGCAGTAGGTCTGCAAATCCAACCAGAAAACTGCCAGTGCGCAGCAGGGATACACGAGGAGATAAAACGAATAGCACAGAGCTCTTAGTCTTATCTACTGCTCAGGAAACTACCACTGGCAAAGTTACTCAGCTTCACTTCAAATGGCTCAAAACAACCTATCTTGTCTGGAGCAGTGGTTTAAACAGCATATCATATATGGCCATAAAGAGCAAAAGAATGGAAGCTAGTAGAAAACTTTGATCAAATGCCCTGGCTACAACTGAAGCAGACAGTTCTCTGGTTGAAAGATTTACAGCTATTAACAGCACACAAGAGTACAATATGCTGGAAACTATTATTGTGTGAACAGGTATTGAAAATAAGGCATATACATATTAAGCCTAATATGCTTTAATAGCAAGTGTCAGAAAATGTTAAGAAGGTTGCTGAATATTGCAGATCATCCTCTTCTTACAGACATATCCACACTGAAATGTTTGTATCAATGGTTTCAGCATTGCCTCAGATGGAATAGGAAGGCAGATCCAATCAGGTGGTGGTTTGAACACCCCCTCCCCACTGTGCTTACATAGGAGTCTGACCTTGTTAGCCAGGGAGCTGCAGGCAACTAAGACATCAGAGAAATTGCCAGCTGTAACAGGAGGCTGAAAACTGGGGTAGGGAGGATCATCTTGAAGAAACCAGTCTTAAGAGCTCTAGTTTCAGATACAGCCCTTTGACCTGTATGAAGACCCTGCCTGTGAAATGGGGATATCATCTTTTTCTTTCTTTTACTCAGAACATAAAACCTCATTAAACCAGGAATCACGTAAGAACACACAAGTTAATTACAAGAGGAATCACACAACTGTGCAACACTTGCCACCACATATGGCTTGCTGGCTGCAGTCAGTCTTGCTGAGACTTCCAGATCCCAGTAAAATGCAAACAGCAAGCAACAGTAAACTGAGAAATGCTCCTTTCCCAACTGACTGCATTCTGTCAAGGACAGGAAAAAACAAAAATGGTACTATTACATTTTGGGCTGTGAGCCTGTAATGTCAAGGATTTAAGACACAGTTAGAAGTACTGGATTTATATCTACCTTGCAATGGAGATGCAACAATGATGGGCTAAGATTGATTTTTCAAATAGTTTTTTATTTCGCTATGATGCAGGTTTCAACTCAAATACACAAGACATTTCTCCTTTGTTTTGGGGGTGGAGATTGAGATTAGAACTGATTTTGAATTCTACTTCTAGCTTTCTGGTTATTACAAGTGTCTGTGAGATGTGCTTTCTGAAGGTTAATCAGTAGAGACTAGTCCAATTCCTCTTGATACACAACTTTTATTGCTTCAGTGCTTAGGAAATGAAGAGGATCTTGTTATTGTTTTAATTTTGCACCTGGTATCAACATTGGTGTTTCCTCACTTATAACAAAAAAAAACCGAACACCAAGAAAATTAAGACACACTGTAATGGGACAGCTGTTTTGCTTTAATTCACATATGCAAGTTTTATCATCACTCTAATTGGAAACGTAAATAATATAAGCAAGCCATCAAATATGGTACCTATTATGCAGCAATAGCTAAACTTTCTAACAACAGAGGCATTCTTCAGTGTCTCAGTGATGGTGTTCAGATACTGGTGTCCCACCATCCACCCCTGAGTATGAAAAATGACTCATTGCCTGAGAATTCAGAACACTTAAGGCCAGAGAAAGTTTAGTATGACTTTATCAGGGACAGGTGCTTAAATAAGTCAGATGTCTCATCAGGGCCTGCACGGGAGGAAAATACAGGAGAAAATTTTAAGCCTATGATTTTATTTGTAGCATAATTATGCAGAACTCTGAACAAATCAGTATTGTGGAATCCAGGACTAGTAAAGCAGGGATGAAGGGGAGATCAGTCTGAAATAGTGTGGAGATCACCACCTCCCCCATGGGAATGTTCATCCAGATGAAGCAGACTTGCAGTGGCAGGGCCAACAATGAAAATTATTAGAGATAGTGATTCATTTCCTCTTTTTCCTTTTTAGTACCATCTGGCAGCATGAATACAAGACTAGAAGTAAAGAATGCAGTTGTGTTCAGCCTGACAAAAGCTGGCTAACAAGGACAGTTTTCAGTGAGACAGGGAACTGCAAGCATGTATCTTATACTGATTCAAGGAACCCCCAGATTTCTGCCTGTCAAGCATACCATATGGCACCCTGGTGAGCAACTTTAAACAGCAACCCAGTGAATGATTAACAACTTGTAAAATAGTCCCCATATTCTATGGGGTTTGTATAAACTGCATCCATTTAATGCCAATGCATTAAGAAGAGCCCAGTCGTTCAACATCAAAACCTTTGTGTTTGCAGGAGAAGGAAAACTCAAAAGGAAACAAGTTGTCCCGCAGTCAACTTTTAGAATCACATACAAATGTTTGCAGACACTGGTCTCTGTTCCAGCCTGTAGTGCTGGCCCCACACAAGCCATCTCACTCTCCTAAAGCTTCATGTGCATCCATACATCGGAACTGTGATGCCTCCTCCTTTTCTAAAGCCCTTCAGGATATGCAGGTGATAGCTGGATGCTGGATCTGCAAGGCAACAAGAACAAAGACCTCTCCTCGTGGCAAAGTCCATGTTGGCCTAAATTTCCCATGTCAGGTGAACTGGGGTCTGTGCATTTTTCTGTTGGTCTGACAGATATCAGAACTAAACCACTCTAAAAGTGTTTCATTGCTTCACAACTGCTTCTTGCCTAGGCTATTTCCCAAAGGCATATGTGTAAAAGGGCATGTCAGCTATCAAGGAAGTGATCCCTTTCTCCTCGCAAAAGAAGAAGGGGAAAAGTGTTTGTTTTCAGGAGCTGAACCACTCCACACCTTGCTGCCAGAGCTTGCAGTACTAGATCTCTGGGAGTTCGCAGGGAACCCAGTGACCTTCCCATTTAAGCAGCTATAAGCTTGCTTTCATTCATTCATTCATTTATTCATTCCTGTTTGAAGGCTGTTGTAAAGGAAGGACTACCCCTAGAGCCCTCCGTTACTAGGAAGAAAGCATTGGCAGAGAATATGCTTTTCACTTTATTCAGTTCTCACGTTAGAGTGATTTGGGCTAGACGCCTGCTCTCCATCACTAACGTGTTACATTGTAAACCAACAAACCTTTGAACTCTGTCCTCGCAGAGAAAATCTCCATTATTTCCTACAGGATGTCTCTTAAAATAATACCCAATAAGACACACTCTACCAACCCAGGGAGGAAGAATTTGCTTTGCCCTTGACTAGCTGCCAGAACAGAGGAAGCTATCTGCAGCAGCCCTGAAGCATGAGACCAGTAGGAGGAACCTCAGAAAACACACAAACAGACCTTCACGGCTCCTTGTAGGTGTTAGATACACAAAGGAATTCACCAATATAGTGGAATTTGTGTTATCTTTCAATTACTGCAACTGTCAGGCTCTTTAGGGAGGTTTTCATAAAAGTTTCAAAGTATCCCAAACAAACCATCAGATTTAAATTTCCACCATGCCAAAACACTGAGGGTCTTTAAAACAGTTCTAAACTTTGCAGATGACTACGGAACCATTCTAGCACCAAATACTTAGGCTGCTAAATGACACAAATGTACTTACCTATTGCATCATTTACAAAGCAAAGCACTTAAAACCCAAGCAGTGAATATTAAAGGCTATAATAAATTTTACATTGCCAACATAACAAACATACATTATTCATATATTATTCACATTTACATAAAAGGAATGCATTTTTCATCATTACAGAATAACCTTAGCTCTGACCTGTGGATTTCCTCAATATATTTGTTGTACTAGTTTTAGTTTCTAAATATTTTATATTAAGTGTTACATGGGAAATACTATCATTCATCTACTTTATCAACTGACAATTTTAATTAGTTTTTCCAGAGAATAGCATTGAACACACAGTTTCATAAAGTGTATAACAGAGTTGATTTATGGAAAAATTATGCAACTTGATTTGCATCTGGGAATGATTAAAGTATTATTAATGTGTAGATGCATCTTTTAAGTTTGCATCGGGATTACAATTGAAGGTTAGTTATGAAAAAAAGCTTTTCATCCTTCAAAACCCCGACTCTGTATTTGAGCTATCAGTCAGATGTAAAAGGATCCTTAATATTCCTTCCAATCTGCAACCAGATCAGAGAACTGTACAGTCAAATATAAAGGCTCCTTTCTTCCAGGCAGTCACATGCATGCTTACAGTTGCTACTTAAAGCAGACCTACTGGACTCAATATGTGGATCGGGATTAAGATTGCTGCAGGCAGAAGAAATTTGTTTCTTAGTAAACATAGGAAAGTAGGATAAAAAGGGATCACCTTGCTCATCTTTCTCCATGCTTACAGGAGTACAAAATATTTGCATATCGGCTACATCATGCAGATGCCATAAAGTTGTTGATGTTGTTTAGTATTCATCTGTTTAATTTTCATTGCTTCTGTTGCCTAAATATTTCAACACACTAATATCATTTGCCTATTTCACTGCTTCTAATACAGATTGGATGACATGCAAAATTTGCACACAAATCAATGTTCAACTTTAAATTACTAGAAATGCTTTATTGTGCTAATGAGATAAAAAGAACCAACTAAGTTAAATATGCATCAAAATGCTTAGAGGATTATGGTTACAGTTCCCATCCTACTTGGAAACAAATACAGAATCATACCAACTATCAACGCTTAAAGCCAAAACCCAGGATCTAAATTCATCTGTCCCTTGGTTAATCAAGCTCTAGATCCAGACTCTGTTGAGATATCACATCATCCCCTAACATTTAGCAGCCTTATTTCAACACAGCACCTACATCAGTACCTCCTCTTTCTGCATTACTTGTAATAACATGTGGTTTCTGGCAGTGGATTTTTTTTTTTTGCTGGCATTCTGCCATATAAGTCTTTTTAAAAGGTCTGTCCATACTGAAGCCGTAGCTCCCTTTTTGATTCTCATTTATCTTTGTTTTTTGTTGGGAAATAGGAGTGTAAGACAGGAAGTTGAAGGGGAAATTAGGGGGTAAAAAAAAAAAAATCAATTAAAGAACAGCAAGAATGCTTTGAATGAAAGGTGTAAAAAGATGCAAGTCAATACAGAAGAAACTTATCAATTTCCTTATTGTGGCTATATTAGAAAGCAGTAGCTTCTGCTTGCCACAAGCATGAAATCAGTCATTCTTTATCATTAAAGATTATGGTGACATGACTTAGGTATGATATGAGGGGAGATCTAATTATCAACTGATGAGTCATGCTATACAATTTTAGTTCTAATCAATCATATTCTAAACGGATTCCAAGTTACATGCTGGTAATTATCCATTGTGGATGAAAAGATGTGATGATTTATTTTTCAAACTGGCAGTGCCATCTGATACATTCATGAAAAGGCTACAAAAAGAATTAACTGTCTAACAAAATATTTACACAGCATGAAAAATATCTATATTTCTCTAGGTATCACAACACCAGATATCACTCTTGAATGTTAACGGTCAGCTCAGAGACGATCATTTCATATGTGAATCTATATTGTCTTTCCCCAATATTTCCCTTCACAATTCACATTGAATTTAATCTGCAATTTTACTGCCAGTCTTTCAGTCTTGCAAAATCCTTCAGCCGTTTTTCAGTTTACCCTTGTCCTGACAAACCTCTGTATAATCACCACCACTCACACCCTTTCCTATGTCTTCTGTGAACATGATGACCACCACAGCTCTCAATAGAAAGCCATGCAGAGCTCCACCGACCATTTTCTGCTGGACTCCATTCCCATCTTTCACTGATTATTTATCTATGATAATTTATCTTATCCAACAGCAGTCTGGTTTCCTTAAAACCCTTTGTCAAAAGCTCCCCAAAAGTTAAAGTAGGCTATATTAATAACTTCATTCTACAGAATGCTTCCTAGCCCCTCCAAAGGAGGCCAAGAGGTTTATAAAGCAGAACTTCCCTTTAAAGAAGTCATGATGACTCCTCTCAATTAGGTCATGTTTTTCCCATGTTTATGTACATAATTTATATTTTCCACTAATTAGCTTGGGAAAGTGATCAAGCTTAGAGGGCCCCCTATGCTGCTGTAAAAACTGTTTGTCATATTTACTATTGTTCAGTCTTCAAGTACCAAAGAAGTTGGTACCTTCTCAGTACTGTTAGCAACTCAATTAATTCATCTGGCAGTTACCTTGCATTGTTAGTACCAGCTGATTCTAGTAATCTGTTAGTGCTTGCTTTATTTTTCCTTTAACCTTTCCTATGGTTGCTTCATCCTTAGGTCTATACTCCCATAATTCTCCCAACCCGAGCTCCCATACAGAGTTCTGACATCTGAATCAAACTTGGGATCTACAAAGCCATCAAAGGAAAAATCCAAATAAAATAGACCACTATTAAAAATATTATTTAAATACTGTAGTTAGACCATGCAGCCTGGTATTGCCACCTCATTTGTTTGCTGTACTCAAGACTTCTTGTGCTATCTCCCATAAACACTGGGTGGCATTCATCACACTAACCTCTATCTACCAGTTGTAGAACAACCCCAAACACCTTCTTTTATACACTGTAATGTTTGTTTAGAGAACTTCCTTGCGATCTTAGGGTCTCTGGATTTTGACCTTGGTAATGTGTGTTGGGTCATACTCTGTAACACTTGCAGAGCAAAACAACTGCATTTGCCAAGGAAACTTAGCAAAAAGTAGAAACCAATTTACCAGCAAAACAACATGGAGGAACAGACCAGAGGCAAGAGGCTTTGTCAACTCAAGCACAGCTCTCAACAGAAGCATAAATGTATGCTTCAGACACCTCTGTAGGCTGAATCCTGCCAATGGGGATGTTTCTCTCCTTTCAAGAGGAGAGAACTCAAGAGAGTTTATTCGGCTCAGCACCTAACTTCTAAATAATTATTATGAGAGATGGATTTTAACTTCTGTTATTCAGATTCTCCTTCATAAAACATGGGGATCAGAGTGCTGCCATGTACCTCAGAGGGAAAAACACGTTAGTTTAAAACACTGATATAGTGCTTGGAATGGAAGTCTCAAAATTAATGCCTTCAAGGGAACTCAGAACAATTAGTTTTGTTAATTGCTGTATTTTGGAGTTTTGTGCACATTTCAATAAATTTCTCCTTCAGCTCAGCTGAAGACTATTTTAACTTATCTGAGACAGCTTAGACAGGATTTTGCTCTTAAAACTAGGCTGATAATGCTATGAGAATAGACTGTGTACTCTGTCATTTTATACCAATTGTACACCATTTTACAATAGACATTCATAAAAAGAAAATGTGTGACAAAATGTTAATGATGAGGGGTTTTTTTTCTGTCAGAGAACTTTAAGCTTTAGTTGGAGGCTCAGGCTGGTTTTAATTTTATCATATCAATTTGATCCTCTGTAATAAATATAAAGTTAATATAGGGTTTATAAAATAGGTATTATTATTTACTTAATGGCCCATAACAACTTCCATAGAGAATTTATATTTCACAGATCATTGACTTGATAGATTGTGACAGCTCTTCTGAAGATGTTCTGGTCTACTGGGTCATTACAGATAGCATGCACAGACAGTAAATCCGTGTCCTAAATATTCTAGTAACATTTTGCTCAAACAGTTAAGTGAATGGGATCAATGTCTGCTCAAAATATTTTTTTATTTTTAAAAGGCAAACCAGCATGAGGCACATTACAGACCATTTGTTAGCAAAAGCCTGAAAAACTCATGTTGAGAATTATACACATGTTTTTATGTATGCACTGCTGAAGCAAGCAGACATGTCACAGAAGACACATTAAGAAATAGGCCCTGTCTCTAAGAACTTACGCTTTAAACCCTTATCCCAAAAGGATCTCTCTTGTTTGTTTACTGTACAGTAATGAATAATCTGTCTGGATTTTGATTACTACAAGATACTAGTCCTAGCTGCATATAACCCTCCTCCCGTGAATTGCTCACTGTTTTCACAGAATTTGTTTGTGGAGGTACCTATTTCTTCTTGCATGATTTCAGGATAGTTTTAGGAAGCAGAGGAATCCTTCAGCAAATGAGCAGGCAAACATGAGGAAGAAAGGTTGTACTAATCTGTAATCACGAAACTCTAGGAAAAGTGTACATTTTGATGATCCTGTTAGTCCCTTGTTAAACATTATTGATGCCCTCTTAGGATCCAGAAATTGTCTGAAACAAAGGTTTTTTTGTTTCCTTTTCAACTTCATGTCAAAATAAATTAAATAATTCTTCCATCTGCTGTCCCATCTTGTCAAAAGTGAATTACCTAAACTAGAAGCCATTTGCTAAAGTAAGACATAACAAAAACACTGAGATCTTGAATTATAGCTCCAAGAATGGCACCACTCAGGCAGTGGCTTAAATGACACAAACTCAGTTGATACTCATAGATCTGATATACAGCAACAACCCAAATCAGAAGCATGCAAATAAAGCACCAGATAAAAAGACATGGGAGAATGGAACGTATTATTAAAATGGTCAATAAACAGTAGCACATGAAACAGAGGGCAACAACTTGACTTAAGTAGGCTTAGATTCAGGAGCATGGAGATTTCATAGTTGGCCTAGGACTGCTACAGATTTCTTCAGAACAACTCTCTAGCAGCTACTCCTGAAGAGCAAATCAGTCTAGAGGCAGATTACTAACCTCATTTTACCACAGTTTAAAAAGAGGGCAATTCTGAACCAGCTGCTGCTTGGGAGTAAGGGAAGGGTAGAGAAACAGAAACCCTGTTAATAACAAAAATAGCAACAGAGAGGAATGGAAATCACAGACTTACATAATGAGCAGTACAGAAACGTGAAGGTCAGTTTGCTAGCAATAGAGAAGAGCATCTCTTCTCTCCAAGGACAGTTTCTGTCTCTCCTAATGAAGCTCTACCATGGCACGAAAAGAACAGAAGTTTCAGTATTTTTACATTTATTTTGCAAGTTACTGGCTAACTTAAAATTAGATCAAATTAAAGTCACCAACAAACATCAAATGAAAAATGATAATGATTTACAACCTGGACCTTTGGTAGCAACATCCACCTGTCAAGCCTCTATACTTTTACATAAAATTTGGTGCTATAACCATCACCCTTATTTCCCTGTCTCCATTTCAAAAAGCAGAGCTGAACACCAGTTCAGTTCTCCATACCATCAATACAGTAGGTTGCATGTAAACCTGAGACAGAAGTGCTTCCTACAGCCCTAAGTGAGGCAGTGAACTCTTGTGAATTATTAGACTTTGTTCTTGCCTTTTGCCCCTACAATTTCTATGGTTTAACCCTCAGAGAGTTGCATACTGCATGAACTGACCTTAGCTACCTTTTCTCTTGGCCTTCTGGCCAGTGCAGGGCTCATCTTCAACTGCTGTCTTTCTGCAGAGTTCAGACTCTGGTATAAGACATTTCACACTAAGGCACCTCAGTGCTCATTTTTCAAAAGAGGAAAATGGTGCACAGATTTCAAACTGTCCATTTGAATTTACTGTTGAGAGGTGGGATAAGTTCCTCTTCTTGTGTAGGATACTTCTGTTCTGTACATGACAAAGCAAACATCATGCTTTTACTAATCAGCAATATGTCTCACTAAGCTTTACCACATGGCTGTACAACAACAGTATCAACCAATCTTCAGTCTTTATTTTTGGTATTGTCAGTCACATGCATTGATACCATAGCACATTTTATTTAGGACAACGTGTTTACAGACAGGACCTAGCTAGGGAGGTGGAAAGACCAGATGAAACGAGTTCTTGGAGCTATTCCTAACTTAAAAATACTAGATTTTAGCTGCCTCTTCCTTTCCTTCTTTTTGAAAATGATAAAATAAGGATGCACCAAGCTTTCATATGAGAAGTGGAGAGATACAGAGTAGAAAATACTTCCTCTGCATTCTTTTAGACAGGATAATAGATAATAGCCTGAGGTGTTTAAATGGCTGATTAACATACAGCTAGTTTTCTCCATGCTTCACTAAGATCCCACTTACACTGTCTCTCCCACATGTGCCAGAAGCAGGACAACTGCTGCTTATTTTCCTGGGCCACTGAGTTGAATCATATGTTGCCTGTTAGGAAGTCCAGTTAGTGTTCACTTTGGGAAGCAGCTGAACCCCGTATCCACATTTCCCTGCACACGTACAGGGCTGGATCTGGTGACCTGAGTCCAGTTGAACAGAGATTGCAGTACCTGGGATTTGACAAAAATAAACCGAGTAGTCCCATCATAGTCAATTGGGACAGTATGACACCGGGGAGATGATTAATTTACAGAAATTGATTTATACAACAAGTTTTATCCTTGCTTCTAGATAGGTGTGCTCCACGGCTGAACTTCATATTTCTGGAATATGCTTATTACTCAGAATTTAAAGTATATAAAAGGGGCTGCATAGTTTCTGGGTTGTTAACTGACTACTGACCATCATGAATACTTGAAAGTATGTTCTTCGGGAAAATATATTGCTCATGTATGCTATGGACTGGATACTCAAAATGTAATAAATGCCAGAAGCTAAAGGGCTTCCAGTTGCTCTGAAAAAGTGAGTGAAATACTGAGCAACAGGAAGGTCTACAAAATTCTAGAAGAAAGTCCCACTGAGGGCAATCCTATCCTTTACTAAATTAGGGCTCCCTGCTGGATCAAAGCAGAGATAGAGGCCATTAAAGCCAAGAGGGTTTTTTTTTCTGTTTATAACCAGAAAAAAAACCCCAAACCAAAAACTTATTACCACATCCACAAAGTAAATGTCTGTATGTTCATTGTTGCTGTGAGGGGTGAGCTAAGCAGATCTTGACTAGTCCCATTTTACTGTCTCTGTGGTTAATCTACAACTGTGATTTTCCCACAATCTCAGCTGCATAGCTCATTTCCATACACTATCTTGATTAATTTTGCTAGAGACAGGTTTCTAATCTGACATTTTTTGAGCAACAGAATTCTGGACATGTTATCTATATGTATCCTACATACGTCAGTCCCTCCCTTGCTTGTCAGTACAATTGGGGACTGCACCACTTCTCCTCCCTGTTGCCACCTGTGTTTCCACGAAGGGCCTCATCCCTGGTATAACAGTGTCACTATCAGGCCAGAGCTGAGGAGGACAGCAGGATGACTGACATCTCTGTTTTCTATAGCTCTTTCTGATGATATTCATGGATTAACACCTTTTCCCCAGCACCACACATAGCTGCTGGATAAGTTATTTTTAAGTACCTCTGAAGACCTCTCCCCTTTCTTCCAAAATCAACTATAGCAAAAGCAAAATAATAATTTTGCCTACAAATATATGTTTAACATAAAAAGCCAATTTAATTTTTCAAGACCAGTCTGATTCACAAAATGTTGGTTTTAGACAGGATCTCCCCACAACAAGTAAGCAGCTTAGAAACTACTGAATTGCATTCTCTTTTATTCTTATTTTGTTTAATAAAATTTTTCCCTGTCAAGATTCCATATATCCACTTTTGAGGCTTTCTTTCCTAGGCAGAAAACTTCTAACAGCATTTATAAGTCAGGACAATAAATATTTGTTAGGCATGCAGACAAGGCAATTAACTTCATTACTGCAGCTTCCCCAAAAATTCTTTAAGCGATGGTTCTCTTATCTCTGCAAGTTGCCACTAGACTTGTTTTAAATAAACATCTGTCCCTTCCTTATAAGAAAAATGGATGATTTAATATTTGATTAGCAGATACTATTTCACAGTTGTCCATGTACTAAAATGGAAATAATACGGCAAATTTCAGTATTGATTTCAAGAAGCTTTGTGCTGTATTATTCTTGAATTCATACTACATATCTCACACTTGCAAGAATTCATTATTTCTAGGGAAAGGGCAAGTAAAGCCCTGTATTTGAAAGAAAGGAATACAGAAGATGGAATTAAATGTCCCTCATTTTTTTTTCTCTGATAAGATCACCTCTGTTTTAAAAACACATTCTGTCATCAATTATGCTCTTTTAGCATCTTAATAATACAGGTAAACTCTGTGCTCACCGTCTGAACATAAAAACCACGTAAAAGCTTGTCAGAATGAGAAGTAAATAAATTTGATTGCTAAACAATACCATTGCTTTATCTTACTCTGGGTTTATGTTTTGGAGAAGGAAGATTTCAGAAGAGAATCACACGGCAAAGCTTTTTTACAAAAATTACGTATTATTTCTGTGAATTTCTGACTTCTTAAAAACATAAATTTGCTCTGAAAATTTCATCTTTGCACAGACTTTGACACTGTAAGACTGTAGAAAGCAAAGAAAAAGGACATAATAGGGGAAGATAGGATTAGGGGGGGAAAAAAAAAAAGAAAAAAGAGAGAAAAAATTGTGCAGGACTGGTCAGTGCAGGTTATTATCAAAAGCTTTCCCTTCTGAAAACTGCTTACAGAGACTGTGGCTGCACATGGCTTACTTTAATAGCTGTTGTGTTGCCAGAATAGCACCTAGAGGCGGAAAGCTCTGTGGCAGAGATGGAAAGCCACTCAAAAAGGTGCTGGAGAACCACTGACGTGAAAGAGAGCACTTCATATGAAAACAAATGGTGATGTTCTGCACAGTTTGAAGGATTGTCTCTGGCTCAGGTACTAGGCTAGGACTTGGAAGATCTTGGTTCAGTTTCCAGTTTTGTCATAGTCCTTCTCTGACCTTGAGCTAGGAAGTGTGTCAGTTAAATTCAGTCTTTTCTATCAGAGGGTAATAGTGCTATGCTTAACAGTATTTCATCTGTTTTGAATGCAAAGCTTTCGGAGGCAGGAACTGTCCGCTACTGTGTGGTTGTACAACAGCTTTAGTGCACTTGGGCTTCTCAGCTGAGGCCATTAAGGTCTAGTAATGAGGATAAAGTTGATTTAGGAGATGGGGCTTTCGCTGCAGTTGTCAGTTATGTTTGATCAGTACAGACTGGACTTTGGGCTACTGCTAATCTTTTAATACAGCGTGATCTGTAGAATACTGCAGTATGCTCAGGAACATGGAAAAAATATATGTGAAGTAAACTACTTGAAAGGATTTTGTACTGAGGTGGGTGTCAGTCTCTTCTCCCAAGTAAGAAGTAATAGGATGACAGGAAATGGCCTCAAGTTGTATCAGGGGAAGTTTAGTTTGGATATTAGGAAAAAAGTGTTCACTGAAAGGATTGTAAAGCTTTGGAACAGACTGCCCACGGAGGTGGTGGAGTCACCATCCCTGGAGGTCTTTAAAAGACATGTAGATACAGCACTTAGGGACATGTTTTTGTGGTGGACCTGGCAGTGTTAGGTCTGTGGCTACAGCTGATAATCTTCAAGGTCTTTTCCAAACTAAAAGATTCTATGATTCCATGATTCTATATTTACTTTTATTTTGCCTAGTTTGAAAACTGGTTTACCCTTGTGTCAATTCAGTGAACCTCCAGAAGTATCTGAAGCTCCTCCTGAAACTGCAGTCAGAAAAACAGCAAGTTTACCACAACACTTCGATGTTAAAAAGAGTAAAATTAACAGTAGTCTGCTTATTGGACTTAAAACTCTGCAGCAGGTAGTATCTGTTCCATTTCAACTGATTACAGCTCACTTTCACCTCTCGTGAGCTGTTGAGAAAAAAGATTGTCTTCCCTCACAGGGAAAGCTGTGGGATTTGGAGGAAGACCACAGCTAAGAGGAAGGCTCCCTTCCCACACAGTCAGATACAGCCTTATGCAGCAGCGGAAGAAGGATCTTACCACAGAGAGCAGAAGGAGACCTGCTTGGGTTGTGGGGACCCTACTGCAGTGGGAGCAAGCCAAGGGGGAGAAAAGAAAGCCTGAAGGGAATCTGAGGCAGATGAGAGAATAGGAGGCTGCTGAAATAACCTGGGAGCTGACAGCCAGGTGACTGTGGTGTCAGAAAGATGATCACCCTTGGGATCCAGAGGGGTTGTACAGAGGTTTTCAACCTGAAGGATAGAGAATGTTGCTATATTGGGAATCAATCTGAAAGAAAGACTCACTCCCTCTAGGACTAAAAGATAGTATGGGGCAGTTTTGTTTACAAACCTCTTATTTCAATTTGGTTTTACTCAGATGTTTTCCCTGTATTGAAGAGTTCAGAGTTATGATGCTGGGTGTCTACAATGTACAATATGAAAAACCCTGTATTTTGAGATTCTAAGCCCTTTCCACTGTTTAGGGTGCTCCCTTTAAAGAAATGATCTAAAGAAGCACAGTGATCTGCTGCTCCCCACAAACTCAGAGACTCATGAAGAGCTGTTGTATCCAAATTGTGAACTTTCTAATGGTGTTGGTTTTTGTTTTGTTTTTTAAATGTTTATAGAGTTAGATCACCAGTTGGAATAAAAGTAGGATTACCGATAGAGCCAGATGTATCAGACACAGAAAGCTACATCATCTGTTCATAAATTCAGGTAAAATTATCACAAACCACAAATGGCATTTACCTTCCTCTATTATTGGAAACATTTTAAAGCTCTGGGGTTTTTTTTAGCTTTTTAGTCAGTTACTTATATGGAGTTTGGAAGCCACACAATTAATTGAGAGGATTTAAACTTGTATCTTGCATCTCCCCAGGAGTGTGCCCACAACCATTATTTTAAGGTGGTGTTCTCTTGTTTCCTCCTGTTACTTTTCCAATTTGTGTAAAATACTTTAAAAGTCATTGAGAGGGAAAGAAATAACCAGGAGGTAAGAACAACAGCTTTCTTGAGTCTAAAAGAAGAGTCACGTATCTATAAGGATCCTCAGCTCTATAAGCCTAAAAACCTAGGGCAATCACTTGAAAGGTGAACACTTTGGATTCTGATTCCTTGTGGTCTGCTGTTGGTGTGGTGATTAAACCACAAAAACTTAATTGAAAGGAAAAAATCAGCATCATCTTTTCCAAAGAACTGCAAAGTTTGCATTTCTCACCATAACATAATATATATAAATAGAAAAAGAAATAGATTTTGCTACTGGAAACTATAGCATCGTGAACAGTAACATCTAGTAAAGGGCAAGATTTACAAGGAGTGGCTGAGGTCACTTGGCTTGTTCAGCTTGGGAAAGAGAAGGCTGAGGGGTGATCTCATGTCAGTTTACAATTACCTCAAGGGGACAGTGGAGGGGAAGGTGCTGATTTCTTCTCTCCAGTGACCAGTAATAAGACACCCCTCCTGCATCAGGGGAGGTTCAGCCTGGACTTTAGGAAAAGGTTCTTCACTGGGAAAGCGGTCAGTCATTCAAACAGGCTCCCCAGGGAAGTGGTCATGGTACCAAGCCTGTCAGAGTTCAAGAAGCATCTGGATGATGCTCTTAGTCATATGGCTTAGTTTTAAGTAGTCCTGTGAGGAGCAGGGAGTTAGGGGATCCTTACTGGTCTGTAGTCTGTTCCAACTCAAGATATTCCATGATTCTATGATCTATAGTTTCTTTGAAATTTTGTGTTCAATAGTTCACTACTTCATGCTACACAATTACTTCTATTAATTACATTTGGCTTATTAATAAGAAGATTTAAATTACTTACAGATCCATGTAATAAGTGGGTCATTTGTCTTGGCAGATGAACTCCTGGATAAAGTAGAAGGATCAATATTTCAATTCATGATATTTATATCAAACCAAGATTAAACCATTTGGACATAATTATTCCAGTTTTAGAAGAAATTTCTATAGAAAAGAAAGATTCTGTAAAGAATCTTTCTGTAGGGAGGAAAAAGCAATGACTGAGTGTGATCTGGAATTAAGGAACCATAGGGTATTACAGACAACTCATTATCAGAATAGCTTTTCACATAAGATTTCCATGGAACAGAATATAAAAACATGATTAACTCCAACAATACATCATAAATCGTGATCTAATTCAGTCAAAAGGGTTTTATTGTTTTGTTTTGTTTTTAATTCTGTGACTATTATGACCAATGGGGGAGAGAGAAGAAATTTGGAGAAATAAGGAAGGGCAAATGATGATTGCAACATAAACAGGGCTTTATGTAACACAGACTCGGAAGAAAAAGGGGCAATGTTTTCAGAGATCCTATGGAGTATCTAATTGAGCTACTTTCATTCAATTTCTTTTTTGAAAAAGTCTGTTGGAATGTTAGAAGTAAATTTTACAGAAGCTTTAATTGAAAACATTATCATAGATTGCCTTTTGTAGTTCAATTCTCAGGACACAATAATCCTCTCTTTCTCTGAACAAGATGCTAGGCAGAAATGATTACATAAAACATCTAGTTTTTAGTCAAATTCCTAAAAGGACAATGAAGACAGACAAGACCAGCAGTTTCTGCTTCAATCAAAATTATTAAGAGAACTGGCCTGAGGCTATCAGACCATAAAACCAGTAAAAAGTGTCCCCTTTCTGGTCAACTCTGGTGAACACTTTATCTTCTGGAGAGACTGAGTAGTCAGTTGCCAACATAGAAACATTCATCTGACAAATGAATTTGATGACATTCCAGCGTGACCACAGAACCCATGAAGTAAACTTATGCTTCGTCCTTTAAATCACACACAGCACCTTGTTTGTACAGGCTAACAACAAAGCCCTTATTTAGTGTGGGTCCAACCCCCATCATCAGCTGGCATAGGTCTGGAGATACCCAGACTGCCCTGGAAAGATACATGAAACAAAGTACATCACTGGTCTGCCTTACTGAAAAAGTACCTGATTTTCCCAAACTGCTGTATATATCAGATAACCTTCACTGTTTGAAGCACATAATTCTCCAGTCATGACAACTAGTCTGCAAAATATTGACGACATCATTCTACCAAGTTATGTACTTTTGGCTTTAAATCTCCCCCCGCCCCCCCAAAATGCTCGTCAAATCTCAAAATTATCAGATGCTTTTCACAGAAAGTGAAAAGGGAGCAAACTAACACTGCAAATGCAGTCCTGCTAACAGTGATTCAAACACAGCCAAAGGAATATTTCTAAGTAAGCAAGATACCTCCTCCTCTTTCAACAGTAATACCATGATGGATAATGCTTTTCAGGAAGCTACTGTAATGAACCAGCTTTGCTTCTCACTAAGGCAATAAAAAAGGGTTCACAGGGTAACCCAAGCAAGTCAAAGTGAATTCAATAAAAGGCACAGAATCCTTCACGTGTTAAAACACATGCCTTGCCAGTCATGCAGGTCCTCCAACCTGGAGCTCTGAAGAAGGAACTTTCAGGACTTAAAAGTGCAGGGCATGTATTTTTTGCTCCTAACTGAACTTGTTGGAAATAAACTCCTGGAGATCTCTTTGTATTAAATAATTTTTTAAAAAGGAAGAACAAAAAAACCCACCACTGAAGAAACCATCAACTCAGCTACAAAGAAATTTCCACATGCTCTGCAGAAAATGCCACTGAAACAGTGTTCACTTGTGGACATTTCTTCCCAACTGCAATGAGGAATATCATTCACTACGTATGCTAACAAACTTATTTGATTTAGTGGCAAGCTCTGGCTGCACAAATGGGTGCATTTTACTCTCATCTGGCACACAGCTGGTAGGCCTTTTGCTTGGCTTGGCCTTCCACTTGTGTCAAGATGCACACCAGTCTACAGAGGCTAATTCACAAATATTAAATGTGGAGCCATCAGAGCCACTCTAAAATACCAACAGCGCAGCTCTGAGAAACCTGGCATTGAAGCAGATCATCAGAAACTCAACCTCCATGCAGCGTGTCCAGCTTGTCCCTCCCCTGCACAGAGATAATTTACAGGAGGCACTGTGGCATCCCAAAATATCAGCATTAATGGAAAATCCCCTTCCATCTCCACAAGGCAAGGTATTAGGGATGGACAAGAACAATTTTCTGTAATGCTACCTGAGACATGGATAGTAGGTCTGGTTTTCTAACTATGGAGCAGCCAGTCAGCTGCAACTTGAGATCCCAGCACTAGGAATATTTACCAGAATGGCAGGCACCCTAGGATGCTGCCTTGAAGAGGAAGTCAGCGCTGTTGGAAGCCAGAGATCTCTTAGAGGGGCAGCTGCCTGATACTTAGATAAAACCATCTTCTTTCCTAAAATCTATCCAAGACTTTTATCAGCTTCCTGCTTCTCACATTGCTCTATTACAAATCCAAACTCTACTGTTTAGGATTTCTGCTCCCAAGGTCCAAGAAAAACAAATAATTAGGAACATGTCACATTTTGAGTTATCATTTTCAGAAGGCAAGAGAGAACTTCACTCCACACTGAACAATAATTCAGTGAAAAAAATAACAGAAACTCCAAGGCGATGTTAGGTAATTTAAAGACTCAAAATATTAAGATGTCCTTTTTAAAATCTCTCATATGAGCTAATTATAATGTCAAGCAACATTCAGCTGCTCAGTGGTGACAGCTTTTGTTGTTTTTACCCACTATCTATAGATTTGACAAGATGTTTAATTACTGTCTACTTTCTCTAACTAAATGCTACTCTGAAAGAAATGTTTCTTCTTGGAAAAAATACTTTTTTGTGTGGAAACCTTTCTACCCATTTCAATGACATACTCATCAGGAAGGTTCTACAAACCCAAAGTAAACTTTGTAGTAAAATTAAATAACACGAAAAAAACCCAACCCACACCACCAACCCTAACTCCATCTCCAAAGAACAAGCTACAGAGCTCAGAGCAGCCACTGGTTAGGCAAGTCTCCTGACCTCAGACCATGGACTTGGCTGTAGGTAATGCATTCCATGCCACCAGGCACTCTTTGACACTTTGCTTTCTCCCTCTGATCCCATTTTGAAAAAATGGCAGTCATTTCATTCTTTTACGTCTACAGAACTCCACTGCTCTCCAACCATGACAAACTGTAGTGCTCTATGTACTGTTGGACTGTGCTGATACCCAGATGTGTTGAAACTGGAAACGTATTCAAAAGAAGAAATCTGCATGGATCAATCACTAAAAATGTAGGAAAAAGAAACCATTGGTTTTGCTACTATTTCATGCATGTATAGCTGGTTAATCCTTTCACACTTACAGACACTGGCCTCACAATGCTGTCTAATGCACCTTTTCATTTTTGTGAAACCCTAACACACATGCAACGGACAATAGATTTTGCAGGACCTGGCTCAAAGCTCTGAATTTTCCTGCTGTTTGGGAAGCAAACAGTAGGATGCAGCAATGCATTTTATTTTGCCTTTTATAAAGAAAGTGGACAAAACAAGAGATAATTAAAGTAACTTTCACGGCCAGAATATTGTTAAATTGTTCGAATAGCAAATGTATTGACCTGCTAAATTTCTAGCAATGCAAATTCTTATCTAGCATGCCAAGGAAAAATGTACCACGAGCAATGACAGGAAAATCTTTTAAAATATTGCCTCACTCCTAAGCCTGGAGAAGTATCCCCTGTGGGAAAAGAGGGAAGAAACACTCAATGACTAGTTCTGGATGCCAAAAAAAGTAGTCCACAAACTCTTTGCAAAGAATGCCAGTGAGGTTCAAATTAGTGCCCATTTAGATCCTCTTTTTGTATGCAGCATACTACAGACTGAAGGCAGAGCACATCTCTTTCACACAGATTATAAACAGACATCACTAATGACATTTGGTTCCCTCCCACTTGCTCTAGTTTCTGAACATGACCCTCTGATGAAAGACTGGCTTCCAGCAGCAATTCTGAGACATGTCATGCCCTCACATCCTTCAATTTATATTCAAGTCATGAATATGATACTACTTTTGTTATCCTTTGATTTTAATCTTCTGTTTTGTGTATTAATTCCCATAGCAAACACTGTCATTGCAATAGGTGCTGTAGAAATCAGTAAAATTAATAAATGGCTGGTATAATATCTAAATACCTACCCACATCAGGGAGAGTACTGCTATGTTTCTGCTATGTGGAACTGTAGAAACAGTTATAATAGATCACTTTGACAACTTCAGATTTACATAATGGATTAATCCAGTTTGTAGACTGGGTTTGTGTACATTCTTTCTTCATGCAAAACATGCCTATTACATTTAAAATGATGCTTTGAATGGTATATGCTGCTACATAAAATATAATTTTTGCAGTCTACAGCTTTAAACATATATTTTTAAAAGACACGTATTAGTATGATTACATGTTATGTAAAAACTACATAAATGTATGTACCTGCACCAGAGATGCACCTGTTTAGTGATTTTATCACGTTTTCATTTAATTCAAACAAGCTGACTTTCTTTTATGTACTCTCAACCCTTTTTCACCATCTGAGGAAAACAAAGACACTGGAGAACTGCGCTTGGAAAGTTGCTACCTTTTCTAGTCTGCTCACATGACAAATGTGTTTATTAGTCTAGGATTAGTTCATTCCAGTTCCAGTCCAATTCTATGGACACAAGAGCAAAAGCATCAGAAGAGGCTGAAAAGGGCCATTTATCAAACATCAGATAATCCCCTCCATAAACACCAACGCTGTGGAGGAGGCCATGCTACTGCCTCCTGAGGTCTTCCCATTTGGGGTGACAAGGGAGTTGATGGGGTTTTGTCAGATTTGCTGCAGTTTCAGGACCCGGGGAACATACCTTACTGTATGCTCTGGAAACTGAGCATCTGTCTCTCTGACAAAAAAACACCCTGAATTTTCATCCATGAGAAGACGTAAAAAAAGAATTTTCCTGTGAACTGGAAATTCTACTTTTTGGCCAGGAATAATACTGTATCATTTACTGCACATTAATATTGCTGAGGAATTAAAGTAATTTCTCTGCAACTACTACATTAGACAACTATTTCTGACTAGATGAATGTAATTTTGAGGAAGAAAACTGAAAGACTTTATAATAGTACTGGATGATCTAAGCACCTGACTATTTTTCATATGTTTTTCCCATCGGTACTTCAAAAAGGTGGAAAAATGCCACCATTTGTATTTTCTATGTTAAGAACAAGGTGCTCAAGACAAAACAGGAAGGATGTCACAAAGAAAACACCTAAAGATGGGCAGTTTTGAAGTCAAACTGTTTAGATCAAGACATTTAAAGTCTATGTTCTATCACCTTAAACATTATACTGAATTAAGAGTATGAGATCACGTATGGGCTGTTGTTGCTTTGTTTGAGGAATGTGATTAATTTGCAAATTAACAGAGGTACTTTAAGATAATTAGAACCTCGGATAACCCTTAGCCAGAATATATTAGCACTTTTTTTGTTGTAGTGTTGGAATATATTGCCAGCATTGAACTAAACCACAAGCAATGTCTGACAGCAATAAGTGTAGTTCTAAACAGTTGCTGTAACTCGCTTGATTTTATAATATAAGTTTGTAAATAAAATCAAAACTGCAATTAGCCAATTTATTGCTCACTAATATTTTGTAAAAAATAGAGTAAACCACGGTAAAGTTTTATATATGTTCCCAGCTGTCAAGGTAAATGTTCCAGCTCCATTAAAGCAAGTTGTTTCTCCTTATCACATGGCTACCTAGACTACCTAGATTTCTGCTGCACCTTCCCACAAATACTTACCTGTAGAATACACTTATATCATCAGTCAAGGATGAATTGCAAGCTCACATTTTTCTTAACCAAATATTGGTTGTAATCATATTTCTCAGTATCCATTCAGTCTCTCATTTAAAGTGATTCTGATTGTGCTTTGGTGGTATTTGTGAAATAAATGCTTCACAATTACCTTTTCAGGGTGGTTCTATGGGGTTGCATGGCTGTGAGAAACTAACCATGTACAGTTAAAATAATGCAAATGCACAACAAATTCGGCAGCACATTCTCTGATCTCTTATAAAATTCTAGGAGATGCCTGTGCTGTTAACTGCAAACCACCCGTGAGTCCTTTCTTTTTTTTAATTATACCACTTCTTCTAATTGGGATGTGCATTTTTCATGCCTAATGCTCCTAGGTAATTATGCACTCTCCAAATACCTACCTGTTGGAATATTTCCCCAGTAGAGTGGTGCTGTTTGGTCTTTTCCTGTTTTATCAAAACAGATCTTAACATAGTCAAAACCCATTGAACTCAGCAGGCCACGCCACCTTTTAACTTCCTTAAGCACATTACATTTGCCATATTATGGAGAGTCTGTCAGCAACAGGGAGACCCAGCAAATAACTTAGTGTTTATTAAACTTAAAAAAAATAAACCCTATAAAGATGATGATTTTTATCACCTTTGCTCTATCACTCATTGACTTAGAGTCAGTGCAAGTCCTAGGTTGGATATCTGTAACTAAACCCAGAAATTGCACTTCAGGACTGAAAGAGAGCTTATATTTTCTTGAATAGACTTCTTGTGTAGGAAACAGTTTACTTTCTCTTTTATTTCTTTTTCTTCCTACAAAGCATGATTCTTAGAGTTGGTAGGAGGAGTAACTACACAACATCTTGAGTTTTTAGAAAGTAAAAGAGGGCTGGATGTTCCTCCAGTGTGCTAAAACTTCAAATAACTTAAGAGTAAGAACAAAACAGGAAAAGAAAAGATGGTGGGGAGTGGGGGAATCAATGCATGAGCTGCAAAGTAATCAAAGCACTTAAGCAAGAAGTAAGCGATGAGGATACTCTGGGGAAGTGACACAGCTGAATCCCATCTTCCATTCTAGACCTCACACTTTTATATTCGGATAACTGCTCCCATCAAGCTCTATTGGCTCCTGGACTTTCCCTTTGTCTCTGCTATGGTTATTACATCAGATTCCTTCTATCCTTTCCTACTCTCTGCTGTGCTGTCTCCTTCATGCACTTGTTGTTTCTCTTTCTGCCTCTCATTATTTGATCAGGCTTCCAACCCTTCTGTGACAGTGTTCACAGAGTAAAAGGTTGCCATTACTTTTATCCCTATTTATCCTCCTTTGATGCTGAATTGAATTTTGTTCTGCTAGCGTGAAGAAAGATAGATTTGTCATCATCCTCATCATCTCTATTTTACTTAAATCACCATGAACACAAAGGTAATTTATTTCTTAAATTTATCAAAATCCTTTAAAACCAAAAACTTTTCAGCAAACCCTTCCTCTGTTATTTTTCTAGAGAAGAAAATGAGGTAAATACAGATAGGTATGTTTGTATCCAAAATGCCTGTAGGCATTTTTCTCTTGTACCTTGAGAGGTACAGAGTGACCAATTAGTCAGCTGTATATACAAGTAAGGAACAAAGGAAGTTCACATAATAAAACTAAATTATCATAATGTTTTTTCTCTTCCCCCCCCCCCCCCCGCTTTTGATAGACAATCTAAAAAAATCTATAGGTAGGAATCAGTCTCATTTAAAGACAAACTGCTCAGAAAAAGCATCAAAAGGCTGAAGAGGGATAAGATTATTTACCACTTTTGCCAGTCCATCACTGTATCAACTCCAACTCCCAGAGCCATTAACCTTAATCGTATTTTAGATGGTTAGGCTGCAAGGTCTCTGCAGATTGGCACTAAATGAGAAATGTGTGTTGCAAAGATACTGCAAGTGCAACAGAATTAGATTGTTCCTGACTTCCTACGAAGTGTATTCAGTGTCAAGAAACTCTGAAATCTTCCAGAGTACAGCACTGGCAGGATGTATTATCCCTACTTCTAATTTCTCATGAAATCAGAAAGCCACTATATCTCAAAATGCTCCAGTCCCATCGGTGCCAACGGTATTATACCCTCTTCACAGCATGCATTCATGTAGCTATTACAAAATGACAGCTAGTTATGACTTGCCACACCTCTGGAGCAATAAAATAGTGTTTATTCCACTTAACAGAAAAGTACATTGAGACTAAGCTAAACCATTTGTCCAAATTCATCACCATTAAGAATCCAAAACTCCACGGGGCTCATGACATTGACTATCACCTATATGCACATAAACTAAGTAGGTCAGTATTACCAAACTCACAGGGAAACTGCAATGGCATCACCAAAACTTCTCTTACTCAAGTGACAAGGGGAAATTACCTTTTCCCAATGGCAGCCCTTATACTGGGACTGGGGTAACTATTAACTTCCCAAATGAACCATCAAATCCAACTGGACCAGCAGGAGTTCACAAGCAAAATATGAAACACTGTAATGAAGAGTGAACAACAAATTAAAACTATATATGCATCAAACTGCATATTACAGAGGTGCCAGAGGATGATCATTGTGCTATTGTTCAGCTTACTCATGAACACAGAAACAGCACAAAACACAGAAGATGCTACATTAAGCTGGTCACTGTTCCATTCTGAGGAAGCTATATATTTGATTGTGGAGAAAGGGCTTCTCTGCTGAGAAAGACTATCCACCAGCTACTCAAAGTTTATGTTCAAAGATGGTCTCACCAGTTAATTGCCTGTGCTCTACTTTCTTGGCAGCGAAAACTGAGATCCCAGCACATGCTGTTTGCCAGCATTAAGAAGCTTTTCAAAAACAAGCTTCAGGCTTGGATATGCCAAAGAGAGTGCTAATAGCACAGGATCAATGACTTCCTTGCAATTCAGGGTAAGAGGTCAAATCTATACACTCTTTGACTTCTCTGCAAATTTTGACATAGCCACTGATTCCTAATGATCCGCTAACAGACTCTAATAACACAGGCAATGTATGACTCCTATCACTTCAATTTTGCATCTCAAGCAGGACTTTAAATGTAGACAGCAGATGCTACTTTTCCCCCAGAACAATACACATACCAAGTTTGAAGATCAATGCAGCCACCCTCCCTCCATTTCCACTGGTATATAGAAGTGATCTCCTGAAGAACATAAGATCCCAGTCCATACATTGCTTGCTGCTCTCCTCTTCTCTAAAAGGAAATATATTTGAATAACATAAAGCTCACAGAAAAGTTTAGGCCGAGCCCCCCACTTTGCTTTTGTCAAGAATATAAGAAAAGATTTCTCTATCATTGCAGAAGTAAAAGTGTTTTCAGACTAGGCCAGTCACAGTCACAGGCCTGCTCTGGGGACAGCAGAGTAGGGATTCAGTGTACTTACAGTACATCAGGAGGCATCACTGATAACAAACTAGGTCTCTCCAGTATCTTAGAAATTAGGGAGCTGCAGTAAACAGCCCTCTCTGCAAAAGACCTGTCAAGAAGTGTGAAGATGCTGTTCAGTTTTTCAATCTCACTAGACATGTAGCAGTGAGGTTTTCCTCTCATTCTTTGATCAAAGGAGAAAAACCGTAGTGTGGTTAAGTGGGTTGGGCTGTACTATATCCCATTTCCTACTTTGACTTTATACAATGTGCTTCTATAAATCCTTGGCATATAAATTGAATATCCAATCTCAGAGCAAACCAGCAACTTTATTTAACACACAAAGAAATCATTCACAAACTGGAATGTCCTTTTCTTAGCTCCTACTAAATGACAACTCCACACTATATCCTACAGAAGATCCTCAAGTTTTTTCCAAGCTTCACCCTTCTCTAAAGCTGGAAGCCAGTGCCATTTCATACTCTGAAGATCCACACAATCAGCTGAATGAAATAAACCAGCAAAATTTGAAATGGCCATGCTTGCTTTCTGAATGTACTAAAGGCAATGTATCATCTCTTTTGACACTGTCTCCTATAACATCCTTGTGGCTAAGCTCAGGAAGTGTGGTTTAGAAGAGCAGACAGTGAGATGGGCTGAGAACTGGATGAACAATGGAGCTCAGAGGGTTGTGATCAGTGGTGCAGAGTCTAGCTGGCCACCTCAAAGTAGTGGTGTTCTCCAGGGGTAAGTTATGGGTCCACTATTACTCAACATCTTCATCAATGAGCAGGATGAAGGGATAGAGTGTACCCTCAGTAACTCTGCTGATGATACTGAACTGGGAGGAGTGGCTGATACACTGGAAGGCTGAGATGCCATTCAGCAAGATCTGGACAGACTGGGGAGCTGGGCAAAGGCAAACCTAATGAAGTTCAACAAGGATAAGTGTAGAGTCCTACACCTGGGGAGGAACAACACCATGTACCAGTACAGGTTAGGGGTAGGCCTGCTGGAAAGCAGCTTCATGAAGAGGGACCTTGGTGTCCTGGTGGACAATAAGTTATCCATGGAACAACAATGTGCCCTTGTAGCCAGGAAGGCGAATGCTCTCCTGGGATGCTGTGGTGGGTTTACCCTGGCTGAGCACCAGGTGCCGACCAAGCCCTTCTATCACTCCCCCCAACCTCCGTCAGCACGGCACACAGGGAGAGAATAAGATGAAAAGAGCCATGGGTTATGATAGATAAGATGTTATTCTCTACTTCCCGTCCGCATGCAATGTCTGGCCGAGTCCAGGAAACAAGGCTCCAGAACACATATCGGTTGCTCGGAGGACAAGCCAAACGTCCCCCCATCCTCCTCCTGCCCTCTCCCTTTATAGTTGAGCTGATGTCATATGGTATGGAATATCCCACTGGTCAGCTCAGGTCGGCTGTATCCCTCCCCCATCTTGCCCCCCCATCCTCTGGTGCTGTGTGAGCACTGGCAGTCATAACACGGGTGTGTTATCAACACCCTTCAGCTCCCAGTGCTGCAACAGATGCATAAAGAAGAGTATTGCCCATAGGTCAAGGGTAGTTCTCCTCCCCCTCTACTCTGCACTAGTGAGACCGCATCTGGAGTATTGTGTCCAGTTCTGGCCTCCCCAGTTCAAGAGGGACAGGGAAATACTAGAGAGAGTCCAACTGAGAGCTACAAAGATGATGGACTGGAATATCTCTCTTATGAGGAAAGACTGAGAACCCTATTTAGCCTGGAAATGAGAAGACTGAGAGGGTTTCAAGTGGAAGGGGCCAGTCTCTTTTCAGTTGAGCCGTGTGATACCATGATAGGTAATGGTAGCAAGGTGAAACACAGGAAGTTCCACCTCAGCATGGGGAAAAACTTCTTCGCTGTGAGAAGGACAGAGCACTGGAACAGGCTGCCCAGAGAGGTTGTGGAGTCTCCTTCTAGAGACTTTCAAGACCTGCCTGGATCTGTTCTCACGTGGCCTGCCTTAGGTGTTCCTGTGCTGGCAGGGGGGTTGGACTCGATGCTCTCCAGAGTTCCCTTCCAACCCCTACCATTCTCTGATTCTATGATCTCATTATACCAGTGAAGAAATACATTGACAATAAAGAATCTTCGCCTCACATTTAACCACTGTTTTGGCTCCAATCTGTCAGTATTCATGTGTTTTATTCTTTAGAAATATTAACTTCTGTGGGCATATAAGCGTTTTATTGGATCACGACCTCAAAGTGTTAGGCAACAGCTACAAAGATTATGAAGAGTATTCATAGATTAAGATGATATGGCTGAACATGGGTTTAATCTTTTATGCAAACTTGAATTATATACATCCAAAGGGAGCTGTTCAATTTAGAGAC
Source organism: Todiramphus chloris collaris (assembly GCA_025345505.1). Taxonomy (NCBI): domain Eukaryota; kingdom Metazoa; phylum Chordata; class Aves; order Coraciiformes; family Alcedinidae; genus Todiramphus; species Todiramphus chloris. The sequence continues at coordinate 31,006,580 of JANVCC010000017.1, forward strand.
TTGCAAATCACAATTTAAAAATTATAACATAATTTTTGAATTAACAAAAAAGTGAAACCACCTGTAATTTATTGCATATCTAAACCTATTAAATACGCAGTATAGTTAAATTGTGAAAGAATAAAAGAGCCTTTGAACAAAAAAAGCTTATTATAAAAAACAGGTCTCAGTTCAGAGTGGAATTCCACACTCTAGCTAAAAACCCTTAAAATTGGCACTCAAGAAAAAGGAGTAATATCACACCGGTATCTCTTTCATGCATCCTCACAACCACAGTCATTATGTCTGACCCTTAAGATAGAATAGGGTCAGTAGAATCTCACCTATTGCACAATAGTCACCTACATATAAGAACCTAGCAGAGGTGTAAGGCATTAAACCAATTTGCCATTAAATTATGAAAATGAAAGATTTTTTCCTTCTGGTAGTATGTATGCTTTGTGACATACTCTGAAGCCTCAGCTTTGGACTGTATATCATAACATCAGAGAACAAGCATCAGTGCTGTGGTGTTTTTGATCTTCAGGCACCACTACCAAGTGAGAATCTTTAAGAAAAGAACCCATTATTACACAGTAAGTAGAAAATCACCTGCTGACAGGCACTAATCCAATCAAAGCTTTCAGTTGCATAATAAACTTTATTCAAGTGAATTAGGAAAGTGTATGGCTAAGTGGTGAAGGCACTTAAATACTTTAACCAGATAGGCATTTTAAGAGCTAAGAAACTACATTAGTTTTTTATCATGAACTGGGGGGAAAAAAAGTTAAGAAAGAAGGAAAAAAAAAAAAAGAGACACAGAGGCAACAGCTGAGACTACCAAGATCACCAAACACTGCCTTCAACAAGACATACAGTACAACACCTTATTACATCAGCATAAAGAAAATGAAAAGTTTAGAGCTGTTATCATGTTAAAACTATCCGTTGAAAAAGAAGATATGCAAATACCAGCACAACACAATTTTTTAAAGCTCTATAAAATGTTCAGAATGGCACAAAGAACAGAACAGTATCTTCATTCTTGGGGCTGGCATTTACATTTTGCTTAATGTTATTTTTAAGTTAATATAAAGAAAATAGTATCTTTTTTAAAATTATGTTTTCCTCCTGCAAGAAGAAGTATACAATAATAGCTCAGGCACAGAGAGCTGCACAAATCCCATCTGTCAGCTGATAATTCAAAACATGTACCTCAGCAGACAGTGGTTCTGGGCCACCTCTCTTGTATCAGAGATGTTTGTGATACTTGTGGTGCACTGAGTGATATTATAAGTAAATAAAACATAACATGAATTAAAGTAAAGTAAAAGTAATACTAAAAGTAAGACAGAAATTCCTGGGGACTGGACAGATGCTATCCAGTTTGTTAGGGGACGCATGATGTGAAATGGAGGTGAAGGCAACCAGGAGACTGCAGTAGGAGAAAGACAAAAGAACTGGAGATATTATTGCTGACTATTCAACTGCTGAAACTCGTTTTCTACCATCTCTTTTTTTAGCACAGTCAGAATAAAGAAGAAGAAAAAAAAAAACTTAAAAACCCCACTTCATGCCCAGAGTCAAAACCAACAACAATAAATCTGCATCTGTGCTTCACAGTCCCCTAGATCATTCTAAAGCTAACATCACACGCTCGACGCTCTCTTTACAGTATGACACTTAAAATAGGTTGCCAAAAGCCAGTGAAGGTCTTTGGTTGTGAAGAGCAGTACTGAGACACAGGATGGACTACTTGTATGGTAGACACTCCATTATTTACCTGCCAGGAAGGGAAAATCTGAGGATGGCTGGCCTTGCAGATTAGATGTCTGGCAGAAGCACTGTGCCCAGAATACACTGGTGCCAGGCAGCTACCGGTGAGAGGTATTATTTTCCTAGGAGCTCTAAGGACATTTCTGTAATGTTGGCAGATCACTATATGAGTCACTACTTGCCTCTGGGGGTAACCTATAAATGCCCAGTATGTTCTTCATGAATATTTACTGATTCAGAGTTAAGTATTTATGTCCCAGTCATATTCTTGTACATCAGTCTTTCTGTGCTTACTCCCCTCTCCATCTTTATCAGTTCTTGAATCAAGGTCAGTTAGAGATTAGCCACACTAACAGGGAGTTTGCACACCTCTGCATGCCATGGACACTCACTTGAGACATATTCAAGAAGCAAGTGCTGAAGACTTTGTTATATCTTCATTTACTCAAGAAGCTTTTATGGCTGCAGCTTACTTTTCCCAGTCAAGAAACTCCAATGGCTCTGTTGAAAATGTCAGCATGGGTACATTTTCCAAACATGGACTAAGTTTTGAGCAGCAGAACCTGGAATAGATCTATTCTGAAATTCTGGATTTTGGTAACAAATTTAAAAGACCAAACTCAAAAGACAAGTAAAAACTCTGAGTACAAACTTATGTGAATCAAAATGCACCACAACACTGATAGAAGAATCTGGGAAAGCAAGCAAACCAAGAATTGACAATACTGGTCTTGCAGCAAGTTTCAGCAGTTTCTAGCTAAACCCTTTCAATCACCAGGAAGCATCAGTGAACCAAGTACATTTATAACCTGTGACTCAGTTGGCAACACCTTGAATTTTCAGGAGCACCAGAAATAGAAAAAGCACAACAAAATTAAGTAAATACATTTCTATGGTATATAAATTCATGGAAGATATATAAACACAAGAATTTATTGTTCCAACCCCATGGACCTGCATGGGTTTGCACAACTGGCTACATAAAGAAGGGGTTTTAGACTAATTTCTGATGAGGCCAGTATGGTTTTTCATTTGAAAGATAATTAATTTCATATATACCTTAAAACCTGTAAAATTTTTGAATGATTCCTCATGTCTCCAGAAAATTTCTGAGAATCTGGAGATTCAGTATTTAAAAGCTTGTGCTCTTACAGGTGTTAAATTCAGGGAGTTTTCTTCCAAGCAATCCATGTAACTATACAGACATGAAACTCAACATCACATTTAACTTACTGAGCTTATGTTGACTTGGGTCTGATATCCAACTTAATTTATACAGAGATTATGATCATTGCTCTCTATGTTCTCAAACGAAAAGCTTGGTAGGTGGATGTTTTGCAGTATTCTACACACCATTTTCCACGTCTGCCAATAAGTCAGATTTCGCCTTCTATTTGTGAAGTTCCATGTACATGAATGCATCTAACAAAACCAGGAAAGGAAGAAAAAATTCCTCCCTGACCTCAGCTACTTAAAGATAATGTCAGTGTGCATGTAAGAATGAAACCTGCACTTCTGCAGCACCTTAGTAATAGATACAGCAACCACCAGGTATTCTTTTCTGAGGTTTTGAAATGCCCTTTTTAAAAGTCACTGAAAGCAGGCAGCTTTGCAGAACTTAGTAATCAGAATATTCTGCATGTTTGCTATGCAAAAGTATAGATTTAAATGATATGACCTGACTTCCAGAAGACAGGAAGAACATTTTTTAATCAGAATTTTTACTGAAGTGCATGACACAGCCTTCAAGCTCCAATGATAAAGCCGTATGTGACATAGGTGATTTCTAGTACACCTTTTATTATGTAATGAGAGTTTATTAGGTAACAGAAATAGGAGAATATGAAAAAAAGACAAGAAGAATAGTTACCTAAAAACTGGACTGAGTTGAGGGTTTATCAAGAAAGGTAATGCTGTGCTGTATTGTATGAGACATAGCAAAGCTGGTCTCAGAAAATCTAGTAGAGCTACTCACTGCCCGCTTGAGACTGATACATGAAAACACAGAAACAGTTCTGGATGCTAGACTTTGGGGCACTAGCATGCCTCTGATCCATTAGCTTTACAGCTAAAAAAGCACAAGAATTTTCCATCATCCTAAAGTAGCCTTTATACATTCAGATAAAAATGCTTGTACAGGTATTAACACAGACTGGCATTTAGTGCCTGCAAGCACACAAGGAGCTCTGTCTACAGGGATCTGGTTTCTAGGTTTGTTCCAGTACTTGAACAGAGAGATCCTCATTTCAGAAGTGTTTGTACTTTCACATTTCCTTTCTATTTGTATTTTTCTGTGAAAAAAAAAAAAACCAACAACAAAAACCAAACCAAACAAAATCAAACCAGACAAACAAAACACACACATACACCAAAACCCCAACAACTAACAACAACAAATTCTCAACGTCAGTCATTCATGTTAAAAATATGGTATCAAGCCTGAAACTGACATAAAATTGCCCAGTTTCTCTTAAGTAACTCTGATTTACAGTACTGTAGATGGATCATCCTTTTGAAAATAAAATCTGTTTAGGAAATGCACATTTAAAACCTTGTTGTCTTCCACTAAGTGATTAATTATCATAATCTGTGTGCTAAGTGGTGTGCAAACTATGAGAATAGACATGCTCCCTGCTTTAGACATTGTTCCATAACATCTTATCAGACTGCTTCAGTACTCAAAACAGTGTAATTAGTAACTTGCTTCTCTTCATCTGTTTTCAGGTCAAATAATGCTTCCTTTGCAAATACACTAATTTAGGATGCATTTCCTTTGCAAATAATGCTAATCACTTACACCAGCTCTCCCTACAGTATTAATCTTTGATTTACTAGAGTTTTCCGAAGCTAAAGAATAAGGTCTGGAGAAGCAAAAAATGCAGTTTTCCTTGTTTAACACATATTACCATCATGTAGCTTCCATCAATGCTGTATCCAACAAGGCGAATTAGAAGTCTAAGCCTAGTTCATTTCTTTTTGGTTGACTTTCCCTTGTAAAATACCCTCACCTCTCAGATGAAATCATCTGACTCTGCTGGCTTTGCAAAATTTAAATCTTCACATTCAAAAGCACAGATTTTTCTCTTTTCTGTTACATGCCCTTGTTTCCACTAATTTTCCCATGTAGTCTTACACACTGAGTGAAGGGTATAAAGAATACCTGGAGTGAGATTCTCACTGCAGCAAAGACAAGCTGTAGATAGGAGCTTGTAACTTGTTCTCAGACACATCTCCAGAGGAGATGTCTAGTAAGTAGAACATGTCATACACACAGCTGCTGTCTCCTTTTGCTTGGGAACTCCTCGGTTCTTCCTGACCCTTCCTCTCCTTTCACAAAATTGAAAGGGTAAATGTATGTTTGGCTATAGTCTCACTCCAACTTCACACAGTTTCTCATAGCCAATAACATTTTCTCAACAGAAGACAGGGCTACTCGGAATTTTGCGCTTCCTGCTATATTTTGACTCTTAAGGAAGCCAGAGGTTAACATTTCATGTCACAGTTTTGTTCAGTTTCAGGGGTTTTAATGGAGGCATGCTAATTTATTCCAGCTAAGGATATTCATAGATTCATAAATTGTTAGGTGTTGGAAGGGACCAAGAAAGATCCTCTAGTCCAACCTCCCTGCCAGAGCAGGATCACCTAGATCAAGTCACACAGGAACGTGTCCAGGCGGGTTTTGAACGCCTCCAGAGAAGGAGATTTCACAACCCCCTGGGCAGCCTGTTCCAGTGTTCTGTCACCCTTACCGTAAAAAAGTTTTTTCTTATGTTTATCCTAAACCTCTTATTTTCCAACTTGCTCCCATTGCCCCTTGTCCTAACATTGGATGACACCGAGAAGAGTCTGGCTCCATCCTCCCTACACTCACCCTTTATATATTTATAGACATTAATGAGATCTCCCCTCAGCCTCCTCTTCTCCAGGCTAAAGAGACCCAGCTCTCTCAGCCTCTCCTCATAAGGGAGATGGCTCTACTCCCTTAATAATCTTGGTGGCCCTGAGCTGGACTCTCTCCAGTAGCTCAATGTCTTTCCTGAACTGGGGTGCCCAGAATTGGACACGTATTCCAGGTGGGGCCTCACCAGGGCAGAGTAGAGGGGGAGGAGAATGTCCCTCGACCTGCTGACCACGCTCTTCTTAATGCACCCAGGATGCCATTGGCCTTCTTGTCCATGAGGGCACATTGTTGGCTCATGGCCATCCTCTTGTCCACCAGGACCCCTAGGTCTTTTTCCCCAGAGCTGCTTTCCAGCAGATCAGCCCCCAGCCTATACTGATCCATGGGGTTGTTCTTCCCCAGATGCAGCACTTTACACTTGCTTTTATTAAATTGCATTAAATTTCTCCCTGCCCAGCTCCCCAGCCTGTCCAGGTCACGCTGGATGGCAGCACAGCCTTCTGGCATGTCAGCCACTCCTCCCAGTTTCGTATCATCAGCAAACTTGCTGAGGGTACACTCTATCCCTTCGTCCAGGTCATTGATGAATATATTGAACAGTATTGGACCCAGCACTGACCCCTGGGGGACACCACTACCCACAGACATCCAGCTAGACTCTGCTCCACTGACCACAACTCTCTGAGTTCTGTCCTTCAGCCAGTATCCTTCAGGATATGTACCTGGCTTTTTCCTCAGGCAGAAGGAAATGTCCCCAGCTGGCCAAATCAAAGAGAATCGCATTTTCTATTCAAATCTGTATTTTACTCCAGTAAACAATAAAAAGCCTACACCCTGTAATGCAATTCATACTTACAGTGCTATAGAGGACGAGGACTAATACAGCTTTCAGTACCTATGGATGCATTGCACACAACCAGTAAAGCCCCAGCAGATCAAAGCAGACGTTAATATATCTCTAATAGAAACAGGCAAATGATTGACTGACTTGCTAAGTGCTGTCTAGTTTCAAACCTTTTAAATATGTCAGAGATTTGTTTTTATGCCGTGAGATTCTTCACAAAGGATGATATATTCAGTATGTTGAAAAATTATACATCACTCAATCAAGTTTACTCAGATCTTTCTTACTGTTATTTTATGGACAAAAGTAAGAATCTTAAGCTCTGAGTTAAAGGCAGGAGATTGCTCACAATCAGTAGCTGTTCTACTGCACATCCCAGCCCCAGGCTTGTTACATACAGGTAAAGAACATAAGTCTGGTTACATTATTTCTTGCCAACATAGAAAATGCCTGGTACTTCCCAATGTGGAGGAACAAGAAAAAAAAAACAAAGCAAATAAACAAGAAACCAAGAGAAAACCCCCAATGACACCTAAAAAAGAAGAACAACCCACCTTTCATGAAACCCCTCTAAGAATAAGCGGAAAAAAAAAAAAAAAGATAAAAAAATTAGCACACTACTAATAAAGTCACACACACTACTAAAAAGAGATCTCCCTGTGTGTTTATGTTTTGGCGCACTGTATTTTAAAAGCTACTGATACAATATATTGAGATGCAATATATTATTACACTCACAAGAGAAGAATATTTCGTAGCCACAGACTCTGGAAGAAAAATCTGGAGGAGAGAGGTCTCCTGTCCTTGCCTGTAAGTGACCTTCATAGGATATGCACAGGCAGGGAGACCCTGTTGCTTTGAGACACAGCAGATATGCTTATGCCATAAGTTGTGATTCAAACTTTGGAAAAGGTCATTGTCATAGAAAGTCCTGTATTAATGGAGACCATGAGTGTTCCTCTTAAGACTGCCAACTCCCACCAAAGTAGCTGTGCTTACCTGCCCTTTCAGTATACTCATCTCCTGACAGTGGCAACTGACACCCAGAATCTGATCTTCCATGTTTCATGAGATTATTATTTGGATTGTACCTAGATGTTTCTCACACTAAGTTCCTGATCTTCTGTCTCATATGTCCTGGTTTGAGTGAGAACAGAACTAATTCTGTTCAGTGATTTTACTTTTCAGCTCGGTTCTTCTAACTAACTGCACTGCCTGAAGTCAGCAGCCTGTTCTCACACAGTGTCTGCTGCTGGCAGTGATAACACCCCATGGTTAGAGTTAGTACCAAGGGTTGGTGTGCAGACCAAGGCCACTGCTGGAGCTTGTGTACCACATTGGGGGTGCAGAAAGTGAAAGGCTGCACCTGCAGGGAGGAGCAGACAGGACGGGTGACCCTAAACTGACCAACGAGGTATTCCAGCCCATATACGCCATATTCTGCTTAGAGCTGAGGGATCTAAAGGGTCTCTGGGCTCTTCTCCCCTCTTCGACTTCCTTGCCAGATTTTGCTGGGCTTGGCTCAGGTCCTCTTTCGGTTCCTTCCTCAGAGTACCCAAGGAGGCCTCTGTCCATTCTGCCTTTGATCCAGTCTGTGTGTTCCTGAACCCGGTACCAGAATCCAGCTCCTGAACACAGCTCCCGAACACAGCTCCTGTCTGCTGCGGGGCCCAGTCTGGCACTTCCCTGGTGCCTGCTCCACAGCGTCAGTGGTGATGGTGATGGAATTGCCATCAGAGGGGTTGGGTTTAATACTGGTTTTGTATATATTTGTATATATTCCATTTTTATAATTATTAATTTCATTTATTAAAACTGTTCTAGTTTCCTTTTCTAATTGCCAAGTCTCTCTCCCTTATTCCCTTTCTCCTTCCCTTTGGGGAGGGAGGGGGGCTAATAGAGCATGTGTCTGTTATAGGTCTAAGGGTCCGCCTTGACCCTAAACCGTGACACTCATATTAAGTATCATATATAGGATGCCTCCCAGAGTCTAAAAAAAAAAAAAAGTTAAAAGAAAAGTAAGCTTGACACTATCTTAGTCTGTCATACAGTGATTCATTACAGCTTGGTAGTTGATCTCAAAACCTTCAAGACAGAGTATCTGATGACTTTATTCCTTTCTCTTCCAGGTGGTTCACAGCACTTTGATCTCACTGTGCTCACCACACACAGCCATAAATTTTTCCTGTCCAATATTAAATCACTTTACCAACCTGTGCTAGAGGGACAATTATCTGGAAAGATGCAGCAATGATTACATTACTCTTACACAGCTGAAGGCACCAGTGTCTCCTTTTGCTTTCTAGATTCTCATCTGGAGTAGGAAGAAACACTGGATCATCTCACAGCAGTATCATCAATGACTCTTCTCCTAATAATCTTTTGGTGGTCAAAAGACTGCAAACATCCTTCAGAATTGTGTATTACTCTGCCATAATGTCTGTATCAATCTAATTCTGCTGAGGTTGGAAGGCTGCTTTAACACAGATGATCACTCAAATTCAACAAGAGAGCAAAGATAAGTGGACTTTAGCAGCCTGCTTTCCTTCACTTCATCTACCAATCTACTGCCAGAATATCTGCACCTTGTCCTTTGTACTTTGGGATAGAAGGGACCAATAGGACTAGAAAAAGTCTGTAAAATACCAGGGACTATAACAGCTCTTATGTCAAATTGAAAAATTATTCCAAATTCCTGAATTTACACTGTTTTCTACCTTTAGAAATTCTCCCTTTACCCCAGATTTTGAGACAGAACTATGTAATAGCTTGGTACAGACCAAGACAGCAGTTACAGTTGCAACAGAAGATTTGCTAGTTTCATCTTTTATGTCATTATAATTTTAATCTTTTCAAAGGCTCTAATAGTCTGCGATTGATGCCTTTGCCTTGAGATTAGATATGGACAGAAATAAATTAATTAAACAGAGGAAATATGGAAGATGGAGTAAAAGTCAAATTCTGCTTGCTTCTACATAAGCAACAAGAATGTGGGTTTTTAATTTGATAAAAATCCAAAGCACGGAAACACTACTAAAAGAAGAAATTCTATTATTCTTAAAACAAACAACCTTAGCACTCAGCTGGAATATTTCAGGTTGTCATTTAGGCAGGATTTTAGTTTTGTTCTAAATATACTTAGAAGCAATTATGATAACTCTGTAGACCGAAGGTTACTGGTAAATTGTTAAGATAGTCCACTTTAAAAGTAAGCGTGTTTGGGACCACATGAAATTGAAAGCTCTGTGAAGTCCACTCTGTATCTTACAGCAGCAAGCTGGGAGGGAGATAAAAAAAAAATTACTGGTGTGGCAGGGAACTCACTGGAGTACAACAGGAAAGAAATAAACAGAACAGTGGGTGAGCACACAGAAACAGAAAGGAGCATGTGTATTCAGAAAGCTAAGAGAACAGTCAAGATCTGCACATTGCCATGTGTCTGCTTTGCTCTGTTACACTTCTGCACCAAATTATCATCCCCGAGACAAATTTGACCCCAGTAATATGCAACTTGGCACAGCCATAATGAATCCAGCATCTAAATGTCAGCAGGAGTACTGAAAGGGCATGGGAAGTGTAGAAAGCAAGAAGATAGTGCAATAGCACTTGAATGGTGTAAGAGGATGTAACTGTAAGTAATGGGAGGCTATTTAAAAACACGGGCCATTGAGGGGGAATAGGAGGGAAGAAAAACAAGATGAATTAGACCACAGAACTGTCTCCAGAAGGAATCCCATCTCATGAGGTTTTTAGAACAATACTCAAAGAAGTAGTAAAAAATATACTGCAAGAAACAATATTTCAGGTCAAAGAAGGTCTTTTTCTGTCTCTCTCTGTTCGTTACATGGCACTTCAGGGAACTAAATAAGGAAAAACAAAGAAAGAAAGCGGGGGGGAAGGTCTGGCTAGAAGCAGTATCCTGTTTGTATAGGTGAGAAATGGTAGGAGCTTTCCAGCAATGGTGATAGTTGAAAAAATGTTCAAGACACACTTTTTATGCAGGTTAAATACAGGGTGTGGGGGATGAAAAAAAGGAGTGTTAACAGGCAAAGAAAGAAGTTGTACCACTGGGGAACAGGCAGTACAGATTCAAGAGGAAGTAAAAACATACCATACTTACGTTTGTCTGCGTAAAGTACTGCTGTACCTACAGCTTTGTTGAAGGCAAAAAGATAGAAGATGAGATTAAAAATAGTAATTAAAAAATAGAGTATGAAAACCCACAGCTTCCTGGCAATGTACAGATTCACAGTCTAGGCAGAAGTGCAGATGCTAGAACAGAGGCACAGCTCAGCTCTCCATGCCAGGGACTATGCAAGGGCAGCTCAGCTACATAAGACCTGTTGCAGGCAAGAAACCCAGGAAGTCACACAAAAGAGGAACAGCAGAAAAAGAGGGCTCTGTACTGCTTACTGCCAACACTAGGGAGAACCGTCCAACCAACCTGGATGCCAAAATAGACATCCTGAAAACACCCAACACAATCTGCTGGTTCATAGAGCCACTGGAGAGCACAGATAAGCTCAAATACTTTCTGCCAGGTTGCAAACTGGTAAGGCTTCAAGAACACGTGCTCTTCCAACAGGGGTGTGCAGGGCCAAAGAAACTGATGACTGGACTCCGCAGGGACAGAGACAAGAAAAACAGGACTATAGTTGGAGACCTAGGATTAATAGTTAGTTCACTGCTACGTTAGAGGCATTGTTTGACAGAGCTGGAAAATAATATTTGCTGGCACAGTCACAGAGCATTACTTTGTTTGATATGAAAATGTCAGTGAACATCTCTTTCAATTATTCTTCCTCTCTTATTCTAAAGTGATGTTTATTCCACACAAACCTAGCATTATCTGCTTAATTCAGAGAATTACTCATATCAGTGAAGCTGAATAAAAAATAAGGTTGTGCAAAATGTTACAAAATACAAAACTCATGTAGGACATTTAGGATTGATCTTCACAAAAGGAAGGAAAACTGCCATCCAAGCTAAAAGGCCTTGTTGTAGGTTCACTGTTTTTAACCATGCATAGTAAACAGGATGATAAATATTTAAACACTGAAGTAAAAGTTTCCATCAACTACTTCACAAGCTTCTTTCAGTGGAAGGGACAGAATACTTTCAAACCATCTGACAATAACCTAAGACCTTTAATTCACACTTTCTACAAAGCACATAACCTGCTATGTCTGCATGCAGTGGAAGTTGTAGGTTTTAAATACCAATGCCAGACTTATCAGATGCCCAGATGTATGGTCATCATATACATAAAATGAGTACACAATACCATCAATTACATGATCAGTATTACCTCCCTCTTCTCAACAAAACCAGTGGAAATATGAATTGCCAACACCACATACTACCTGGCCACTGAGTCAGAAAAAGCCAAAAGAAGGATCAGAGTAGCGTCATACATTTCTTTTTGCATCTTTTATGAAACGACTCACACAAACAATTCAGGAAGTGCCCTAAGTTGATCCCACCTCTCTAAGAATTGCCAGAGCAGCATTATCTTAGGCTTCATGTCTTTATGATGTTATGTTGCTCCAGTTCTTTACCTCTCCCTTCACAAGCACTATGAGGTCTGGTGCAGTGCTCTTACCAGCAGTATGACACAGCCAGATGCACACCAGGGTCTGGGTCTGTTGATCCCTACACAGCCAGAGGAGGTAGAGATGATGCTCCCATAAGAATTGAAGGATACAAAAGGAAGTGCATGGCTGAATGCTGTGGTTGGGCTAATCACCAGATCAAGGAGGTATGAATGAACAAGTAAGTGTTCTTTAAGCTGAAAATCAAGATTCCAAATGTCTCCTCTGTGTTTTGTGAGAAAGGAGGGTAAATTCTGACCATGTAAGGCAGGGAAGTTCCTTTCCTTCAGCTGGAGTCAGAGGGCAAGCAACATAAAACTTGCGCAAGGTTTCAATATTAAAGGCAAAGTTAAAGTGTGCTAAAGCATGCTGATGGAAATGCAGTAAGAGTATGTGCAAGAATATCATCATGGTAGAAATTACACATGGGGAGAAAAAAGCCACGAACAAGTTTTGGGAAATCAGAAATCCATTAAAAAAAAAGAAAAAAAAAAGAAAAAAAGAAAAAAAAAGTAGTTGAAATTATATTTACAAATACAGGGTTTATTCATCTCTGTGTGGTTTTGCTGGATGCAGATATCTTGCAGGGTCCATTACACAGTCAGGGTTACCCTACTAGCTGCAGCTTCACACTGGGGTATTGTCAACTGTCTGTCAAAAACATCAAGTGAAAGTATATGACTTGCAAGATATACAGACAATGGATGCAAAGCAAATAGTATGTAAGATGGAGGTCTTCAAAATGGGCAGCTGCAGAGCTATGAGACCGATATATCTGACAATTAACTTGCTGTTTCAATGACAGATGGTAAGAGCATGATCACCAGATGACAACAATTACATAGAATGTGTTCTCCCTAGTAGAAATACCATGGTAATAGGAAAGACTCTGCAGCAAGATACTATGTTTTACAAATCCCCTGTTTGGCATCTACTAGTTAACTACAGTTTTCTTAGGAAAGAAAATATCAGGTGATCACCAGAAAAATATTTGAGCAGTTTCGCATATTTGATCTTTTCTTCTTATTTATATTATTTTTTTTCCAGTTTAACTGAAGAGAGCCAAAAGAACAGAAAGAAATGACTGTGTCATCAGACAACCCCATGCAAGTCCTGTTTAAACCCACCACTAGCCTCTGCTATCAGATCCATCTGTGCAACTCTAGAGCACTTGCTCTAGATTTGCACTGCAGTAAAAGGGCAGCTGCACGTGGTGCTTTGGCTGAATATCTGTGGGGAGAGCTGACAGTGAGGCAGCCCCCTGGGACGGATTTCTTAGAATTCCACAAAAAAAATTAAGGGGGTATTTTAGATGATGATTATGGTGCATCAGATGGAATGACTTCCCCTTTGGATGCTGCTACATCATCTCTGACAGAAAGCATTTATCCCCAAGGCTCCTGAAAACATTTCTGAGCCATAAATTCCTTGTCTTTGCAAAGGACTTGATCTGACCCAGGGCAGATATTTCCAAAACATGACCATGTGAGATAACACTCTCTAAAACCTTTTATCCTTTCTTGAACCCCATACCAATCACACCAACAGAATACTATACTGAACCATAAACACAGTGTGCTTTTCCAGGATTGGCCAGCAGCATTCACCTAATACTATTTTGTTTACACAGAAATTTGAAGGTTTGCCCATTGCCATACAAGGGAAAGATATTACGATTCTGTCAAGCTTCTCTCCTGCTCAGAACAGGCAAGCCCAGGAAGCACAAATATAGCAAAACTCAGAAGTATCTGGAAGTCCGGTATCAAACACAGGCATCCTATCACTGACCCCGAGACAAGCTCTATATTGATTTTTATCTTGCAACTACACTGTCTCCAGCAGTGCTGTGAGACCTTTATTCTAAACATTCTCTCTACTAATAAGGGTCTTGAGTTAGCTGAATATGCTGTATATTTGTGTAGAAATTTCCCGCAGAACTAAAGATGACGTTTTTTCTATAATTGCAGAGGTGTCAGAAAAAAACAGGCAGCCAGAGCAAGAACATGCTGAACAAGGGAAACAAGTAATGGGGTAAGAAGATAAAGGAGGAAAAAGCTGAACTGACATACCAGAAAAACAACCACCACCACCTCACAACAAATAGGGTGGAAGCAAGGATCAATGGGTAAAGAAGAATCATGGATATGATGGGAAGACGAAGCCAAGTCTGTGCTCGCTGACCTTTCACCCCTCCAGATTTAGTATGAAAGTTTCCTGCAGTCTCCCCATTCTTTTGCAGCCAGAAGGGATGGAGGGAGAGTCAGGGAGAAATTTATGGAGAGAAAAAGAAAAACAAACAACATTAGTTCTTACTGTGTTAGAACTAATGTTCCTATGTCAAGCTAGGCATGTCACTTAAAACTGAGTGTTTTATTGCTGGTTACTCATCATTTGTTCCCAATTTTCATGTTCAGCTTGAAATGTGATTTGCAGAAGTGCTGAGCCCTCACAGCTGCAGCTGGAAATTGTGCTGGTACTCTGGGAACTGCTCAGTAAGAATCATGCTTCTATATATAAAGTATAAGTGTTATAAACACATTGTCTACGTATAGTGTTAACTAATGCTAAGTATACTAAAAAAGAAGAAAAAAACCCAAATTCCGTAGGCATTACAAAATACACACACAAATGAGATAATTTCATACATTATTGCCAGTACTATCACCTCAGCTCACAACATTTTTCTGAAAATAAGCATCGCATAGTACGTGGATACTAGAATTAGCACTAAACCCAATAATACTGGCTCCCAAGACAGTTTTAAATAGCATGTAACAGGTGAGTTTTAGAGACCTCTACTGACTGATGTGGAGAAAACAAAGCACTGCCCTCGCGGCAGATGAGGTGGGGGCTTCACAAACAAAATTAAACCAATTATACAATCCCACCTGCCTTGTAAGATATTATACAAAGTAGCTTAATATATTTTTAGCATTTAACTCTGGCCTTTCCTGGTAACTGCAGTTTTGATTCTGCAATTTCAGTTGTGGTCTCCAGTATGGGAAAAGTAGCATCACGCTGACATAAATTCCCGGATTCCACAGAAAGGTTTCAACATTATGTACACCTTTCAGGGGATTTTCCATCTGAGAGAGCAAGTAAGCAAAAGCAGAATTAGTACATCAGTGGTCACATTATGCACACTCAGCCTCCATGCAACAAGTCAGGACTACATCTGCTCATCCTCAAATGAAGCTTAGGTTTCAAAGGCTAAGTTAGGGATAACTCAGCTCTAACAGGGTGAGTTGGCAGGAAAGGGGAAAGATAATGTTTCATTGCCATGAACAGCTTTAGGTTGAAGATTTTATGCTGAAAATTCTATGGTTGATTTAGTTTCCTTAAGCCAACTGCTACCGAAGTCAAAACATAGAGGGATGAACAATTTAAGAGTTAGGTAATAATATCTTGGGAAAGGTCAGAAGAAAAAGGAAGAAAAAAGAAGTGCAGATGAAAGAAAGGAGATAGGATATTTAACAATTTGTAAACATAAACAAATGCACACACAAAAATCAAATTATACTGTAGTTTTTGCTTGCTTAACATATTGCAGTGACTTAAAAACCAGAATGCCTAGACACAGATGAAACATTTGGAGACTACATATGCTATCACATAGGGTACGTGGCATTATAAACCGCTTGCATACACAGAATGAAAACCTTGTGATTTTAAATGTTGCTGTTGAAATAGAGTTAATGGTAAACTCTACCATTTGAACGTCTCCACAGCACTACATAAACCTGTTTCCTTCTTCCACTTTCCCTATCCTTACCTCTCCCTCAAACTTAAAAAAAAAAAAAAAAATTAAAATACAGTTTGCTTTCTGTTCCCATGGAAGCATCACAGATGAGTAAATACAATAAATTACTACTTTTGAAACAGCAGTAATCACCTGGTAAATATACTGAGACATATTTGTCTTGTTAAAATCACTTGTATCTGTCAACAGTAGTTTTGAAGATTCCCCAGGGCATAACAATTAAGTTGATAGCGCTTCACACATGTACAAGGCAATGTATGGCATATAGATCTCAGTGCCTGGGTCCCTTTACATAACTTGATAGGAATCATGGATTTCCTATTTATTCTGTCAAAAGAGAATTACAAGCTGCTCATCCTCTGGCTGGAAGGTATCCACAAGAGTACTATAAACTCTCCATTTAGAAGGATGCATTTCTGTACTTTGAGTATTTATAGGTGCTATGACATCATAGTGCTGGGAATCACAGTATTTATATGTTTTTATAAAAGAATCATTTACAGTAAAGCTATTAGAGAAAGTGAAGAATACTAGCTTTCCCATCAACAAGTGCTACATAAACACTAACAAGATACAGAAGATAAACCTATATATTAATGTCATAGCTGGAAATTAATTTCACTTTTATGTGATAAAATGCACATTTGAGGAAAAGAAACCCGGAGTAATAAATATTTTAAAAAGAGGGAGACAAAAGGAAGAATTTTTTACTAAAAAATATACTAGTCTTCTGGTCATCTGCTATACTAGTTTTCCTTCATCTTTGTCCTCCGGTTTCTCCTGTGACACACCCTGTTCTGCATGATAATTGACAGTTATTACATCAAATGTGGGTTCACCCTACTCTATACAAATGCCTGTAATCTGAAAAATGTTTTGTTTTTCCATGCACGTAATAAAGTAGTTGTCATACATGGCAATTCTGCATGATGTTGCATCTATTCAAGAGGGAATGACAGCACTAGGGAGGGAATAAAAAGAATAATCTACTTTTGTATGAAATCGAGTTTTAATGAAATTGTCATTAATATTTATGTTAACTGTCATCAAAACCTAAAGAGACATGTTAACATTGGAATCTGAGCAGCCTGGAATCGCATCAGTTTCCACATTCAGAGAAAAGCTGCTTTAAATGCAAAAGCTCTGATTTCTGTTCTAGCGTTGATTGTTTCTTTTGAAAGTGTTCCTCCCCACATCCACCCTCATCTTCCTTCCAGATGTTCATGGAGCAAACTCCAAGTCATTTGGATAAATGAATGCAAGCAGTTGTAAGGGCAAATTGACTTCTGTTTGCTAAGAAGTTCTCTATTAAGATTTGCTGATGATAGAACAGCAAAATCTTGCCTCTGCACAATTCCCAGTTCCTTGCTACTGATTCCCCTTTGGAATAACAACAAGGTTGTTGTTAAATACCTAGAAACTACCCTCTGGCTCAGGAAGTCCTTGGTTTGTGGCTCAATGGGAATATCACAATATCTTATCTTTTTAGTGGCCAGGATGCAGAAGAGCTTCATGTTGATCATCAGAAATGGACTCTAATAGGAAGACTATTTTTGAATGGTCATATTGTGGTCAGTGTATTATTGAAGGTTGCATTCTACACAAGCTGAACAAGTCCACATGTGTTGGAAGTGATCACTTCTGATAAAGATGCAGTCTATATCTACATGGGGAAGATATACCAGTAACATATAAGAGGCAGGACAAGCCTCACAACAAGAACAAAACCCAAGCCTGAGCAAACCTCAGAACAGAAGTCATTATCATACACATGCACACTGACAAATATAATGTATTCTTCTCAAGAATGAGTATTCAGACTATTATACCTCTGATTAATCCCTCATGGCTGCAGAGAGCAGTGAATTTACAGGAAGTCCCATAACATGATTTTTTGTTGTTTTTTTTTTTTTTTTTAAGGAAAACTAAACTAAACAAAACATTAAAATCCCAACACTAACATAAAGCTTCCACTGCAGCCAGCAAAACTATTCCTTTGAAAATGTTTTCTACATCCTCTTTTTCATCTCAGTGGATGGGAGTAGAATCTGTCCTAATTAGCTCATGATCAAGACTAGAACTGGAGACACTGCTGTTCATCTGTTCTCCAGACAGTACATTTTACAAAAGATAGCATCTGAGAAATTGTTTCAATTCATTTATAACTGCCTGGTGTGCTCCGTCCATACTGAGTTGGATTAATCAATCATTAAGCAACCTTAACCCTGAGACTAAAAATCCACTAGCAGATTAAATGGATGGCAAGCCAGGTATGGACACTTCAAGGACAATTCAAACCAGGCTCCAACAGCTGCTTCCAGGCAGGCAGCATCTGGCATCCTTGGTGGCCAGGCAAGTGCATGCTGTAGGAGGTACCAGCGGTGTCTCCAGCAAGTGGGTATCTCCAGTTCTGCATGTGACTGAGTTTTCCAGGTCTTGCATCTGAGTGCTACTTCCCTCCTCCTAAGGGAAGACAGAAGAAGGGCTGCAGGGAGCAGGCTGGACAGCTGAGATAAGGTGAGAGTCAACCCTCACTGCTTAAATTTCATTACTGCATTACTACTGGATGGACCTTTTTTGAGGGGCGATAGGGGCTGATGGATGTTACTAGAAGCTATCAAGGTAGAAATGCCTTTTCCAGTGGGGAAGACTATCTGAAAATACACAACAAAACACACAGACGGCTATGGTAATGTCACCAGTAATAAGGGACCTACCAATTATTTTACAGTCAGTGAAATCACTGTTCAATCTTCCCTGCCCAGAGGTACCTCTGCAGTGGAAATGCATTTGTCAAAAACAGATTTCCTCCCTCAGGAACAAACTATACCAGCAAAACAATGATGAACTGTCCCAAGACGCATTTCTTTCATATCTGCTCTATCTAAAATCTCTTACAGTCATTTTTAAGCATCTAAAAAAGGTTATAATTTTTCATGGAAGGTGTTTACAAAATATTAGGCAGCATTTAGGCAGAAATAAGTACATGCAAACCCTCCACTAAATAAGTCCTTTGGGGAATCCTAGATCACAAGCTTTGGGCTGTTTGTTGGCAGGCCTCCTGTTTAAAATAACAGCCTAAACCGGCTTAATAAGGAGGCTCAATTTTATTAAAACCTGATAAATTTTTTGAGAGAACAATAGGCAAATCAAAGTGTTACATAGAAGCAAAACAGCAAGCCCAGTCAATCTGGAAAAAAACCCTCCAAACCCAAACATCTGAGAGGAATTTATAACTGAAGTCTGTACATATCCCATGGCACATAAAGGGCATGGCCCCATATTGACTGTTCTCTGCCTCTTCTAGCACAAGAGCCCAGGTAACACCAAGTGAAGGTGCTCATAGCTGGGGCCTGGTGCAGGTTCTACACACAATATGTGGTTTTCTTACTGTGATGCTCCAAGATGCTGGGATGCATTAAAAGCTTACATGGCCTCAAGAAGAAACTGACAAGATTGAGGAAGAAAAATGCATTAAAGGTTGTTGTTAAATACCTAGAAACTACCCTCTGGCTCAGGAAGTCCTTGGTTTGTGGCTCAATGGGAATATCACATGCCTAAGCTTTTCCTATACTCTTCCTTAAGCATCCACCTTCATCTCCTATGAGACAGGATCCTGCATTAAACAGACCTTAGTTTGGCACACTCACTCACTCACATGTAATGCAATCACTTAAAAGGAAAACCAAAAAACAAAACCCAACAAAACCCCCTCCAAATGCTTTTGTAATTCAGTTACTGTATCATTTTGCAAGCATCTGAAAGCTTAGAGTTGCTTATGGTCTTTTAACATAAAATTCACATTCAGTTCTGAATTTCTTGGTGTTTTAGACATACCCATGGATGAAATAAAAAAGTAGGTGAGGGCTTTTTCTTTCTCTCCCAAAAGTTTGTTTTGGTTTCTTTGTTAACACACGCAGAAGAAGGTTTCATTTAAAGTATTCGTCTGACTGAGCCAAATACAACAAAAGTATGTCAGCCTTGTGCCCAAATTGTTTACATTTGCATTACTATGCTAGTTTTAGTGAGAGAGATGAGAGATGGTAACAGAGAAGTCAGGAGGGGATAGACCTTACTGCAGTGGACAGAAGTTGAAATACATTCTGTTTGCTCCCTGATGAGCCAAGGGCAGCTGAACATACAATTATACATTTCCAAAAGAAAGATGAAAAAGTGCAGGAAAAACACATGACAATTTTTTGCAGGATAAAGTATGACATTCCTATTAAAAGAATATGCAAAACAATCAATTTTGTTTCTTGATACGGTAAATCCTTTTCCTAGTTCTATGTTTGTTCTTGAATTATTTTATTCAATAGCTATAGAGTATATTTTTGTCTCCTTTAAAAAAAAAGGGGGGTGGGAGACAAGAAACCCCTTACACACGTACACAGAAGCCTACATGCTTGCAACCATTTATAAACCAGGTATTAGACACTCAATTATCACAGCTGAAAGTTACGTCCATTATTTCATTTGAGTTTACAGGAGTCTTGTGTTACTTTCATTACTCTAAAGCAGGTTATACAAGACTCCATCCATTTTTGTAGAAAGTCTTGACAACTACAGGGCAACTTAAGTATACATTAATTTCACTACCCTATTCTCACAAGCTGCCTCTACTCACAGATCTATGTTTGTGAGGATTTCACACAAGCAAGTGCTAGAGATAGCTCATTTATTTTTTCACTTTTTTTTCTTGTCAGTTGGGATCCAGACACATCCCACTTAAGTTTTTATTTCTTCTCCCCTCCACTATGTCACTACTGAGCTGAGGGGGCTGAATTAACATCTTTCGTAGATCAAGAGGAAAAACAGTGCAGTTGAGGCAGAAATAAAGCAAGTTCCACTGCTACTCTCATCAGCGTGCTTTAGTCACTCATCAGAGCAGTTAGACATGGAAGGCAAATCCCATACCTCTGACCTCACCACTGACCTGGATCAGAGGGGTAGTAGCTTTTTCCAGCACTGGTCACCAGTTTACTAGAAAGCAGAAATAGATCCTTCAGTTTATATCCCTTAGAGCCACAGAGTAATAAAGGAGTGGAAAAGCTTCAAGGCAACATTCATCCTGGCTGGACTTGATCTAATGACCTATAGGTGAAAAGATCTGTGTATCCCATTACCATTCCTTTGAGTCATCCCGACCCTTTGTTCCCCACCTTTATTAAAAGACCCAAAGATTAATGCAGGGAACAAATGGCAGAGAGATAAATCTTGGTCTGTGTTACATCTCAGAAGTGTTGTTTCACAGTGTCATTCAGGGGAAAAGGTGTTTCAGTGTTTTGTTGTTTGTTTTTGTTGGGTTTTCTTTCTTTTTTTTTTTTTTTTTTTTTGGGTGTATTTTGTGTTTGTTGTGGTTTTGGTTGTTTTTTTTACATGCAACACCAATCACCATAAAATCTGATAGCCTTGAGAGGTGTCTATTTTGAGGCTTCTAGAACTTCGAAGCAATCATAGGTAAAGATACTGTTCAGAGTTTAAGTTTTACAACTTTAAATGTCTTTATTATCTTTTCAATTTTAAAGCAGATGAGTAACTCAGTTCCTCCAGGAACACAACACAATTAGTCATCTGCAGACATTACAGAATGATTAGGTTTTTTCCTGACAAAATGAAAATCCTTTTATTATCTTTAGAATACTTGTAGCTTGTCTTGCTTTTAAATTTAAAAAGGAGGAATGCATGCCAAATTAGAATTAAATGCATCTTATTTACCTGGCCTTCTCTCTTGGCCAAATTTGGACTATGGTTTCAAATGAGCAATCACTCTTTTCTACCATCACCAATGCTTTTTAGTCAAGATTCTCTTCCTCTTCCTTTAATTTTAGGTGTTTGTGTGATCTTGCTAAACTAAAAGGCAGGGCTAACTTGCTTTTGACCATTCTGGACAAATCTACACTGACTCAGATAATTTGTAATCTAAAAATGCATTTTCTGTCTTGCTCTGTTTACATTTGGAAGCTTACTTTGCTCCTCATACAAGAATTCAGGACGTTCAAATTAGTAAGCAATGAAAAATATCCTGAAATGAGTGCCAACCCTGCTCTTACCCCGATGGTTAATTTTCTGCAAGCTTAGATGTTGGCACCTGCAGCATCACATTCTTTAGTAACTTGTCATTTTGCAGCTAGCTCTTATACTACTTTTACCCAGAATTTATGCTTAGATAAGCATACACACATCCCCAAAGTATTTAGGTAAGTTGTCAAGACTTTCTGTTAAATGAACAGCATATAAAGATCTGCAAGTGATGAGAGGAAAAAAATACAGCATATTTAAACATTTAATCATTAAGTGCTTTTAAAAGCATGATCCATAGAAGTATACATTGGCACAAATATCCCTGCTTGCTGTCTCTTTACATTGCTAACACATACTCATTTAATGTTTTCCCTTTTCATTTGGGAGCTCTGTCATTGCACAGCCCCTAAATGATTTCAAGCAGTCCAGGAGTTAGCCCAGAGGGAGTTGGAGAGAAGGCAGCAAACACTCCCAGATATAAACAAACAAACCAGGCTAAATGCTGGCTCTTTTTAGGTTTAAGCTGGTAGGAAGAAGAAACATTATTTTACATTTTGTTCTGTGCAAACTTGGATTGTCTGTCACTTTTTTGCCACTCCCCACAACCCACTAATTCTCACAGCACACAAATAGCCCCTACCATGCAGTGCAAAGTGACACTCCTTGCATCTAAATACCAATGAAACAAAACTGTCCTGGTTTTGTCTCATCTAGGTTTACAATGGAACTGTTGTACTATAAATATCAGGTTCTTACTGTACCTTTTTACATGTTTAGTTACCGGAAGTCCATATTTTATTTCCTATAATAAACAATTTTCTGCCATGCTTCCTATTTCTCAGTCATGGAGAGAGTTGAACAGTTAACTCTATACAAATACAGCCCTACCAAGTGCCACTTTTTCAGTGAAGGGCTTTGACATGTTTTCCCACAACCTTCTGCCTCACTACAAGACCTAGGAAGTCAACCTTTAGAGGTATAAGTGTTCACAGAAAGAATTTACAAAGTTTGAAGAAGCAGAATATGAAATTTGAGTACATTTTTCAAAAAACGTAGGTATATACTTCTATGTGATTCAAACCATGGTATTTTATTTATGGAGCTAATCAGAAAGAATTATTGCCCAATAAAAGCCATAGAGACTACATATAATGCACAGTTTGAGATAAAACCAAGAATATCACTAAATGCCAAAATCATTTTAAGAAAAACACATGGTCCAAGCCTGATATCGAAGGCAATTGCAAGTGAACCAAACCTTCTCCACCACTATCCTGCTGCATATCTCTGACCAGCACTAGTAACAGTTTTGCTTTCTATTTTTCCCTTTCACTTGTTAACTTTAATATCTTACATACAGTGAATACTGCAATGGAGATTGTGCCTTCCAATGTTCTACCAGTTCTAGGTGATCTTCCTCCAGGGAGACAAAGGAGGGGCCTCAAATACACATTTGTTATCTCTGGACTACAACAAATCACAGCTTCTGGTGAAGATGATTCCAGCACTGGAAAACTTGAGTTATGCAAGCCATTTCTCTAGAAATATCTAGAATATCTCTTCAGAAGTATTACATATACATCAAAGCTCTATGTTACTTGTTGCTGTGAAACCAAAATTTTTCCTCCTTATCTTTGACACACTCTTTCTAAGAGATCACTTAAAAAGCAGGATAAAGTCCACAGCTGAGATCTGTCCTTCTCTGGCACAGGAAGACTCCTTACAAATCCCCATAGAACTGATCTAGACTTAAGCCAGAGCATTCTTGAGATGCTGTTCCAAGACTGCACCATAAATCACTGTCCCCTCAACAAGTTCAAGATGTTGTTGCATACACAGCTACAGGTATGTTTTGAAAAGCAAATGAAACCTAAAAACTGAAAAGGACAGGTCAAAAGCAGGAACAAAACACCATCAAAAGAAACACACACAGATGTGATACAATTACATTTCTTGGTGCTGTGGGAGGAAAAGCGTTTACTCTAAAAGAAAGCCTCAGCTGACATCAGTGGTATCTACTCTGATATAAACAGTGATGAAAACAATATGATCTGGCCAGTGAAAATATTAAGCACCCTGGAAGGTCCATTTATGAAGACAGATATTTGTTTTGTATTGCTCAGTTCCTCAGT
Organism: Todiramphus chloris collaris; assembly: GCA_025345505.1. NCBI lineage: Eukaryota > Metazoa > Chordata > Aves > Coraciiformes > Alcedinidae > Todiramphus > Todiramphus chloris. Next base: position 31,030,587 of record JANVCC010000017.1, read on the forward strand.
TAATAAATTCCAAGAACCTGGCTATTACATCCAGACCATGATCTTTCAAACTGTGTTTAATTGTCTTTACAAAAGATGAAATTCTCTCTCCCATTTTGAAGCTGAGACAGAAATCATTACAAGAAAAAGAATTAACAAAGCAAAACCAATAAAAGGCTCACAAAACAACAAACACCACAAAAATCCTACAGCTCCCAGAACAGACAGAAAATTAACATGGCTTAATAAAATTCATGGTGGGCTTGTCATCGCTGCTGTTATCTAGAAGAGAATAAACTTATTGACTAGAGCTCCTTCACAGAGAAACCCTCAACTGTCAGCATTTGGATAAGCCTGTGGCTATATATAAATAAATGTTGATTTATCTGTGTTATAAATATATTGTCCCTTTAGCATATGAGCAATTTATAGACACAACAAATGCAGAATGCACAGAGAGCAGGTCAGAGCACAGACCAGTGCTCTGTTCAGTTCCCTCAGACTCAGGATAAATGACTGGCATTTGAGTTCCACTTATTCATTGTACCTTCAAACACAGCCATTGCAAAGTCCATGCTCAGTGCTGTGACCTTCCTCTGCCTGTTTCCACCATGTACAAAATAGTATTTTACTCATTCTTCTTAAAAGCACATGGAGGTTTTTGCCTCTAATTTTCAAAGCAATGCTCCACATACAGTCTTTCTGTTGTAAGCTCCACTTTTCAGATCCTCCTACAGAAACCCCAAATAGTTTGTCAGATCTGTATGTAAACCCTGTTTCTCTGCAAGGCCTCAAAGAGAATTTGTATTCATACTATATGCGTGCATCTGCCCTCTGTGGGATATTGCCAGCTGAGTTAGGGTTTCTTCACCATCTAATCCAAGAACATCAAAGCATCTTAGCAGCTCTAGAATGAATAACTACAGACTTTCATGACATAAGTTATATACATATCTAATGTGGTGAGTCAAGGACATTTGCGATCTTGAGAAGCAATTCAACTTTCAGAACTGGGGTCCTGCAAGTTTGGTCAAGGTCACAAGGCTTCACAGTGATTAACCCAACACACCATGTTCCCCTCCCCAATGGGACACGAGGTGGTATTAGTGAAACTGTCACGGAGCAGTGCCATTGCCTGTGACACTTCCAGGCATCTGGTAAAGCCATCCAGCCACAGAGCTTTCACAGCACTTTGGTGCACAGCAACATTCAGGATGTATTCTACCATTACAGGAGGTTTTCATTAGATCTGCACCTGTCAGCATTCAGGAAACACCTGCATCCCCAGCATTTGGGCATTCCCAAATGCCACAGTAAGTTCACATCTACAGAACAAATTACAGAATTACTTTTGAATTTTTTTAAATATTCTGGTCTCTGAAGCATTCAAAGTGAGGGTTCAGAAAGCAACTGTGTTTTAGTTTCTTTTTTTTCCCCTTAAACACTCCACATAGCTTCTTATGAAGGGAATATCTTTTAATTCAACAGTCAATAACATTTTCCTAATTTAAATTCCCCCACAAGCCATCCCTTGCATACAACCTGGCAGAAGTGAGCTTTACCCAAATAACTGCAATATTAAAAATATTAGAAATAATTTGATGCAACTCAGTTTAGAAATTCATAAAAGCCATATTGCTGTCATATCACTGTACTACAATAAATCACTGAATCACAGAATCGTTGCTGCTGAAAAAGAATTCTAAGATCATCAAGTCTAACCATTATCTAAGTCTATCAGGGTCATAATCATACACCATAATCTTAAGCACTATCTAGATGTCTTCTAAATACATCCAGGGATGGGATTCAACCACTTCCCTGGGCAGCCTGTTCCAGTCTTTAATAACCCTTTTGGTATAGACGTTTCTCCTAATGTCTAACATAAACCTCCCTTGACATAACTTGATGCCACTTCCTCTTATCCTATCAGTTGGGACTTGTGAGATAAGACCAACACCCACCTCTCTACAACCTCCTTTCCGGTAATTGTACAGACCAATAAGGTCTTCCCTCAGCCGCCTTTTCTTCTGACTAAACAACCACAGCTTCCTCAGCTTCTCCTTATAGGACTTATTCTCATGACCTTTCACCAGCTTCTTTGCCCTTCTCTGGACCAGCGGCAGATAATGTCCTGTAAATGGCATGTTATGGCGCTCAAGATGATTTGTTCCATGACCTTCCCTGGTACCAAGGTCAGACTGACAGGTCTGTAGTTCCCTGGATCCTCCTTCCAGCCCTTCTTGGAGATGGCATCACATTTGCTAATCTCCCATCCCTTGGGACCTCCCCGGTTAGCCAGGACTGCTGGTAAATCATGAGAAGTGGCTTGGTGAGCACATCTGCCAGCTCCTTCAGCACTCTTGGGTGTAAGCTATCTGGCCCATAGATTTGTAAATGTAGGTGGTGCAGCAGGTCACTAACCATTTCCTCTTGAACTATGGAGGCCTTCTTCTTTCTATTCCCCATCCCTGTTTTCCAGCTCGAGGGGCTGGCTACCCAGCAAACAACTAGTCCTTCTATTAAAGACCGGGGCAAAGAAGGCATCCTCTTCCTCATCCTTGGTCACTGTGTTTCCCCCTGCATCCAGTAATGGATGAAGATTCTCCCTAGTCCACTTTTTGTTGTTAGTGTGTTTATAGAAACATTTTTTATCGTCTTTTATGGTCATAGCTAGATTGCGTTCTAGTTGGGCTTTGACCCTTCTGATTTTCTCTCTGTAGAGCTTCACTGTGTCTTTGTAGTCCTACTGACTGACCCTCCCCCCTTTCCAAGGGCCATAAACTCTCCCTTTGTTCACAAGTTCCAGACAAATCTATCTGTTCATCCAGGCTGGTCTTTTTCCCCGCCAGCTTGTCATTCAGGACGTGGGCATGGACCGTTCCTGCACTTTTAAGATTTCCTTCTTGAACAGTGCCCAGTCCTCCTGGGCTCCTCTGTCCTTCAGAATGGCCTCCCAAGGAACACTGCCAATCAGTCTCCTGACAAAGGACAAAGTCGGCCCTACAGAAGACTAAGGTAGCAGTTCTACTGACCCCCCTCCTTACTCTTCTAAGAATCAAAAACTCTATTATTTCATGATCACTAAGCCCAAGATGACCTCTGACTGTTACCTCTCCTACAAGTCCTTCTCTGTTAACAAGCAGCAGGTTCAGGAGGGCACTTTCTCTAGCTGGCTCTTTCACCAGCTGCATCAGAAGGTTATCTTCCACATGCTTCAAGAACTTCTGGAACCACTCCTTCTCTGCTATATTATATTCCCAGCACACAAATGGGAAGTTGAAGTTCCCCACAAGAACAAAAGGTAGAGATCACAAAACTGCTCCCTGCTGCTTATAGAGTATTTCACCAGTCTCATCATCCTGATTGGGCTGTCTGTAACAAACTCCCACCATGATATCTGCCTGGTTGGCCTTCCCCTTGATTCTCACCCATAAACACTCAACCCTGTTGTCTGCATCATTAAGTTGCAGACATTCACATCCCTCCCTGACACAGAGGGCCACCCCCACCACCTCACTTTTTCTGTCCCTTCTGAAAAGTTGGTAGCCATCAATTGCAGCAATCCAGTCGTGTGAGTTGTCTCATCAGCATCCTTCTTGCTAAACTGAGACAGTGTGGTCTGCTTGATCAGGTAGTGAGGTGGATTGGGAATCGGTTGAAAGAAAGAAGCCAGAGAACTGTGGTCAATGGGATGGAGTCCAGCTGGAGGCCTGGAACCAGTGGGGTTCCACAGGGTCGGTGCTGGGACTGGTTCTGTTTAACCTGTTCATCAATGACCTGGATGAGGGCACAGAGAGCACTGTCAGCAAGTTTGCTGATGATACCAAGCTGGGTGGAGTATCCGACACCCCAGCAGGCTGTGCTGCCATTCAGCCAGACCTGGACAGGCTGGAGGGTTGGGCAGGGAGAAATTTGATGAAATTCAGTAAGGGCAAGTGCAGAGTCCTGAACGTGGGAAAGAACAACCCCAGGTATCAGGATAGGTTGGGGACTGAGCTGTTGGAAGTCAGTGAAGGGGAAAAGGACCTGGGGGTCCTGGTTGATGGGAGGCTGACCATGAGCCAGCAGTGTGCTCTTGTGGCCAAGAGGGCCAATGCCATCCTGGGGTGTATTAGAAGGGGTGTAGCTAGCAGGTTGAGAGAGGTTCTCCTGCCCCTCTACTCTGCCCTAGTGAGGCCACATCTGGAATACTGTGTCCAGTTCTGGGCCCCCCAGTTTAAGAAGGGCATGGAACTGCTGGAGAGGGTCCAGCGCAGGGCTACAAAGATGATTAAGGGAGTGGAACATCTCTCTTATGAGGATAGACTGAGGGAGCTGGGGCTTTTTAGCTTAGAGAAAAGAAGACTAAGGGGTGATTTAATCAATGTTTATAAATATGTGAAGGGTGAGTGCGGGGAAGATGGAGCCAGGCTCTTCTTGGTGATGCCCAGTGATAGGACAAGGGGTAGTGGGTTGAAGCTGAGGCACAGGAAGTTTCATGTAAACATAAGGAAAAATTTTTTCACAGTGAGGGTGACAGAACACTGGAACAGACTGCCTGGGGGGGTTGTGGAGTCTCCCTCTCTGGAGATATTCAAGACCTGCCTGGACATGTTCCTGTGTGACCTGGTCTAGGTGATCCTGCTCTGGCAGGGGGGTTGGATGATCTCTCGAGGTCCCTTCCAGCCCTTGACATCCTATGATTCTATGAAATCTTAGTCAAAGCCTCATTTCCTCTATGGATTAGGAAAAAAAAAAAAAACAAGCCAAACCAAACTATGTGTCAGTTTGTATGTGCATTGCTCACTTAATGAAAACTCATTAAAACTCTTATGAAAACTGGAGTTGAAGTGCCTCCTGCTCTCTTTCCAACCACTGGGCTGGGCTACATCTCTACAACAATCAAATCTCCCTTCTACTTTTAGCCAGGTCACAATCTTACAGGCTCCAGCTATACCTTGCTTCAAGGAAATGTCAGAGGCTCTTGAGCTACAATTCCAATAAAGTATTTGTATCTGGGACACAGTTATATCTAATCCTGCTTCTACCTCCAAAGAAACGGTAAGCCTGCTTTCTGAAGGCTTTGTGAAAAGTGCTATTCTCTAGCGCTTCTCTCCCCATCCCAAGATGGAAATGATTGCAGAGAAGCCTACATCCCACAAAATGAGCATTGCTATTTTCTGTAACTCATGGCTAATGACTACTAGGTTCAGTTTTAAATAAAATACCAAAGAAAGCCATCCTAGATGAGGGTTTAGCTGTTGAAAATGTGACTTTTGAAGAAGTCCAAAAGTTTGACTTTTTGAAGAAGGCTTAAAAGAAATCCTCTTTTATGTTAGTGAAATTCTATCAAAGGACATCAAGGGAAGAAATGGTATGAGGAAACATTCAGTTTGATTCATAACTCAGTCTTACAAGTAAAGGTGTTCCCAATGCATTACATAAGGCATGAGAATGACAAGCCAAAAAACTAGCTGGTTTTTATTTCTCTGAAGTTCTTCCTCAATAATTAAAATATTTATCAACACTTTATTTAAGCCCTACCATTCAACTAGTTCTGTGCCCCACGCAGTGTAAATCAGATTTGGAGAATATTGCAGCGAGGAAATTGATCATCTTTATACCTGTTGACATGGCAAGCTTTGATCCTTAGGTCTCCCTTAGGCTAGGATGAGAATTAAGGGAGCAAAGTTTCACTCAGCTGTTTTGATTCAAGTTACAGGGATACACTGATCCAGTCTATTAGTCACATCTTCCCATCTGTCTGCAGTGCCAGTTGGACAGAAATGTGGAAAAAAAATCCTTTTAATTTTTTGTCTAAGTATCATTAAAACCCCTCACTTGTAAAAAAAAATTACAATAAAAATCGAACATAAGATTAAAAACCAACATCATCTTAATTAAAGTGGATTACTGAAGAAAAAGAAAAATAAGAGTGTGCTCTTTGGGTAAAGTACTGACCACTTACTCATGTTTCTAAGTTCACATTCCCTGTGTATTTAAAACATATGCTGAGGACTCAAGTTCTTCACCAACACAAATCCCCATTACAATCTGCCTACAGTCCCTTGCTGTTACAAAATGTACATGCATATACTGCTCTTAAGTCTCCCTATGAACAGTTTCTGCTGCAAGCCTGAGACTCAAGCTATAATATCTAGTTGCAATATATACAGTTATGATTCTGGTTCTTTTCAAAGCAAGTTACAAAGCCCTTTTTTCCTGATCTACAGTGTCCTTGCTGTAAGTTAGTCTAGTAGTCAGATAAAATTTTCCCAATTAACAAATGGTCTTTCACCAGCATCTTTCCATCAGAGTTTTCACAGCAAATGGGTAGAAGACAAAGTTTTTTTTTTAATTTAGACAAAGTTTTTTTAATTTAGACAAAGTTTTTTTAATTTAGACAATTGAACTTACATAAAACCCACTCAACAGAGAAACAACTGTACTTCTTGGAAGCCATATGTTTCATCTGTAAAACTTATCCTAATACTTATTCAGACAAATTTACAGGGAAAACAAACAAACAAACAACAACAAAAATCCCTCAACACTTTAGGGTAGATTTTCATGGATTTTAGTTGATACATGACTACTAGTTTCATTATCATTTTTCACTGTAATTTCTGCTTCCAAATCCCTTAGGCCTATTTTCAAACTGCTGAATTACTATGGCTGTATATTCTTTTACCAAGCAACATATATATATATAAAGGCCACAATACCCAACAACTGATGAAGTGTTTGCGAACTTAATCTCCATCTTCTTAAAATAAGGCATTGCTATGACAACATACTACTACCACACCACAGCTCTAGCAATGCAGGCTCCAGGAAACACTATTCATCTATCTCTACATTACTTTCCTCTATATTCTGCCATCAGGTTTCCAATTTCCTGTCTTAACTTATTTTGAAATCTTGTGAATGAAATTTAGCCGGCGTTTTAATTTTCCCACGTCTAATGTATTATAACCCTTACTTTACATTCTCACAAAAAAAAGGCCTATCATAGTCTCTAGCATGGGATCTTCAGGTTCTCTTCTGAACAAGTATCACTGTAAACAACCCATTTCAGCTTTTAGCAACATTTAACTTATTCATTAATAACTCCATTTGGGTTTTCCAAAAGCCCAAATGATCCTTGGCTTGACTGTAGATTCCTTGCACACATTTTTTTAATATTCTGCATACTCAACCTGGTTTCCCATGTATCATTTACTACTTTTCCTTCCTGGAGTTTCTATAAATAACTCAAGTTTTCCTGACATATCTTTTTATTAACTTTCTCCCTCAATATCTTGCACTTCAAATAAGCTAAATCTTATTTATACTTCAAATACATTTCCTTTGTTTTTTATCAGTTAATTAAAAAGAAGGAAAAAAAAAAGACAAAAAAAAAAACCAAAAAACCTTCATCTCAGTGTGGTTTTCCCTCCTCTTTCACTAGTCTCTCATATAGTAGATCAGAGTACAGACAAAACACATTTAGTGGAAAAACTATGCATTTGAAATGAGAATGCCACAACCAAGTTCTTGGAGAACAAAATTCATTTGAAGGCCCACCAAAAGCAACAGGTAACATTAAGCATTTAAAAAAACCCAACAAACTAAGCAATAATGGAGGACACCAAAGTAACCATGAAGGATATCCATCAAGGATCTCAGAGATGGTGTAATGTCCTAAAAAAAAAAGAATTCAGGTTGCAAACTTTACAGAAGATACTTCTGCTGCCTGAATAGCTGTTGCCAACTTAAAGGCTATTATAAAACCAAAACTAATATACATACACACAACCATACCCTGCCAAAACACAAGACAAACCAAAAATGTTTATTTGGAAATATTTAAATCATATTCTATGGGTAACAAAAAACTGTCTGCTAGAAGCTCAATCTCTAGCTTCCGGCTTCAGTGCTCAGCCCCTATTCATGTACTGCTTTCAGTAGAGAACACAACAGCAAATTAACACAGAGGTTTATTGCACGATGTAGATGTCTGCCTGTTGAGTATTAGAATGAAAACCCAGCCACTCAGATTTCATGTAGGACATCAAAAAGCCATTAATGAGAAAGAGAAGAGTCACTTCATATTAAAATTTCTTGAACTAGAGTGAGTGAAATTTCATGGTTCCACACCATGTTAGCAATCTCCCTGCATCATCTAGTCCCCCTTAGTAGTAGTTTTAGAAATATGTCCATAATATTTTATTAGCCTATATAAAACATAGCATTCATATGTTCCAAATATCCACTTACTGCTACTCTTAAACCACATATTTTATTAGTATTGTAAGCTTAAATTCTGTTTTGTAAAGAAATAATGTGTTTAAATTGTTTTATGCCATGAGCAATACCAGTACATAGTTTTTATGCACAATATGCAATCCTAATTACATTCTTTTCATTCTCACTTCACAATATGTTATTATTCATACTCCAGTACTGGTCTACTACTCAGTGTGACCGAGGTATCCCAGGCCACAGAGAGTAAGCATATCATAGCTGCAGATTGAGAGCCTTACTCCTTAGCTAAGTTGTATGCATTCTTTTTCCCCCCCGAGATACCCCTATGACAGTATACAATACATATAAAAAAGAAAGAAAGAAGAAAACAGGAAAAAAAAAGAGAGAGAGAGAAAGAAAAAAGGAATTAAAAAGAAAAACAAAAGAAGGGAAAAAAAAGTATGAAAGGAGAAAAACAAAAAAACACAAGGAAAAAAAAAACCAAAACAGCCCAAAAACCCAAAAAAAACCAAAAAAAAAAAAAGGAAAAAAGCCTACCTACAACAATACAGCACTGATTTCAGCTGCTGAAGCACTGCCAGTGATTCCAGACAGGGTCCAGAAGAACTTGCATCTGCCCAAGCCCTCATATTGAGATCAGACCAAATACATTGTGAATTCTTCAACATCTGGCATATCACCTTCAAAAGTATAACAGTTCAGGCATAACAGAATCTCATACCAATCCACCATCAGCCTTTTATAGGCTAGATTGTTTTTCCTTTTGCCAACAGCTTGCATATCCCAAAGCATATGTGTCAGAGAGCTTGTGCTGTTGGCAGTTTTTAGGAATTCCCAAAAATCTCTGCTTTGATTTTCTTTTGACTTTACAAAAACAAGCATCTTCCCACTAAAAATGGTTTAAGCAAATCCTTGGAAGCTATTGTGTTGGATTCTTTGCCAAACCCAGGCTGCACATGGTTTGAGTTGCCTTCTCCTTCCAGTCCTTATCTAACCTCTTCTTTCAGGCATACTATATGCCAAAGGTGCCTGTAAGCTTCCAAGGAAAAGAAGGGGAAGCAGGGAAAGCATCGAAGAGTGGAGTATGCTATTCATGCTCAGAGGGTGCAACCTATCTGCACAGACTTGTCTGTCTCCACTGAGATTGTTTTCTCTCCATGTTATGTAGCAACAGCAGAAGAAAATAGCATGCTGTACTATGATTTTAACCTGTACCCGCTGGGTTGGAAATCCCAGTGATGTGGCACAGGTTTTACAACAATATCTAAAACCGCACTCCCTCTTGGAGCTGCTGATAAGTTCCTATCTAGTATGTTAAAACATCACCAGCCTATTGTAATATCAACTTTACTGTAAGCAGTTTTAGAAAAGTGATAAAGTGCATTACGTGAGATTCCAGTCAACAGAACGTCAGACTGAATAGAGACCCTCAGACAGGCAAGATGAATACACAATTGTAAAAACTACCAAGTATTAAATAGCAATGATCTAGGATCATTCTGTATGTATTTAACTCATTTCTGATGAGGGTAGGCTGGGAAAACAAATACACAATTTACTTACCTATGCAAGAGTTCTTAGTAAAGGTATGATGAGTGCAGCTATCTTAGCAGAGACACTTATGACTCTAATGCATTAATATGCTTGGATACTCATTTACTAAATGCAGTTGTTATAGAAATATCTTCCCATTACATTTTAACTTCCCTATTTACTCAAAAAAAAAAAAAAAAGATAAGGAGAAAGCGGTAGCTATAGAGGAAGAAAAAAAGGAAATAGGCTCTATACAGTATTCGATCTACAGAGAACAGAGGAGGAATATTCTTGTTTTCTTACTAGTACAATGTTTTATTGTAGGACAAAAAATTCAATGCAAACATCAAGACCTCTCACTGAAATGGGTCAACACTGTTCATGAGAACTGCTAAGTAAGAAAGAAGAGATGACAGAGAGTGTACAAGGAGATTAAAGGAGAATTCCAACCCAAGTTAAACAATAATTTTCTTACCTGGACAGAATCAGAAGAATGACCTCACTGTATGATGACATCTTACAGCACTAGATAAAATAGTGCACTACACTTCTTGGAAGGGAAAGATTAACGTCTTGCTACATCTTCATCAGTAACGGTCACCTAAAATATAGAAACCAACATCTCAAAAACTGTGAGTGGATGTCAACAAATAAAAGATCTTAAGGACAAGAAGCAAGTAATTATAGGCTTCTACTTTTTAGCTTTCATCTGTTATTATCATTTCCCTGACACTCAACCGAATGGAGAGTCTGTATTCAAGTAGGGTTTGCTATGGGTGAATATGCTCCTGAATATGCAATGTGTGCTCTTTTACTGCTGGGTCCTTTATTAAACTACCTGGATATTAGTGGCCTGAAATTGATATGATTAAGGTTTAATGAACTACTGATTAGCACTAATGAACACAACTGAACACACATTTTATTAAATGATTTGTCTCTTTTGAAATGAAAGTAGTGTTGGGCCCATTAATAAAAATTATTTGGGTCATTTCTGAGCAATGGCTGCACTCCTTGGAGAAAAAGGAGAGAAATCAGACAGTATGCCATCTGATTAGTGTTTCAGCAGGTCTAACACATCAACAGTCAGGATTCCCAGGCTGTATTTTCTAGGCTTAGTAAGGTTAGAAGAAAAAAAATAAATGAGTTTCTATGAGTGCCTTTTGACAGGAGAGATGTGTCCTTAGAATCTGACAGGATCTGAAATTATACAGCATACAAGAAAGGGGAGGACTTGGTTCCCTAGTTCTAAGAATTACAACAGATGTGAATGGAAAAGGATAGCATGCACACATAAAAAAAAAAAAAAAAAGGAGGAAAAAAAAAAAAGAAAAAGGTGCACACCTCAACAACAACAACAACCAGATATGACTGGGAGGATATTATTTCATAGTATTGCATATTTTCGACATCATCTTCTGGTTGAAAGCATTTTGGAAGCCACATGTAACAACATCTATCCATCTACCACAATCTACTGCACTAGTTTACATATAGTATGAAGGCTTGAAGATGGAAATGCTATCCAACACACTTTATAGAATGAAGTATAGAACACTGATTAAGTGTTGATGAACAACTGTTCCCATTATGTGAGGGTAAAACGGAGTTAATTGTTTTGCAGCACAAAGTCATAGAACATCCATAAATACTCTTGGATTTACGATGACAAATGATGAGAACATCACTTTTGGCTTCTATTTTAGAACCCCATGTCCCACAGTATGCAAAATGACATGTTGGATTATTAAGGTATCATTCCAATTAAAAAGCAAGACTGATACCAATAGTTGCCTCCTACTTGGTTGCCCCCAGGAAGATTTATGTCCCATTATTCAATCAGATATGAAGGAAGGAGGAGGGACAAAAATACAGCCCAGGGTAGAGACTGCATTACCTGCTAACAGGTAACACAGACAGATACTGTACCTCCAAGCACTGAAAGATTTACTCGTTTTTTGTTTCTACTGTCATAAACACTAATGTTTGCCATTACAGCAGCACAACAGCCCTGAAGTAAAATTAGTGCATTTCTACATGAGTCCCCTATCTCCAATACACATTATATTTAAGGCCCCGATGATGTTGAGGAACCTGAAGGAAACCAGTCACATATTGCAGAGTTGCTGGCATAATTTAAAAAATAATAATAAAAAAAATCAACAGGCACCTATTAACTTAATGGAGTTTTCTCTAGTGCAGGTTCATTACAGTTTTGAAATCATTTATCCATTTGTTAAAAGAAGTCCTACTATTGTCAAAAGAAAACCTAAGGACATAGCTAAGGATTCAAACGAAGTATTATAATGTAAATTCTCAGTACATAAACAGCCAGACCCAGTATCACTGACATATCAGTTGGAATGACTAATTCAGAAGAAAAAAGCAGCACACATAGAAAGACTAATGAGACCTTTACAAGATGATTTTCATGTAATTAAGGGAATTGGGCTAAATTCTACTTTGAATTGTTTGAAGCAAAACCAGAAGAATCCATATGCTTTTCAACAGATGTAACTCTGCATCAGGAAGAAGAGAAGCTGCTGGCAGAATCTGACCTATTGCCAATAACGCCAGCTTAGCAACACCACTATTTTTCTCTGCCATGTAACTAATCAAATGAATCCACAAAGTCTCAAAATAGATTTCTTCTTAGAAACTTTGAAAGGTTTAATGCATAATGTAGGAGGAAAAGACAGCACATAGAAGTGGAAGAGTGAACGGCTGAAACAGGCCTTACCCAAAGCCTTTGAAAGTCACAGAGAATCTCCCAACGTTTTTTAGGTTTTACACTAGCTTTACTGATGAAAAGAGGATATTGATGGTCACCTTCCTACCATAAACAAAGGGAAGAGATTCTTCCTTTTGCTATTGATTGATTATGGGTCTGAAGAGGCCCAGAGATGCTGTGCAGGGGCTTCCCTTTGGATGAAATGGAGGAAGACAACTGCAAATGGAGGAAGACCTCTGCACGAGAGCCACTAAAATGTTAACGCAGCTACACCAGGAGCTGGAAGGGCCTTACAACTGCGGGCAGTGGGGGTCACTGCCACTTTTAAAATTTTAATGTGAGTTTAACACGCACCAGTGATGAAGGTGGGACTTCAGAGGGCACAATCTCCCTACAGAAACTGTTGTGATCTCCTGAATGTCAACACTTCATTAACAGTTCCTCTGTTTCCAAGAAGAAACACTTTGTCCTCAATTAATAGGTAGAGAGTTTCTTCAGTACCAATATGCACAATTTATGTTCGTTATCTTCTCACCTATTTAAGTAGACAATCTTCCTAATTGTTTACTGAGAAAACATTCACATTCATTTGTGGATTAAGCCATCACTACTTTAAAGAGTGCTAAACTACTAAACCCAATTCAAGCCTCAGTTATAAAAGCTAGCTTTAATTAAAACTCAAAGAAGAAGAAAACGAATACATGTTTTGAACTCACAGAAGTATAAGCCAGGGTAGAATAGTGAAAGGGAGCAGGAAAGATTTTTTTTATTATTTGGAGTCTTGAACAAAACTACCTTTGCTAAAAATCACCTAGAACACTTCAATTAATAAGTGGGCTGCTGTGAAATTTAAGCTAAGAAAATTAACCAAAATGTCAGAAGAATGTATGTGATGCAAGCATTCTTTCTGGAAATAAGGTCCTTAGTATATATGTACACTGTAGACAAAAATAACAGTGTGTCTAAGAAACAGACATTATAAAATTCAAGCATAAGGACAAGCATTTAGAACGTGATAAATCAGACTTTCTAGGGCATAAAACAACCCCTATCTGCTTAGGATCATCTGTGAGGTAGTTTTTCTGTAATACACATGTTTTAGATCTGGTGTTATGTCCTACTGGTGCTTTTGATGGGCTTTTGCTTTGATCCACAGCTGAAGTAGTTTCTAAGACTCTGGTCATATTTGAGTTATGAATGAATATAACCCCAAACTAAGAAAAAATCTGTAATAACACACCAAAATGTTTTATTTGTCCTTGTCCCTGAGAAAACCACGTTGAAAGACAAAATAGTCACTTTTAGGACTTTTAACACAAAAGGGAGTGGCAGGATTTACGCACATGAAACCACTGCTTTTATCAGTAAGCGGCTTAATCATATTTCCTCTTAATAAAAACATGGAACTGACTTCTTATAAACTTTAGAAGACAAGTTATTTGACAGGAACAGTGAGACTATTTTTCTCTGCAATCAAAAATTTCAGCTGACTGTTTAGAAAATACTCCCTTGGACTTGTAATAAATATTAAGCATCAACAAATCTATTTCTACTTAATTATGAGTAAATTAAAGGTTTTTTTAAGCATTAACAATCCAGTTCATTTTTAGGAAAGGCTTCTCAGGGGTTAGAAAACAGCAAAGAGAAGACCCTTAGGAATAAGGAATTAAAAAAAAAAAAAAAAATTACATCTTCATTTCTGTGTGAAAAAAATTAATTCTGGATTACCTCTGTGTCTTACAAAAAGACAAAACATTAAAGTTACATACCTAAACCCATACATTATTCATGCAATGTAAAACGTGCATCCTTAACTAGTTATTCCACCCCCAAATGTAATTAAACCCAGTGGCTCTTCTTTCAGGGTATCTAAGAATAATAAACGAGACTGTTAAATAAAGAATTGAATTAAAACTCCTGGCAAATTTCTTTGACAATAATTTCTGTTAAGAGGAAAAAAAGAAAAAAAAGAAAAATATTTTCAGTTGCTCATACAACTATAGCTTCAAGAGTAGCTGGTCCCAGAAAAGACTAAAAATAACTAAATTTAATAGAAGTATGTTCTTTTTATCCAGCAAGTCCTCTCTCCTAGTTAAACTTCCTTAACTATGTCAGATGACTGATGGCTGGATACCATTCAAGACACCTGTGTTTGGTCTGAGTGACAGCCTGAAAGTCTCAAGGGAGTTTTCTGAGCTTGTACCACAGGCAATGGGTCAAAATATTTACTTCAGACAACAACCATGAAACTTCATTTGCTGCTGTTATTTTCTTTCTAATTAATGACTCATTTGAAAGCAGAGTGGAAATAATGTGTCTGCTGTGGTTAATATTTAATCAGTAGTCTAGCATGCCAACCATGTATTCCTTGTAATAGCCCAGGGTCAGTGCCCTGGATCCCACTGGGATGCCATATGGCTGTGTCCAGAAGACTGGAAGCCACAAATGACCCATCATGAGTTGAATGATAGTATGAATCGATAAGGATACTAATTATTGGGTTTGAAGATCTGATTCATCTGCTGTTGGAGTGAACATTATCTTAACAGCCTTGAATTTTCACATCATAATATGAAATGTGCTATTATTAAAAATAAATAAAGCAAACAAGATTCAAATTAACAAGTTTTTTCAGCCATTTACTGTTAAATAATTTAAATATGATTTATTTTTATATAATGCAAACATGATGCTTGTATTGGTTCTCCAATCTAAGGATAATATCATAAATTAATTCTGGTTTAGACCAGATTAGAATCCAGACCCCCAAATGTCCATATGCCCACCACATCCTTTCTTATGCAGTTAGAAGAAGGGCATTATTTCAAAGCTATTTCTGCAAATGGAACATTTCTCTCAGATTTCACAAGGACTTGGATTAGATTTTGAAATACAGCAATTGGGAAAGCACTTAGGCGTACACTCAACTCACAGCAAGAATACACATGTCTATAATAAGGCATCTCCTGAACTACTATCAAGCCTGGATTTGCTGCTCATGTGTTCGGCACAAGCAGAAGCCAATCCATAAGCTGCACTCTAGAGAGCAGAGCATTCCCTTTTGCTATGCTCTTCCAGCAGCTCAGTACATTTTCCCACTATGTTAGAACTCCTGATAAAAGAAAACCTCATTATGATTTCTGATTCATTACAGATACCTCAGAAAGTAATTTGCTCTGAAAAACAGACTACACACCAGAGAGTGCAGGATCCCATCTTTTGTAGCAGGATGTTCGGCAGATAGGATACCATCAAATGTATCAAGGATCTCTGTGGAAGAGGAAACTGTAGACAAAACTGATTTAAGCAAGTCACAGTTGTGAACAACTGCTCATCTTCTATGCTTAGTTTCAAGGTAATGTTTAATTATTTAGCTAAAGTGAAGCTGGAAACACTTGTTGCTCCAGAAGTCAACTGCATGACACAAGTTTAAGATTTATAGACCACACACAGAATTCAGACTGAAAGACCAACTTGCAGGCAGATCCTTCTTTTACAAAGACTGCATTTTATTCTTTTTTTTTCTCAGTAGTAGTAGGGTAGTTTTCAACTGCACAAAGATAACTCAGCATGCAATCTCCAGCAGAAAAGAGTCAGTGTGGCTTTAAATTTTCTCTCCCTCTATTGCAAAACAGATGACTATTAAACCTGTGTTGTACATACTTCCTAAACTACAGATCAGGCTTTAGGTTTGCTCCATGAACACCAGACAAAATGAACGCTAGCATAACATGCTATCCAACAGAAATCTGGTAGTGTCAGGTATCTCCACGGGCATATTCTGGTGAACTGCAGAGGCACCTTGAGAGACATCCGTGGGCTTGACCTCGCTCTTATTCCTGACTTTGTACTGAGCAAAACGTGCGGTCCTCTGTAGGCGCTGACTCCACGCCTCACTGCTGCGGTACAAGAGGGACCCCGAGGGACCCCCTTCCCTCCCATTTGCTCGCAAGGGTAGAGAGCCAGCAGTTCATCTGCGGAGCTGACCCACCAGCCCTGCCTCACCTGCTCCTTCGCCTTTGACCGGCTCCTGGGGAAACCTAATACATGACCCAGGACAACCCAGTGCGGGTCTTTAGTCCCCTCTAGTGGCTAAACTGCCAACACTGCTCTGAGCTGCTGCCACTGCCGCCCAGTTAACTCCTACCTGGCCCTTTAGCTAGAGGCTCACACCTTTAACACCTACAGAATGCATTCCCATGGATGAGCCATCCAAGAAGGATTGTTCTATTATTAGCTGGCCCATGCTGTGCCAACAAAGGCTCTCAACTCACACCAGCCACTACAAAAAGATGCAGCCTCAGAGGCTTGGGATGACACATAATCTAAGCAATTTACTTTCTGAAAAACCTACTCATGGATGAGCTATATGGCAAAATTAGAAGGCAATCAGTATAATTATCAAGAAATGAGGAAGTATTCTAAGACCTAGATATTTCCATGAGTACTCCAGCCATCTAGTGCTGCTTGCCTGAATTCTATGAGAAGTGGTAAGGATTCTGCATAAGACAGGATATTTTTTCTAGTTTAAAAAAAAAAAAAAAAGATATCTCCTTCCCTCACTTTTCTTTCAGCCACTAAAGACTTCAGTTCTGCATCTGGATCCAAGCCAAACTATTAATCTCTTTGAAAAGCAGCACCAATTTCACTGAGACTCCTTACTGGAGTAAGTAGCATGGACTAAATCTTGGGACTTCCATCATTGCAAGTCATGAAGCAAATGGTCTTTCTACTCAGACCAGCTCTAGAATTTGTGAAACTGTATGAGAACTCCAGACTAATTCTACTCCTGGTTCTGAAAAATAACCTTGAAAACAAAACTCCTAAAAGAATAAAGAAAGGTAAACAAAAGCAGCAGTATTTTTCTTCAGAAAAGAAACAAACTGAAATTCACATTTACTTTTGGTTTATGTAATTTTTGTTGTTGACAGTTTAAAGAGCTCTAGCTGGTGGTCAGAAACAGCAATACTGGGTATTGGGTCAGTTTTATGGTCAGCATCAACACTACTACAACATAGTCTGAACCAGTGAAACCATTGTCAGAGAAAAGATAGCAGAATTATTTGAGTTAGATACATATGCATTCTCAAACCTCTTTCAAGTTTTTTTTTTTGTGTTTTTTTTTTGTTTGTTTGTTTTTTTTAACTAGAAAGTAAATGTAAAAATAAGAGCACCCACATATTCTCTCTCAGTGCTCCTCATGCCTCATCACCAATGGTCTAGCCAGAAAAACCCTGGGGAGGGTGGGTTCGTTACCCAGGAGCATGCACAGCTCTCACTTAGCCCCCAGTAAACAAACTGATTAGTTATAGAGGTGGAAGGTGGGCAATCTACGGCATGTCAGGCACTTCTGTCTCCAACCAAGCTGAAGATTACATGTCTACACAGAGTAATACAGCACAGTAGTTTCCAAGTAGCCTTGTAGTTCTTCTTTGCTCTCTGCATTTGGTGGCCATTTTTGACCCTTTTACAGATTGTTCTGAATTTCCAGAAGTGATTTCAAAAGTTGTATAACTGTGTCAGGTGCTCATATGAACAACAACTATTTCTCTGGCTTTATTTTTCCGAAAATCCTTCTGGCATTGCTTTTCATGGCAACACTAGTACAGAAATAGCTGTGTGGCAGCGGTAGAACTCTGCCTCTTCAGGTGCAGCAAAGACAATCTTTTAACTAGCAGACTGTTACTGGTTTATTCCTATATTGCCATGTAATGCATTACTCTGCTGATTGTCAGATCATGGTAGGTATCAATTTTTCCTATCTGAACTTTAAAAAAAAAAATCAAAGACAACTTATTTGTCTTTTATATTTTAAAGACATTTCATTTCCCAAGCACCCTGTTCAGTGTTAATAGTCCATGTAAAAGCTCATTCTCGTTATTAAAACATAAAAGAAGACGGGAAAAGACACAGAAGGTAAAGACTGCAGTATAGCCATTGCTTTGAGTCCCATCTCTTCCACCTACCTGGTGTTTGACCAAGCTGAATTGGTCAAACATGAATCAGCATGTTATGTTACTGAAGGCCTACAGAGAGAAATTATCTCAAAGCACATGGCAAACGTTCAGTGAATTCTACAGAAAGACACCCCTGTGAAGAAAGAAGGATGATTCCTTATTTATTCAATGAGAGGAAAAATGAAGCACAGAAAGGTTAGGTGACTCATTGAGGTCACACAGAAGAGGTTGATTCTGCTCACAATAAAACTTTCTTTAATGTTAACAGGAGTGAGATTAGACCAAATTCAGAGACAGAGATGGAATCAAATCCAGATTGAGGATTAGCAGCACTGACCCTTTCCCCATGAAGGCACACTTCTTTCTAAAACAAGAACTACCTTTACAAGATGAGTTGTCTGCTTTTCTACCCAGATACAAATACCCATGTGAGATATCCAGGTGATCTCATCCTGCATTGTCCATATACACACATCGAACGTATTTGGTAATGAAATACTTACGTCAGAGCAACAAAAGCTTGAATAAAACTACATAATTACTGTTGTTATTTGCTCAAACAGTAATGTTTCATAGGAAGCAAAACTAATTCTTCAATTCTGGTGAATAATGCTGTGTAAAGTATAGGGAGAAAGGGATAGAGGATAAAATAGGAGAACAGAGAACTGTTTGGTAATGCCGGTCTTTCATTCAGATCTCATCATGACGCAAGCTAAATTTTCATTTCAGTACAATATTTTTGTCAAAGAAAGAGATGGGTTTTCTTTAAATATGTAAATAGAATTACAATAGTTCATTTTAGACTCAATGAAACACTCCAAATGACCTTGATATTTATTCTATCTGATTTGCTAAGATGTTTCTGTTCTGAACCAAATTCTCACCTCTTCCTTTGATTTTGCAGTTTGGCTGGTGAACTGAAAAAATCCATTCATCTACTAATTTTATCATGATTTTACAGATGAGGAACTGAAGCCCAGAGAAATCACGTGAATTCTTCAAGCCAGCAGAAAAAGCCCATGGCAGAGCAAGAAACTGGATCGACGTTGCCAGGCCTGTGCTATCATCATCATGCTTAGATCATCCCTTTTGCCTGTGCCAGCACGTCTGCAGCATTTTGTTTAGCTGCAACAGATGAATCAAACACATGAACTAAAATAAAACAGGCAGAACAATGTGATTGGAAAAAGTTGCTTTTCCTCTGACAGCATCAATTAGATTTAGGAAGAGAGGATGAAAAGAGAAGAAAGACAGCAATGACTTTCTGCTCTATACAAGACTAAGTCTGCTTCCACCAGACACCCCAAGTATCCATGATAAGAAATATCCCACTGCTCTTGAAGCACACACCTTGTCACAGTAAGATGGTTCATGCCCAGATGCCATGGGAAAGTGCATGCCCTAACTGTATAAATGAATCCATGCTGAATAGGTTCAGGCCCCTAAGCAAGAAGCATTCCCAAAGGTGCTTAGCTATGCAATTTAGCATGATTAGATGAGAACAGGTACTTCTCCAATAGCTCTCTCCCTCTTATGGCTACTACTGTTATTTCTGCATCACTTTCTACTACAGTCAGGTGGTTTCAGTTTCACTGCTTGGAAAAGAAAAGCTGTTGAGAATTTCTTTGCACTGGGACACGACAGGGTTAATATCCACTGCTGCTCCTTGCCCCATTTCAATCTGGTTAAGTTACTTGAGAGTTCCCTACATGTCAAACCTGTTTCAACGAAGACAGTTATGAAACATAAAAGGAAGAACATCAGAGTCTCCTGAAACAACCTGAGAGCTGGCTGCAAGTCTAGTGACACTGCTTGAAAAGACAGCAATGAAAAACAAATATACCTCAAATTCCCTAGCTATACAGATACCACTTAAGCATATTACAAAGCATTATGTGAACTACTGCTCCCCTTCCAGTCCTGTTTTCAGCAAACGTTTAATTTGCAGAGCTATAGCTCCAGATAATGTGTTATTATGTTGGTTGTTCTTATTTAGGAACAGATCCAAATCACTGCATTTGGAGTCAGCATCAGAATACACTGAAAAATTGGGTGTGCTTGTATGAGGAATGTTTTAGATCAATGTGTTTTCAAGGTCCTTTATCCTCACCTCTTCTACCAGCTTCAGGGTTCAAAAGTGCTTAGACCTCAGAATGGGAATTCAAAGCTCAGCAAGGGACTCTGGCAGCACCAAAATTCTGCACACATGTCAGTCTTCTGCAGTATGATTGCTCCTAGAAGCATTGTCTCAAGTGGCTGGACAACTAAAAGGGAATCATAAGCTCCCATCTGGGCACACCAGTGCAACAATAATAATTTACTCCTTTTCATTGCACACCCCGCATCAGAAAGCTTTTAGCCATGTGCAGGCCACCACCCTCATACTCACTTGCAAAGACAAGTTTCTCCACCATGAGCAATGTGTGCTCAGCAAGGTAGCCCCACAGAGGGGGCTAAGCTATTAAAGCTTAGATGGGCTTTAGGTAGAAATCAGCTAAAGTGAATGAAAGTTCATAAAGGAGGATAAGCAAGAAAGAAATCAAAGTAAAAAGTGAGAAGGGACAGAAAGCAAACAAAAGGAAAGAAAGAGTGGCAAAGCTACCACGCCTGCTCTGCAGGCATGTATTCCCACCCCAAGGTGTGTTATTTCAAGGTGATGCAATACAAAACTGTCAGGCCAGAGCTGGAAGAAAGAGGACTCCAAAGTGGGAAGGAAAGGCAGCGCCTAGGTCAGGCTGAAAGGTGAGATTGTCTTCAAGATCTCAGCAGAAGGAAATAATGGTGTGTTAACTTTGGCAGCTATTAGTTGCTCACAACAGATGACAGGGTTGGGGGCACTGTTAAAAAGTGGTGTATCCATTTTCCGTTCTGATAGCTGAGTTTTCACCCCTTTTGGAAATACTAAAACCTTTATTTTGGGTTTCTCTTTTCTAAGGATAGAGAAAGCAGGCCGCAACAGATTAATCAAATACATGAAATGAGATCTACAGGCTTTTTCTCATGCATATTTTTTAGGTATCTGACAATGACCACAAAAACCCTTATAGTGGAAAAATACTATACTTATAGAAATAAATAAATAAAAGGGTTTGTCTTTTGTTTAAGAAAGATGCCATACTGGTCCAAGATTCAACTATCACCTTTTAACATTACCACTACTTTATCAGACAACTTTCTTTACAAAAGAATGGAGAGACATTGTTACATTTACCATACTTCTTAGGCAGAGTTCAAACCATCATACCCTTGTTTTAAGATGAAGGAAGGGTGCTCACTATCTCATCTCTTTCCCTGGTTCCAAAAATGGTATTTCTCCTTTTGCAGTTAGGTTGGTTTTCCTGACCATACACAGAGCTGCCAGGTGGTTGAAGGTATTCTAATGGTTTTGTGACTGAGAGACTTCAGCAGTTGCCTAGCAGAATATAAATGAGACCCAGCCCTGCAAATCCACCTGCGAATTATTAGCTTTTTTGCATGAGTAAATCCATTGAAATAAGTTTGTGAGTAGCCCCATTATAGTGTTCGCAGAACTGACACATAAGCCAGGAAACATTAAGTCATGTGCACCTTTGGATTAGTTGTCTGTTTAGGCAAGCAAAAACTACCTGCAAAACCAGCCCTAAAGTCTCTATTACTAATATCAGCATGCAGAAACCCACTGAAATAGCCAACTTCAGCTTCAGAGTACAGAGATCTTCATACTGAAAGGAAGGAAGGTGTGACCATTACAACATTAATAATCTGATCAGTAAGAAATAAAGCAGTTGTTACAAATACAGCCTTAGAAGTTAGCAGAAATCTACTGACTTATCACTCATTACAGATTTTTACTCCTCACCGGACCTACTCATGCCACTCAGTGCAAGAGGGCAATAGAAACAGCATACTGAGAAGCACAGATAACACAAATGAACTTAGCGTGATAGAGAAGAGGGGAATTGAGGTGGAAACAGGGGAATCTAGTTTCAGAATCTGATCATCAAACTTTATTATTTGAAAGCCTTGTATATATATTCTCTATATAACATGCTATACGCATACAGAAGGTAGATTCAAATCAGATCAAGCCTGCAAAGGTCTCCTGAAAATATAGGAAAACTCAGTTTTTCAGATGCCACTAAAACATTATTTATGGCCCCACAAGAGTTGTGACAACTTAATTATAGACATAATCATTATCTCCTATAGAAACCAGCTTGCACGCAGAACAGATAGTCTAAAAGACCAGAGGTAAAGCTGAATGGTAACTTCTAGGTCAGATATTTCCAGGTCTTGATTTTGCATCCTAAATAACATTCTTCAGATATAAGAGATTTTATATGATAATTAATGATGTAGGAATTACTATCTTTATTGCTCTCCGTATGTTGCTTTAGGAGAGTTTTTCAGAACTCAACCTCTGAAGACAAAGTGTAGTTTTTGTTTTGTAGTTTCTTTCATGTAAACTATGTCCCCAAAATGTCAGAGTTAACTGAACTGTCACAGAGTCAACTGAGCTGTAGAGATCATAACAAAGGGTAAGAGAAATAAGGAGGCATAGACAATGGAGGAAAAAAACAACCCTTATTTTCACTGGAGTTAGAAAGGAGATGAAAAGACCACACAGGACAGAGGTGATTATTCTATCAACCTCTTTAAATAGTTTTGTTTTTCTAGATATTAAGCCCTAATGCTGTAAGATAATGGCATTAAGTGGGACCATAATAGCCTAGGGAGAGACAAGAGGGTGAAAGTTAGGAAAACAGAAATCCTGACAGTGCAGCACTGAGCCACTATACTGGTGTCTGCTGGGCTCCAGACAGTACAATGACATCAGTATCTGATGTTTTCAGACCCACTTTGTTATTTCACACATAGACAGCCCTACTACTCTCAGTATTAATATATTGCTTGTTACTGCCTTGTGTTTACAGCTGTGGAGTAGCATTAAAAAAACCCCAAAACAAACCAAGTAAAAATGTAAGACAAGTCAAACTAAAATCAAATAAAAAGCTCCTCCACCCCCCAGTACTTCAGACAAAAAAAACCAAATAAACAAACAAACAAAAAACACCCCCACCAATAAAAGCCACAACCAGGATTTTGGAGGAAGACATAGCACTTACTGGTTTAGAAATACAAGTGCTAGGATAAAGAACTTGGATGAAATGCATGTGTATATGCAAAGGACAACACTCCAAAAATATAATACAAACTGTTATTTGGGAGATATCAGACCACAACTTTTCAATTCTGCAGAAACATAAAGAAAGATGAAAGGGGAAGCATAGTCACTATCAAGTCCACTCACCAGCTCCTTCAAAAAAGAGTTGCAAACATACTCGCAAAACGGTCATTGCTTGAACCTACCACATTTAAAGGTACTGCTTCAGACAGATAGCCCAGGGAAAGGTCTTCCAGGATAAACACATTATAGCCCCTGTGGTAAATTCAGGTTATATTTTCCCAAAAGGAAATTATCTTGTTAGTCCGGACAGAGGTTTTCATCAAAAAAATGAGAAATTGTAAATATGAAGCCATGGTACTTAAAAGGCTTGCACATGTATGTATGGCTAATTACCATCAACCCCACTGAAACTGTCTCAGTGGACCACATGCAAGGGTTTCTAAAATTTGAGTTGCTGGCTACACACAACAGAAAAATTATCTGTGCATAGTTAAAACCGAATGTGGTTTTGTGTTTGCTTGAGCAACAGCCTGGAGTAGTTCACCTGTGACTTGTGATGTGATTGGAACATCTTAGTATGTGAAATGTTTATTTCTTTAGATACATTTTGATAGGATGTATACTGGTGTGTCACTGGCTTGTAAGGGTGAGAATTTTACAGGTTTTTTTAATAGCTTCCTCATATGCCCATGGTAGTGGTAAGGAGTGGACTGGATTCTGAGGAATCAAATACTTCATGTTAAAAAAGAAAACAAGACAGACATACATATTTTTCAAAATGTGTTACCAGCTTCCTGATTGAATGTCTATATTTATTGTTTACTTCTAAAAGGGAAACATCATAGTCCAGACATTCCCAGGCTGGGTTTGCTCTTCTCACTCCACTCCAGTGAGCGAGATCTTACCGTGTCAGAGGGAAAACCAGCTACTCCTCCCTCTGCATGAGTCTGCTCATACACACACACAAAGAGACATTCTTCCAACCTATGCTGTCAGTGCCTATTTCTAACATTAAATTCCCAGCTTCAGCAAAGGTCTTCAGAGTAAAGTACATGCCTAGTCAATATGATAGTCTGTTGATTTGTTAGCAGGAGAGCAATTTGTATTCTGAGTCTCACAATCACCTGTAGGTCTTCAGCCTTTTAGGAACATTTTGAGGAAAACTCAGCAAAGTTTTGAAAGTCCTGGTCACACCCAAAGCATTATTAGAGATGGACTATGTTCAGTGGAACCATAACAGAAAGACATGTCATATGTCTGCTTGCCACAAATATAAATTTGTGTAGTAAATACCCAAAGTTGGACATACTGAGGATTCAGGTGCAGCCAGTCATCTTCCAAGGAGACAGAATTAATAGTAGCACCGGTTTTGCATTGCAGTCCACAGTGGTGTAGCACTGAGACCAAGAGGACTTGATCTCTCTCTCTCTGTTCATGACACTGGGGCTCTAACAGAATCCCAGTGAAGGCAGCTTCACAAAGTTATAACATAGTCACTTAAATGGTCTGAAATAATTGTTTCCAAACTTCAATCTAGAGGAAATTCTTTTCCTGTATCTCTATGCCGCTACTCCACCCAAAGAATATCATTACCGGAGTCTGCATTATCAGAGTTCCTTGGCCTCTGTTGGCAACCACTAAATTGTCCTATCATTCTACTAGTGGGCCTTTTTTCTTCATCTTTAATCTCCCTTAGTCTTAAAACAAGCAAAGCAAAACAAACACATCAAAAAAGCCCCAATAGTTTCATCTAATTTCTACTTCTCTCTCTTTTTTTTTTTTTTTTAAATCAAGTACAGGAAATCCCTTCCAACAGACTAAAAAGACACTGTTAGAGGAAGGCATTACAACAGCTTAGTTGTACCTTGCAAAGTTCTGCCCACAAGAGAAATATGTGGTTTCTGGGATTCTTATGACCCAGACAGATTCCCAGTCAAACTGCACAGAAAAGACAGCATCGGTAACTTTGAAAAGGGGAATGAAGGAAGAGTAGGAGGTCAGGAATTAACAACTTTGGTTCATTTACAGCAGCTGGAAGATTTGTAATAGTAGAGCCAGTGTGAACACCTGGAAGAATATATTTGGGTTGAACTTTATCTGTTGGTATCATTTCAACTTCTACTTTACTATGTTTTATGACTTCATCATTCAGCCTCTTCCTGAACCCACCAAGGTGGGATTTGCTGAATACATTATTAAAAAATTGAAGGCTAGCCTCATCTGACTATCTGATGACTGCCCTGTGGTATACACAAACCTGCAGGTTTGCTGTGGGGATTGTCACCACTCGGTGTGTATGGAGCTTCCATTCGGATTTCTGGCTTCCAGGTTCAGCTGAAGTGAACCCTCCCTGATAAAGAGGTTGCAGAACTGAGGTGTACTTCAATTTAAGCACAAACAAAAGAATTCTTCTTTTGCCTTATTTAAGATGTTTTACCAGATGAAAGCCTGTTCTAACAGGTAACTCACTAAACTCAGGAGATTCAGGCCAATTCCCACTTCATCAGCAGACACTGTATGTGACCTCCTAAACTGCTATTCCCCATCTGTAAAATGGAAAAATTCCTTGTTTCAAAATGATGAGGAGAGAATCCATCAAGGACTGTGAAACACTCAGCTATCACGGTGAGGGGAAACTTATAAGCACATAGTGAGATTTCATTTTAAAAGCTGACATCCGCTTCTGTAGCATTCATAGTCTTTGCTCTTTTAGACTCATTCCATTTATACCTTATGATTAGTATCAGTAATTTAGCATTTCTATTACTGCCTACATTATTATAGGAGAGACCAAAAAAACCCAATTAGAGTAGCTCAAAGAGATGTTTATTGGCTGGGATTTTACACTGAGATTACAGCATTTGGGCCATAGGAGTCTCATGCGTTTAGAAGCATTTTTCCCCTGGGTGGACCCTTCATAGCTTTACTATATCATAATTAAAACTAAATTGTATTTGAAAAAACAAAACACTGGACATTCTGTGATGCATTATTCTTGGTCTGGAATTGTTTTGCTTATTCACTCAGCAATTTGTGAAACTCGGTAATTTGCAATGTGTGTCCCAGTCATTAGTGCAAATTATTTTCCTTCTACTGTATTTGCATGTAATTGCCTTTTGAAATTAATTCATTTTAATTTCTTAAAAATAATTTGTTACAGGATGTTATTTTCCTTAAGAGGGTTTAATCTCTTAAAAGAGTTCTTCTAGGATTGTGATTAAGAGGCATATTTAGAGGAGGCATTCTTATGCATTCACCTTGGATATTTATGCTTCATCTGTTCTTAAACACTATGTGCTACATGCTGGGCCACACTTAAATTGCTTGTTTGGGATAAAATAGGTTCATACTTGACTCCCCTGTGAACTAAAAGATTACCCAGCATACCATAACCATATCACATTACTTTCTAGGGAATAAGCATTCAGGGATGGCCAGAGTATCACAGTGAAGTCTCAGAGAAGTCTGTAAATCGTGGACACTTACATGGACTTTCACCTCCACCACCACTGTTTCTCATATGTTAATGTATTTCTTGTTTGAGGTGTGAAAAGGATTTCTTTCTCCATTTGGAAAACAAAGCCGCATTATGACGAGATAAATTTTCTAGTGGAGATGAACACTGAATGTTCAGCTATACTCACCTCACCAGCACATCCTCCTTTTGTGCAGCTCCTACACAAGTGAAATTTAGAGCATCCATGACAGACCACAGGTATGTGGTAAAGAAAGCTCAATAGTGTAAGTGAGCAATCTCAGAATCAGAGGGAATAGAAAAGCAGCTGCATATCACTAAAAATACTGTCTGAGCTCTGGTGAGGCTCTAGCTAAAGCTCAAGTTGTGGGGCCTTTCCTCCTGGTGACAGTAAACACTTCTATTAGAATGAGAAAATAAATTATTGTGTGTCGAGATCTGATACTGTGCACAGAAGTTCAAGCCATTTCTGTTTTGTTTTGAGGACACTGCTGGCTGTTAGCTACATATGTGCTTAGGAGAGACCTGAGTGCAACCTTTTACTTAGGTGACTCCAGTCACATTAAAATGTCAGACATTAAAAGCAACAAACTAGATTTTTGGAAGGTGACACTGTGACTAAAAGGTAAAAAATAATAATGGAAATTTGCACTGTACAATGATTCCTTTCAAAGTGATGTGCCTTGGGCTGTTTAAACCACTGAGTATCAGTATTTGCCTTCCTTTCAAATCTAACTTTATCTAGAATCACTAGATTACCCAGCAGGTATCTAACTATTCCTGCCCTTTGTTGCACAAAAGTCTCAATGAGACTTTGAGTACCATAAGTCATTTTTATATAGCCTACTTAAACTAGCACGTTTGTGTATGCGCACACACAGTGCAATACCTTACACATATGGCAGTGGACTAATACTAAGGCTTTTGCATATGATCAAAAGAAAAACCATCCCCATTATATGTACCAGTGCAACTGGATGACTGCACAATTGAAAACTAAGGCAAAAGAAGCCAGATACAACATTCACAGATATGCCCCATGTTCATGTGACTGTTGATCACAACAAGCAGTAGCTTGTTTAGTTTATTTACTAAGCACTGGGAATGCACTCTTGAGTGTATGTAACACACGGAAGAAAGGGAGACTGTGCTTGCAGGAATTTTCACTCTAGGAGACAGACAGGCAGCAGCTGAGACGCAAAGCAAATGGCATAAGCACACCACAATGTGCACTGTTTGTGCCTAGAAAGGCTGAAACAGCTGCAAAAGCCATTTAGAATGAAAGCTAGGAGAGGAAGGGTACAAAAAGAGTAGTTCTTATATCCTAACTAGCTACTCTTCCTTTTGCCCTTTCTCCCCTTCAAGATGGGAAAAAAAGAGGAGTTTGCATTTGTCAGCACTTAGCAGAAAATCTCCTTGGGAGAACAAACAAACAAATTATTAGTTTTCAGGACATTCTTTCTGCATTTTTTGTTTCCTAATAAAATAAAAGCCTTGTGGGTAGTAAATACATGGCAAGTTTTGTTTCACAGAGATTCTATTTCTAGTCCATGCTCTTTTCTGAGTAGGTTTTCTTATGGATAGCAAAAAAAGTTGGGGGAAAAAAATATTTGTGGTTGGGGAGTTATAAAGAGATTTGAGAACTGAGATGGAAAGCTTATACACTTAAACCTAATACAGAAGGTGCAGAAAACTCCCTGGTTCTGAGCTTTTAAGGCAGTTTTAATGCCATTAGACTGACTAGAATATAACGTGACAGACTGGAAATCCAGGAAGAGCAACATACTAAAGAAGCATAACAAAGGCAGCTACAAACAGTGTACCAACTAAAGGCCAGAGCTATGTTTTTGGATGAGGATTACCAAAAAAAAACCCCAACAAAAAACACACCCCCACCCACCCAAAAAAAAAAAACAACCACCGAACAAATAAAAAACCCTAAAACAACCAACCAAAACCAAAACAAACAAACCAAAAAACCAAACCAAAAAAGGGTATTTTTACAATGTACGAAAAGGAACACTGGCAACATTACTTCCAAGGGAGAATACCCCATTTACAGAGCCCTCTGGAGATTTACTGAGATTATTCTGCTGACTATATTGAAGAACCACTTCAGTTTAGTTTTCTACTTTGGCAGCATATTTTTGGCTATTAGCAGCTCTCCAAGGATAATTATTCTCTGAGCAGCAAAGACATTTCCTCTTTTCCTCACTAACACAATCTTTAGAACAGCAACTGTCCAGAAAATAGGAGCTCAAAGCACTGTCCAACTGGATGCTTGAAACCTGGGAACGACCTGATAAAAACACAGCTTGTGTAAGAGGACAACTGCATTACTCTGTTACATTTGTATTGCTTTCCATCAGTCCAGTTATCTCATTCTTTCTGCCAATCCAGAGAACATCTCTGTATCAGCTACAGCTCCATCAGTAAATTAAACATTCCTGGGAATATTCATGCAAATACTTCATCTTATCATATAGATGCAGCCATAGTATCTAAGGGAAAAAAAAAACCCCAAACAACAAAACAAAACACCACCAGGAAAACCCCAAGCAAACAAACAAAACCAACTATCTCCCCATTGCTTTATGAAGCATATAGCTCCCAACAACTGGATGAGCTAATCTAGGTATAAAGCTCACTGATGTCCCCGTAAGTTTTCAATCATTTTATTAGTATCATTTGCACTATGTGCTCCGGAAAGTGTTTCCCACCCCCCTTTTGTATTTTTGGTAGCAGATGGCTGCACCCATAATCATAGGTAGGACACTATGGAAGCTAAATAAGTAGTTACAGATTCTAGGAGCTGATGTAGCTCTCTCTTGCTAAAGATATACATCCTGGTTTTCACATGCAACTAGATAGAGCTGGATAATGAAAATTGGAAGGCAATGTAACAGAAGAGCCGTTTGTAGTTCCTTCCCTGAATTCTGTGGGGTTTATTCGAGTTCATCTTCTATCACAAAATTTTTGCCAGTTCATTCTTCTTACTCCAGGGCAAGATCTCTCAGGAAGAAGATGCCAAATCACACGCTTTTTTCCCTTGGTCATACATTCAAGGCTAGGGAAGCTCAGGCAGAATTGAAATAACTCTTTCAGAGTAATTAAGTTATTATTAAGCAGGCTGATGGGCAACCTCATTGCTCTCTAGTTTCCTGAGAAGGAGATGTGGAGAGGGAGGTGCTGATCTCTTCTCCCTGGGATCCAGTGATAGGACATGTGGGAATAGTTCAAAGCTGCGTCAGGAGAGGTTTAAACTGGGAAAAGACATGGTTGATGCCTCAAGCCTGCCAGTGTTTAAGAGGCTTTTGAACAATGCCATTAATAACATTCTTTGACATTTGTTCAGCCCTGAGTTGGTCAGGCAGTTGGACTGGATGATCATTTAGGTCCCTTACAACTGAAATATTCTATTCTATTCTTCTGATTGATTATTGGAACACACAGTTATATTCCAGAAGCCAAGAATTCACTCATATACAGAGGCAATGAATCAGCCCTAGAGCATCTCCGCTGACTTTTGTAGAGTTATTCCCAAATAAAACCTGTGTAAATGAGTAATGAACTGATGACCTGATAAAACTTGAGGATATGCCAAAAAAGAAGTAATGAGGATGACAGATGAATCAGGCAGAACAAACTGAGTTACTCAATGTCCTGGGTCCATTCAAACAAAATACACTTACTGCAGTGAAATCAATGAAGAAACATCTGGGGAGGAGAGATATAGGCCCTATCAGCATTGTATCTTGGGAGCTGCATCCTAGAATGGAGTGACTTGAAGAAAATTTTGTGAGTTATATTGGGTAAGCCACGGTGAATGCCACACTGGAGTGAGCAATGCTAGTACATTTCTTATGCACTAGATGCTACAGCATGGAGACTGCATTATAAGGAAATGATTGACATCTCTTACATTCATGATGCTGACACAAGAAAACTGCATACATGACATGTATGTCACTGGCATGTAAACAACAAGCAGAAACAGGAGGAAAATACTGGTGTGATGTTAAACAGAAGTGGATTTGTCAGCAACAGTGCTAAGAAAGCAGAAGTTCTCAACACTTCCTTCACTTATGTCTTCACCAGCACTGTTGGGCCCCAGGACTTGGGAACAAAAAACCAGGTCCACGCAAGCACGGACCCACTGTCAGTGAAGGAAGTATCAGTACATGAACTAGTACAGGAGCTTGACCCCTACAAATAGATAGGCCCAGATGTTATCCAGCTGAGGGTGTTAAGAGAGCTGGCTGACGTCATTGTGAGGCCACTCTCCATTACCTTTGAAATGACATCGAAATCAGGGATGTCCCAGAAGAACAGAACAAGGCTAATGCCACCCTCATCTACCAGAAGGGATTAAAGAGGGAGACAGGAAATTATAAGACCATCAATTTTACTTCAGTCCCTGCAAAAGTTATGGAATGAAACCTCCTAGGGGCTATCACAGGTCAAATGAAGCACGCGATTGGAAAAGCCAGCACAGATTCACTAAGGGCAAATTGTATTTGACAAACGTGATTGCTTTCTATGAAAAAGTAACCTGCTTGGTTGATGCAAGGCGAGCAGTGGACAGTGTCCATATGATTTTTTCCAAGGATTTTGAGGTGTTTCCCCACAGCCTCCTCCTAGAGAAACTGATGCATTATGGTCTAGACAAATGGTCTGCGAAGCGGGTGGGGAACACTCTGACAAACCACTAGTTGGCGGTGGTAAATAGCTCCTTTTCAAACTGGCAACCTGTCACAAGCGGAGTGCCCCACAGATCAATATTGAGCCCAATGCTGTTTAATATCTTCATAAGTGATCTGGATGATGGGATCATGTGTACCCTGATGAATTTTGCTGACAATACCAAACTGAGTGGTGAAGTAGACAGTTCAGAGGGGAGAGCCATACTGCAGGAAGACCTGATTAGGTTAGAAGAATGGGCTAACAAGAACCTTATGAAGTTCAACAGGGACAAGTCTTGCATCTGGGAAAACATAATCCAGGAATGCAGCACTGTCTTGCATCTATCTCACTGGAGAGTAGCTCTGTGGGAAGGGACCTGGGGGTCCTGGTGGACAATAATTTCCATGTGAGTAAATATGAGTTGGCACAAAAGCCAACACGATGCTGGGTTGAATCAAAAAGGGCATTACCAGAAGAGATAAAAAAGTCATTATCCCAGTCTACTTGATGCTTGTCAGTACACATCTGGAATACTGTGTTCAGTTTTGGTGCCCTCTCTAAAAAAAGATGTAGATAGGCTTCAGGGGGTCAAGAAAGGGGCCACAAAGATGATCAAAGAACTGAGAGAATTTGGTTTGTTCAGTTTTTAAAAAAGAAGGCTTAGGGGAGAAGACCGTATCACCGTGTTCCATTATTTAAAGGGTGGCTACAGAGAAGATGGAGACTTCCATTTTACAAGGTGTCACATGGAACAGACAAGGGATGATGGGTAGAATTTAATCCTGTGGTGATTCTGATTGGACAGAAGAGGAAAATTTTTCACAATGAGAAAAATCAGCCATTGGAATATCACCTTAGGGAAGTGGTGTATTCCTCAACACTGGACACTTAAGATTCAGCTGGAGAGGGTGCTGGGCCATCTTATCTAGACTGTGCCCTTGCTAAGAAAGGTTGGACCAGATGATCCTTGAGGTCTCTTCCAACCTGACATTCTATGATTCTATGATTTTTAACTAACATTATAAACACTGGAAAGGAGACAGGGAAATGCCAGAAAAATAACTCAAGAATGGAATAAATATTTTACAGTAGCAGACTTAAGAAGTTCAGTCTGTTTACTTTATCAGAAGTAAAGATTGACAGCTGACTTAATGGCAGCATATAAATATCTTCCTGGGAAGAAAATATAAGATGCTAAAAAAGCATCTTTATTATTAAAGCGAGGAAAGACATTGGAACAATATTCAAAAAGAGAAACCAGACAAACTGAGGGAAAAAAACCAAACCAAAATAAATAAATCACAGACTATTAAAAAAAAAAAAAAAAAAGTGTTGTCAGCCCCTAAAGCAAACTACAAAGGAAAATAGTTCATCTTTTCAGATCAGGACTAGATATTTCCCTTGTATTGTTGTATTTTAGTCAGCTCTAAACCTCAGCTTAGTACAAGGGCAATGAGGTTAAAATTAATAGCTGGTAGGAGATGGTATGGTAGCATAGATGATAAAACAGTTCCTTCTGACCTGAAACATTGGATTCAAAGCCTGTTCACTTCCACCTGATGAGCACCCCTGTCTTTTTAATTGTATGGTCTCGAATACAGATTTCACATACTCTTTATGGGAGACTAACTCAAGAGTGGAAAATTATTGACACTTTGCACTCTTGTTTAAGATGTCTGGAAAGAGGGAAGCATGAGCCAGAAGCCACTCCTTACTTTTTTTGAAATCATTCTCTTGTTCAATTACCCATGGGGGGGAAGGAGTGTCAGCAGAAGAAATACAAAGACAACTTTAATGAGATTTACTAGAGAAATGCTATTTCAGTGGCTTCTACATACCTTGCAAATATACCTTTTCCAAGCTCTCTGTTAAAAAGAACAAAAATAAAAGCTGTAGCTAGTCCCATTTTAGTGGCTTGAACAACTGTGATAACAAAACTGACAGCTTTTCTTTTCCCTTCCAGAAAGCAGCAATGTCAGATAGAATTGGTGGCATGTTGAAAATACAGTGAAGCCCCAAACGTCTGAGACGACTGTTGACATTTGCCACACCACTGTACCTCTAGGCTTCTTTCCCTGTAATTGCTGTACAAAACTTGCCAGTTTTGTGCTGCTATTTAAAAACAGAATTGGGGCAAGTTAAAGTGAACTACTAGTTCAATAACTTGTTCCTCTGCCTTTGTTCTTATGATTACCTTTCCAGAATGACAGTATGTGTTTCACTTGAAACACTTGACCGGTTTTGTATGTCCTTACTGTAAACTTTTTATGGAACAATTCCCCCCCCCCCCCCCCCTTTTTTTTTTCTATTCTCTTTGCTGTTAATGGTACACCCCACAGGTAGTAACCAATATTTTATAAGTGTGAACACTGTCCTTCGGGACATTTAAGACACCAGGAACAAACAGGTCTCAGTTCTAGGCAACTTTTACTGAAAATAGAGAATATAGTTCAGAAACAAAACCACTCTAGGCAATCCAGAGAATAATCTTCTAGCAGACAGATTTTGTTTCTAGCATGACCATATACTGTATATGATCTTATGTCGGGACCAGATTCAGACACTTGTGCTAGAGAGAAGTTCTACAGATTTCAGTGGTAATACTTCTTGCATTATTTGATAGCACTGTGTGAGGCAAAACCAGTCTCATAACAAGTGGAGATGTTTTTAGAGAAACAGATTAGCATTAGTAAGCTTTACAA
This sequence comes from Todiramphus chloris collaris, assembly GCA_025345505.1. Lineage (NCBI taxonomy): Eukaryota > Metazoa > Chordata > Aves > Coraciiformes > Alcedinidae > Todiramphus > Todiramphus chloris. The sequence goes on from JANVCC010000017.1 coordinate 31,065,043, forward strand.
AATAGAAATGAGGGTTTGAACACAAAGTTGAATACAACTACATAAGAAACGAAATCAGAAGAGAGAAATTTGAGAAAGGCTTCATGATAGACAGACTACAAAAGCTAGGAAGGAAAGATAAGAGTACACATATAGACAAGGGAAGCTGTATAGGGCACTGTAGGGAAAAGAGCATTATCTTAAATTTCTTGAAGAAAGATGGCCCGGATGAGGGTCTCTCAATAACATCCAGTACAGCAGTCTGAGGTTATTTGAGCTTTTGCACTTCTGATAGACAAGGATAAGATAAGACTTCAGTTGGAAAGAGTAATAAAATAGAACCTATGCTGGAGACTAAAGAAGATTTTTGAGAAAGGAATGAGAATGAAAATTTTATCATTAGATTTTGTGTTAAGAGACAAGAGAGCAACACCCAATGTGCCTTTAAGAGACCCTAAAAGATTGTGATGGGCAGGAAGCTAATTTGCATCAGTGCAGGAAAACATGAACCAGAGTAATGATCTTAAATGAGAAGATGCAAAAGTCCTTTGCATCAGGACTATGCAAAAGGCTGTCCAGATTCAACACATACGCAAACAGGTGGGGTCATTCACAATTTCAATGCAAAGACAAGCTGGCAGACAGAGTTTTAAAAATACAAGTGAACAGAAGGTTCACCTAGGTTGTGACTTCTTTAAACGATGAGCTCTTGTCATCTCCCATTAAACATCTTTTGAAACAAACTACCTTGTAATACATTTCATAAGTGACAAAGTATTCTTTTAAGCATATGCCAGTAGAACTGAGGAATTCAAATAGAAAGATAGTATAGAGGAGGACTCGACAGCAAGGAAATAATTTATTATATAAAGGAAACATGGGAAAAAGGTGTTGTTGGACAAAAAGAAGTCAAAATCACAGTCAAGACAATAGAAAGAATCAATAAAGATGATGCCTTAAGCACCGTTCAGGGACAACAACTGGGGTTTTGACTGAAATGAGTAGAAAGAGAGACTATACACCAAGGACTATTAAAGATGAGCCCAGAGGAATAATAAAAAACAATGAAGACATCAAAACACTTTAAAACCAGGTTTTTTCAATTAACTGTTCTTAATGGAAAATCAAGGCTTGCTTTAATTAATTTTGCTTTTTTTCTGCTTTTGTGATGAAACTCAAGAACAAAATAATAAATCTTTTCAGCTTTCACATATTTTTTTCCTGCAACTTTATTTTCAAGGGTGAAGTGGAAATGGAAAAAGGAGGAATACTGCCTTTTCAAACAAAAGCTGTTATGTTGATTTTTGAAACTGGAGTACCCAGTTATTTTTTGAGCTATGCAAATCAAAACCTATATCAAACGATTAAAGACGAAGACATAAGCAGGGTGGCATTAAAGACGAAAAACGCATTTGGAAATTACCAGACTTGCAAAGTAAAAGCAAAGGTTTAATTTCTTGGAGGTTAGAGCATAATAATGAACAATTACAGCACTAAGTCAATAAGCAAAATGTAGAATCTATCTTTTCAGCCTTTTAAGTCCAGTGGTTCTCTAAAATCAGCAAAAATACAGTGAAATCAGCTCTCATGCTAGTAGATCTTGACATACCAGGGTTTTAGGAAGGTAAGGCAGAGAAAACTGTCCTAAGTGGCATGTGTTTTTTTCTTGATAGCCAATAACAGCTGCTGTAAGATAAAGAAAGTCTGTTCTGCATACACCAGGGCTGGATCTAGGATACGTGCCGATTACCTCTGTTATCCAAAAAGAGGGTCTAGGCTGTAAGTGTGAAATAAATGAGAAAAGCATACAAGGTTTAGAGACAGGAAACTCCATGGAGACAAATGGAAAGGTAATTGCACAGAAGAACAAAGGGATTTATGTAAATGTATCTGAGTATGTTAGGTGAACTTTTCAGTGACTGCATCTCCCCATTCAGGGGAGTTTAACTTCTAAAGACTCTCTCTCCCAACACTCCCTTTTTAATCTTGTGGGGGATTTTTTCACAGAGATTTCTGGCTTTAATTGTGCAGATCTTAGACCTTAAGGGTGTTGTTTTCCATTAATTACGATATACAATGCTGATATAAGGTCAGAACTTAATTAATTTCAGTTCTTTGACTACTTCTAAAAGGCAGCGGGAGAGGGGAGAAGATGAATACTTTATGTCTTCTGAAAAACCAACAACAATTACTTTAAATAAAAAGACCTTCTCTCTCCTGGAGTAACAAAAATGTACTGTACAGAAATAGATGGCACAATTTGTGACTGTGTGAATTTTTTATGAAGATATATTTTCACATTTGCTTCTCCCAGATCACGTGAATTACAAGCACGGTTTCTGATAAGTATCCTATTTTTGTGGCTCTGACTGCATACTGCTAATTCCAGTTTGAAATAACCTATCCTTATGTGGTATATGCATGTTTGTGTCCAACAAACCCAACAGTACAAAAGAATACTGAATCTAATTGATCCAGTTTTGACAGACACAGAATGCAGTATTATATAGGAACATGCAATTGTTGTATTTGTCTACATCCCCCCAACCTAGAAAAAATGTTTCTGGGCTTCTGGTCTGCTTCTGTAGCAAGCATTATTGATAAAAGGCATAGAATCGTAATGGTTGGAAAGGATCTCCAGGGTAATCAAGTCCAACCTTTGTCCTTGCATTTCTCTAACCACTACACCATATCCTCAAGTGCCACATCTATTCATTCTTCAAACATCTCCAGGGATGGTGACTCCACCACCTCCCTGGGCAGCCTGTACCAGTGCCTAACTACCCTCTCAGTGAAGAATTTCCTCTTAATATCTAATCTAAACCTCCCCTGATGCAACTTGAGTCCATTTTCCCTCATCCTATCATTACTAATTTGAGAGAAGAGACCAATACCAGCCTTGCTACAACCTCCTTTCAGGTAGTTGTAGAGGGCAATAAGGTCTCCTCTCAGCCTCCTCTTCTCTAGACTAAACAAACCCAGTTCCCTCAGATGCTCTTCATGGGGCATGCTTTCCAGCCCTTTCACCAGCTTTGTTGCCCTTCTCTGCACTCGCTCCAGCACCTCAATGTCCCCCCTCTACTGTGGTGACCAAAACTGGACACAGTACTCAAGGTGCGGTCTCACAAGTGCCAAGTATAGGGGTACGATCACCTCCCTAAGGCAACAGAGTTGTGCCAATCACAGTTAATAAAAATTTTCCTCTGAAATTCTTTCATGCTAGAAAGGTAGGTTTTTCAAAAACCTCTTCTGTATGTGAAACAACTTGCTTTCTTCATAATCGTAACTTGGATTTTAAAGTACACTCAAAAAGCAGAAAGGTTGTATTTTAGCAGCAGTTATTTTCATTCTGGAGTACTGTCATTGTATGTTAGGGTATATGAAGACAATTTACTTTATGTTTCTGTTCATTCTTACATATCTGATTTTGTGGTGAAACTACATGACTACAATAAGGAGTCTCCAAAACAGATGCCATATTGCAACTTGGGTACTGCAGTCAAACCTGGGATACCTGGCTATCAAAAGCCACAAGGCAGATGAAATAACTGAAGGGGAAGGTGTATCTTCTCCTGAAAAGTAAAACACTAAACCACCAAACAAAACCAAATCTGCACAGAAGACTAAAAACACAGAAGAAACAAATAAACACTCTTAAAACTATCTGTAGTGATGGGTACCAAAATATAGATTATATTTTTCTCTCCACCAGAAAGTCCGTGCAAAAATACAGAAAAAATACAGAAAGTCAGTCCACAAATACATTCTCTACCAGAGTGGTAGTTCATCATCTGCAGTATCAGCCCCTTAGGTCCCTCCAGAAAACCCTGGGCTTTTTCACATGTCATGGCATTACTCTCTCTCATACATTCTCCCTCCCTCTCATACTTTCTTAATCAAAGTATCACCATTATTGGATTGCTTTCTGCTTCTGTGCATCATACAGGATGTGGGCAGCACAATTACCTGTTCAAAATGGTATAGCTGAGCTTCCAGTGAAAAATGATGAGGAAGAGTCAGAGAGGAAATTGCACCCAAGCAAGTTTTGGCCATGGCTGATATGTAAAAACCTTGTCTGTTGAATGCACATACATGACACTTGCTGGAAAGAAGTGCAGTGCTTGATGGTTGCCAGTTTATCACCGCAAGCCATGAAAGAGCCACCTGACAACCCTGGAATTAGCAACTAGGCAGCACTGTTCTTGGACAAGGTAGATGCTATCTGTGAATAACTAAGGATGGACACAGGCACAAGTACCAAGGCTGAGCATGCCTGAAAAACCACTAATTCAGCACACATAATTGGGTAAGCTGGGAAGGGCTCATATCTTAGGATCAGTTTGCCATAGAGTTTACCTTCCAGTTCAAGAGCAAATCCAGCACACCAGGCCTTGGTATCATCAGAAAAGAAGAGGAAAGGTCAACTTATAGCTAGTGGTATTAGTGTGGTCATCCCACTAAGCAAGATGATTTAGATGCCATGCTTGGGCTTTGGCATTGTATCAAAGGCATACCTCACGTGAGGAAACTGGAACATAGGAACATGGTGTGACAGAGTAGCTGCAGCCTCTGAGACATGCATTGGCCCACTGCGTCAGCTTTGTTCAGGGTGCTTATGAGAAGGGAGCCACTGTGAGAGTGCAGTTGCCCAGAACAGTTTCTGGAAAGGCTGGCAGGGCCAGGGGTTGCTGCACACATCCTGAATCAGGTACTCTCCTGACCATCTCTGTATCAAGGGCCGGTCTGGGTTTGTTGAGTGGGCTGTTTGACTTTGAAAATAACACCGGAAACACTATGACAGGAACAAGTAGAGACAAGGTGCAAAAGCAGCACGTTCAGTATTCACAGGTAAAATCACACCCCATATAAATGGCCATAAGACATGTAACAAGCTTCAGTTAAAAAACATTTCTTAGTAATTCCACCAAAGAGATAAGGCATGTACCTAAATTGTTCTCTCTCCCCTGTACTAGGAAAGTTCACATCCCTTCAATGACTCTCTGATTCAGAAACAAACCCTAACATATAGCACATAACAATGTATATGTGCAGACACTCTGACAAACTGGGGCTTGTTTTCACTTCTTTTGGTCAAGATCATTATTTCAGCCTTTCCCTACACTTCCTAGTTTTGCAATCTTGTCTGTCTTAGCAATCACCTCTAAAAATCAAAAAACAAGGCACTACTCTCCTGTCCCAGGCCAATACACACCACAAATGCCCTTCCCTTTAGTTTCTAGTTCCTCCTTAACTCAGGCATAGGCTACTTACTGACTATAGACAAACTTCCATTCCTTTAAAGCAACAGGATAAAAGAACAGGAATTAATATTTACAAATTTTGGTTGATAAATCTGGTTTATTTTTCCTAGATTTGTCTTCCCCTGGAAAAACCCTTTTAAATCTGTAATGGTGTTTGAAATCTTTCCACATTTCTGATAAAAATAACCTTCCATGAACAAGTGGGGTTCATCATAACCAAGCATATTATTAGCTTTTATTATTTCTTACAGAAACACACCATTGGCTTATTGGAGCTCTTGCAGTATAATTTCCTGAATCTGAAGATTGCCGTGTGCAGAAATGGGTGATTTTTTATTTTTTTTTAATTTTATTTTTCTTTTCTTTTTAATAGAACAGCCTATCTGGTATTTTATAAAGTCTAACTGCAAGTAAGATCATACTCAAGAAATTCAAGCTGAGGCGACAGATAACCTTCAGGACCACTATAGCTTATGAAGGGATTAGTGGGAGAAAAAACTGCAAAGTGAACTTTTGAATCAAATATTTTGAGCTAGTTCTACGACAAAGGAATCCAGCTCATTCTAAACACCATCTGTTTGCCGAGTGTACTTGCATATTTTCAATTGCTTTATTCCACAAACTGCTATTTACTTCCCTGAAATGTCCCTTGGTGTGAAGATAACATCTCATAATAAGCTGCTTCTGTTTTTGGGCTACTGTTTGTGGGCCGTGTAGTGGTATTAGAATTACCAAGCTTCTCCAGAATCTGAACAAAGCAAACAAAACAATTAGTGAAACTTTAAAAAGTAGTGAAAAATACGCTCCACTCAATGAAAGAAACATTAAAGGGGAAATTACAAAAATAATAATACTTTAGATATTATGTATCTCATCATGTGTACTCCCAACTTCATATTTTTCCCCCATGCCTACAGTTCCTATTTTTTGATAATTACAAAGAACTGGCAGCGCACGTGTTCTGATACAAATGCTAACATTAAAAGTTTTCTACCCAAAACAGTACTTTATTTCCTTTTTGTCTTCCCTTTTAAGATTTCATTATTGATGCAAACTGAGATATTATCAAAAATTACATATAGAAGCACTACTTAATGCTTCAAACAGTAATCTGAGTTAGATTATACTGTGGAAAGAAGAGATTCATCTGTTTTCTATAAAACATAGCATGGCCAGTATGTTCCGCTAAATTCTAGCATTTATGTTCTCCTGAATATCTGTCATCGTGTGCCAACACCATTGTTTATGTTTCAGAGAATGCCAGGGAGATAGGGAAGGAGCTGCTTGCACAGTACAAGCTAAAAATGATGTCCTGCATTAGCCCACTTCCACATAGATACCATTTCCATTTCTGGCCCACCAACCATAACACAGAAACATTCTGCAGACAACATTGTGTTTTTCTCTGCCTGCCAGCTTAACTTTTAACATTTTTATTCCCTAGGGTAGCTGGCATTAAAAAGGTCCTACAGACAACCTGCTGTTGCCTGTGAACCATGGGTCAGGAATATCCAAGATGTACATTTTGAGACCATTATTCAGAAAAAAGAACTCTTCCAGAAAGTCTGATTCAAGCTGAGGTAACTATTACTGAGGGATATCTTCATGTTCTTGTACAGAATTTGCTTGTTACTGAGTTAATTGTTACCTGCTTTTGTCAAAACTACAACAGTCTAAGAGTAGTCATGAGACCTGAAATAATTCTTGTGTGAGACAGTTTTCACAGTGAAAGCTCTTGCCAAGCAAGAGAATGATGGAAAGCTTCCTGTCCTCACAAAGCAAATATATATACATAGATTAATGCAAACATGTAATGTGGTAATTTTTTTTTGCATATAGAACATAACTACTGTTGTATAGTGTAGTCAGTTGGAACATACTGCAAATGAACGATGATGAGGCCAGCAGACAAGGAAAATATCTTTATGCTGTTACATAATCAGCTTGATCAAGTTACAGTAGCACATTGATGATGTTTTGGGCTCAGTGCTATTAACAGAAAAAGCACTTAAAAAATTACCCCGACACTTATCCTCTCCAGTTACATTAACTCATTTGCAGCTCCTTTAGAAGTTAATGTATGAACGCACAATTTCCTTTGTGTGTGTGTGTGTGTGTGTGTGTGTGTGTATCACTACACAAAAGGTCTTTTGAGATGAAGGTTACTTAATTTTTTTTATGGTGCCAACTCATGCCCCTTTGCTTGACAGTTTTTCTTTAACTGAATACTTCTAGTTATTTATGTTGTAATGTCATCTGTTGGAGCTTGGATCCAATACACCAAGGACAGTGAAGGTCAATTAAACCAACACTAGAAATCTTTCACACTTTGCTATTGATTAGCAAATACACTGAGCATTTCAGTATATATTAACACCATCCCAACCCCTTCAAAAATGAGTCCTCACTGACCCTATTCACATAACATGTGCTTCTAGACATATAGTAACATTGGCTTCAACACAGAACAACTTGGTCCTAAAACACCTCCTGAAATCCTCATGGAAGCAGATAGCCAAAAAGCTCCTCTGAAAACAGTTAGACACTGACATCTTAGACTCCTGGGAGAATGGGAGCCTGTCTGAAGCTTGTGTGTTCCAGCACTTGGGGATGCAGTGGAAATATACTATTTTTTAGTCATTCAGTTTGTTTTGATGATGTTCTTCTGATTTTTGAGCGGTACAGAGTTATTCAGCTTTGTCACTGCTTGCCAAGAAGGACCCTACCAATCCCTCACCAGAAAGCAGTCAGAGTCACTCTTGGCCTGAGAGATGGGATTTCTCAAAGAGCTTTCAGCTTTGGCATTGCTCTGTTCCCTCTGAATTTAATAAGACTTTTCCTTCCAAAGGAAATGGGCACAGTGTCAGTATAATGTTGAAAAATCTCATTCTTTGCGTCACCTCTCTTCCATTAGTCTTTGAGTCAGATCCTTACCTTAAGTATACTGGAATAGCTTCATTGATTTAAAAGGAAGCTACACTGATTTATACAGCCAAGGACCTGTCTACCTCTATTTAAAAAGCAATTCCTCGACCCTTTAGTGAATATAGGAGCCTTATAATGAGGGTTTAGAGACCAATTGTCCAAACAAAATACAATGGTTTCAAAGTAATGAAACATTGGCTCTTGCCTTCAGCCCTCAGGAATCTGCTGCGTCTAAGTCTCATGCAGATCTGCACATCATGCATAATTCTGAGAATCTCCATATATACTGGACCTTACAGAGAAACCCAGGCTGGCTTTCAGTATGTAAAGCCAGCTCTAAAAAGCTCTGTAGCCACACTAGTGTAGGACTCACAGTAGGGCTTGTTAGTATGCTGAAACAGCTGCCTCCACTCAGGAGGCAACCTAGGCTATATGGCAATGTGCTGTGCAACATGGACATAACCTTTATGGCAACACCAAGAAATTCAGTTACTCCAAACTATCTCTCTACAATCTCTTTGACTCCTAGGTGGAGAAGACCAGAAAGCCACTTACCTTTGTTACCTACGTAGTGTCAATGCTTTTCAAATATACTTATCACCACTGCACTCCAATAATGTTGCCCTTGCAACACGGGAGCCACAACAACTGGAAAAAACATTGTATTAACTTCTCCTTCAGCAAAAAAACCAGAGCATTGCAACCATTCTCCAGAAACCTCGTGTTTAAAGGTAGGCTGAATAACAACTGCAGTTCTCAATACCTTACCTCCTCTCTTACTGAGGGGGAATCAAAACAAAAGAAAACTGATGAGCTGGATCCTTAAGGGTGCTTGGCAGAACAAGAAACTCAGATGGGATCTCTTGAGAACGAAAGCTAACACCCTTTACCCTAGGACGTCCTTCCTGTCTCTGTAAAGCTAGAGGGGAAACGCCTGAAAAAACCAGCACATTATGCACTATTCTCTAAAACTGTTCTGTGTTCTTGTCAGCTGGTATATCTTTCTTCATGAAAATCAGTCTCTCGTCATCTAACCAGCCCTGAAGCTCTCTCTGCGTAGATTGTCATAACTGAGCCTTGACTCTCTGTTTTGCCTTTGAAGATAAGACAGCATGGTCTTATTGCAATATCTATTTGGATTTCCTAATGTGCTGAGCCAGGGGCTGGTCTACATTTCCTTTTCCTCCCTCCCCCACTTTGTTGTTATTTCACTTATATGAAAATGTTTGAAGGCTCATCTATTACCCAGTGAAGACTGTGGAATGACCCATTGACTTGACTAGAAACTGGATCCAATATATAACAACAGACAATTTCAGAAACAATCTAATTTAATTTAGTATAAATTTAATTTAACCTATTTTCAATTACCTAAGTACCAGGACTAGAGGTACTACAAGTCAGTTCACACCACATAATAATATAGGCTGGTTCAGAGACTTCTCCCCCTCCCACCAAGCTAGCATCATTGAGTTAACTATGACACTGGGAGCAAAGTACTCATGTCTGAACAGCACTGCCCTCAGCCTAATGATTCCCCCAAGAGGCAAGGCTCATTAGCTTGTGCACTGTGCCAGCATAATGTACCATTATCTAGGATACTTCCATGCCTTCGAAGCAGTCTATAAAGCAAGAAATGCCCTATGGAGCTAATGGGCATGAGTCGTTTCCCCCCCTAGAAACAGGGAATCTGTTAATCCCTTTGTTAAAGGTGGGGGATCCACTGCAGACCTGGTCCGTTATCTCTGCTCATTACAGCAGCAAAGCAGCCAAACACCCTTGTAGTAAAACCACTTCTCTGAATTCCAGTATTTGCCTGATGTCTTTTTCTACAGCTCGACAGCACATTCTGATGTGGACAAATTATCTCCCTCTCTACCTGAGAGGTTCATACATTAGGATGATCTATTTCCTGTACTCAGCACTGGTGAGGCCGCATCCTGAGTACTGTGCTCAGTTTTGGGCCCCTCACTACACGGACACTGAGGCACTAGAGTGTGTCCAAAGAAAGGCATAGCTGCTGAATAGCCTAAAGCACATGTCTTCTGAGAAGCAACTCTCTTCTGAGAAGTGGCTGAGAGAGTTGCAGATGTTTAGCCTGCAGAAAAGGCAGCTTGGGGAGACCTTATCACTCTCTACAGCTACTTGAAAGGAGGCCGTAGAGAGGTGGAGCTTGGTCTGTTCTCCCAAGTAACAAGTGATAGAACAAGAGGAAATGGCCTTAAGTTGTGCCCAGGGAAGTTTAGATTGGATATGAGGAAGGATTTCTTTACTGGACAGCTTATCAAGCACTGGAATGGCTTGCCCAGGGAAGTGGTTGAGTCCCCATCATTGGAGGTATTTAAAAGTCATGCAGACATAGTGCTGAGGGATATGATTTAGTCAAGGTCTTCTCAGTGTTAGGTTAATGATTGGACTAGATGATATTAAAGGTCTTTTACCACCTAGGAAATTCTGTGATTTTTAAGGTACCATTTATATGTATGTTTGTACTTAAGCATACATGTATGTCAATAAATGCTTTCATATGAAATAAATGGGGGCAATTACAAAATAACCATGTTTTGAGGAAAAGTTAAAAAAGCAAAGACTCTTAACCATTTTTCTTGAGAGGTTTCCCTCTTATTTCCAATGAAATAGCTAACTTTCATAACAAAAAATTTATAATTGTTGGCATTTAGAAGCTTAAAGTTATTCCAACATGAGTTAATTTCACTGATGTAACACCTTAAATAAACACAGGGTTGACCTGTGGTACATTAACAATCTACGCTGTGGGCTCTTTCCAGATTAAGGATCCTCATTTCCCTACCACATAGACAGCCATTACTTTGTCACTAGGACAATCATTTTTTTAATTTCTAGCATTTGCTTTTAATCCACAATTTTGCTCAGACATTTGTGAGTGATGCAGAAAGGAACAAGGAAGAATGCCAACCATCTCTTCAAAATCAGCCTAATTCACTGCTCTCAAAAGCATTTAGAAATTCATAACTTGTCACTTCTGTCCAGATACTAGGATGATCATTTATAATCTACATCACCTGAGAAGCTGAACATATGGAATTTGTCAACATTTACTGACTGCCTGTGCTGCTGGTTGCACAGTTGATCCAATCCAAACACGTCTTCATTCCTTTGGTTGGCTGGCCCTGTTCCTTTCAAGGATGACTGGATATAATCTCAGCAGCCCCAGTTCTCCCTTTTGAGTGGCAACTTCTGATGTTTCAGACTTCAGTGACTGCAGAATTCAGTTTAGAAAACATCTAGTTACCCCTCCAGTCACTGTGTACTCTCAACATCTTTATCCATGCCTCTCTTGGGGATCTCCTTCAGCTTCCACAAGACCTCCTGCTTTATCTTGTTTTGTACGCTTCAGCATTTAACTCTACTCTGCCAATTCACATATTTTGTCATTGAGTTCCAGTGCAACATGCTTTTACTGTTATGCATATACAGAAAGCTGTAACTTTTTAAATCTCTTTCAAATTTAACTTCCCTTGTACAAATTCACTAGCTTATCTTTTCTCAGCCAAAATATTTACCATCTTTCCCTGTTCTGCTCCTCTAAGAGAACTGCGAAGAATGGCTGTATTGCTTCCCCCCACACACTTTTACCCTACTCTGACATTTTCTTTTTTCCAAATTCTCCATTTTTTACCTATTATTTATATTGCTACCTATACAGGGAATTACAGAATCATAGAATGTTTTGGGTTGGAAAGGACCTTTAAAGGTCATCTAGTCAAACCCTCCTGCAGTGAGCAGGGACATCTGCAACTAGAGCAGGTTGCTCAGAGCGTTGTGCAACCTGACCTGCAATGTTTCCAGGGATGAGGCATCAAACACGTCTCTGGGCAACCTGTGTCAGTGTTTCACCACCCTCATTGTAAAAAAATTCTTCCTTGTGTCTAGTCTTGATAGATTAAAGCTTGAAGCTATGGGACTACTAACAGTTCTGAATTCAGCTTTCTTTATAGTCTCCCTGAGCATAACAACTTCTCATTTTCATTTGGGTGGACTTTAATTATTCTCTGTATGTGCCAATTGCCTATTTTCTGGAAATCTTAGTTGAATTCCTAAACAGTCACTTTTTATCAAGCAGGAATCATATTGAGGGATTGCATTTCTTTCTTCTGAAACTATGCAATATAGGTCAGACGGCATATGAAAATTATGAACTTTTTTTTAGAGTCAGTTAGAATTTAGTACCATTGCCTAGCTTTTAGAAGTATTTTTAAAAAATCATATACATATTCACATATATACACCCAATCTTATCTATTGCTCCACTTCACTATCTGTTGGAGTGGGTCCAGAGGAGGACCACAAAGATGATCAGAGGGCTGGAGCACCTTTACTATGAGTACAGACTGAGAGAGTTGGGGTTGTTCAGCCTGGAGAAGAGAAGGCTCCATGGAGACCTTATTGTGGCCTTCCAGTATCTGAAGGGGGCCTACAAGAAGGCAGGGGAGGGACCTTTTACAAAGGCACGTAGTAATAAGATGAGGAGTAATGGTTTGAAATTGGAAGAGAGTAGCGTTCTTCACTCTGAGGGTGGTGAGACACTGGAACACATTGCCCAGGGAAGTTGTGGATGCTCCATCACCAGATGTGTTCAAATCCAGCTTGGATGAGGCCTTGAGCAACCTGGTCTAGTGGGAGATGTCCCTGCCACGGTAGGACAATTAGAACTAGATGATCTTTAAGGTCTCTTCCAACCTAAACCATTCTATGATTCACTAAAGCCAAGATATACCTTTCGCAAAAGAGGGCTGTAATTTTTGGAATTTTTAAAAGGTGCTGCTGCTCCTAACTTTTCATTCAAAACTCTTCCAAGAAATATTTTCATTTTCAGCCTGTAACTGGTAGTAATTAACATTGCCATCTTCCTCGTTTGCCTTTAAGACACCCTCTCTGCAGGAGAGAAGGAGAGTTTGAATTAAGATGCCAAACTAGGAGGTGGAGGGACTGAAATTCTGGCACATATCTTCATCTAGCAAGTGTTCCAGAGAGAAGGGATGGGTTGGGCAGTAGAAAAACTGCAGTAAGATTCAATGAAGACCTCATCTGCAAAACCTCAGACTGGTTTTCCTTACAAACTAGAGAGCAATGCTGCAGGCTTTCCCCAGAGAGCCAAGGTTCTTTTAGCCCATGCTCAAAGGCATGCCTCATGAGTAATTTTTATCATTTTTTCCTTTCTTATTTGCACGGGTTTTCTATATGTTTGCTTACACAGTATAACATATCAGTCTCAAAAGCTAGCTCAGTGCAATATGGCATGACAGACTGTATACAGTTACTAACCAAGCTATTTAAACATATTTGTTAGCAAAACTTGTCAGTGAGGATGGAACAATGTCCTGATAGAGATTCTTTGCACCTAATCCTGTAGCTACTGAGAAAGGAGTTAAAGAGGAAGATGGCCATCAGCCAGGCTAAAAATCAGGGAATTACAAAGACTTTTGATACAAAGGGAAAAAAAAAATCAACTTGAAAAGAGGTAAATGGGAAATGTGAACATCTGTAACATGGGGGAAAGATCCTGAAGTGGAAACAGAACCAGCCAAGAACTGGACTGGCACAGACAGAAAGGGCCCAAGCCTTACAGAGCAGTGTCCACACCCATCCCACACAGTGAGCATCCAGCCAGTAGACTGACAGTACTGGGTATAACATGTAGGGAACCTACATCTCAGGGGAAATATAACTTGCAGGGTGCTTTCACACTGGGTGGATTGGAAGGTTGTAGCAAGCAGCACCGAGATGCATCTTCAGCAAGCAGTGCGTGCAAGTACAGGAACCTGCACTCTCAGGGCAGGTGAGCTGTGTCCTTGCAAAGCATTTGTACTGAGTGGGTGGGAGTGGATGAGGTGGGATGGAGGGGATGCATATAACTGTGCAGGGTGAGGGGAATACTAAGTTAGGGTTTTTTTAGGATTACTTCAGAAGGATGTTTAGAAATTTACAGGTGTTAATATTTTGGAAGTATCTATTATTGTGCTTTATTTTTTGTGCTGATGGTGATCCTGAATATGTAATTCAGTGATTACCTGCTAATTACATGTCATTAATAAAACAGTAAGTTACTTCAAGCATGATTTAGTTTAAATTATGTGAACCAAATATTTTCTTTCCCTAAGACATGTCTGATTTTTAAAACCAAATAAAACTGGTTGTATTTTGAGTCAAGATATTTTTATCATATAGAGCAAGGGCTGAATGGGGCCACAGAAGAGAATCCCTGCTTCTCTCAAACAACCTCTCTCTCCTTTATGTCAGACAGTCTCAGCAGAACACTTTCCTGCAGAGCGTCTTTCTCACATTGGTTTGGCCACATCCATCTTTACAATTACCACGACACACTGGCATGCTCTGCTACACCTTTTTTTGCTGGAATCTCATACCTTTCAGAATGGATAAAACCTAGCCAGAACCCAAAATAAACAAACTTTTGAAGACAGTATCAGCTGAGCAACAAACAAATATTCCATATATTGATCATAGATTATTTTCTCAAAATTTGATTCATTTCACATATTGATAGACAACATGTCATGATTTCTTATAAGGATGCTAGGGACAGAGGAGGGGCTGTATTAACCATGAAGGAAAGTCATATCAGAATTCTTGACCTGCAGACAGCTAAAGTAAGATTCCTCCACAACCAGATCTAACTAGACCACATCTATATATGGTCTTGCTACGGTGGCAAATAAGCAATTTACCCATGATCTGTAGAAAATGTCATCCTTGTCCTTAAGGGTGCTCTTAGGAGCTAAGGAGACATTTTGGTGACAAGAAATTGAAGTAAAGAGAAATTAAGTGGCTACACTTAGACAACAGATCTGTGTCACAGAGAGACTTGAAAGCAGTTCAAGCTGGCTGCTGGCTGTGCTTTAACCACATCACAACAAATGTAATGTGAAGATACAAATCAGCCAGGGGAAGAAATGAAACAGCCTTGCTAGTTCATATTATACCTTCTCTGCAGAAGAGTGAGCACAGATTTACTAGAGGGGCCCAAGGGACTCTGCTGTTGCACCGCATCATGAGGTATGTGAGACACATGCCACAGCTACACCCCTGTGCTTGTGTAATCCCCTAGGTGACAATATGCCTTACAGTGCCAGAGAAGGACACTGACACAGGAAGCCATCTCTTCAGATGGCTTATAATTCACATATACCAAAGAGGAAACATCCTGACAGAGGTTTTACCCCTGAAGCCCATAGCTGAGCCTAAGAGCAGAAGCCAGGGATAGCTGGATGAGAGGCTGGGTTTTGGCCACAATAAGAAATTATCTGCCTGTATTTTAACCTAGAAGCGAAAAGATGAAAGAGAAAATAGTAGGAAGATTACAGGGGAAGCCAGGAAGATGCAGAAGCGAGAATATATAACAGCAAAGGAAGAGCATGAGTCAGGGGACATAGGAGGGAAACTCAGGAACACAGCCCTGAGAGCTTTTGGTGGAACTGGAAAGAAATTCAAAGAGATGGAAAAAAAAAGACAAAGCCCTGATGAATAAGAAAGAAAGCAGGAAATTAGAAGAAGGAATGACACAACAAGCAAAAGAAAGTAAGAAAAATGAACAAACAAAAAGGAGAAAAGAAATAAATTTTAAAAGAAAGAGCAGCAGTGACATACATGTTCACCAAAACAGACATTAAAGTAATGGGGATTAGGTTTAATTTTATTCCCTTTCCTGTATGGCACACTACTTTAAAATGACAGCTCACGTTGCTAAACAGTACATACACAGTTTTTTAGAGATCTAGGTATAATAATTTTATTCATTCCATTTCAATATCTTCATGAATTAATTCTTCCTTCAAGAGATACTAGAGAGAAATGAGAGGTGTTATTTATGGGGGAAAAAAAACAACCAAGAAAAATCCTATGGAACTCAATTAAAATTTTCTGTAAATCACACCAAGTAACTTTACTTCAGAGTATCTATTTTGCAGGACATTAAATGATCTTAATTTTCAAAGAACACATCCTACATACCCTCTAAAATTCAAATCATTATGAAATGTCCAGCTGGCATCCAAAAGCCGAGACATGCGAAGTTGGAAACCATGCCTGGAAATCCCAAATCACCAAAGGTCGTTTTTGTCACTCCTTATACCCTCCTCCCTGACTGCACACACTCCTGGCTGAGTCCCTGGACTTGAACGTACAGCTCCCTGTGCTCAGAACAAAGTCCATCTCAAGAGTGGTGTCAGCTTCCTTTCTCTGATACGCTTATTGAAAATTATTAATCTAATGACTGTCTTCTGGCAGTATCAAATATGGACAGACAGCTATGGATGTTTGAAGTTTAATTATGTTTCTAAAGATGTAAATACACCCAGAGGCTTAGGGAATGGGGAAGTGTTTTAATAAGTACTAACATAGGTACAATAAACAAACACATTATTTCACTGGATGGAAGGGCGTGCAAACTTACTTTAATTATTCCATTCTTTCATTATAACTGAAAAGTAGATCAATGAAAACCCCCCTCAAGTAGAACTATAGAGGAGGGGAGAGCTGCTTCCATAAGGTCACTAGCTACCTCTTTTTGATGTCTCTTGTTAGAGAAACAAAATTGAAGTTGAACTGAAGAAGAAAAATAATCATAACAATTAAAAAAAAAAATAAAGCCATCACCTCCTGCTACAGACGTGCACAGCAATAACTTGCTGCCAAAATTGCCGATCTTGGGAAACCATTTGCTCTCTCTCTCTTCCCACTGGTAAAATCCCAGTGAACATTCATGATTTTACTATTCACAGTTTCAAATATATAGAAAGAAAGAATAGCATGGTCTCAAGATGTCTACATGTGTATATACATGCAAGCCATAAATTTGCTAGCCCTTCTTTCATCTGGGAAGTACTACAGTTGTGTTTTCCTTTGCAGTTTTAACCTCTTTGTTCTTTCTAATGTATCTTATTCTATATCTATATCTAAGATATACATATATCTTATGTATATTATTAAACATAGAAGTGTTTCAAATACTAGAATCAAGTTTACAGGCTGTGATGATCTACTGGTAGCACTATTGCTAACAAAATTTTGCATAACTATAATCAGTCAAAATTACTTTCCTCTTCTGTGACATGATTCTGCATAAAGGGAGGAAAAAGACTATTCCTGAGGCTGTGATGCCAAGGAAACAGTATTTTCTTTTCTGTGGAAGAGTTTCTATATGTAGTAATAAATACTGAGATTTCTCTTCCAAGGGCACGGACTTGTCACACCAAGAATTACTCCTACTTTGTCCTCTTCATTGAGCTATTAAAATAGACTGTGCTTCATTTTCCTCTAGAGATTCCCCAATATCCTGATAGCACTCACCTCTCTTCTTATCCCTTACCTCACTGACACGCCCTTAAAGTTGTAGTTCTCTCCCAAAAGTCAACCAGTTGCTAGAAAGTAATGAGGCTGTGATGTTACAATAGGGAAATATGTCTAAATGGATATGTGCTCTTATGTTCCTTAAGCTGCTCCATTTCTTTCTAACCCAATTTGCAAAAGATCCCACTAATGAGTTTCTGAGCATTTAGCTTCTCTGGCACACAGTGCCTTTTTACCCTGCGATGGTAATTTTTTACTGCGTTTCTTGCCATTTGGATCTCTACCTTTCTATACTTCAGAGTGAATTACTGCAACACACTGTATTTGGAAATATAAAAATCGAGGAAGATAAAAGCCATTCAGTTGCTTTCTACTGATTTGAGGGGGGTTTTGGCTATTGCAACACTGACCAGTATCCACTGGTCTCTTAATAAATCAGAGCTTTGCTAACTTTCAGACTCACCTGCAGTTCTGGTGAAGATTCAGATTAGCTCATTTTAGGCACCCCTGTTCATCTGTCTCTTAATGTAGCTTGCCGGTAATCATTTTACAACACAGGCATCTCAGAAATTTGCTAGCATACTACTAAAGACATTATAATTCTGAAAAAAAAAGTGTCTTAATATTCTATGGTGACAGTGATGTTTCCTTCCACTCCTTTTTTGGAGTACAGACAGAACAGCTGCCTTTGACAATGGAAGCTGTTACGATCATTTTAGTCTAATTTAAGAAACATTTAATCCCATTTCAATAGCTTTATCAGATGTGTCTGTCTGCACAGACGTCTCTGTCTGCAGTGAGTTCCACAGCACTGAGCTTCATTCTAAACAATGCACGCCCAAACGTGCTCTAAAAATAATGCATGGGACCAAGCAAGAACTGCCTTATTCTTCTACAGTTATTGCAACTGAAGGTGCATCATGCAAGTAAAGAAATACATGCAAGACTGAGGCTCCTGCTGCCCTTCGTATGATACAGTAACTTTCCAGTACTCTCACTGGTTTCATAGAAGAAGTCAGAGGGGATGGGAAAGTTCTTCTATCAAACATAGAAAATCTCAGATGATGCTTTTTCTGAATCTTCCAGCATAAGCAAGCCATATGGCTTGTGTTGTGGGAATCTCACTCTTGGCATAATTATCCACTAATTTAAAATGCATTCAATAGGCAGTAGGCACAGTGCTTTGTTTATTAAGTGGAACCTTCAGAAGTATGTCAGCAACATTAACACATAATGTTCTAATAAACAATCTTTGAAGCAGAAAATTCACAAGGGAATTGTATCTCATACCAATATTTTAAAAAGAGATAAAATAATCTCATTTTGACAGCGAAATAAAAAAATGCCCAACAAATGCTAATAGGACATTGTATATAGCACAGTAGCAGTACAGGATTTTTCTTTTTCTTCCCATGAAAAAGTAACTATTAATTTTGCATTAATCTTGAAGAAAATCGAGTTCCTATAAGCTACTCTCAGACAACACCATCTAGCAAAACACTGAATTAGAGGGCTTTTTCTACTCAATTTTTCCACAGAAGTAATCTAGGAACTAGATTTAGTCCTCCAAGTACACTACAAGAGTCACCCTGCAACACAGGAATATTACAAGCAAACTGTGTTCACAAAGAAAATTATTCATTTCCCAGGCAGATACACCTTAAACTATATTTAGTAGCAACTGTTAACCAATTTTACATTATAAACCCCATTGATGTCTGGAAAGAATTAGTGGATTTTTTTCCTACCTCTTCTTTGCCCTTTCTCTCATGCATTTATCTTATTTGTACATCTAAAGAGAAATTCCTTCTGGCCTTGCTTACATCTATGAAACTTTTATCATCAGCACATATACAAAAATATGATTCAAAGGGACTAAGTCAGGCTTGCAATTATATAATTACCCTTATTAATGGCTTACTTAGATGTGTTAGCAACTTTGAGCATACTCTTGCACTCTTAGATAGAAAGTAGTATAAAAAAAATTGACATGCCCTACACTGCAAATAAATGCATGGATGCAAAGAAGTAATCATGCTTGACCTCTGTAATGAAGGAATGATAAATCACCAGATTCTTAAGAGCTTCATCCAGAGGGGGCAACCTCTTTCAGAATAAATGGTATTTATGTCTCTGCTAGCTCAATGCTCTTGAACAAATATGACCACATTGCTAAGCCTTTTAAGTGACTATCTATATGCAAAGCTGTCTGAAAGCCATCAGCCCACAACTCATTTCTCCAGATCTTGCAAACTGGACTTCAAAAGCTTCAGAAAGGTTAAAGAGTGCAATATTATTACTCGCTACAGTAGTGGCGACATCAAGTCTTTGGTTGGACTGCACAACAGTAAAGATGTAATGGAAGTAGCTAAACTGATGTATAAAGTTGACAGGTATTGGTGTGGCTTGTGTCACAATTCTCAGCAGCCATATGACCGATCTGAGATCATCAAACTTGTCCTTCAAACAGAGTGGCCACATCAAAACAACCTATTGGGAATAGTCTTATCCCATATTAATTTCCTATAAACAGGCCTGGAAACTGAAATAATGATAGTTGACTTAAGTGTCGATAATTGAATTCTACTGCCCAAGAAAATTTTTTGAGCATAATTTTCTACGCCAGTAAAAATAACCATCAAGTCTCCTAGTGCACCTCTATCCCTCTTTTTTTTTTTTTTTGTGCTAAAGGACCCTCACTTTCTTCTATCCTTTCTCCAAATAGTTGACAACCAAACAACCAGTTCACACTTCCAACACACGTGCATCTTTACTGAGGCAAAGGAGTGCCCTGCTCATAGCACTTGGGCACAGAGTCTTGTCTCCAGCCATGGTGCTGATGATTCCACCTCCCATCGCCAGAGAGGGCCTCCTTAAATCATCATGTCAGTACTGACCTGTGATGCTGATGTGTGAAAAGAAGCAGTGAAAAACAGAACTTTATAATCAAGTGATGCACACGTGAGCCAATTGTATCTAGGAGCTGCAATTTAAGAAAAAAATACCTCTGAAGAGAGTTACAGAACTGAATATATAAAGCTGATTTTCTTCCTCCAGCATGCTGTTTCTATCAAAATCTTTATGCAGCTTTGGGCTAAGTAGGTCAAGACTTTCAGAAAAAGGCCAGAAGAGATACTTTTTCAATTTTTCACTAATGAAAGACAGGGAGAAAGTATTTGGGATGTTTATGAGAAAATTGCTTTTTTCCACATTGTTATCTTCCTCTTTCCTAATTGTACTTGGAAGCATCCCTCCCTCTTACATGAAAACCTATCTCACCTCGGCATAAGCACAGAAGTAGGTTATTGGAGGGTAAAATCAAAAGCAATGAGCACACGTTTTTCTGCTTTTAGAAAAGTAACCCAAAATTCATTAGTAACACCAAGAGAGGCAAGCACCAAGCTTAGAGGGCGTGTAAGCCTATAGTGCTGAGTACAGGAGAAACATTAAAACTTACATCATCCCACATCTCGCAGGCCTGCCCTTTAACAACTTAGAAAATAAATGGAAATCCAATGTAATACCAACTGGTCACTTCCAGAGAGTGGTTGATCAGTTACAGCAGAAAAAAATATATTCCTGATGTACAGTTTCAAAATGAAGTATCTTTATTTCCCAAAGTCATTTTTATTCTCCAGGAATGGTCAAACAATTTACTACAAGAAGATGGCAGCTGTCTGGGGACAGAACGGGCTGAAGGGAAATTAGGAGCTGTTACTCCCTTGCTGAAAAAGTGAGGAAAGGAGGGAACCTCACCTGCAGTATTTTACCTCAGCCAAGATTTTCTCTTGGAGGTTATGGCAAATCTTTGGTTGAAATTAATGCTAAAAAATGTTGGAAATTCTCAAGGAGGAAAACAAGTTTCCCCATTCAACTTCTTATATAATCTGCATATGACATTTTACCTGCTGCTTCAAATAATTTTTGGTTTTACATGCTCCAGAGGGATGCACTCTTCTAACCAACAGCTGTCTATACAAGCCTTGCAAATCTGTCTTTTCCATTTAGTAGCACACGTCTATCACACTCAGTCATCTTTGAGTTTGTACCATGATTTCAAGTGTCCATTTATCTTGTGTTTTTTTAAGACTAGTATATATATGCACTGGAACTCTAGGACTGAAGTGTTTCAAGTCAGGTCCTGAAAAGTCTCTTGTGCTCTTTGCTTCAGTTTCACTACTTATCAGCCTTTAAGTAAAACCCATCATTTCACAGTATTTTATACAGAGGTGACTGACGATATAGAGAGTTCAGTAGTGGATTTAGCAATGGAGATTAACTCCCAGTTTGTGTAAAATTGTCAAGTACTTTATGGCATAAAAGAACCTTTGCATGAAAGCAATTAAACGACATGTTGATTAGAAGACGGATATTTTTATTTTTCCACTTTTGCTTTAAGTTTTTACGTTTGACATTATATGGTGAAAGGCTTTTTCAAAACAGGAACATGTAGTTTACCACATAACTGATGCTGAATTCTCTTATATGGAAATGTTGTCACATTGTTGAGAATTTCAGAAGAATCATCTAACCATAGAAAAGATTTCTCTCTGTCCTGCCCACAGCAGTGCTTTTTCTACAAATTTTCTATGTACAGAATTATGTATTTCATTAATTTCTACCCTTTTCAGAGACCTAATTTTGATCTGATGTAAATCTTTGTAGTTTCATCTATTTCAGTTCTACTACTCAAGTTTGTGTGGCAATGGCATCATAACTGGCAATACATATTAATGTTGCTTTTACTGCATTATATCTATATCATAAATGGGTCCTATAGGTTAAAGAGTAAACAAATTCTGCAGTGTAACCATAATAAACACTACCTGGTTTTGTAGTCTTTAATGCATTTCAGAACTGACATCTACATTCAAGTCTTCCAAACAATTTCAACAAGACTAATTACTTGTAGAATATAGTTATGCTGTGATAAAAGAGAACTCTACAGTTCACACATTATTAAAGAATATAGAATCTTTCTAGTAAAAAAAAGAAAATCCTCAAATTTGTTGTCTTTTAACTTTGTCCAGAAGATGAAAATGATGGAAAAAATTTGAAACATCATACTCAAAACAGAATTGATATATTATTTTGTGTCTTCAGTCCTCCAAAAGACTCCAAAGTATACAAAAATACTTTTTTTTAATGAAAAAAACAAACCATACAAACAAAACCAAACCAAACCGAAACACAAAAAAACCAACAGCAACCCACAACAAAAATAACAGCCTACAAAGCAATAAAAACCACCCAAAACAGAAATACTAAGTACTACAATGCTACAGAGATCAGTTAAAAACTAATCATGGAAATAACTCTACAGTTAAGCATTTACCTCTTGGGGAGGAATCAGCTCCACTGGAAGATGCACATCTCTGAACTTCTCAAGAAGTTCACTGTATGAACGGTTTCAGAATTTAGTGGTGACAGCAGAGCTTGCTGTTTTCTAGTTCTTCCTACACAGATGCAACATGCACTTATCTTTATCAATATGCTGAGCCAGAAGAGGATGTAATAATATGTCATAATTCTACTGAGCAGGATGCTTAGACGGGCAACAATGTTTACAGAGTATTAAAAGTATAAGATGCCAGTTAGCAGGTAAGGGAGGAGGAGAGAGCTCAATTACTCCAGACATTTGTTTTGAAAGCACTGGAAGAGAAGACCACACAACTGCATTAATGTGATGTGCTCCTTCACACGTTTGTGTGTTGGGGTGTTTAAAGGCATTGTCAATACACTCAAATCAGGTAGGGAAACACCTTAACAGCTCACTCATCAGCTGGAAGTTGTTACAACTGCTGTAAATTTTACTCACTAATCTGAACACTAAAGTCTTTATTCTCCTCCACGTCCAACAGATAAACAGAGTTCAAAATCATGAATTTGTGAGACATGAGTCTGCTGGAGTAGGGGAGGGGACATAAGAAGGTATGTTAGAAGCAAAATAAATCACTTCGGGGTTTTGGGGGAGAGATCTCTGAATATTGTCTCAAATAGTTAGAGCTGTCCTATTAAGCACAGTTTCACACAGTACAAGGGTAACAAGGAAGATGGACATTTTTTCTCATTCTTTTCCATGACATACGCACTTCAGCAATGTGGGTAACAAGCTAAATTGCTCTGACCTTTATCAGAGACAGAGTGTAACTGCTAAAGGAGAAGTAACATTGCTGCATGCCATGTTGTCCATTTGCAGCTGCACTTCCTAGGCTTCCTGATACCACATAACCACACTAATGAGCACATCAGCTCAACACACTTACTCACAAATCCCTTTTGGATCATTCTATCAGCTCCAATTGCAGGGGTCAATGTAAATGCCAATCCCAGATCTGCAGCTATTTTAATGTGCAGGAAATG
Source organism: Todiramphus chloris collaris (assembly GCA_025345505.1). Classification (NCBI taxonomy): domain Eukaryota; kingdom Metazoa; phylum Chordata; class Aves; order Coraciiformes; family Alcedinidae; genus Todiramphus; species Todiramphus chloris. The sequence goes on from JANVCC010000017.1 coordinate 31,088,919, forward strand.
ATACACATTTCAATTTTTAAGAGCCTCAGCTGTGGCTCATCAAAATAAGAAAGTCTTCTGCTAATTATATTGCATGCCATCATGACATTTTAATCCTGTAAGACTGCATTGGCATGTCATGACAACACGCTCAGCAGACTTCACAAGTATCACATATAATGAGAGGCACATGGGCATCTTTCAACTTGACTGTATTCATTTAGGAGTCTTGAAATTTGTTCACAAATTGAAGGCTGAAATTGAAGACGTACATCACTTGATTACTTCTTAGGAGCAGTTCTTCCACTTTAAAAAACTCATGCCAGAGATTGCTGGAAGCAATTGTAGAAGGGGACAGATAAAGGTGAATTCAAAGTCCATTCACAACAGCTAAATTCCAGGTAAGAACTTCCTATCATAGTGGCACTAGATAAGACTGTTTCACATATTCATTTTACTCCACAGGGCAATACAGAACTGAACAACCCAAGATCAAGCCAGCATGGAAGTTCTCAGGAGAGTTTATGTCAAGCTGGTAAAGTATCCCATGGGTGGGCCACAAAGCTCAGTGAAGACAGCTATTAGAATACATGAGCAAGCGTGAGGAAGTGAAGAGGCAGAGTTTCTAATTTTAAGCACATTATTTCTCTTACAGTAGAACTTGATAGCTATGCAAGGAAACTTTCCCACCTCCTTCATCACTACTATATACAAAAAGCAAGAGAAAGAGTACTTTCTTTATAAAGTGACACCTGACTCATCTCAGCAGTTTTACCGCCTAATGGGAACAGTCTTGCTAACTGCTCAAGCAACAGTGATACATAGTGAGGCAATTTATCAAGATCCCATTCTTGCAGAAAAAAAAGAGGAGAGAAATGGGGTGCAAATCCGAGAGAAAACAGTTGAACAAATTTATTTTGTTAAAAGAGTACAGAGTTCCCAGTCAACGATAATGATGTGAAGGAGAACCGAGAGTGGTCTATACACAAAATTACATTTGTCTCCTATCTCTGGCTACAAAGGGGGAAATGCCGTAACGTTGGACATCTGTGTTAATGTAAGGAAAAATAAAAACAGAAAAAAACTTTTACTTAGGTGGGTTTGGTTCTACAATCTTCAGAAATGTCTAGATAAGCAAATGGGAGTCCAAAGCAATTAAGCGATGAGAAAGGATTTACCAGATCTGAATTTGTTAAGTACAGAAAGGTTTTGGAAAATAGCCCAAATGAGGATATGTAAGAAGGGAAACATTCATTTCAGTACAGCCCTGCTGAAGTGGCTAAGAGACTTCCATTGGCATTAGCCTATGTTTTATGTATCTATGTAAGGCTTGAGCTCAGACACACAGTTTAGTGCTCACCTAATCTTTGAGCCAACAAACACTTCTGTTGCCTTTGCTGGAACAGTTGCTCATATGCTGTAAATTTAGTAACTATTCAAAAGCTTCTGCTGAGTTTTAACCACAAACCTTTACCCTAGAATAACTAAATTGTATAGCTCTATTGACATCCAATTAGTCATCCCAGTGTATGTTTGCACCTGAACCAAATGAGGGGGAGGGGGGAAATCACATTAATCTCCAGCACAGATACATCAAAACAATGCCAAGGACATGTGGAGTTCAGTTATTGTTTTGCTGATATTTTACTTACAGCAAGATCAGTTTGACAGTAGTATGTTATTAGAAAATGTTTTTCTTTATTAGTTCATAATGCCTGTTTTGTAAGGGTTGCTCTTCTCAGCTCAAAGTTTAATTTTAGATATAAGAAATGTGCTGGCATTAGTCTATCTGTGAGTTATTTAGTCATATAGCTAGCAATACAGAAAATACAGACAGTGATGGAATTTCTCCTGCATCTACCTTCTAGAGATTCAGATTTATCTTTTAGATCCCAACAGATAAGAGAGTTAGTAAGCCAAAGAAATTCCAAATCCTCTCTCTTCTGAGCTATTTGGATGAAACATTGAAATGGAGGCTAGAACGGCAACACAACTCACCAACATTTCAGAAGAAAAAAAAAATGTAGCCCATTTTCCCTTGCTTAAAGTTTATTTGATTTAACATTGAGAACTTGAATATTTTCTAAGCCCAGAGGCCATAGTCAAAAGAAGCAAGTATAATCCCCAACCACTACGAGGGTGAATTAAATTTAGGCAAGAAATCCTAACTCAGTGGACAAAAATAGATTAGAATATAAACACGTTTTTCTAAGAGGTCAAAAGGTCAGATGTCAGGAAATTGGACAAATAAATAGAAGTGAATCTGAGAAAAGAGATAGGCAAAAACTAAGGCACTTTTCAATAAAAATGATAATGAGCAGCAGCTTATATTAGACTAGGAATAATAAATAAAAAGGTAATCTGACAATACATTTCTGTAGTTATTGAATAAAGGACTTGAACAAAACTTTCCAGAAAGACTTTGAGGAAGTATGAGCTCTGGCCAGAGATAGTTGAGATGAAAGGCAAAAAGATGTTCTGGAACTCAGCAAGTCTGGAAATCAAGTTTACATGTTCAAAGAAAACAGATGGAGCAAATCCACTTGAGACACTGAAGTTCCAAAGAGGTGTCACTCCCAAATGAGGCAGAGCCAAAACCAGGATAGGCAGCAGTTTGCATTAGAAAAACATGACCGACTGTTGTGTTTGCAGTTATATCAAAAGCGCATATTTGACATTAAGGGCTCAAAGTAAAAAGATGTCTACATTAACAGAGATGATTTATAGAATCACAGAATAGTTGAGGTTGGAAGGGACCTTTGGAAGTCATCTATTCCAATGCCTCTGCTCAAGCAGGGCGGCCTAGATCCAGTTTCCCAGGACTCTGTCCAGTTGAAGTATCTCCAAGAATGGAGTCTCCACAACCTCTCTGGGCAATCTCTACCAGTATTTGATCCTCCTGTTAGCAACCTTTGCCGTGAAGACACAATGCTGGCTTCACAGTCAATTTGTTGTCTACCAGGACTCCAGGGCCTTTTCTGCAAAGCTGCTTTCCAGTTGGTCATTCCCCAGCCTGTACTGGTACATCAGGCTATTCCTTCCCAGGTGCAAGACTTTGCAATTCTCACAAAGTCTGGAAAAAAAGCTTTTGAAGGCTTTATCTAATAAGAGTAATAGAAATTATAGAGAATTGAATACGGCATTTCAGTATGTTTTAATTGTTGCTCTCTTTCTTTGAGTAGTAGAGATCCACTGAATTACTGAAACACAGTTTAAGTTTCCAATTTCTATTTTTGGACCCTTTTTTAAGCCAACTGCTTCACTTGTTATATGTCTCTAATGTGATGTAATAAAACTAAATCACAGCTCTCATTGCCATCATTTTTTTCCTCTAAAGGTATCTTGATATTTAAAAAGAAATATATTTTTCCACAAATCAGTAATGTAATGTACTTAAAAGACAGCAGGCCTGGAAGCTGTAAATTCACTGTCCCTAAGAAAATAAACAGATCCTTCACAGTGACTGGCCAATTTATGATCTGATCCTACTGAGATTTATGTACATGCATTACACGTGGTAAGATATACCATGGACTTCAAGAAAGTTTAGATTGACATTTAAACTATTCCAAGACTAAGCTTAGTCATGGTCTTCACTACACTCTAACTAGTAGACCTGGGGTATGGATCTTGATCCTTTTTGTCCATTACTTTGAGATGTTTAATCTTCATATCACAAAAGGTGAAGAGAATTTTAAAATCTATATTTGGTTGATAAATATATTTTCCAATAGCTCAACTTTTGGTTGGTTAAGAAAAATTTATCCTTCAATTCACCAAAATTATTCTATATTCATCCTTAATGCAACTGTATTTGTATATCCATAATATTGTATTCATTAGTATTTTTATATGTTCATTCATTCCTCTTGACAAAAAAAATTCATAAGCACTTGAGAAGGAGTAGGTTTGTATCTCTGCTAACCAAATAATCCTAAAGTTCAGGAGTCTGTCTGTTTCTCTAAACCTTCTTTCAAAGCAATTTTATTATACTGCAGGGCTTATGCTATTATATAGCTACAGAGTCTACAAATAATATTATCTGGCTGACAAAATAGGGTGTCCAGACCCAAGCAATTCTTTTCACAGCATTAGCTCAGAGACTGGTAATTCTGTAAGGAACTATTTGTAAGGTATGCATTTGTGCAAATTAAGAAGCAAAAATTACGGCAATAATAAGCATTTGTAGGAACTAAAGAGCTTCTGTGATTGATATCTCATTGCTCACATTTGTCTACATCCTTAAAGTTACGGTAAAGATATGCAAGGAATTTGTAACTTTCAAGAACTAATATTCAAAAGCTGGCTGAACTCCATTTAGCAGGACACAGCATCAAAACAAAGCAATTATTTCAACTGTTTGCAAAACATTAATAACCATCCATCTCTAGCTACACTTCCCAAAAATCTGGAATGGCACCTGAAGCAAGGTCCATCCTTTTCCTGTGTGGTGATACTGTCTACAGTGAAGTAAAACATAGGTAACAGCTCCACTGGATCTAACATCTTCAAACTTCACTTTTGTTTGTACCATCTCATTATAGGCAATATCATATGGGTAATGCTATCAAAGTCAGCTTTTTTCAGGATTTAATAAAAACTCAACATCTCAGACATTCAAGAGGTTTTGAGGATCATGAATACTCCATGCAGAATGGTGAGAAAAGGCTTACTTTATAATAGCAGTTAGCATCTTCCACCTCCAGAACCTGGCCCCAGATATGTCAGTAACTGCCCATCTCATGCAGTATGTGTTTGACATAACTTTCTGCTTTGGCTAAAACATGCTTTCAGTAGCATATTGTCAAAAGGTCACTGAGTGCAACCAAACTGTAGCTTTGATTTCACAGAGGCAAGAACCTGTATTAGAGATTCAAGATTTGATAGGCTGACTTCTAATTAGAATGGCACACAATTAGGATCTCACTGCCATTTGTCAAGCTGCACAGCACCAAAAGTTGTGAACATCATCACCGCTTTGAGCACACGCAATTACATACTTAAAACTTGGTCAGCTCCTGAATTTTCCCCACCTCCAGTTGAGAACTCCATTTTGCTGGAGTCATGATTTGAAATGTTAACTGATACATCTGAATTACATGTGAACCCAACTGAAACAGTCTCAAATCCATCTTAGATCAGAAGTATTTGCTTAGAGGCCACTACAATCCCCTCTTCCCTAGAAATAAAAGAGATAATTAGTAAAAGGTAGTGCACTTAGGATGCTATTCTAAATAAAACATCCATATTTCTCTTAGGATTTGGAAAAAACATCTGGAAGTAGCAAACGGTTACTACTTCAAACTTTCATTTTACAATAGTGATATTCAACTTTGAAAAGAAAACTTAACTCCGCAGGAAGAAAATCATTATTTGAGATCTTGTTCAAAATTCTACAAAGTTACCTGCTGCTTTGCAGAAACTAGTATCATTATTCTACATGGTATGCCCAGCTACATACCCTACAGAAACATTGCTAAGTGACATTTCAGCCTTTTGCTAATTTCTGTTTAAAAAGAACAGCATAATACTTAATATGGAGCTAGTAACCCTGATAATGATATTTGACAGGTCCCTAGTACAAGTCTGTGTTTCAGTTGGTTATAACTTTGCATGTTTTAAATATTGAGGCTGAACATTATACTTAAAGATAAAAATATTTTTCATGAGGAGAAAAAACTCATTTTTCTTTTATCCAAATTGGTTTTATGTTGGGGTTCTTTGTGGTTTTGTTTTTTTTTTGTTGTGGTTTTGGTGTTTGTTTTTTGGGGTTTTTTTTGTTTGGGTGGTTTGGGGTGGTTTTTTTTTTTTTGTGGGTTTTTTTGTGGTTTTTGTTTGTTTGTGGTTTTTGGGTTTTTTTGGTTGGTTTTTTTTTTTAAGAGAATTTAGCATCTCCAGGGTTTAGGACAGTAGATTATGACATGTGGATTTTATGTTTATATGTGATAGCTGCCTCCCTTGTCTTCTCTACAGCAAGAAAAGGAAAAGACAGATCTCTCAGAGTTTCTGTTTCAAATCTGCAGGAGATCCTTAATACCAGATAGCTCTTTTTTCAGAAGGTTTTATGTATGTTTAACTATAAGTCTCTATGCTTTGCCTGAAAAGTTTTGGGATAGCAGAATCTTAACCTCTTGCTGAGTTGTGTCCTGCCTCATTCAGTTCACAAGATGGCCACCTGAGAATTAATCAAGATTATATATTAAGAGACTGTTGTTTGTTCAAGTCCTGGGTATTTGTCAACCACCTTAGAAGGCCTGAAGTCAAGGTTGCAGGAAGATGACAATTATTTAAAGGGTAGGGCAGTTAAACAGTACTCCAGTAAACCATGAGTGCTGCTCCCAACACTTTTGCTTAAGACTAGCAAGTTACTGAAAACAAGTTTCTCACAGGTTACCCACTAATTAGCGTTCATGGTTTTCTGACAAGATACCCGAGAATGCTTTTGCACAAATTCTACAAGTAAAATATTGGAAGTAGGGCTTGAACGTAAGAAGCATCCTGTATGCTAAGTAGCCTGAAGATTCATGCCTTAAATTAGCTGCTCAAATTTAGCAGAATCTTGGCTACGGTCTCTTGAGCCTATAAAAAGTGATATTAATAGCAACCAGTCTAAACCAGGAGTTAAATTCATGAATGTTTGCAGAACATCCAGATTCTGTGCTGAGCAATTCCCAGGAAAGCACCTCAACACATTAATAATTTTGCATGCAATACAAGGATCAAGAGGTGGAGATGTGAAGATAATATTAAATAAAATAATCCTTGAATAAAACTGGAGTCTTGGACAGAGAAAAATACATACCACAATCTTTGTTATAATAAAATGTGCAATAATGTAATTAAAAACGTGCAGAGGTGATGAATTAAAGCCACACAGGCAAACTTAATTCCAGAATTTGCCAATTTCACGTATTTGACTTTGCAACCTTAAAATTCTTTTACTGTGGGTTTTTTTGATGCAGTACAATATATATTTGTAAGACAGCCAAAAGCATCTGCATGAATAAATGCAAACCCCTTGCATACCAAAAATTTACCTAAATTTGTCTTTTATCCAGATCAAGAAAGAGAGTAAGTATGCAAGTGCTTATTTTAGGGGTTGGGGACTCATTTGTTTGCAGTAATTTAGATATCAGTGTCAGAGTGTGTCAAATGGTTCTGTAATATCCCCTAAAAATTCATCATTCCAGGTTTCCAGACTGTAAGTAGGATTACAACCTGAACTTCAGGAGAGTTAACTTTAGCCTCTTCAAAGAACTACTTAGAGGAATCCAATGGGTTAGGGCTTTAGAATGGGGGGGCAGTGCCAAGAGACCTGGTTAATAATAAAACACCACTTCCTCCAAGCTCAAGAATGGTGCATCCCTATGAGTGGTAAATTAAGCAAAGGAGGCAGGAGACCTGCATGGATGAGAAAGATGCTTCTGGAGAAACTCAAATGGAAAAAAGGAAACTTACAGAATGTGGAAAAAGGGACTGGCCGCTTGGGAGGAATACAGAAACATTGTCAGAGTATGCAGGGATAAAATGAGAAAGGCTAAAGCCCACTTGGAAATAGATCTGGCAAGGGCTGTCAAAGAACAAGAAGTGCTTCTTCAAGTACATCAGCAGGAAAAGGAAGGTTAGGGAAAACATGGGCCCACTGCTGAATGAAGTGAGTGCCCTGGTGACAGAAGATGCAGAGAAGATGGAGTTACTGAATGCCACCTTCGATTCAGCCTTTACTGATAAGACCGGCCCTCAGGAATCCAAGACCCCGTAGGGGAGAGAAAATGTCTGGAGAAAGGAAGACTCTCCCTTGGTTGAGGATGATCAGGTTAAAGAGCAGTTAGGAAAGCTAAACACCCACAAATCCAAGGGCTCAGATGGAATACACCCATGAACACTGAGGAAGATGGCTGGTGTTATTGCTAAGCCACTTTCCCTCATCTTTCAAAGGTCATGGAGAACAGGAGAAGTGCCTGAGGACTGGAGGAAAGCCAGTATCACTTTGGTCTTCAACCAGGGACCCAGTCTTCAAGAAGGAGGACCCAAGAAATTGCAGGCTAGTCAGCTTCCCCTCCATTCTGCAAAGGTGATGGAACCCATTCTGGAGGTCATCTCTAAGAATGTGGAGGAAAAGAAGGTTATCAGGAGAGGTCAATGTGGATTCAAGCAAAGAGAAATCATGCTTGACCAATCCAATAGCCTTCTATGATGGTAAGACTGGCTGGATAGATGAGGGTAGAGTAGTGAATGTTGTCTACCTCAACCTCAACAAGGCATTTAACACTGTCTCCCAAAACACCCTTGTAGAGAAGCTTAGGAAGTGTGAGTTAGATGAGTGGACAGTAAGGTGGACTGAGAATTAGGTGAACAACAGAGCTCAGAGGATTGTGATCAGTGGTGCAGAATCTAGTTAGAAGCCTAGAGCTAGTGGTGTTGTCCAGGGGTCAGTGCTGGGTCTAGTCTGGTTCAACATATTAACCAGTGACCTGGTGACAGGAACAGAGCGTACATTCAGCAAGTTTACCAGTGATACAAAACTGTAAAGAGTGGCTGACACACTAGAAGGCTGTGCCGCCATTCAGTGAGACCTGGACAGGCTGGAGACTTGGGCAAGGAGGAACCTAATGAAGTTCAGCAAGGATAAGTGTAGAGTCCTGCACCTGGGGAGGAATAACCCCATGGAAAAATGCAGGTTAGGGCTTGATCTGCTGGAAAGCAGCTCTGCAGAGAGGGACAAGGAAGTCCTGGTGGACAACAAGGTAATCATGAGCCAGCAACACGCTCTTGTGACAAAGAAGGCCAATGGTATCACGGGGTGCATTAAAAAGTGTGTGGCCAGCAGGTCCAGGGAGGTCCTCCTCCCCTTCTACTCTGCCCTAGTGAGGCCACATCCAGAGTACTGTGTCCAGTTCTGGGCTCCCCAGATCAAGAGAGACAGGGAACTACTGGAAAGAGTCCAGCAGAAGGCTACAAAAATGATTCGGGGACAGGAACATCTCTCTTATGAGGAAAGGCTGAGAGACCTTGTGCTGTTTAGCCTAGAGAAAATAGAGAGGATCTTATGAAAGTTGATAAATATCTACAAGGCTGGTGTCCATAGGATGGGGTTGGACTCTTTTCAGTGATGCCCAGTGACAGGAAAACAGGCGACAGGCACAAACTGGAACACCAGAGGTTACAGCTGAGCATGAGGAGAAACATTTTTATGGTGAAAGTGACAGAGCACTGGAACAGGCTGTCCAGAGAGGCTGTGGAGTCTCCTTCTCTGGAGACATTCAACGTCTGCCTGGCCACATTCCTGCACAATCTGCTCTAGGTGGACCTGCTTTATCAGGAAGGTTGGACTAGATGATCTCCCCTTTCAACCCCTACCATTCTGGACAGCGTGAAAGGGTTCTGCAAGCATTAGAAATGACTGCATTGACTGAAGTTAACATTGCAGGCTTGTAAGGGAGATACAGCTCTGTAGTAAGTCACCAGCAAGGAAGACTGGGGGGGGGGGGGTGATAATTAAAAAGAAAGGTATGAAAAGACTGTTTCTGAGTGTCTAGAGGGAAAAACCAAGGAACTGGGATTCAAAAAACATCCCATTATAGTAGAAGCACAAGCAAAAATTATCCTGATGGTTTTATTCTGTCACTTCTCAAAAGATTCCAGCTTGTAGAGTGCATAAGACATTTCATCCTTACAGACTTCAGAAAAAGCTACAACTACAGAGAATCTTATAAGACCTAGATTTATGATCTATCCAGTTTCCTGTCCAAATTGCACTGGCTTACACATGCAACCATTTGCAGAGCTGAACTTTAAGAACACCCTATAACTTAACACTACTGCAATCATTTCAGGAATTTAATGCGATCATGCAGCAATGCATTGTCCTTTGCATTTCATTTTCATTTACTTTGTGAGGCAGTTGACACTGTTACATCCAGTTCAGGATACTTGCACTAATGATGGGTTAACAGAGATATGCCCAGCATCCGTTTAGTTGCATTGGGCAAGCCTGGTGTCAGGCTAGCTCCTGAGGTATGTAGGAAGAAAAGAAGTCAGGAGGAGGCAGCCTCCTAAAAAGAGACTTTGTAATGGGATATATAGATTTATGGGAAAGTTGGCACGTCCTTACTGAACACAGAAGGGATTTGTACTTAACAACCTAAGTGATGTGGTTCCATGAAGTCAAACTAAAGCTTGGCCACAGCTACCATACACATTATTGGGATAACTTATGCTCTAGTCTACAATATAAATAGACCCTACATCACCTTAGCAGTTATTTTTTAAAGTCTAGGAAATGAAATGCAAAAGCCACTCAATGAAACACTTAAGTATGAACAACTCTGCTCTAAACAGGTTAAATATTTAAGCATATACACAAGTACTTGCATTAAAGTTCTTTGCTGTTATGCGCTACTTGCTGGACTAGTACCATAAATCAACAGGAGCCAGGAAACGTAAAAGTTTGTATTCTAGCAGTGACATGATTTTGACACACATAGGGCTTCCTATTTCTGTTTTCTCATTAAGCATACCACTTGATATGAATAAGGTAGCTTAGTCAACCCTATTCCTTCTCAAACTAGTATAAACATCCACTATCACCAATGCTTTCTACACTAGTATGTAAATTTTCCTTTTCATACACATCATTTAAATATTTGCATGTTAAGATTTTGTAAGTTGGTGGGAGTTTGTTGTTGGGGTTTTTTGTGTGGTTTTTTTTTGTGTTTGTTGTTGTTTGGTTGTTTTTTTAACACACTAGCAAGAAGCAGCACTTTTTTTAATACTACCGCATTTAGTAGTCCTTTAATTCCCCTTCTCTGCTTGAAACAGAATTACATTCTTCATTTAACTGGGCATTGGATGAGGATCACACACAGCACATTTCTATCATGAAATATTTCAAAATTAACTATAAACCAATCTATCTGCAAGTCAGTAGGAGAATTTTGATAAACTCCTCTGAAATGCAATCAGGTGCCTTAAAATACAGCTATTGTTTACCATCACATGCATACCACTTTACAGTGTGGAGCAAGTGGTGAAAAATTGTACCTTTCCTAACAACCAAAGATGTAGTGGAAAGTTAAGTAGGTAATATGTCTTTTACAGCTCTGGACTTCAGCCAAGACGGAGAAGCTAATCTCACTATTTTATGATGAGCCTCCAAGAATACAAAGCGAGTTGAGGAGATCCTCAGTTTTATGCATTACCCAAAAGAGAGCAACTCTCAACAGCACAGTACCCCCACAATAGGCTGATTTCAGTTGTGGTTGGTGTATTTTTATGAAACCAAATATTAAATTTCATTCTCCAATGTTTGTTTGGCATGACCTCCCAAAAAAAAAGCACGGAAGGTATTTTTAAAGATCCCAAGTAGATACAGTGTCACAACTCTTACCAAGAACATCGAAGACAAGGGTTAAAATTCCCTGTGAGGTTACAGATTATTCATGTTCACACACACACACAGAGCCAAGGATGAACACCCATATGTTGTGTAGTTTTCTTTAAAAACTGAAACAAACATTAGAAATAAGTTCCTGTTACAATTCCTGGCTATAACAACACATCTTCTGTATAACAAAGCTCTGAAGAATTTTTTTAATTCACTGTTTTCAAGCCCCTCATGTTGTGCAATAGCCACTCTCACATTTGCTGCATCTCAGCAGTAACTTCCAGCATAGAGGGTGGTAGCTGCCTCAAGGATAAAAGTAAATAGTCTTCACCAGAGAAGACTTGTTTTCTACACAAAACAGGAGAAAAAGGTGAACATGAGCTTTAATTCTATCACAAGTGAAGCGTGTCTTTTCCTAGCAAGTTATTGTGGTACTTCCTCAATTAAACATGCCTTCAATATTCAGTAGAGGCTAGAAGAGATGTATACTCATCAATTATTGTATTCATATTCTTTTGTTATTCACCTTTCTGCAGCAGCTTCCAGCACCAATGCACTGCACAAGACCATTGCCTCTTATGTTCATGAAATCAAAAGAAGAAAAAAAAAAGATTTGTCAGAAAAATACCAAACCTGCAAGTTGGAAGAGAAAACCCTACACAATGCATGTGAACAAGGAAGAAATGTTAACAACTATGGAAAAGTGAATCACGGTATGTGAAAGTGAGAGATCAGAAAACTCAGAACAGGCATTTTTGAAAAAATACTTGCAGTACTTCTAAAAGCCTGGATATATTGAAACTGAAACTAGGAAATTAAAATCTCTGCTGAAGACTGGTCTTGGTATCTATTTATCATAGTTTCAGCAATAACGTAAAGCAGATTTGTACTATGTTTTAATAGGGCACCTGCTATATGTAGCAATTGCAGTCAAACACGGACAAATGGCAGAGTGAAGGATTCTAAAGTCAAAAGATGGAGCATTCCAACCTCAGTGAAGAAAAATAAACAGATATTCACAGTGCTGTTTATTCATCCCAGTCATCCAATTCAGAAAGTTGATCATTTTATTTCTCCTCTCTGCTTCCACTATTAAGTAACAGCAACAATGCTACACTCTTGGTTCAGTCAACCAGAGGGCTATGTAGTTCACCAAAGCTCTAGGTCACCTTTGTTCAAAGATTTGTTTTATTTGTCACTCTTGACAGATAAGTCTCAATTTTCTTTCCCCCCTTAGCAACGGGCTCCCCAGACACAGCCCCACATTGTCACCAAAAGGGACTGTCGTGGTTTGGCTGCTGCCAGAAGCTAAACACCATACAGCTTCTCACCCACCTGCTCCCCTCCTACCTCTACCCTTCACACCCCCTCCTGTGAGATGAGAAGGAAAATCAACCCCAGGGGCTGAAACAAGGACAGTTTAGTAAAACAACAAAGAGAGAGAGGAATATAACAGTACTAATGAGAGTGCTAATGACATGCTACACAAAGCAAGCAATAGACACCATGAGACTCTAACCTGTGCCTGAGATGCCACTTTTCCTGCTCCAGCTGTACTGAAGCTACAGGCTGAAACAAGTTGAAAAGAGGTACCCCTAACTCAAGCCAGCTCTCCCCTTATATAGGAGACATGACTCAGAACAGTAAGAAATATCCCACTGGCTGCTTCAGTTGTTTATCCCAGCTGCAGCCCCTCCCAACTGCTTAGGCCAGCAGCTGTTAGCAATAATTAACCTGAACCAAACCCAGGACACCTGCCAACCTGGGAGATGACAAATTCTGGAACTCCCAGCAAGTTCCCAATTTTTTGCATAATCCTGTCTACAAAAATTAAGAAACTTCTGACAGAAATAACACACAGAGTTAGTTTGCATATGAGCTATGGACTTCACATTTTCTCTTGCTCACCTTTACTAATGGTCATGGAGGCAATCATCCTAAAGCTTTTAATTCTATTTGGAGTTCCTTAAATATCTTGTTCTTTTCCAGGGAAAGACTGTGAAACTGCAGTGCATCAAAGTCTGAATGAAATGGTTGTGTTATTGTTTGCTATGTAGTGATATACATGCTTATGTATTACACTGCACTAATACTGAACAATCAAACTTTTTCAGCTCACCTCCAGAAAAATCTATAGGATACTCATACAGATTCTAAGGAGAAAGAAATTAAATTCTAAAGCAACATTATAAAGTGCCACAGGAATCTTTTGAAAACGTAACATTTACTATCTTCTTTACAAGATTCCTATACCATTTTTAAAAATCAATCAGCTCTACGCTCCTGTCAGCAGATTGTATAGAATGATGGAAAAGTTCTAAAGAAATCTCATTATCAACTTCTCACTTATGTAAGGATAAAGTCTGAAGCCAGAGAAGAATATTTTTTCTGTTTGAATCAATAGCCTCCTAGGGAAGGAAGACCAATACTATTAATGAGAGCTACTCCAGACGACAAGAAAAGTACAAAGTCAAGCACATAGAGAAGTCCCAGAACTGTTGTACATGTTGTTGAATGTGCAAATGACAACCCAGCAGTACTTAAAGAATCTGGAGCATCCACATACATCATCTTCTCAGAGAAACAGCAAGAACTCTCCTCATTCCAGTGCTTAAGAAAAGGGAAGCTTCTCCACTCAGCAGAGTTTCAGGAATAAATAGCTGTGAAGGAGCTCTGCACAGTCATAGACGAACGTAATGAAACTAGGACCTAGGCATTAAAGACAGTGAACATTTGTTACTAATGTCTACAAGCTAAATACAGCACTTATTGCTTATTCCTTGCACAATTAATTCTGTCAATAGTCTTATTAGATAGATATTACTGTCATTGTTTTGCAGAAGGAAAAATTGAAGAGTTAACAGAAGATTTCCCCATAGGCACAAAAATAGCTAAGAAATTAGTTCCCTGAAGCAGGTAGCTTTGAATCACCAAACTATACCCTTTCTATACAGCTCATTTGCTATAGATGCAAGTCTACAGAAGAGAACAGACACAGTCCTAGACTTCAGCTTTGCAGGACTAGATTTGCAACATAATGCATACATGGGCTGAAGCCAAAATTTTAGATGTAAGCTCCAATGCCACCATCTGAGTTCAAATACCAATGATCTCCAGATAAAAACCAATAAACATACAAATCAGAAGAACACACATGGTGCTGTCCATATGTTTTTATGGCATACACAGGGGAAACTCCAGTAACTTAATATGCACTTTTTCCTCTTCATTGATAGGATAATTAAATTCCCTGAGAATGTACTCGACAGCTTATAAGAGAAGGAAGCATTGGGAACTTGGTAGTATGGCTTATGTAGCAAGCAAGAGAAGAGAGACCTGCTCTGATTGATAGAATTTACACAATGACAGAGAAAATCTTAACCACAGCACATTAACCTGTAGACACTGTAAAAGACTAAGGACACAGGATGAACTCTTGTATATGGCATTACATTTCTAGATCACTGGGCTAGCTTACTGAGTGAGCACAAGGCAACAGAACTATTTTTACTGCTTAGAGAGAAGCAAAGCTTTTAATAAGAGTCCAGACATCAAAATAAGAAGGACAATTTTTCTTCCAGGTTTATTGTTAACATTTAAAACAATGCTTCCATTAAAAAAGTATTTTCACATTTGATCAGTTTAAGGGGTTCATTATTTTCATGCTGTGCAATTATGTAGACTTCTAGTAAATATTCTCTGCTTCTGTACAGTAGACCCAAGTGCTAATTTTGGTATTTGCTTGATGCTCAGAATGTGATAATGGTATTTGGAAGGAAGTCCTTTATCGAGCTGTGCAAAAATTGACAGTCTTGCTTCACACGCATTTACGTGAAAAAAATATTCAATAAGCATCTCTGTTCTTTTTTCCCACATCAGGTTAAGAGTTTCAAATGAAAGGCAGCAATCTTTATATATTTTAACACATTTAAAATGTCCCTATGGTTCAAATACAATACATATCTTCTGAAAAAATAGTTTTATTAAATATGAAGAAAAAATATATGCTATCTTTATACAGACTCTTCAACTTGTGGGTCTTCAAAGCCATTCAAACTGATTTTTGTATTACTGCAAAGATAATTCATACGTATTCAGAAACTTACGTTACCTCATACAATACTATATGACCATTAACATAATGCATAGTAGGACATACTGGTTATTTACTGCACACTTAATCTTGCCTAAATGTTTTATATACTGTCTGGGAAAGTTTAACTATGAATAATTCCTCCTAAATGTATTTTTTCTGGTTTCTTTTGTTATAAGATTTGATGAGTGTTTTCTAAGGAGCTCTAGATGAACACAATTCTAGTATTTCTGTGCATTGTTTGCTGTTGAGAAAACAAATAAACAATGACATTCCATATATGCCAGATGTCTATTATTACTCTGTCAATTTGCATCTCCATAAAGAATCTGAAAGAATAGTACTTGTGCAAAATATAAGCATGCTACATTCACTAAAAACCATAATGACCTTTTTTTGTTGTTGTTGTTTGTTAACACAAACCCAGTGGTTTTCTTCATGTCTTTGTCTTTTTTTGCCATGAGCTTGTTAATGAGTGTGTAAATGAAGTCTGAAGGTTGACTAAAATTCAGGAAGGAGAGGATGCACAAAAGTACATTTGGGAAAAGAACATTTGGAGTAATGAGTATGTGAAGAGTCTGCAGTGCTGGCCTTAGGAGGATAACTTAGAGTGTTAAAATCAAATGAAGTATTGCCCTCAGCTAACAGTTCTTCCTCAGAGAGAAATATTTCTTGGGGGAAACCTCTACCTTTAGAAAACAAACTGTTCTTTCACAGGTGGAAAAAAAAAAAAGTTTCCTAACTAGCTATTACAAATAGCAGCCTATTTAGCATCTCTACAAAGCTTAGAGAAAAATACAGTTTTAAAAAGAACATTAAGACCACAATGACTGGTAATTCACATTTAAGAAACACCATTTTAAAACCACTGTACATCCTCCGGCTCTTTTATACGTTGCATTATGATGCAATCTTTAGTAAACACAATCACATGACATTTTTTCCCTACAGAATCCTGCTTCATTCAATGCACAGGATACAATGTGCTTAATTAATGAGCAGCTATTCAGTAATCTTATCCTCATTATCTTCCCCATAGCAGCTCTTCTCCCAGTGGCCCCAGAATTTCTCCAGCACTCCCTGAAGCTCATAAGCCTACTCTCAAGCTTCAGAAGATGGGCAACTGCATCATGTCCCACCTAGACAGATTTTGCCAAGAGAGAAAAGCAACCTGCAGATCTACCTCTGTCACTACCCACTGTGAGGGGAGACGTGAATAAAGATCACAGATCTCTTGAATCTTTCCATTCCTCTTCTTCTCAGGGAAAAGTACCAGGTAGCAGGGCCAGAATGCCAAGGGCAGGGAGAGATTTCTGCATGCCCTCATTTGCTACTACCTGAGCCCATGACCCACCTCCTGACAGAGAGCAAACATTTAGATGGATATGCCCTTCTCCACCTCTCCCGAGGACACCAGACAGTACTCCCTTCTCTATAAGGTAGTCTACTTCCAGCCACACTCAGGAAGAATTGACAAACCTTGTATACACATCTATAAAATGTAAATGCTTCATAAAATAGAAATAGATCTTCAGAACGTAACAGTAAGATGATGGCTCCCATGAGATGTTAAGCTGTAGTTGGCACTTACTAGGTCTTGGCATCTCATGTGAGATGTTTACAGCCTAATTTTTCAGCACACTTCCGAAGCACATTCCATGGTGCTGTGTATGTTGCAACAGGATCCTGCTCCATATGAAGCATGTAGGTGCTCTAAAGATGCACGTTAACTACTGGCTACCTCTGAAAGGTTGGGGTTAAATGACTATGGTGGTAGTAGAGCTGTACAGGAGAGATAAGGTGAGAATCTGTTTCTTTAGGGAGCTTTCAGGATTCTGTAAGTATCATATTATCCCATCTTCAGTCCTCTACATTCAATTCCTCACTACACACCTTGCCATAAATGAAGCACAGGGTCTTATGGATAAGAACTGGCTTTACTACAGTTGTAATACAGTTGTGTAGTTGTAGTACAGTTCAAAAATGTTGTACCTCTACAGTTGTATAGTTATTCCTGTTTCAGCTCTGGAGCAGACTAGTCTATGTACTAGTAAGATGACAGTGACAGAGAGGAGGGAGAAGGAAGGAACACACCTGTCAGGGCTGCTGCATCTCTCTGATGTCTCAAACTGGTCTCAGTGCTAAGTGCACAATAGTACCTATGATCAGCATTCCTGCCACCTCCAGAGAGAAGCACCTATCCTTATTACCAGCACTTCCTACACACTGCTGCCTCAACTACATCTCCCAGACAATTTTGGTGTCTCAGCAACAGAGTGTCTCTTGTGGTGACTGCTGAGGTGATTCCTGCTACTCCACCAATCACCTTGTGAGGCACTCCACGGTCAAAAATAGTATTTAACTGGATAGTATATGTCCTCAATACTTCAGTTGTTTCGGATCCACTCATCAGAGGCCATCACATCCATTGAAAATATGACTTAAATTAGCAGTCAGGATTTGGTAGTGAGAAGTGATGGGTAACCTTGTAATGTCAATGGTCCTGTTTAGAGTCTACAAAAGCAATTTCCAGATTTGGATACTGTCTGCTATTACAAGCCATCCCATTTACAAGGTTAACTGAGCATTTCAGCATCTTGTGAAAAACATGATATCCATGGAAAGTTTGGGTAGAGATTTATTTTTTCTTGAAATGCTTTGTTAGCTAGTTAATTATTTTGGAAGCAGATGAATTAAAAAAAAAAGAAAAAAAGTCTTCCAAGATCTGTCTCTTTCCATTCCAAGACCTTTCTCTTTATGTTTGCTTTTTTGTTTGCTTGTTTGGTTGGTTTTTGTTTGCTTTGTTGTTGTTTTTTTCTATGTCAGACTCATCACAGTTATGAGCTGCAACTCAGAGCTCTCTATTATCATCATGCAGGAACACTGCACCATTGAAGTCATTGCAGATTAGTTTGATTTACTGTTATATTTGTAATTTTATAAGCAACTACTCTTACCTATTCAGCCTCACTGAAAGAAATGAAAACAAGAGCCAGCCTTTTCTGTTTTGCTCACCAGAAATTTGAAATCCAGAAGAGGGAGAATAAGCCATGAAGAACTGCATTAATTAGTTGCTAACTATGGAGGGATAACCCACTTGGGAATTGCCAACATTAAAGCACTTATACTTGGACATTGTCTTCTTTAATCTAAAGCAGGATAGCTGTGGAGAAGGTATCATATACAAAGTTTAATTGCCCTAATTGCTTTGGAGATCTGATTTTGGACATATTTAAGCTGCCTTTAGGCTTATGATTGTAGAATCCTCAAATTAAAACAACAACAACAAAAATATTAAAAAGAAAAGGAAAAAAAAAAAATTAAAAAGAAAAGGAAAAAAAAACTAGAAGTGTAATCTTCCCCCTCCTCCATCTAAAATTTCCAGACTTTCTCAGATCTAATTAGCAAGGATTTACATTGGTGAATTAAGCCTGTACCTTTAAAAGTGTAACCTACATGCTTGCATTCCATTGAGCTTAAGCTGTACTAAATTGCAGCCCTAACTTTACTATGTGTCCTAAAAAACTACATTCCCTCTTTTTTGTCATTTAAAGCACACATAACTTTCAGCAGAATAGTGGCAGATCTGAAAGAATGAGAAAGAATCTGTCTTAATCCCTCATAATCTTCCTGAGCATCAGGATCTGTGGGCAGCTTCATTATTAGAAATATCATTGCTCAAACTTCCTCTATTACTAAGTAATTTTTTCAATAATCCATTCTGCTTGAGTGAGTTCATAAATAATTTGTTTTGGGAGATTTATTTTGGTAGCGATTTTAGGGAAATCCATGTGCCCAGAACTGAAAATACTCATTTCATGTTTGCTTTACAAGCCTGGTACCCGATTAGCCCTCAATTTAATAGAATGTCTAAGCTAGAGGAAAACAATTCCTCACAACAGTACAAGACTGAATCACACCTCATTTACACTGATGTAAATAAGGAAGAGAACCACTGCAAAGAGGGAATTTATGGTACTTACAACTAAGTACAAATTCAGGTTTGCAGTATATTGCTTTGTAATGCCTCGGCGTTGCAGTTGAAACTGCACTCTGCAATGGCAAAAAATGATCAGAAATAAACTTTTTCAATTTTTTTAATAGAATCTTGCAGAACTTTCAAGGGATTCAGACGAAAAAAAGCATTCTCTATCTAAGTCTATGAGAATTTGATAAAGACTCATCACCCCTACAAAAATCATAGCAGTTTTCTCTAACAATCTCTTCAGCTGGGATTCAATTAGTAAAATAAAGGGAATAAGGAGAAAGAAAGAAAAAACAAAGAAAACCAAGGAAATCTTGTTATATGCTATTAAACTCAATAAGGCTTTTTCATCAGAGAACATCAAGTCTTATTTCTGGTAATCCCTGAGCTGTTGTAAATCAGGAGTTACTGCTATAAAGACTACAGAGTTCCAACAGAATAAAATTGCAGTAAGCAGAAGCCAGACCTTTGAGTCATATTGCACAAGTCTGGAGAATTTTTAAGACAAAAATCTTTGCTGCTAGCAACTGTCTGTTTTCTTGTAAATCTCACAGAAATCTTAACATTTGAATATTGGCAGTTTGGCAACTCTGCCCCAAGCAGTCTGAAGCAGAAACCTAAAGGTGAAGACCATTAAACTTTGTTTTCAAGAGATTTTGTTCCACCTAAAACCCAGTGTCTCACTGCTGGATTCCCTTCAAGAAACTTGAAGAACACAGATGATGGCATGGATCATCAGCCCCACTGCCAGCAGTGACCCTCTTGCCTGCAGGCACTAAGGTGCCAGCCAGGCTCCGCCAGTATTATTACCTCTCAGGTCCAAACTAATCTTGCATCTCTTGAAGTCTCCTGGTTTAACTTAATTTGCAAGGATGTGATTCCCATTGCAGATCTGTCCTTTAGTTAGAATAGTATTTTGTGAGTATGAGAGATGAGGGTTTAAACCCCTTGACACTGAGGTACCACATTTCCTACTCATTTCTCAGGCTACAGTGCACAAAATCTGTCCTCCCCACTTTTAAAGAACTGCATCCCTGAAATTCAGCTTATTTTGGGTACAATGCCAGCAGCAAGCTGAAGAACTTGGCAACCACAGTGTACGTGAACATGAATATTAGGTAAATTGTGGGGATGGGGAGGGTATGAGGGAAGGGAGAGGAAAAGAAATTTAAAAAGGCAGGTGCATAATCTAGTGGTTTTATGGATATCTGTTAAGAATTATGCCCCAAGACTGTATCTACCACAAATTCTTTCACCTGACATCCATTTGCATGCTAGGACTTGAGATAATACAGTGATACCATACAGAGGTACCATGCCAGTGACAATTTCAAACATATCCATATGTATCTTTAGATTTTGATAGGTAAGTGAACTCTTTAGTGACTTTTCAGGACTGCAGCCTACTATTTCTTTTTCAGGGATATCAAAAACCCTTCCTCCTGTTTCATTACAAAGCAACAGAGTATAGAAATACATGATGTCCTGAATGAGGAAACAGCAGAGTTTCTTGAAATTGACTCTGAAAATTATCAGCAGGTGAAAAACCTTGGATACCTTGGACAACAGAGATAGTAGTACTATCATATTTTTACAATAAAGAAAATATGTAAATCATACACACAACAGCCTCCTAAGTGTTTCTTGGGATTATTTGGTGGGAGGCAGATTTTGAGTCAAAATTTGATTATAAGTGTGCTAATGTTATTCAGAGTTAATAAGATGTGCATTATAGGCAAGTATTTGTCTTTGTCAAAGAATACATGCCACAACAAAGTCTATGTTAGTCCGTGTTTTTACAGACAGAACCAATAAGGTTTCATTGTCTGTGAGCTATGCTACAGAGAAATAGAAAGTTTTTCTGAAACATCTTATAGGAAATGTATGCTATATCTTACCACAAAGTGCATCTGAATAAAAACACGTCTAGTATAAAGCAATGTCATTCTCTGAAAAGTTGGTGGGATTTGTTTGTACTTAGCCTTGAACTAAAATTGGCCTGAGGTATAGAATTTTGATGATTACATTTCATATCTTTATCATATCTGCCCTGATCCCAAGATAAATAGACTATTTCCCAGCAATACAGTATTTCTAGATATCAATTTACTGTAAAATTCTCTGTAAGCAATTTCAATTCTCATGTAGACTCTACTATATTGTATTTTCAAAAAGTTCAACAACAAGAAAATGAAAAGTAGAGGATCAAAAGTAAGGGTGTTTTTTTATAGTTGAAAACAAGCAAAACTGCGGAGTCTCACATGGATACTGTCAAAGCAACTAAAAATGATCCTATCAGGGGACTCAGTGGAACCTGAGAAAAGAGTAAAGACTTGGGGTGCAGTCCATTCTTTTATTAAGCTTCTTAATGAAAGCACAACTACTTCCCCCTCCCCCACAACCCACCAAAGAAACCCAACCAACCGATTAAACAAACAAAACCCCAAACCTAAAGCAAACAAACAAACAATAACACAGAAAAGGTCTGTGTTTTGGCAAAACAAACAAAAAAACATACTGTAAGAAATCCTAAACCCACCAGATACTGTGATTGACTTCAATGTGGACAAGAATTCACCTGAGATATCTCACCATCATGCAATGACAAATAGTTCAAATTCAGATCCCTACTCAAATTCAGGAAACATTTTAAACCACCTCTGATTCTACACCTAAATTTCTAAATCACCTCTATTGGTCAGAATTGCTGCATGTTCCTAGTACGAGAGAAATAGACTACACATGGAGAGCAGAAACACTCCTCCTGTAAAGATGGTTCACACCGTCACGCTGTTCCAAAGTTGATGTGATTTTCCCAGATTCGATTGCAGACAGCATTGGTGTGTGTGGTGGAAGATTTCCCCAGTCAGATACAGTGTTTTCCTACTTCCTTTTCACTGGCACTGCAGCTCACAACAGATGGGCTTTCCAGCAGTAGTATCTGATCTGAGTCCCTAAAACTACATTCGAAGTTGCCTGAGAAAATGATTTGTAGTGATGTTTCTGAAGGGAGCTGTAATTCAGCAATTACAGTCTAGAGTAGGAATGCCTTGAAATTGAAGGGGTGCCCGTAAGTAACAGATACAAGATGTTACAACTCTGAAAATCCTGGCTAACAAGATGAAATCTACTCATCTCAACCTTGATCACTCACTCACGGAATAAGAGTGGACCTCCAGCCACAAGAACAGGAGGAAATTCAAGGGTTTGTTCAAGCCTCCTGCTGCAGTCCAGTGTTGGAAACTGCGACATTTCCCATAGAAGGGGGATGTTGTAGCAGTGTCTCAGCTGGGCTCCACACACCCCCTTCCATTGAGATATGCATGTATGCCTTCATCTTTCTGGGGCAACTGTTGTAGAGAATGTCTCTTTCACTCTGTTCACTGCTGCTTCAGGCTGTCTGACTGACCAGTCTGCCTTCTCTGTCCAGCCTCTTAGGGGCTCTCCTTGCAAATCCTGAAGGCCTCCAAAGAGATAACAAAGTGGATGTAAGACACAACCTTGGAAGTCAGTTGTGAAAGAGTAAAGAGTTGTAGTAAAAGAGCAGCCAAGTGAAGCATAGAGGCTAAGTCCTTAGCTCTCAGGAGTTCATGCTAGTTGAGCTCAAGTGGCTCTCTGAAGCTTCCTGCTATGGAGATGACCATCAAGCATCATAGCACTGTTCAACAACTTAAATTTCACAAGAGTCTCTTCCAATCCTTACAGCTTCTACTCCGAAGTCATCCATGACCAGAAGATTAATTTGTACCAACTTTACTTGCCTTTAAACTAGCCAAAGCTCCCTTTACTGGGAGCAGTTATGCCACTGATGACAGCTTTAGATTCCCCCTAGGCTGCCAGCTTTACTCCAAACCTAATGTGAATCCCATCAGCAGTTTTATCCATATTCTCCGATGTCTTAGATTTCTGCACTGCCATCACTCTGCGAAATCCACCTTTTCAGGAATAAAACATGATCCATGCTAGATTCTAGACATGAACTGCAGGTAAAGCTATTTTCTAATTTTTACTGAAGCCTTTTCTCTGTTAGGATTGCCATGTAACACTAATCATAGAATCACAGAATGTTAATAATAGGTTTGCACAGCTCCAAGATATAAGGAAAGTAGCATCCTGAAGCCAAATAATTTTTGCAAAATTATTAAGTAATATCTAGAGTAATTTGATAAAGAAAAAATGTAACATCAATATATAGATAAATTTTTACTTCTTTTATCCATTTGCATAATTATATGCTCATATCCCAGTGGTTAGTTAGACTCCATTATGCCATGTTTGTCTTTTAGACATTACAGAATGCCAATATAGGAACAACAGCTGTGAATATATCAATATTCACCTGAATTGTATGTTTTTAAAGCACCTAGTGCAGGATAGTGTGTAAGGTTTTGATGGCTTTTTATCTATCATAGCCAGAAGCTGTTACTGTCTACAATACTTTGTCTGTTTTGAGCTGATGATCTCCCCACTGAATTGCCCCCTCATAGCATAGCATCCACTTATGTCATTAGGGTTAAGTCAGATAGATTTGAATACTAAAAAAAACCCTGTGATTCTGGAGATCAAATTACAAGCCTTATCTAAAGCACAGGTTCACTGCATGCTCTTGTCAAACCTTGTAATCTATCCTAAAACTCCATGTCTTTCTAGTAAAATCATGAAACTTTCCTATCTGATGGGGGATAGCAGGAAATGAGAGATGCTCATTTCTATGCTAATGAGGGTTTTAAGTAGATAAATACCAAAGAATGCAGAAATGCTGAGATTGAACACGGTTGGCACAAAAATTACTACCATTGTGTCACTACAGGTTCACGTTTGGTGTGGTTTAATTTAACCAGCAATATTGAAATTCAGTATGTCAGTTACCAAAAAAGAGAGAGTGAAAGAGGAGGGGGAGGGGGGGGGGGGTAGTGAGAGGAACAGAATGTAGTATTATGGATGGAAGGAAAGTAACAAGGGTACAATCTATTATAAGAAATTACTTATGAATAAATTGCAAGAGTATAAGAGCTGAGAAAACAAGAAAGGAATAACAATTAGATAGAAAGCCCAGACAGTCTAAGAGAATAAATTCCCTCTTAAAAGAAAGGTGTGAGGCTTGTGCTGATTGAGGACAATAAGTACATCAATTGGCATTTTTAAAAGTTCTGGAGAGAAGCTCAGAATTCTATTTGTAATACAGTAATGAAAGAAATCACTAAAGCTAAAGGCAAAAAAAAAAAAAAAACCACCTTCAAAGATTGGGAAAACGCAGGACTTCTCACAAAAACACTCAGTTTTACATAATCTAAGTAGAATTCATGTACCTTTCCTTTGCAATAAAATACCCCTCCATTATCTAGAAGCTTACCTTAACCAATTCAAAGCCCACCTTTGCAATCAGGCAAACAATGTTATACATGTGTAATTTCTAAACATTCTTGTATCTTGTGATATCTGTTTCCATAGTAAAATTCAGGAGTTCTTGATACCAATCTAAGATCTGCTTGATCGTTCTGAATTTACAGTTTACAAATATCCCAAAAAGACAGTTTGCCCTTGCTACCATTGCATGAATTTTCAGTGATGTCAAGTGCTCTTGACTTCAAAATTACTTAATGCGGCCTTGTTAGTATTGCTAACATGATGCAATTGTTATATTCTCAAGTGCGCATAGAGAAACTCAATTGAAACTAGTGATAGTACAAAACCAGCAAACCAACCATAACATCAAGATATGCACTGGAGATGAGAAAAACTACTTATACACAGCTCACAGAAGTTTTTTACTGTAGTCAAGTTTTTTTAAGAGTTCATTTTCAATACATTTCCAAATTTCCACGGCCTTTGGCACTTTTAGTTTGCTTAAATTATTTTTCAGGAATAATATGAACATTTAGTTTCCAGCCCTGTAAAATCTTCACTATCAAAAAAATGCCTTTCTCTTGAAGGCTTTTTGTACTGTCGTACTGGTTGCTCTGCTTTTCTTTTAAGAAGTTCTGTGGCTGATATGTCCTATTCTGGGTTGCCTTCATAAAAGGGTCCAATCTGGCTTAAAATTACATAAAGGCAAAGAAGCAACTATACTGTCTGTCTGAAAAGTAGCGAACCTTTTGGAACTTACATACTGCAAACTTAGAAGAGAAACAACCTTTCCAATACAATGGTTTAATCACAGAGAATTATTTTCAATAAGTATTTAATGTCGTGATCTAGTGGTAACAAAACCTGAGTAAACTGCATACACATTTAATAATATTAAGTTACTTGGTTTGATTTATTTTCCTCCACATTTTCTCATAGTACTCTGTCATCAAAAGGCAGGATTTTGAATCACCAGGACTGATTATGCTATCAAATAAAACTTTTAGCCATGTGTAATGTTAAATATCTGAAGAATCCTAATGGCTGGTCAGACATGTGTGACAATAAGCAGAACAAGAATTTCTTACACTACAACACTAAAAGGTGCCTGTGCAAAGCTCCAGTACAAAAGAACGATAACATTTTCTAAAATCCTATTAATTCTCATAAAACCTTAGGCACCTTTCTCTTTTACATGAAAAGAGTGATAAAGAAATCAGACCGAGATTAATAGTCAAAGAGCTTCCTATGGTTGTTTTAGAGCCAGGATGTCAAAATTGATAATACAGTTTACAGGACTTCCTCAGTGTTGAATCTGGTGGGTCGGGAAGCTGTCTCACCTTCAGTAGATATTCCAGGTGACTTTAAAGTGCTGAGCCTCTGAGATATCACAGGCAGAGGGGAGAAGGCAGGGACCATGGTCTTTAAACAACTTGGTAGCTTTACAAACGTTAGTGTCTAGCATGATTTGCAAGAGCTTTTGACGCAATGTAGACAGTCCTGAAGACCTCACAGTGCTCATAAACAGTATTAATTTCCTCCTCCTAGACTGACTCCCAGTACAACCTTATATTATACCTTTTGTGGCTCCCCTGAGGGGAATTTTGCAGCTTTCATCTACAATATTTGCTCAGAGGAAAATACTCCCATAGCTGGACATCAGATTTTAGAGCCCCTTTACCTAAGAAAAAACTGTCGAGAGCAACATAAGAGATGTTATATTGGAAAGAGGTGCAGTTCTTTTGGGACAGATTTACCTGAGTACCTCTGCTATATCTTCTCCAGATGCTCTATGTGTCCTAGGAGCCAATGCATGCCAAAAGAGGAAGAGTCACACACTGTGGCAGCAAGCTGAAGAAGGCTTTGACTAAATTGACAGTAGCAGGACTTATTCTAGTTCCTGTACAAGTATGCAAAAGTGGTAGAAAATAAAGTAAGATGCCCTTCCATTGTGCCTCATACACACTCCCGGGCCTTGTGTTTGCCCACTGACTAGCTACAGTATAACCAGACCCAGGAGACGACAGCCCCACTGTGTAGTTTTTCCCCAGTTCAAAATGTCCCACTCCACTCCACTCTCACTCTGCAAACCGTCAGCACTAACAGCTCAATTAAGGGAGACTGCAGAAACACCGCCATCAACACCAATCTTGCCCTTTCCCCTCTCCTTGAGAAGAACAATGTTGTTATCTAGAGCTCACTGACAGGGAAGTCAAAGAGGCGCATTTTGGTGACCTCCACTTCCTATTAAAGGCTCAGACACAACTTTGAAGTCACTTGCAACAGCAGATCAGGCACAGGCAAGTGATACTTGCATCAGTTATGTCATGGAGCCACACGGTTGGAACGCCTCTGCAGTCACAAGGACCAAGTTCAGAAAACAACTATATGATAGCCCAATTCAAAGCCCTTTGAAGTCATTCAGAACCTTTTATTAGGATTCTGTTCTACCTGGTTCAAGTCAGAAAGCAGCAGAGGCTAACACAAAAAACCACTGCTCTTTTCAGAAGCCTCCACTTGCTCTCCTTTGCCCTAAACACGTGACAGAACAGGCAAGTCTCCCCTGCCTCTCTGCAAAGATTTTCAATAAAAAAAAAAAGAAAACAAAAGTCAAATCTTCAAGCCTCTTCAGACTCAAGTTAAAAACACGGATTCCTTTCCCTTCCTCTCAACTCTCTGCCCCCAACAAAGAAAATCTTGACTCACTCTTTAGCTCAACCAAGTAACATCACAAAATGATACAAAGAAAACGAACATTATATGTGATATAATGTATGACTTGTCTGACCAGTCTGACCTCAGTGCCAGGGAAAGTTATTGAGCAGGTCATCTTGAGTGCCATCATGTGGCACATACAAGACAACCAGGTGGTCTGGCCCAGTCAGCATGGGTTTAAGAAAGGCAGGTCCTGCCTGACTAACCTGATTTCCTTCTATAACAACGTGACCCACCAAGTGGATGAGGGAAGAGCTGTGGACATTGTCTACCTGGACTTTAGTAAAGCCTTTGACGCTGTCTCCTGCAGCATCCTCCTTCAGAAACTTATGGTGCAAGGCTTGGATAAATACATTCTGCACTGGATAAAAAACTGTCTGGATGGCTCGGCCAAAAGAGTGGTAGTGAATGGAACTAAATCTGTCTGGCTTCTGTTCACAAGTGGTGTTCCCCAGGGTTCAGTACTGGATCCTGTTTTCCTTAAGATCTTTATTAATGATCTAGATGAGGTGATTGAGTGTACCCTCAGTAAATTTGCAGATGACGCCAAGGTAAATGGGTGTGTCTTCTTGAGGGTAGGGAAGCTTTACAGCCAGACCTAGACAGGTTAGATCAGTGGGCCAAGGTTAAATGCATGGCGTTCAACAAGGCCAAGTGCTGGGTTGTGCACTTGGGTCATAACAACCCCATGGTAAGCTACAGACTTGGGGATGTGTGGTTGGAAGGCTGCAAGCTGGAAAAGGCCCTGGGGGTATTGATCAATAGTTGACTAAATATGTCAGCAATGTGCACAGATGGCCAAGAAGGCCAGTGGCATCCTGGCTTGTATTAGAAACACTGTGGCTAGCAGGAATAGGGAGGTGATTGTCCCCCTGTACTAGGCACTGGTGAGGCCACACCTTGAATATTGCATTCAGTTCTGAGCCCCTCACTATTAGGAGGACATAGAAGTGCTGCAGCATGTCCACAAAAGGGCAACAATGCTTGTGAAGGGCCTAGAGCACAAGTCCTGTGAGGAGTGGCTGAGGGAGCTGGGGTTGTTTAGTCTGGAGGAGGCTGAGGAGAGACCTTATTGCTCTCGATAACTACCTGAAAGGAGGTTGGAACAAGGAGGGGGACAGCCTCTTCTCTCTAGTGACGTGTGACAGGACCACAGAGAATGGATGCAAGCTGTGCCAGGGAAGGTTTAAGCTGGATATTAGGAAACATTTCTTTGCTGAATGGGTTATCAAACACTGGAATGGTCTGACCAGGGCAGTGGTGGAGTCACCATCCCTGGAGGCATTTAAATGGTGTGTGGACCTGGTGCTTAGGACATGGTTTAGTGGTGAGCTTGCAGTGTGGGGTCAAAGGTTGTAGTGGATGATCTTGAAGACATTCTGTGATTCTGTGATTTCAGGGCCCGGAAAACACTGCACCAGGAAGAATTTATTGCTGACCTTCATGCCTAGCACCTGCTGAAGAAAATACAATAGTTGTATCTGGATAAAAAAAAGAAATTTTAATTTAGGACAAACAAAAGAAATTAATAATCTAACAGTGATTTTTGCCTATTTTGCCAGACTGTGGGTTTGTTTTAGTTTAAAAGATCAACTTCTCATGAGCACCTCTCAGGTAAAAAAAGGGTTAAAGATATACCTAATTAAGTGACTTCACACGTTAGCAATCATAGCATGTGTAGAAATCAGATGTGTTTGAAATATTCATGATAAAATGCAAAACCACTATCATGCTTTCACATTTTGGTCAAGCTTGACAATGGGGTTTTTTCCGTGAAAAATGTCACTAAGATACATACTTTTTTTTTTTCTTCTTTCTCTCTGTGTGTGTTTTGTTTTTTTTTTTTTGGTGTGAAAAGTACTTTGCAGATAGATTACATGAATTCATATTAACATTAGCTTCATAGGGGTGATATTCATGTTTCATATTTTGAATACACTGACAGCCACATTCTCAGTACTGCATAAAGTAATGTTTGGGTGTGGAGGAGAGCTGACAAAGCTGGATGAATGAAAAAAGAATTTTAAGAAAGAAAATTAGTAAAATATTAATGATACCTTTAAACTTCAAAGCTTTCTTACAAACAAAGGCAAATTTCAAACAGTTCAGAATTGGGCTGTGGTTGAGTAAAACAGGAGATGAAACTTTCAGCTATGATTTTTCAGCTCTGTTCATATAAGTTTATTAAAAGGGTCATTAAAAAAGCAGAGTGAGTTCCGTTCTATTGGAGCAAATGTTAATTGAACACTTATCACAAATATACTTCCAAAATGCATTGCTTTTACCTGCATAATGGACCACTAGCATTTTATGTCCAGAAAGTATGCCATCACAGGACACTCCCTGATACCTTTACACGCAACCTGTTTTTACTGCCATTCAAGCCAAACAGTAATCTGTGCTCTGAAGCCTATCAGAGCTGTTTGGAAAATGAAAAAAAAAAAGTCCTTTCTTGCAGAAAACACCAACTTTCTATTAAAAAAAAAAAAATAATAGAAAGTTTCAGTGAAAAAAAAAAATCAGTTAAAAAGGTTTCAATGAAAATTCAATAATTTCTCGACAGAAACAGATCTTTTTCCATAAACACACTTGGCATGTTTACTTGAAATCCTGCACCTCTGTTGGCAGGCACGCAACTAGCTTTATGAACAACTTCTACCAGACCATTCTTTAGTATGACCTCTTGTTGCCAGTTCATATACCCAGCACATATACCCATCGTGTCTCAGTCTATTTGTCTCCTCTCTGTATCACAGACCCTGGTTTTTAGGGAATACTTTGATCTCCTTGTTCTCTCTTGGAAGGAACAAAAGAAATCCAGGAGATTTCTGGAGTGTGAGGTAACTTCCTGACAGAGGTATAGGATGGCCAACTCAGGGGTGATGGACAGCTGGATCTATTATTCACAAACAAAGATGTGGCAGCCTTGGCTGTAGTGACCATGGAGCAGCAGAGTTTAAAATCCTCAGAGGAACGAGGAAGCAGAGCATCAGAGTGCAAACCCTAGACTTCAGGTGAGCAGACCTCAGCCTGTTCAGGAAACTGATCAGTGGGATCCCACAAAAGGCGGCTCTGAAGAGTAAGGAGTTCAAGCAAGCTGGCAGCTCTCAAAGACAGTAACCTCCAAGGGGAAGAAGAGTCATACTGATTCTGAGGAGAGCAGAAAGACATATCAGGTATCCAGCTTGGCTAAGCAGAGCTCAAAGCAGGAATTTAAAACATTGCTAGGGCAGGTAAGCATGGTCTTAGAAAACCCAAAGATAAATTGGTGCTGACATTTCCAAAGGATTTCAAGGACAGAAATGCTTTTGTTGCCACTTTAGCAGCAAAAGATTGAAAAAAGATTATGTGGGACCACTGCTGAATGGAGCAGGTGATTTAGTGTCAGACACACAGATAGCTGAGTTGATTGTCATTGGAAGCATACCTTTGGCTTCTAGGATATAAGTTTAGTTGGGTTTGTGCATTTCCCAATGTTCAAAACCAAACGAATTTAAATTTTTGTACAACAAGTGCTCCAGCATAAATGAACAGCATATATCCAAGGTTTATGAAAAGATAGAAGAGCTTTTTACTGATACTTATCACCATGGTGGAGGCAAGACAGTCCCTCCCCAAAGGCAATATTAAATTGCTGTACTTTTAATACAGTTTATCTATGATTAGTAGAACAATTTTGCCCTGTTGTACAGCATTGCCATTGCTGGTAACAGGTCACACGCTTTGTACCGAGTTCACAAGGCCTCAGGACTGAGCCTTGTCAGGTCCGCTCTGTCCAGACTTCCCTTGATCTTCCTTTAGCTTTGTTTTACTCGATTTAGCTGTGACAGCAGATTTCCAACTGATCAGGTGTCTGTGGCTAATTTGTTTTACTTCTGTTTATTGTTCTGTGGTACAACCACTGTTTCATCCAGAAAGCAGTAACATGCAGTTATGCTATAAAATGAAATATTTATTACTCTAGCACAGTAAAACAGTGTGGAGAAATATGGGGCTGGTAGAACAGAAGAGGCCTTGGGAAGTGGAGGATGCAGGATGCGGCACAGAGGAGTACCGGCACAGGAAGACAAAGAGAGGGGGCCTGGACTTGGCACAGAAGACCTCACAGCACTAAACAGCTCAGTCATGATTAGTAAAATCCTGCAGATTTTGAGCTGGACAAAATTGATTTTAGCAATAACAAAGAAATAATACCTAATATATATAAAGTATATAGTAGAATTTTATGTAATCTGGACCTGTAGACCAACAAAGGGAGAGAAAGATGTAAAAGCCTATTTAACAAAGATGCAAAAATGATCCCAAGTCAATCCAAAAGAGAGGAAGAAGAAAACACCAACATATTCAGCATTGTATTCCTCCTTGCAAAGGACTCCAGATGCTGACAACTCTTTGTCACCCCCTACCACACATGTCACCACCAGAATGAGACCACTGACTAGGATTCAGATTAGTAGAAGCAGTGCAAGCATAACACCAGAAAAAAGGATAGAAACTAAGTGTGTGTGTGTGTGTGTATGGCAATTTTAACTGCATTATTATTCTTTCTTGTTCTGCAGCAATTAGATCTGGACTAATAATAATGAAATTCTCAAGACTTCAATTATACTAACAATAAATTCTTGGCTTTATTTATACATAAAGTGTTCTTTCTCCTTGCCCCCCCCAAAAAAGGCTCTAAGTGTAACATTGGCTGGACTGAAAAGAGGAGAAAATGCCACACAACTACAAAATCTTGTAGTCTGGATAGGTGGTATAACGTGGGAAGCACACTGAAATAGAAGTATTTTTAGGATGGATTTTTTAATCTACCCTGTCAACACTTTTAGTCGCTTAGTCTTTCAATTTGGCACCATCTGTTCATTGCAGTTATTACTTGGGACATCACTGGATTATATTAGTTTGCAATCAGAAATCTATTTGAGAGGAAATAATTGTTTTCAATCCAGTTAGAGTTTGCTGTATTTCTCTGATTTTGCAACACTTTTCTGTGAAAAACAATGGGATATTTACTGTCTGCATTCTGCTGATTATTGAAGTTTTTCACATATTGGAAAAGATACACTGATGCAGCTCATTGGTATGCTCTATGGCATCAGTGCGATCAGCCAGTCACTTCCCTTAAAGTTGCACTCATTGCAGCTCCTGCTACTGTGAAGTCTCACAATTAGGCTTTACTTTACCCATAAATAGAAACTCATCTATTTG
Organism: Todiramphus chloris collaris; assembly: GCA_025345505.1. NCBI lineage: Eukaryota > Metazoa > Chordata > Aves > Coraciiformes > Alcedinidae > Todiramphus > Todiramphus chloris. The sequence continues at coordinate 31,121,631 of JANVCC010000017.1, forward strand.
CAAACCAAATCTTCATGGGAAACTACAGGCTGGGGATGCATCTGCTGGGTTGGCATTAACATTTTAGCTTCCAGCCAATTAGGACAGAACAGTACCTTGCCTTATTCTACAGCATAAAGTATTGATTCCAAATTACAATTGCTGGTTTCAACCTTAAAATGTCGCCTCACCTACCTTTTCACAAGGCAAGATACATCAGCTTTTACAGCAACAATCCCTCCTGCTACAAGAAAAGAGTAGTAACACTTAAGAACAATTAGACAGGAATCTATTAAATTACAATGGGATTTTTTTTTAGCTTTGCAAATTATAGCCATATTAATACTGAGTTCTCTATGAGCAAGAAATGCAAAAGGATTTTTGTTCCAATGATTAAGCCACTTTTTGTAAAATGTAGCCATTTAGTGAATGCAAATCTCCTGCTTTGCAGATTAAATGTGAATTAGAGCACTAGGAGTCTAGCTTATATGAATGTTTAGATAGTGCTAATTATAAGACCAGCATACAATAATCACACTTAAATTGTGTAACTCCTTCAATGCAATATGGGTAGTCCTTGTGAATTTGGTTGGTGAGAATAGAATTCTTTGTCTCTGTCACCACATTTTGATGTAGGACAAAATTCATCATAAAATAGGAATAAGAAAGGTTAGAAACTTACTGAACTTACCGGTAAAATCTATTCAAGGCTTTCAATATATGAAAGGTTAGACCCTGCAACATCTATGTGGCCACTAAAGCAAGGTTGAAGACCCAAAGTCACCAGTATCCCTCCACAATACAGTGGAAGAGTGAGGTGTCTCCAACTGTTCAGAGGACCCACATGTTGCATGGGAAGGGAGATGAGATCTGGTCAGTGGGAACCTTGTCATCACAGGCATTCCCTCCTCAGCCCTCCTGTCCTTGCAGCACCTCAGGCAGGCTGGCACTAGAGATGGTGCTTCTGTCTTGGGATTCAGGTCAGTCCACCCTTGGTGGTACGTCTCTCTACAAAGTCTTTCAAAGAACTGGAAAACTTTTTTCTTAAACATGGAAGCAAGAAGAGATAGCGTTTCCCATATTCCTACCATTTTCAACTCTGTTCTAAGCATTAGGTTTTTAAATAACTCCCTGACAGCTGTGAATCTTCATTTCTCTCTCTAGCCTGCAAGGGTTCCAACTTTGGCTATGAAATGGTCACAGTTTAGCAATTATTACTTCTAGAAGTAATGCTCAGTACACCTTCTTTGGGACTTGAAGGCAGCTGAAGAGTTCGTATTCTGTTCTCTTGAATTGTGCATTTTTGGCAGAACAGAGAACACTTCAAAGGAAGAACAAGCAGGAATCCAAACCCTGATACCAACCCCAAACACAGTATAGGCTATAGGTTGGTAATGGGCCTGAAAGCCCTGAGACCAAGAAAGAAATGCGAACTCTAGGAATGGAGTTCAATCTGTTTCTAGCAGCAAGCAGAAGTTTAAATGTATGAATTAAAAAAATATCAATAAATACTTCTTCTATGCTTATAATATATGTCACAAAAAACACTTTATGTAACTTTATAGCACTTTTCTTGCTCTTGTTATAACCCACATAGGAGCTGTGGCAAATCTGTGTGTTTTCTGTTCAACTTTCCTTTATCTTGTCATTCATGAGTTCTGGAGATTCTCTGCTGCTAGAAGAGAAGATTAAGAGAAACCCAGCTGGATAAAGGAGCAATGGCACAACACAGCAGATGCCAAGTCTGGAACATCATTTCCTAAGTTAACATGATGAAAAGAGACATTTCCCCCAACATTATAAAAGTGCAGTCTAGGACTTTGTAATTGTGGATGCTGACTCCTTCTGTTTCAAGATTATAAAAAAATCTTATCACACTGAGAGGGCAAAGAAGCCACAGAAAGCAAAGAAAAACAATTAAAGCACCATGGAAGAGCAATGTGTTATTAGGACTTAATCTTAGCAACATCCTTTCTTGACTTTCTTTTAAAAGCCCTTTAAAGCTCTGTAAAATACTAAAACCCTACCTTGTAGGAACAGGGACAACTGTGCTATTCTTCATTTTTTTCTGGGTATACGTTTCTTGTCCTTACTTTTCAGAGTCAATAAAGCAATTCACCGAAGCAGACAAACTTGTTTTGCGAATTATCCATTAAGCTTTTACTAAATTAATTCTTCTGCTTCTATTTACAGCATTCGTAAATCTGCATGCCAATAGAATTTTATCATTCCAGTGTTGTTTTTTCTTCTCTCCCCCCCCCCCCCTTTTTTTACCAAAATTAAAACACCATCAATACTGCTGTTATCAATATATGCAGCTATAGAAACAAAATGAGATTTGCAAAATTACTATATGGATAAAGCTAATGCCTGCAGTGCACACATAAAACAGTCTACATTTTACCACCCCTAAATCCCACACATTGTTATAATCAATTTAATGCAACAGTAAGGCCACTGGTGCTGAACTGTGTGTTGCATTAATTCCTGGTACATAAGGAAAATTGAGAAATCCAGATCACAGATGGAAAGTTATCTTTTTCTTCCGCATGAATTTTCGTGATTTATGTTGTAATTGGAAAACCTTAGTATGTAGAGGTTCAAAACCCACAGAGATCAAATATTTCATATTCCTAACATCCTGCTTTACATTTAGGAAAACATTTCTTGTTCACTGACAGGTTTGCTCTGCAACAGGACAACAGAGGCTTTGATATCCTTTCATCTTGACTTCCTACAAGAACCAGTCTCACATATTGTGAGTGGTTGCAGATGCCCTCTCCTTGGAATTGTTCAAGACCAGGCTGGATGGGGCTTTGAGCAACCTGGTCTAGTGGGAGGTTTCCCTGCCCACTGCAGGGAGGTTAGAACTACATGATCTTTAAGGTCCTTTCCAACCCAAACTATTCTATGATATGAAGATCTGCACTCTACTTGTAAAAAAAATGCAGCCGATGCTCTTTATTGCTGAAGTGTTTTCCAGATACAATGCAAACCCAGAGATTTCGTTCTGTGATTTCAAACTGTCACAGCAATAGTCAGTTTTAATTCATTGCCATTCAAAGCTAGGCTTGTTGAGAAAGAGACAGTAACTGTTTTCTTGCACAAGACCACAAAGAAAGGACAAAAAGGATCTATACAGACAAAGGCATACCAAACAAGTGCCAAAAGCTTGGTGCTACTTCTGGCCTGCTCTGGATTCAATGCAGCTGTCCTGGCACTCCAGGATGAAGTGAGAATTGCCAGCCCCTGGCTTGCCTGCTGCTGCATGAGACAATGCTAGCTCACTCTGTCCCCGCTGAAGCCCAGCAGAAACTATTCCGTGTTTCACACAGCTTGTGCTTTCTTGCATTTCATTACAGTAAGGAAGGGCTTGAAGAGCAAAGAACAGATTGAGCAGAACTAGTTGCTCCACAACAGAAATAAAGAGTCAGGGAGATGGAAGCAGCTTCTGTCACTGCCCCACTGTGTCTTGAATACTACTGCAGCTTTCTCAGTAGGTAGGACACCAAGAAATGGTAGGGACAAACTCACAAGGTGAGTGGTTTAAGGGTGATGGAAAACAAAAGGTACACATGGAAAACAGGAATTCTACAAAAACATTTCATTTTGAAGTGGGAGAAGGTCAATTAATTGGGAAACTGGGGAGCAGAGTAGAGGAGGAAGATATTTTGGAAGAACAATTAATACATTAAGAACAGATTAGTATGATTTGCAGGGATGAGGGGTTTAGGTAATGGATTGGATAGGAGGATGGAATTAGTCAATGAGCTAGTGGTACCACTCGGTTTTAAAATGCTTACTCATGCTAAAGCAAAGATTCACATTCCAGGGGGATGGAGTCAGCATTTATGGATACGTTTTTTCACAGTGTCATGATACATAAATGACTTATTGGGCAGCTCATTATGAAACAATTAAACTTTACATGAGTTCATTATTTTAATTTGAAAATTGACAACTGAAATCTTCAATTTGGGCCCAGTCTCAGGGGAGAAATATCCTTCTCTGGGGCCATCAAAGAACCAGCACACAAATGAGAATTTTACTGCTGCCTTCTCACTGGTCCAATAAAACCTCTCTTCTGGTCTCAAAATTAAACTGTTTGTTTATATATGTGGGCTCAAATTCTGCATCTCAGCCTAACTAAAATACTGGAAAGGCGATCAGAGTCACACCATTAAGAACAAAAAAGATGAAATCCCACACAGCCAGAGAAGTATAACAGTACAACAAAAATGCTTTTAAAAGAAAACAGTTTTGCAGATGTCTGAGTTCCTCTGAAATTACCACCAAGTTTGCTTATATTTTTATTCCATTAGTAAAACTATCCAACTAAATAAGTATGTGTATTTCTTGTCTTCCTCTTTCCCCAAAGGCTGCAAGAAAAGTTGAGGTCCAGGTTCAGAGACAATGCCTGAAAACATGGTAAGAAAATTAAAAATCCCTGCTAGTGAGAAGGGACTACAGAATTATTATAGTAAAGATTCCTATAGAACTTCCCTAGCAATGTTTCCTACCTATCAAATATTTCTTTATGCCAGGGTCATCTGTGAGAAAGTAGTTACAATAGCTACAAAATCTACGGTAGTCATAGAGACAAGATAGAGTGTCAGAAATGGCATTGTAAAATAGATTTTAAAGGGATTAGAAAGGGATAGGAAGAAAGAGAGGATGTCCTGCAAAGACAAGAAAATGCATATTGGTTTCTGGTGCTGTGTGATATGAATTTTTCCCAGTACTTAAATACAAACATATCTTAGTAAGAGAGCGGCCCAAGCATTTCTTCATGATAACCAGCACACCTGGTGTCTCTCTAGTCCCACAGAGCTAAGTGAAGCCTAACAAAAAGGAAGAGGATTCAGTCCCTATTTCAATGAAGTAACAGATGAGCCGTAGAGGCTGGACTACTTTTGGTACTTCACCAAGATTTCCATCATAGGTTCAGGAGAAAGAATTGAATACAGACTAGGCCATGGAAACAGAGCAAATACAGTAATAAGTGAGGAATTAGATGGAAGAAAAAATGCAGACATAGCTACTCACTTTTTTTTTTATAAAGCAAAGCACAATGCAGTTGAAACACAGCAGTATCTAAGTATTGCTTGTCCAAGTAAGCAGTTTCTACTGTTGGTAGAAAGAAGGCGAGCAACAGTGAACAAGAGACAGGAGGAAGGAGAAGATGGCCAACATAAGTCCAATCAGACTGTTGGCACAATAGCCTCTATATTAAGCTGGAATGCACTTTATGAGGCATTTTAGGCAGTAACATGCATAAGCAACTCTGATCCTGACCATCCCAGCAAAAAGAATCTTCAGTCTTACATCTTGCTAAGATGGTTTTCACAAATGTTTTTTTGAAGGAACTAATTGTCTTATATAATTTAATGGGAAGAGGAGTAAGTAAGCTGTAGTCTTTCCATTTTTTATGAATCAGTTAGTACTCTTGCCTAATGTGTTATACGAGTGGGGGAAAAAATAGAGCCCCACCGAAAGTTTTTTTAAAAGACGCAAGTTATTATAGACTGGAAATCTCCCCTCTCCTAACTGTGAAACTATTATTCTAGTCCTCCTGAAAATGTATAGAACTCAGAAGGATTATTTTTTGTTTCATTGATTTTTTTTTTTCCCTGGAAATAAACAAAGAGATTTTCAGCAGTATGGGAATTTAAAGTAAATGGAGTTGTGTCTATGGAGGAGTGCAATCAAGATTATATTTTCTTTGTTGATGGTTTCTTTTAACAGGAAGGAAAAAACTTACAAACAAAAACCCCAAGAAATACAACAAAAGAAAACATTACTCTATAAAAACAGTAAACAATTTCTCTCATATTCTCCTCTGCAGATATTATGTAGATTTTAGAAGCAATATTTGTTTGTACTTGATAAAAACAAAATTCAGCAGAGAAAAGGACAAAAATCAAGTTGAGAGTTGTGTCCTGAAAATAGATTTTCTCAGTTTGCCTCCTAAATATGGACTTAGCAGAATGCCTGCTTGGAAAAATACTCAGGCGATGAGCCATGAATGAATGACTCACATGAGGGACCACCAAGCTAGCAATCCTCACCTTCTAGCTCCCTTCCTAGGAGGGAACTTGCAGACTTGAGTTGCATGCCCAGGATTTGGGCACACCTGATGAAATGGTTTGGGGACCTAAGGATCAGGTCTTCCAGCCCAAGCCTGCTGAGGAGAAAGCTGCTTGGAAGTCAGATTATATCTCTCTGATCATTGGAGAAACTGGGGCTCTCAGCCTAGAACCCACAGTTAGGAGTCTCAGCCTCCCTTCACACTACTAGCAGTGCTAACAGCATTACCAAAAAATCAGCATTTTGAAAAGTTGTGTCAATAGATCTGGAGCTTGCCACTGTGGCCACTGGAGTTTGCAGAGTGGCCACTGTGAGCATCATGGATCAACATCACTTTGAAAGTCTAGCCCTTCACCACTGTAAAATAAAAGGTTGCCAAGAGGGGAAGGAACCTGACTGAAAGCCCCTCCTTGCCTGCTTCAACATTCAGGTCATTAATAGTTCTGTTCAAAAACTCAAGTTTGGATTTCTTCTCTTTTAACACATAAGAGTTTCAGAATTTTACTGGAAAAATGCCCAAATGGAGAAGAGGCAGTGCAAGCATCTTTCCTCTAAATAGAAACTATTTTGTTGCTGACAGAGGAATGGAACGTGTTGGTGTAGTTTTAAAATACCTTTGTGTGCCAGATTCAAGAGTTTTAATCAGTTAAATGGTTGAACATGTTGTACGAATGTTAAATTCCCCAGTCAGGCCATGTTTTCTCTTCTTTTTCTGTGAAAAAGAAACAGGAATAATTGTACTTGAAGAAACAAACAGCTCTCAACGAATGTCGCAAAAAATGCCACAAAATCACCAAACCACACTATTTATGCCTTGTCTCTTAAAGCAAAGTAATACCTAGCATTCTCTTTTGTGCAGTGCATATCAGCAATCACGTGAAAGATCCAGGATACCCCTGTCTATATGAAAAGAATTCTAATGTATGTTTGATCTGGAGATAGAATTAGCCAGCAACAGACAAATGGATCCTTCTATTAGAGTTTCTGTAAAAAAAAAACCAAACCAAAACAAAACATACATGTTTATTGCTGCTTTGTTCTAGAGAAAAGTCCTGTATCAGACTGTAGTTTTCCAAGGGCCTTTCCTTTCATATGACTTTCAAACAGCCACTTCCCAACATGCAGAACGTTACCAAGGAAACCAGGAATGATAGTAAGTCAGAGCATCTTTTATTTGTCCGAGGCAAAGGCAGGAAAAAACCCATTCAAGCAGTATTCTTTATCTCTTTATTCAACATAGGTCCAGCTTTTCTTCTTCATTCAGGGAACAGCTTCAAGAGTATTTTTTACTTTTGTCCCTGTTTCTTTCCAGAGGACCATAATCCATGAAAGTACCTTTTCAAACTAGAGGAACTGGAGTGGTCAGTGTGCAATAGCGGTATCCAGGATTATATTCAATCTACGGTACACTGCTTGAGTTTGGTTCATCCACACCTGACAGTCTTAAACAGGTACAAGTAAATTCCAAATCCTGTTAACATTACAGGATTACTTTGACACCTGATACTGCCAGATCATAGTCTGCCCTGGCATAATGATCTTGCTGAATGTTGCAGCAGTTCAAATCCCTCCAGTGGGATCTTATTCACACTGAACAAGATTGACAGATATTTGGCTGAATTAAATTAATTCATGTCATAAGCAGGGAAAAAGATTCTTGGTTTTATTCTCTGAGTCAGCTTTAGGCTTGGTTTGAAGCTGCTGGTTTTGTCATTAGAATATAAATATGCATTTGAAAAAAAATCAACAGGCTTTTCAGCAAATAAGTCAGAAAGCACAAAATGACATTTTTCTTGAAAGACTGGTGAGATCCAGCTTTCAAGGCTCAGCTAAGCCACAGTTATGTAAATGGCACAATAAAACTTGGTGGTAAAAGCTAATCTGTTATGGAGATAACTATCTAAGGCAATAGTAATAACATGCCCTCAATGACAAACATGGCTGCTCTTTTGAATTTTGTACAAGTTTGCAGTTTAGACAAAAAAAAAACAGAAAAAAACCAAACCAAAAAAAAAAAAAAAAAAAAAAAAAACCCAAAATCAAACCAAAACCCCGCATCTATTGGCTATTGTTGATATTATTGCATTTGTTAAAACTGTAATTGTCCCAACAGTATATTCCAAACTCCCTAAATTCTCTGTTTTCTATAAACATAAGAATAGCCTCCTTCAAGTTCTCTGAAAGTGCTAATGCACTCTTACATGAATTATTTAATACTGCATTTGAGCAACTGATGCTTGACAAGGCCTCTGCTTGTGCAAAAACGTGTCAGAAGAAATGTGTGCCAGTAAGATTGACGCTGTCCTGATCTATGCCCTGTCCAGGCAGCTATAACTTATTTTAGTCTGACTGAACATCCAGTCCAATAGCTGAGGATATGAAAAGTGAACAGGTCTCATTGAAGGTCCTGCACAGTAGGATGAAGTTTCCTCTGCAAGAAGCTCTCCACAAATTGGATGTAAGCACACGAATGCTTAAAGATGTACAAGCCTAAATAGGAGGGTCCCTGCATGCTACTTAGAAGAAAGTTTATAAAATCCCTCTCCTTCCTTGCTTCTGAAAGATGAAGTAAGGGATAAGAAGTCTGTGAAAGAAAACCACATTTCAGTTTTAAAGGACTGATAGTCTGAAAGTTTTTAAATCTGCAAAGACTTCATAACAATTTTTCTCTGAAGTGTATCTAATAGAAAAGTGAGATTTGAGATCAAATTGGAAAATGAGCTTTTCATATCGATGAAATAGAGCTGATTTGTTGAATTTGTATCACTTGAAAAAATCAGTTCCCCTGGTAGGTCTTAAAAGAAAAGGCAAATGAAAGTGAAAACCGGCTCTATAATTCCTAATAGAGAGTAAAACCATGTAAATCTACTCCTCTACTTCTCTGAATCAAGCACCACAGCAACATTATTCTTCATGTCACAAGGTGGTGCTCTTCCTTTCAAGTAACCTCTTTCACCTTAAAAACGACCTCATTAACTTAGAGAGAAAAGCACATGTTTTGAGACTTACCCACATACACTGTCACTGCTACTGAAAATGAGAAGCATCTCATCTATAGCACTTTTTTAGCACAAAGATGTAAAATAGCAAAGTTTCTTTATAGGTGACATGCATGATGAGATGCTAATGCATGACTTGCACCAAGCTCTTTTATAGTCTTAAAAACCCTGGATCAGTTGAGCGTTTAAAACTCTCAGTTGTTTTGAAGGAAGTTTGACTTGCCTAAAACTTTCAAATCTTTACAAGTAATGTTCTAATGATTTAAGCACCAAACCTGTTCATGCAATCAATAATGCAAGCCATGTGCTTTTTATTTTAGAGTAAATCTATTTTATTCTATGCGCCTTCTACTTGTTCCTCTTCTGATACAGCAAAGACTTTAGTATTGAACTTGTATAATTGCAGCAAAGATATCAGGGAAGAGTTAGAGGGTTTGACAGCTAGGTGAAAGAGCTGTAATTTTTGGTATCCACCAATGCATTTGGAACTTGAAGGTATTAATTTTGCCCAGTTAATCATGCAAAAATGACTAGCAGCACAGATGTCTGTCTCCATCTCCTGATTTACAAGTCCCTTGAGAAACAATGGGATTGATTAGAACTCCAACTGTCAATAAACTCATAAAAGTAATACTGTATCACAATTCATAGCCTAGCAGTTTCTTCAGATCCATAATTCTAGAGAAAGTTCCATGGTCACAGAAACACAGAATGCCTGGGGCACTAATTATTATCATAGGAACATTCAGGTTGAAAGAAACCTCATCTTGCAATCCAGCATCTAGCCAAGAGATTAATGATAACCGAGTCTCTGAAATAGAAACCGTAACTGCAAAAAAATGCAGTGTTAAAACACAACAAAGGGAAAAAAAATGTCTTAAAACACAACTGAGAAAGACAGTGCTCATCTTATCTCTGTAAGTTATACAGCCAGAGAAATAGCCTAACACAGTAAAATATGGCATTACTATATTAACTGATGAGACAGCAAAAAATGTAAGCTAGGTCAATGCAACAAGTAGCCAACAGAAATAAAGCACTGCCAAAAGCCAGGGACATGACAGAAAAGTGGGGCACTGCAGGTAGGAGATAAAGCAAGAGATGGCACATAGCGGAAGGCTGCATACAGCAGGGCAGGAAGAGGAGTGGTGCTGCAGGAGGACAGATAAATTGAAGTCTTTCATTGCCTACCTACACTTCAATTGTTAATCTCTGCTCTAAGCACCCTAAACAGTCATAAACATCAGAAAAGCATGAAAATGACTTCTCCCTAATCTGATGCTGAACGAAATCTAAATTCAGGTTTCTGAGGTACTGAGCATCTCAGAGGAAGTGTTCAGGGCTTTAAAACCCCCAGAGTTCTCAGAGAGGACTAGTTCATGAGTATTTCACCTCTCAGAAAATCCCCAGTTCCATTACTGTTGCTGGGCTATGAAGTGTGTTGTGCCTATTTATTTCCTCCCTCACACGTCAATTCCTCCCATACTACAGAGGGTCTGCCAGCTAAGAAGGAGCACCTACCATACAGATCACCACTCTGGCATGTCCAAATGCCTTCCAATTTGCCACCAGCATCTATCATACTGTCACGTGTTGACAATGCAAACATCTCTAGCATCTTTGAAAACTGAAACCAGAGGTTTCAGAGGTTTCAGAGTAAAACAAATGGAAAAAACCAACAGAACACATATTAGCGAGCAGCAAATGAAGTAATTGTGTTCGGGAAGATCACATTTAATTTATTAAAACCCTTCTGCTTTTTCATATACAGGGGAGTTGCTGTGGAATTCCCAGCACGCTGCACCAGAGCTCTGCGGCAGCTGGGGCTCTGCTGCAGAGGACAATCTTGCCTAGCTGTTGTGGTGCTTTGAGACTTGCTCTTTAGCAAGGCAATGTCAGTGGAAGCTTTCATTGTCCAGTGCAGTTCCTACCATCTAGGGAAAACATTATTCTGAAAAGTCCACCTCCCAGCTCTTACATTCAGTTAGAAACATATCTTGCTCCTGTGGAAAGCTCTTTCTCAGCAGAACTGACCTAATACTGCATTATCTGATGTGTCTGTAGAATTTAGGAGGGTCCAGCATGACAGTATGTTGCCATCCTGCATGGAACAACTGGGACTCTACAATTTTAACACCTTGAGAGGAAGAAATACATGTGAAGCCTGTGGCTCACTAAGCCCCAAACTGTAATATCTCACCGTATCTCTGAGGCTGACATGGACCATGAAATCCACTCTGCAGTCATCACTGGCATTAGAAGAGTTGCCTGGCAATAATCCAGACAGGAACCCCAGGAACAGATGTTTCTCTGTATGTCTACCAAACATCTCCAGGAAAGCAACATTTTAGGCTTAAAAACTACTAAAAGCAGGGAGGCTTTTCTCCCAACCTCTCACTTTTTCAAAGTATTAAAAAAAAAAAAAAGTCTTCCGGCATCTCACCACATTTCAGTTTCAAAATCCCTCAGAAATTCAGGTCCTTGATTTGTCATCTCTGAAAATGACTGGCAAAGGCAAAAGGCATTAGCACCGACCACTCCTAGGGACAGATTCCTCTTGATGTGCACCCACGTGTTCATTCTGCCTGTGAAGGCACCACTGTGGGTGGCTTTTATCAACAGCATGTGTCCATGGGCTGGCAAGGCTGAAAAGGGCATTTTGAAAGATGTGTGAGAAGATGACTTTGTTGAAGTTTGGGATCTTTCACCCTTCAACAAACACTGAAGCAACAGAAATATTGACACAGCTGCCCAAGCAAAGGACAAGAGCCACCACTGCCAATATAGTTTCCCCTCCGGAGGCAGGTAGAGGAAGAACTGCATTGGACGTAATTAGTTTTGCAGTAGAAAACAAATCAATTGAAAAAGCAAGTTTTCAATCCTCTGCCTAACACAATAACAGGAAGCGTAACATTGATTTTGGTTTGAGGTGGATTGGTCTCTGCCACGTGGTATGTGTGGCGCTTGCTTTATTTTATTTATTTTTTCCTGTCCAGAAGGTGACAACTTTGAATGAGTTAACACTGTTTACTGAGCTTCTAAAGGTGAACCTGAAAAACCCTAGAAGTAAATTTAACCATCAAAATCCCTGAAATGGTGGCCCTGCATACACAAAGAAACATAATAAGGATCCCACATTCCCCTCTAGGTATAACATCCCAGCAGTCAAACCTCATTAAACAATCATTCCAACAGGAAGGTAGCTAGCCCCTGCAAAAACTCCTTCCTTTCAAGTAGCCAAGACATGAACACTCAACCTTTTTTTATGTACTTGGTCCATCTTATGTTTTTTCCTAGCATATGCCAGAAGGCTGTGACATTCTGTCTTTTTAACCAGACAGGAAGGCAATCATGGACTGCAGAGGAGCCCAGTTCTCGGCCCATGTTTGGCATTACTTACTTCATGTATTTTGAAGCTATTCTGGATGGGGTTCTTATCCAAAACAATACCTGAAGGAACACTCAGCATCAGCCTTTCTGAAAGTTTCTCTCTTGGCAACTGCACAGTGACATACTGTCAGATGACTTCACCTCTCCTCTTGCACTCTCCCTGTCTCACTGCTCTTCAACTGCCTTCATCCCATGGCAAGGTCAGGCACATTTGCCCCCATCTGATACCTTTCTCTTGCTATAAGTCTCTATCAATATTTTGGAAGATTTAATCAGAAGAGGAAGCACAGAGCAAGAGAGATCAATAATTGATTATGCAGCTTCTTACTCTCTCTAAGCGAATGATTCACATCCACAGTTGTGAATGCAGCTTAGTGATTTCTGCCAAGGTCCTGTGGATCTCCAGCCTAAATAAACTTCTGCTATCCTAGAGACTGGACAATACAGGAGTTGGGGATAAGCAGTGATCAAATTTATTCTTTTTATCACTTTTAATAAAATAAAGCAGCAAACATCAGCTGTCACTACAATCACAGTGCAATACATCTCCAGTAAGCAATTCAGCTGTTTCAGAAAAAAACACCAAAAAACCCTTTCAGTAAACATAGAGTTCTTATGTCTAGAACGTAAGACTGTACATTACATAATAAATATTACAGACCACTATTAAAAGATCATTTGAAGCAACTGATGAAACTGCTCACTTCCAAAGAGCACCAGAGTACAAGACTATCAAAGAAGCACAAACAGCAACAACATGGCCTTAAATCATCAGCAACAGAAACCAAACAAAAACCACACATGCAGGGTGACTCAAGATGCAGAATTTAGAAAAATCAAAATGAAGTCTCCCATACGAAAGCGTACCTGGAACTAGCCCTCTGTTTAATGCATACTATGAACTATGTGAGGGCACATCAGAGATCCTTTCAGGCTGATGTTGAGCCTCTGTTCAGAATGCAAAGAGAAGGAGCTCGCTTTGCTGCTGCTTTTCTTCCACTATTCAAGGACACTGCTCAGGAGCAACACCCCACCACAAAAGCAAATGCAGAAAATGAATGCCGAAGATACAGTCTCATCTAAATATGTGAACTCCTGCAGTGTTTCCAGACACTTGGGACCTTCACTGGTTCCTGAACAGTCACAAAGACAACATGTTCATTTCCACGGTCTGTCTATACTTTTAACACCTGGAAAAGTCCCACGTGTTCTCACCCCCAGTGCTAGTCCTCACTTTATTCCCTGGCTTTGCTGGAGCCCAGATTTCTTCCTCTGCGCAGCCCTGAAGGAGAAGCCATTTGTGGCTTCCTGCAGGATTCTCCCACTTTCTCATGAGAAGACAGGCCAAGTTAAAACTCCCTTTTTGTCTCTCAACTGCTGGAAAAACAGACACCTATTTATCATACAGTTTCTCAAGTACCTTGTCACAGCTTTTGCAATCCCATACTTCTAGTGTTTATCAAGGTCTGAGCACTTCCTAATATATTAAGCAGACATGCACCATATATCACACTATATAAACCATATTGGTTATTTGTATGCGTACTGTAATAATAAAACCAATTTAAAAATACACTTTTCTGAATTGTTTCTTGTCAGTTATATACTTCCAGAAAGTTAGCAACAGGCCTATGAATAATCATCCTACACGCAACACACACCAAGAACAGCTCCCTGCTGACTTCTCACAGGATTTTTTTGTTTTTGTTTTTCTGTGTTTTTTGTTTGCCTTTTTTTTTTTTCAATCTAGCAACTTCTGATGATTCTCTAAGAGGAGGTAGGCAGTGTGATAGACGAAGTATTCAGGAAAACGTTCTCAGTGACTTAGGTCTTGAAACTTAAGAGTAATACCTTGAACACAGCCTCATCTAGATGCGAAGCATTAACACTTAGAAAGAAAACCAGAATATCTGTTCTGAGGGAGATTCCAGTGCCTAGTTTTATCTTCCATCAGACTGTTTTCCATATATTCCACCTAGACTTCGTTCACTTATTTCCTAGCATTTTCACAGGCTAGAAATTAAGTTAATAGATGTTTTATTTTAATACTTTTGATGAAAACAACCAAGCATATCAATATTCCTTATATCAAAACAGTTAATCTAGCTACAGAGTAGACGCAAATCCTTTGCTAATGTTCAACATTAAGCTATATTTTCGCACAATGGCACAGTTCTTCCTGGGAGTTTTCCTAAGTACTGTAGTTCCCAATGTACCATATAACCTAGACTCCTCTATCAGACTCCTCTTACAACAATGCATTTGCATTTATTTAATTGTAATGAAGAACAGTAATGTGGAAGACTGCTTTGCACTACAGTAAAGCGGTCTGGCATCTGAGTAATTCCCAAAAGAAAACCAGTGCTAAACTGCCTCAGTCTCATTCCTCTTTGAATGTCTTGGTATCAAAAAAAAACCCAAAAAACCAAAACAAACAAACAAACAAAAACAAAAAAACAAACAAACAAAAAAAAACCAAAACAAAAACTTAATCAGATCTGATACCACATTAAATATCCATTTCTGTTATTAAAAAAAAAAAAAACAAACCAACAAAAAACCAGTGACTTCCAAGGCCTACTTGGTAAAGAACACTAACGTTGCTTGCTTCTGCCATGAATGTCACATTTTCTCACTGCTAGGCTTAGAGCATGGAATCCTTTCCCAGAAATCATTTCAAAGCCCGTTGCTCTTTCATCTTCCAAGACCCACTTCACTTTATGATACGCTCAGGAAAAGAGTGCTTGTGAGCACTTATGCATAATTGACATGCCTTTATTTGTCATTAACAACGAACATCACAACAGCTAGCGTCCTGTTTTGACTGGATCACTCTTTTCAGGCACCCTTGCAGGCTGCACCTGCCGAGCACCTTTTGCTGTCTGACCTCAGGCACTCCTGCAGTGGAAACAGCACTAAAAATAGCTGAAAATCAGAAATGCTTCACAGACTTACTTAGTCAATCGGAAATTAAGCTGGAAAGTCAAGTGTGGGAATGGACTTAAACCCTGGCTTTCTGCTGCAGGTTCATATCCCACTCACAGGTAAACAGCTGTAATGGCATTTCCTCAATAAATAATTGTTGTTCTTTAAATTCACCTCCAGCAGTTTTATGGAAATATGGATCAAGTTTGAGAGGGCTTTTAACATCCCATTAAAAATTAACTGCTTGTTTTATTGATTAGACAATTTGCAATGTGGTTGACTTTGCAGTTTGGGGGGTTTGTTGTTTGGGTTTTTTTTATTTTTGTTTAAAAGAAAACATTATTCAGATGCATTATTTTTCCATTGGTCAAGTGAGAACTCTGTTAAAGCGCAACATAATTTGATGAGGTTTACTTCCCACATCACTACTTAAAGTAATAATATTGTACAATGGCTTTAGATTTTGGGTTTTTTTAGGAAAATGTAGCTTCGTAAGACAATTCATTCCAGTGAAAAGTTTTATTTAAAAGTAAGACCTTCAAACAATGTAAGGTCCAATACCAACCAACATGTTTACCCACAGGAATGATTTACAGAGTGTTCTCCCCAGGAAAAGCAGGAAATAATCAACATGGCCGTTTAAAGTAAGTAACAGTTCTGTTTCTGCTACATCCCTGAGGTTTTTCATCCTTTTATAAAACAGTAACAGAAAAATTAGTAAATCTGTTGTATGTCTAACTGCACTGAGCTCAGAACAAAGGCAACTTTAAGTATGTATACATTTAGTGAAGGGAACAGGGAAGGGCTGCAACTTTCCCCATACAAATAAATTTCTTAAACATGCACTTTATTAAGCTCTCTCCTTTATGGCTCCACGGACTTCCCATCCAACACTGATAAAGGGCACACAAAGAATCTCCCTTTCTCAAGTTCTCATCCCAACAGACAACATCCAGATTGCAAGCAGCAACTGAGAAAAAGCACTCCCTGGTAACCTGTGTCCTTAAAATGTCAACAGTAATAAACAGAGCACAGTCCAAAGAATATGTCCATCCTCTTAAAAACAGTCCTCAAAAAAGCTTGAAGTGCCATATGACACAAACTCTAATCTGTAAGGTTGTTTAGAACACTTATGTGAAATATAAAAGCAGTAAATTACAGGCAGTTAGGCCACCTGAATGCTAGTAAGAACAGAAAAGCTAAATCTTAGGTAGATTTCTTGCAGACCCTTTATCAAACTCTTAACGATTGAATAACATGGATGTGAAGTTTGGCGTGTCAAACACCTAAAGTGTTTCAAGTTTTGAGACTATCATGTTTGAATGATTCAAGTGTGAGCAAATGTTAAGAGAAGTTGGAATCATGAGATTGAGTCTAACTAAAACTTGGGAACAAAGAATAAGTCTTGGTTTGTCATGTAAAAAAGATTTTTGGCTTTAGGAACTCTGATGCTTCAGCTTAAGAAATCATGCAGTTTACCAGCTGTCTTTTCTCAGAGGTTATTTACACAATTTTCCTGTAGGCAGCACCTGGATTTGCAGGATGTCAAGATGGCATTAGGTTTACTGTAAGAAAAAGAAGATACTATTCATTTTGTCCCAGTATCCCCTCTTACCCTGCTGCACGTATTTCCATCACATGATCTGCTAGGCAGGTACTAGGTGTTGTTGCAGCCTGGCTTAGTTATGAAATACAGGAAAGCAGAAAAACATGATGGAATAGATGGCACATACGTGCAATTAGGGAACTTCAGCAGAGCAGGTCTGTTTGTTTGTGTCCTGAAATGCATAATGATTGCTGAAGAAAAAGTTTGAGGGTGTTAGTTTTAGTTCTTTTGCCAAATGTGAATTTTACCAGAAGACCAATATATTCATCAACATGTTTTTATCATTAGAGACTTTATTCTCTATTTTATGAATACTTGTGTATATGTATTACAATGTTTATATTCAGTTTCAATATATACATCACATATATATGTTTTATACACATATATATGTGTGTGGATTTTCCTTAATATTCTGCTCAAAGCTTTGCAGTATTTGCTTACAGAGAAAAAGCTGTAGT
Organism: Todiramphus chloris collaris; assembly: GCA_025345505.1. NCBI lineage: Eukaryota > Metazoa > Chordata > Aves > Coraciiformes > Alcedinidae > Todiramphus > Todiramphus chloris. The sequence goes on from JANVCC010000017.1 coordinate 31,139,078, forward strand.
TGAAACACATCTCTAATAGCACAGGGATCATGTGACTTCATGACTTTCTGTAGCATTTCCACTTCTTCATTCACATCTCAGGACAATGAGAAAACAAATGTCTTTCAAAATAAGCTCCCTGCCCCTTTTCCATAACCTTGTAGAGAAACAGTAAGTCCTTGAGGCTTTCTTGCCCACCACATTTACTTCCCCTTCTCTGTAACAACTGACACCACAGGTCTTGTGAAATGGCTCTGTCCCCCAAAAGCAACATCATGCTACAGGAGTACATGAGCAGCTCTCTTCATACAAATTAAACAGATGCCTGAAAGATAATAAACACAAACTTCCCTTTCTTTCTTGCCTTTAATCCTAGCAAAGCTGTGCTCTGGGGTGGGCTTGTTCAGGAACACCACCACTATTGCTGAAAAGGTCCATCACCCAAGATATTTCATTACTGGCTTCACGTCCCCAGCTGCCTCACCAGTCAGTAGCGCCTGTGTCTTTTCCTTCATTTGTTCCATGCCTAGCGCCAGCAACGAACATGGCAGGAGAAAGCTGCTCTCCCTGACTGCATGGAGGGGATAGAAAGGCAGAACTGAGAGCAGACATACCCCATTCAATTAGGTTTTGTTCCTTGGCACTTGAGCAAAGGGAGGAATAGTAAGGAAGCCCACTGCTAAACTACAGAATGTTACTTTGTACACTGTGGGAAAACTTTTGAGCCTCAAGACTGACAAATGAACATATAAATGTCCCTTCAGGAGGCCAATCTAGTGCCTGGATACTGTGGAAGCAGAGGAAGGAGAAAAACTTCACACCACCAAGAGCATTTTTCGTTCATAGCACACTCCTTAAATCAAACACCCCTGTTCTCTGTGGAGCTCTAAATTACCTTTTAAACTAACAGTCCTTTCCACGCTGATGCTTGCTGTACTAACAGGCACTTTCTTAGGAGACCCTGGAATTGCAGGGAGGTCACCCAGACTGCTTATTATCAGTTGCTTACACTGTACAATGAATGCAGTATTACAGAAAGAACAGTGTTACAGCTGTTAAAGCTCCCTGGTTCAAATGGCTGAGAAACAAAGTTCTCTACCTTATGAGATTTGAATCAAGGCTCATAATTCTGCACTTTTACATGGAAAGTTACAGAGGATTTTAACAGGAGCAGGCTCACGGGACGCAATGCAACTACATTTAAACAGGAGCGAACCTCCCTTGGATGTTACCAATTCAGGAAGAAGCATTAGAGGCATGAGCAGTATGGGAGAGGGCAGAATGATACTGGAGATGTTGCTACCTGCATGTGAGTGTTATCATGTCAGGATTGTCTACTGCATGAACATAGAACTGCTCTGGCTAAGGGAAGATCTGGGAGTTTTTTTAGCATACATATAAATAACTGAACTGATATATTTTATTTAACAAAAAATGAACCAAACCTGTAATGGATTATACAACACTGATGTTGAAACTCCAGAAGTGATGTTGTTTGCAACAACAGTAATCGTAATTAATAAGGCAGCACCTATCTTGGCAAGTGAAGAATAAAGAAGTCTCTTGAAAGACAGTAATAACAGCAGTCACAGAGAAAGTATGGCTGTGGGCCAAGCACACAGGCCACACAGCCGCAGCCCAACTAACTGCATTTCTAGCCTATTTTACAGGACTTGACAGTTTTCTGGTGAAACACTCGCAGGTACTGAGCTGTTAGGATATAGAAGAACACATATACATTGTCAGGATACTACACAGGAATATTTAATATTAGGCTTTCTTTTTATACATCAAAGATTCTTGATGTAGCATTATCTAATTTCGCCCAGGCCTAGAATATTGTTGTAAAAAATTCACTGACAAGAGTAACATGCAACATAGTAATTTGAAATTATTGACATAAAAGTCTAACACAAAAAATCCTACACTAGTTGAAGTTTTACTGATTCCACACCCCTGAATAATGCAATAATCCAACACCTCCACAGGAAGAAGCCTGAGTCTATTTAGTGCTGAAAACAAGGAAGAGCTAGGAAAATACAGAACATAGCACTGTTCTGTTAATCTTCTGCCTAACTGGGTTGGATTTTTTCGCAAAACTAGTAAAGACCTAATTGAACAATTGAAAGGAATGTGCATTGAGTGTGCAAAATGTGGTTAGTTGCTGGCAATTCTTTTGGATGCCACTGTCAGGTCTCTTTCCATGAATTTCTAAAATTGTTTAGACTTATTTCAACGCAAATCATTATATTATATCTTAACAGTACCTATGGTTTCATTTCACAGTCCAGCACCCTTTGGCATGGATGGAGCACTCCCTCCTCCAAGCAGCAGAGCCTACATACAGCCAAGACAACGCGTAGAGATGCTGCCTGGTGACCTAGCTGCTACAGCTCACTTGAAACATCCATACAATACAGTGACAACACTACTTTAAAAAGACTATCAGAAACACTCCTGCAGAAGCACTTTGTCTTTTCACTTCAAAATCACTGGCTACTGCCTGTTCAGCTAAAGACCTCTTCAGAGGTTAGTGAAGACAGAGAGACACCCCTCTCTCGTTTCCAAGGCAAAACCTTAGCAAGCCAGCACAACGTGCTCATGCTTCACACATGTTCATATAGAAACCATTTGGCCCATCAGGCACATCCCTCTTATGCTAGTGTTCTGGATGTTTTTTCTTTCACAAAATGACACAAGTTATAATGGCTCAAGCTGATTGGCAGATTATTCTATGTCTCTCCACTTGACTGCAGGCAGCACAGGTACTGCCTGGGAGGACACCAGAAGGAAAGAGCACATGGTGTGAAGATTCCTCCATGAGATATTAGAGAAGCTGGTCTAAGGGGGAAAGAAGCAAGGATGGATGGCAGGAAGCAGCATAATATAATCCTTTTCTGGTCACATGGTGGAAACACAGACCCAGGTAGAGGTGCAAGTAGCACCCTGATGTGTTTTTCTTCTAAGAGTAGAGGGTACATGAAAAACAGATCAGAGGGAGAAACAGAAAGAATGCCTCTTCCTCAGCTCACCAAGTTCAATACTTGGCAAACCACCACTCCCGAGATGGGTGGTAGGAAGATGCAGCAAAAGATTTCTTGTCCACTTGCCACCTTACCCTTGAATGTAACTCGAAAGAGTCAGGACAGCTGTGCCTGAACCTCTCAGATATAGGAAATACTGTGCAGCAGATCCTAAACTGCCCGAGTTCTGCCATCTCAGTGACACCTTGGTTTATGTGTTAGTTCTGCCCTTCCTCCTGCTTCTGACAATATATCTAACCTCTCCACTGCACTTCAGAAAGTCATGAACAATGCAGCCTTCTGCCTCAGCTTCTCTGAACTGCATTACATGGTAAATTACATTTATAGACATTCTTTCTATTTCAAGAATTTTCATCTACAAAACATCATGTTGTCATTTTGGGGTTGGTTTTTTTAGTGAGGCAGAGGGATAAACAAAAGCAAGCACAGTATTCCAGATGCTGTTTATTTTCTCTTAATTACTTCCCAGATCAAATCACTTTCCTGGATGCTAATATATTACTTCCTCCTTTATTTCAGGTTAGCATCAATAATTGCCTAGCTATTGCAGATTTTGATATGTAGGCAGAGAGAAAATGTTATTGTGATTACATCAGGAGATAGATAAGTGAGAAGAAACTTTCACTAGGTAGGATTAGGACTTATCCCCCCTCCTCCCCCTGTCACCCACACCTTCCTTAAAAGTTCTCAAGACTGTCTGCAAGCCTTTTAGTACTTGGAGGTGGTGCAAAGAAAATGGAGGAGCTGGAATAGATGAGCTTTTCACAGACTGCTGTTTAGTAGTAGTTTGGAGACAACTGAGAATCATTTCCATTGCTGAAGAGGTAAGTAATGCCGTAGGGCTCAATCCAGAAACAAAAACCAAACACCCTAAAAGGACAGCTTTATTATAAGGACATTTCTGTTCTTTCCTCCACAGACGGGAAAGGACAAAATGTCATAATCTTGCATTTGACACACTGTCTTTTTTTATCTTTAAACAAACACCTTTGATTTTTAAAAATTATCATTATGTACAGAATTTGGAAATGCTAATCATTAGGTAAAAAATAAGGAAGAAAATAGATAATGGAGTGAAATAAGCTGGAAGGAGATTCATTTGGGGAATTAATTTACAATGCCAAAAATATAATTGCCAACTGATTAACACATTTTTTTCTCCCTCTTATGGGCATTTATTTTTAATTTATTAATTTCAATGCTCATTATACCTTGATTACACTCTCTTTTGGAAGGAAATAGGATTTGAAGTGGTTTCTATTTTTTCCCTGTTTTATTGTTTCCATACAGTAATTGTATGTCGTGTACTTGAATCTGTTTGCATTTTCTCTCACTTAAGGTTCTATTTTGAGTTGACTGTATTTGGGGGAACAAACATGTTTAAAGGCACTTGGTTGAAAATCAATCACTGAATGATAAGAGCTAATTTAAGGTGGTACTAGCATCTGCATTAGGCTTCAGAGTGTCCTTGTGTCATTGTCGATGCTCTGTGCAGCACAAGGAAGGAGCAAATACAAAGGTTACCCATGAAATGCACTAAAATTGTATGCAGATTTCTGAAACAGAAAGGTTATTTTCCTGCTCTGTATAAATATTGCCCTGTCCTAGGTCAGTCCCATCTCTCATCCCTACCAGAACTACAAAGCCCATCGTTGTTATTACCATGAAGCAACTGAAAAAAACCTGAGGACTATTAAACTAGACAATCTAGTTCATTGGTTTTATTATTTTGAGCAAGCTGCTATGGTTTTGTTTATATTCCAATAAACTGGAAACACTCTGGCACCCTACTGACTATTGCAACAAGATCTATTAAAAGGGTGGACAAGCCCCTCTTGAGTGGTAGAGATAAACAAAGTTCTCTTAGAAGGTTACTATGAGCTGCAGAATTGTTTATATGCAGTTTTGTAAAAAAAAAAAAACAAAACAAAACAAACCCCAAAACAAAAAAAAAGGTTTTGTACTAAAAGCACAGTACTTTCAGTTATACTAATTCAAAACAAGAATCACAGAACCATTTAGGTTGGAAAAGACCTTTAAGAACATCAAGTCCATCCATAAACCTAACACTGCCAAGTCCCACTGAGTCTAAGTGCCATCTTCCCATATCTTTTAAGTAGCTCCAGGGATGGTGAAAAAGAAGCCACATTATTTGCCATAGACCAACATCCTCACATATACACACATCTCTCTACTATAGCTCTGATGATGTGTATTGTTGAAGAACCACAGCTTATTCAAAGATGAGACTTTGCATTTATTTGGAGGCATCCCTGGCATGCTCTAGAGAAAGCCTGCATTTGCCCTCTAATTTCTAGCATGGCTCTATTACAACAGAGGACAGAGATCACATTTGTATTACTGGCTCCACGTGCAGCTCACAGAACTCAGGGCTGGTATGGAAAGGGTATCAGCTGTCAACATGAATGTTTCCTTTCCCCATACTACCCCACAGAGTAGCATTTGTCTTTGTGCAATCACAATTGCCACTAATATTCAAACCTCAGAGGTCAAAGAACCATGACCTTGAGTACAAGAGATCTCTGACTTTTTAATGACTTTTTTTTTTAATTTTAAGTAGAAAGCAAGCATTCTGCTAATCTGAATTCTGGTTTTCACTTTTTCAGACTTCTCAAGAGAACCATCAACATATATCTTACGCATTTTTAAAGGAAAAAGTTGAACTTCTCACAAAACAACATGCTTTAGACGTGCTGCTTTGTTAAAACACTGAACATGGCGATACTGAAGGTAAAATTATGAGCTACTAATCTTGCTTCTGTCTTTAACTCTGAGTTCCTAAATTCATTATATTTTACAGCAACTACTACACCTCTGGATTATACTTACTATTTATTTAAACAGCTAGGCTTTGCTGGAATCTGTCTAAATTGTTTCCCTCAATAATATCTTAAGGCAGCAAAGTGCATAGGTTAATTGCATGCTTAGCTAAGAAGCAGTGCCTCTTAAGTAGCTATTTGCTGGTTCCTTTGGGGCTTTTTTGGTTTGTTTGTTTTTAAGAGTAAGGAAGAGCACCTGATTTCAGTACTGTACCTGCAGGTACTCTTTTAAAACAGACTTAGCAGAAAGGATCACAATTATTTTCTTAATAGCAGAGCTTACTTATACAGAGGCACTAAAGCAAATACAATTATAGCTGAAATCTTACGTTTTCTATGGTTTTCAGGGGATAAAAAGGCTATAGTAGCTAGGGACATATTTATGACACTAGAACAGTGTATGGTATCAGAGCCTGCTACACAAATTTTAAGTGGGATCTTGGCTGTATAAGACCAACATGAGGTCTGCTATTAACTTCATTCCACCAGGATTTCATTCACCTTTGGAGTCTATTCTACAGCAACTATCAATTTACTAAAAAGGACCATAATTCACAACATGCAGACAAAGGTTTAAAATGTGTGTAGGTGACATATAAACCCAAGCCCCATTATCAAAAATAATGTATGGGTTAAGTTGAGCTTTTGAGGTAATCTGGCACACAGGTGCCTGTCCAGAATCAGATTTTATATCCTGGATTTGTAGCTTAGGTGCTAGACTGCAGTGGGTGTTCTCACCTATTCCATTTACTTTGGCTTTTTTTTTTCCCTTCACCTGTATTACATATTTGACATTTATATACCTTTAAAAACATAGCCCTTGAGAGGAATACAGAGTATTGAATAGGTCATATACCATACCTAGACTAAGGCTGCTATTACAAGCATAGTTACAGTAACAACATTATGTTGTATGCACAGCAAAGGTACTTAAATGGAACCATGGACTTAAATGGAACAACAAGGCTGAAAATTTGCAGACATTCAGGAAAACCAGCTACGAGTGAAACAAGACAGACTGGTAAAAGAACACTTTTAGTAATACATTTCCATCCCACAGGGGTTTTTACTGGCAAAGCACACATCAGTCAAGGCTTACTTGTCTGGGAGTACAGAACTAGCTCTAAGACTAACTAATCAATTTAAGTCTGTACTAATGGAGCCACTGGGCTTTCAAGTGCTCTTGGAAGCAGACGCAAAGCTGTGAATACTTTTAAAGTGTGGAAAACATGCCTTATTTTCAAGGACTACTGAAACAGGCACCCAAAGCTGTATCTCCCTCAACCAGCCTTTAACTTCTGATATAGTCCTACTCTAAGGCTGACTTGTGAAAAACTCAGGCCTCTTTCCACTTCTTTGATGATCCATAAAGAAGGTGGAAATGCAGACTGTAAAAGAGGAGGGAATAAATAAAACTCTTTCCTCAGAGGGGGCCATCACGAGACTTTTCTCAGCAACAGCTAATACATACCTGCATAGCTGTGAGTTACATCTCCTACCAGCAGTAATCTTCCCTTCCTCACATTTTCTTCTATGCAATGGACCCACTGCTATCCTTACTCTTTAAAGCACTCTGTATGGCTAATTTAGTTCTTTCCTCCTGCCACTGTAGATGCTTCATAAAAAGATGTTATTGAAAAAGGAAATAAATGTAGGTGGAAGAATGAATACATAATTATTGTTGTTATTATTGTTATTTCTGTGTGGAAAAGGATGCAGAATTCAGCATTCTGAAATGTGAAATACAAGACTTAGATGAGGTATATAGCTCAGAGTATTCTATTCCATTCCAATATCTGTTATCCAATCATACAGCCTCTTTGGTCTAAATAATTTTAATTAAGCTATTTTACCCTCTGTAGTAGCCATTACCAGAATATAATTGACTGCATTGGTAATGAAGTTTTCTGAGGGTGCTAAACAAACAGCAAGGTTAATTATCTGGCAGTAATGCTTGTTATGGCAGTGCAACGCTGTCCAACTAAGTTTCCTGTTCTCCTGCGGTACCCTTTCAGTAAATCAATGTAATATCCGTAGCTATATATTGTCTTACTGCAGTAGCAGTATTCAGCAACGGAAACAGGAAGCCACCAACTGGCCAGGAATGCATGGAAACCAATATACAGAACATAGGAATTTGTTTAAAATGTGTTTTATTCAGTTACTAAGTTTTATGAAATTTTTTTTTCCTCTCCCTTCTAACTAAAGAATGAATTTTCAATCTCTGTGTTTATGTACAAGGTACATCTGACAGCAGAGGTGTATTTCAATTATAGACAGAATCCAGAAATTTATATTACCCTCTATATAATCCCAGTGTGTATCTGATTTTTGGTTTGGTTTTTTTTTTTTGGTTTTTTTTTTTTCATTCAGCTTCTGTTTTCACCTTTTCTCCTTCTTGGCAATACATCCATTCACACTGAATTAATTGGATAGATCACATTTGGATTTCGCTTTATGGGTTTAAATTCAAAGTGTTGACAGTTCATGTATTTAATTCTGTAACACTCAAAACTAATAGTGAACTGTGTTTCTCTGCCGATAAAAGTTTAAGATTAATTACAATGTTGACTTTTTTTCAGTATTAAAAATAAATGTATCAAGTCGGGTTTATTTGACCTTTAACTTGGGAAAATGTCAAAAGTTAGTTTTATTTCAGGAGCTGGCTTATTTGGTTTTGTTGGTTTTGGTTTTTGGGTTTTTTTGCTAAGACAGATTCCCAGCTTTATAGGTAAAAAAAAGTATGCAAATGGTTTATCTTGATTCCCAGAACCATAAGGCTATTCTCACCCTAATTTCACCAGCTAAAAAATAAAGCAGTGTATCTTTATGGCAATTTAAAAACAAACCCAAACCAGACATACCCCAGTGTGGCTGCTCTCTGAGAACAACCAAATACCATGCACTGGCATTTAGGTATAGAAACATATATAAAGGATTTTGCGGGTGTTGCTTGTTTGGGTTTTTTCCACTTACTATCCTTATCTGATTTGTATGAAATTCAGACATTTGCATAGAGCTGTCAGATGTTGTGCAAATTCTGTTTGTTACAATCACAGAATTAACTATTTTAGAAAAGACCTTTAAGATCATCTAATCCGATCATTAACCTTACACCGACAAGACATCAACTAAACCATATAGCTCAGCTGCTTTATGTAGATTGACAATTGCAGGTGGAAGAACCCCAGCAGCCACTCATACTACATATTTTTAGCAACCCTTTTATGTGGAAATCTTGCTCAGAATTCTCCAAAAAGTAAATGTTACAGTGGGTTCTGTGGTCCTTGTTGGTTTGGGTCTATCACAGACAATATCCATTGTCTAATTATTTCTCTCTTATACGCACCTAGGGTAGGGGAAGTGTGCAAGAATGGAAATACAGAAAACTACTTTGTATTAAAATAAAATGCTTACAGACCTTTTCAAAGCAAATATGGCCTACTAGTAATTGTAGTTCTTAAAGAGTGTTCCTTACATACACTTACAGGACACTTTCTTAAGGCCCCAAGACTCTGATGAATTGTGAACAATCCCTGTCTTTGAACATATCTACACATATTCCTGAGTGAATCCATCTAGTGCAGAAAGCCCATCAAGATCCAAGGCAGGTCTGCTATGCAGGAATCACAGAATCACTTTCTCCAAGTCTGAAAGTGCCAGACTTATCTTGTACAATGACAGAAACTATTCCAGTCTAGAGTCTGCCTTTGATTTACTGAGATTTAAGTTTGCAGGAGCTCTGAGAACTAATCCATAATTGCTGAGCTGAGGACAGTGCTTCTCACTGATGAAGACACAGAACCATCTCGCTGCTCCAAACATACCTTTGTAGATCTTAAAAAACAACTGACATGCAGGCTAATGGCTATTCTAATATAGCAGAATAAAGGGATGTGAAACCATTTTCAAGATCACAGCTAAGGATCTGGAGACAAGTAACATAATAAAAAGTTCAGCAACAAAAGTTACCTGAAATTATGCTAAGTACTTCTTCATTTTTTCTCCTCTGCAGTCAAGTGATAACCTCTTTAGGGTACCACTGCCGTTTCTTGTATTGGAAGAATGCCTGATACAAGAGGCCTTCAGCCCTGACTGGAAGCATAAATTTCACAGCAATACAAACACAAAAAAGAATAGAATATAAACATAGGAGATAATTTCAGAATAAAGAGTCTTCCAGAAATCATCTATATGTGGACAAAAACACAGTAAGAAAGGATGAAGTGTTTTCAACAGGTGCTAAATTCAATTCTAGCCAGGAGCAACACAGAAATTCTTATGATTTCAGATTTAATGTGAGAAAGAGTTCTAGGAGGGGAAAAGTAAAAAAAAAAATAATGACAAAGAACTAGTAACCAATTTTAAACACTCTAATATTTCATTTTAATTCTTTTTGAACAAAGTATTTCTTTTTAGAAAGGCTGAAGCATTGAAAAAGTTCTCAAAATAAACTGACATTTCAATTTGCTGTTAAAAAGGAAGAAGGGGGGAAAAAAGATATTTATCTGAAGAACCAATCTCTCTTCCTAAAGGACAGTCTAAATCCATTCTCCCTCATACTGGCAACCCCAAAGGAAGGCTATTATTGGCAAGAAAACTCAGATTAGTCCTGTTTTGTTGTTGTTGCTGGTTTTTATGATTTCCTCAATTTATCTTGCAAAGCTTTGAGTTCTCTCATAAATTTATCTCCAGAGATCTTTTCCAAGGTTTACAGCAGCCTTTGAAAGTGTTCCTGTGCTCTAAATTCTTGTTCCAAAGTTCCCCATAATTTGTGATCAGATGCTTTAATAATGACACAAGTGATCCGAATTTTGACCTAATCGTCCACAGTATTAGGGAGCTTCTCTGAGCCCCGTGTTTCATCTTGGCTTCCGCAGTGGTTGTGAAGGAAATCTGTGTTTTTGAAGAGAGAATGGGCTCTCAGAACATCCTCTATTCAACTGCTGAAGAGATACTGAGCCCTAAACTCAAGAGCTTTCTAGCACATCAAGACAGCGCCCATAGCTTTGGTCTGTTTCTCAGTATGATTTATCTGACCAAATATAATATCCTACAATGTATACTCCTAGTTTACGTTTGAGGTTTCCCCTTTTGACTGAAGGGGAGAAATGCACATCCTGGTACCATTAACGTGGACATCAAAAAAACATCAGTCGAATCACATCCTAAAAGTGTGCATTTATCTTTACTGACTACAAAGGGAGGACAGGCGGTTTGTTCAGACATCTGAAGTCAGGTAAGATGAATCCATCCCACCTACTACAGTGTCACAGGAAGATGATGGAAGAAAAGAACAAGAGAGGAAGGCAAAGGAAGATGTCAGAGCTTTGGCTTCAGTCAAGACAGCAAGACTCCAGTCAGAACCAAACTAATTATAGCCTTGTTTTCACCCTTTGTTTCACTTTCTTGTTTGTTTGTGCATGTTTTTTCCTTTGTCTCATTCTCTTTTCTTTTAAATATTTCCTTTTAGAGTGTGCTTAGCCCCTCAATCAATTTACTTGAAGCCTGTCATAATACTGTACCCTTCAGCATTAGATTCAGAACAGAATATATTTTGTACAAAGACCTCTCCACAGGCATGTCAACTATCATTTCCACACAGTTCACTCAAGATGACTGAAGCATTTGGGAAAACAAACAATGTCTTCAGCTCTGCTCTTAAAAGATGAAACATGAATATGGAATTTGCTGGTTCCAATAAAAATTACAATAGCTTGTCCGTAAAGAGATAGCTGCAAAAGCAAGTGTGATTCCAGCAGTACAGAGAGGCGTTTGGCGAAAAGCGACTAAGGCTTCAGCAGTTTGGAGGCTTGGCTCCGACGTGCTCTCAGTCACATGAGGTGTTTGGTTTGAATCTTACTGAGACATATCTGAAAGCCTTGGATCTGCAAAAGTGAAAATACTGTAGCTCTTCTCTGGGACATAAGCTCTTGCATGGAGGAAGAGAACAGAAGAAGACATAGCAGAAGCAAGTGAGATAGAGCTACCCAAACTTCTCTTCCTAGCTGATAGAGTATGAATTTACAATAAATGTTTAAAACAGTCCTTTCTCTGCCTGTCCTTTATTTCTATCTGGCACTATTTCTAGTGACTTTTGGCAACAGAGTAGGACAAATTTTTAGATGGCACAAGCCCAAATTGTTATGGATGAAGTAATAAAAACCAGGTGGCTTTCCAGATGTTCATTACTTGCAAGAAGTTTCTCTCTGCTCTATACATACAATGAGCTGTACCTAGCTCCTTTTTTTGCCCGGAGTTAGTTTTTCTTGTGCATACACAAATGCTCCTCCCTTTTTCTTGCAACATTAGATCACAACTGTGCAGCTGTCCCCAAAGTGGTATGTTTGTGCTGACAATATTCTCTTGCCCAAAGGAAAATTAGAGCTAAAGATAAGCTTAAAAAAAGTAAGAAACAAACTAGAACTGGCCATTTTACTGTTTCAAAAGATACAGAAGCTAAGGATTTTTAAGCCAGTAAGGGTTGTTGGAGCATATGATCCAACCTTTGGCACATCATCATAGAATGACAGAATTGCCTAGATTGGAAAAGACCTTTAAGACCATCAAGTCCAATCATTAACCTAACATTAACCTAACTATGCTCCACTATGTTTCATTCAGCCATTTCATCTTTCAAATCATGGACTGCAAACACTACCCTGGTAATCAGCCAGGTCTTAGGCCAAAGGAAGGTGCGAGAGAAGGTGTAAAAGTAGAGTCCAAAGTTGGAACCTAGACTCAGGAAAAGGCACTGTTGGTCTGTTTGGACAACTGGCCTAGATATGGTTCCCCACCTTCAATTAGAGTACAAATGACTACTTGCAGTTGTGAGATACAGCAAGCCAGGATGTTTTGCATCCAAGAGGCCCCCTGTACCATGATGATGGATGAGCTGTAAACACTTAAAGTAATATGTGTTCACTTGTTTTAGCTGAATGGGGAAGGTGAAGGAAAAAACCACATACTGTTGTATTTAGCGTCTGATTCCAGCACATCCTTGGAAAAGATAATTGGGGTGGAAGAGTCTTATTGCCAAGGGGACTAATATCCAAAAAGCTGATGTGGCTTGTTCATAGACCATAAAGTTCCCAACAGCAAATGGGTTAAGCCACTTGAGAGTAGAAGATGAGTAGGGGAGAAGAAAACAAAGGTGAAGGATGAAACATGAAGCTGCTGCTTCCTATTTGCCACTCCACTGAGCACAGGTATCACAGGAACTGCCACCACTCACAATCGATTCAACAGCAGCAAGAGAGCTCACTTAAGAGTTTTATACCAACATATACAAAAAAATCTCCAAAGTTCAAGGTACTGGATACATCACTTTTTGCTGCAATGTTGAACAAGCAATACCCAAGAACACTTCTATCCTCTTTTCCCAAGAAAAGCTGTAACGAAATAAGCAACAAAATGGAGATGGAGATCACGTGAATAAAAAATTCTCATGAAGGAAGTCACAGGACTTGGGTATGAATAGCACAGAGAACAATATGAGAACAGAGGTCTAAAGTCCCTCATGGGAAAAACCCTGTAGGAAAATAAAGGAAAGCAATGCCTGTTTTGCTGGCATTAGGTATCAGAGAAGATGATAAACACGTTGTTGCCAAGCAAACTGAAACAAAGGAAAATAAAGCAAGGCAAACCAAAATATTCCAGGCTTTTTCTATTGACAATTTTAGTGTTGTCTACAATACACAAAATAAAGGACTAGAGACTTGCTGGATGGTGGTTCCTATCCAAAGACCACACAGACTAAGTTCTCTGGTTTGGGATATTTCATCCTTATTCTAGCATCCTGAAGATCATCATGGAAAGAAATGCCAGCTCTGTATAGACAGAAGAGGATTAGACTAAATGATTTTTTTCCTTCCTCACTTCTCAGAACTCATTTTGCCTATGAACTGCACTTGGAAAAATGTGACATTTCCTTTACCAAAGATAAGTGCAACTCACTTCTGGAATCTGAAGGCTTAATGCAAAGGAAATAATAATGAACATGTTGAAGTTCCATTGCATCTCAAGATATAAGCATTAAAATAATTTTCAGATATGTATCCCCTTTGAAATGAATAGGACCACTTCAACATTACTAAATGCTTTAGACCTTGCAAAACCAAGGTTTAGAGCTGTAAAATCAGCTGTGTTGTTTGACTGACCTGCACACAAATACAGCACAAACATTTCCACCAGACTGGTACTCCCAAAGAGAGGCAAATATGTTCCCTTGCCATCTGCTGAAAACAGAAAATTCAGATTGCTGCAGCACGTGGCAGCACCAAATGGAACCACACAAGTGCCAGGATGAATGGCAGTCACTTTGGAGATTTGGGAATACTTAAATGTGTTTCATATAAGGCAAGATGAGGAGACAGACACACAGAGACAGGAAACTAGCACACTTGACACTTTTCCTTAAGTTTCATCAGAGAACCATGTATTACAGTCAATTATGGAAACAAAGCAAAGGGAAAACAACAGCCAAGGAGTAAAAATACATGTATTAAACCTATTACTTCCCTGCAGGATGATGAGAAATATCTTTTGATGTGACTGTCATGGGACAGCTAGGAAAACAAAGCGTGTCTACAGCTGTCAGGAAGGTTGAAAAGAATGTCTGAGGTATTTTAATACCAGGATAAGGAATATGATGAAGTGTTTAATGTTCAAACAAAATGATACCAGTTGCACAACATCAGTTTGCCCAAAACAGGACTTGGTCACTCACAGACTCAGAAGGCAGCAGAACACCTGGGCAGCAGCAGGACAGGCCAAAATGCCAGTCTGCAACTTCTGCTAGAACAGGACACTGGCCTAGTCACTACCATACACTTAACCTGACAGCTCAGACCAAATGGTGTCCTTCTCTTTCATGGACAGAGATGGCAGAAAGAGGAAAGGGGAATAAAGAAAAGGAAACGTCACACCTCCCAAAATTCCACATTATAATAAAACCAAAAACAAACAACCTCCTTCTTTTCAAAGACAAATGAAGAATTGAAAGGGAAGATGCTTTTTCTTTTGGACAACCACACTGATTTAGAACCATAGCATCTTTTGACACCTGTGATTTCACCAAATGCTGGACACATCTGAAAAGAGAGTTACTTTTCAAAGTCTCAAAAAAAGCAAGTCTGCATAATATTGTGCATTTTTCTGGATTTTCAAATTGAGTGGACCACTTCCTATTTGAGAAGAGGGAAGTTCTCTGTTGGACAGAAAACACAGTCCATCTCTTTAATAGATATTCAAGTATCTAGGTGAGAAATTTTACCCTTTGACCTGGCCATGCACATACATGTCTCAATCTCATGTCTCAGCCCTTATGCATCTTTGATCATCTCCCAAACTGGGAATATACAAACAAGAATAAGACCTATTTTTTGACCAGTAAACACAACACATACGCTGCTGTGCTGCTCTCATTAAACCTGTGTGAAAACCTATAGGGGAAAAACATGCTGCATGCAGTCTAGGTCACAATAAAATATTGTTATTCTCTCTATGTTCTAAACCTTCTCTCCATGTTCTAAAATACAAAGAACTCTTCTTTGAAAACATGCAATATAGAAAAGAAAAGAAGAGGAAAGGCAAGAAAAAAAAAAGTCTAACACTTTGAATCTAGGTCAAGCCTAAGAGAATGCTGTACATCAACTCTTGACAGGACACTGGAATTCAAGTAATTATTATTCTGTCGCTGCATATTGTTCACATTTCATTTCTAAAACTAGTAATTTTGAGCCAAACACAGTTTTGAGGTTACTGACAAAGTGAGGGTTATAATTTTCTTATTAGCTCTTGTTTCCCTCAAGTTACTTGCTTTCCTTATGTCACTCCACAAATTCAGCTACTTAAAGTCTGCCTATCATGAGAGCAAGTTTGCTAGAGACACTGCCTCATAGTATAGGTCTCAAACTGTTTGAGAGAGAGAGAGAGAGAACAGGCCCAGAGTCTCCTGAGGTGTGTAAAAGATAATTTTCTGATGCAGCAGGTGAGGAAGCTAATCAGAGAAGGTGCCCTCCTGGACCTGCTGTTTCTGAACAGAGCAGAACTTGTGGGGGAAGTAACGGTTGGAGGCTGTCTTGAGCATAGTGATCACGAAGCGATAAAGGGGGGGGGGGGTGTCAGTAAAACTGCCACCTTGGACTTCCAGAGGACAGACTTTGACCTGTTCAGGAGACTGACTGACAAAGGCCCTTGGGAGGCAGTCCTGAAGGGTAAAGGACTTCAGGAAGGCTGGACATACTTCAAGAAGGAAGTGTTAAAGGCACAGGAGCAGCTGTCCCAGTGTGCTGAAAGATGAGCCAGCAGGGAAAGGACCAGCCTGGCTGAACAGAGAGCTTTGGCTGGAACTCAGGAACAAAAGGAGAGTTTATGGCCTTTGGAAAAGAAGGAAGCCACTCACGAGGACTACAAATATGTACTGAGGTGATGCAGGGAGAAAATGAGGAGAGACAAAGCCCAACTGCAATTCAACCTGTCTACAAAAAGTGTTTCTATAAATACATTAACAAAAGGAGCACAGGGGAGAATCTCCATCCTTTACTGGACGAAGGGGGCAAGAGTGTGACAAGGGATGAGGAAAAGGCTGAGGTGCTTAATGCATTCTTTACTTCACTCTTTTAGCAGTAAAAGTAGGTGTGACCTAGACACCTAGCTCCCTGAGCTGGAAGACAGAGAAAGGGGACAGAATGAGACCTTCACAATCCAAGAGGAAATAGTCATTGACTTCCTTCACCAGTTAAGCATACACAGGTCTATGGGGCTGGATGGGTTACGCACAAGAGTGCTGAAGGAGTTGCTGGACACGCTCACTAAGTTTCTGTCCATCATTTACCAGCAGTCCTGGCTAACTGGGGAGGTCCCAGTGGACGGTAGGGTAGCAAATGTAACTCCCATCTGCAAGAAAGGCGAATCCAGTGAACTATAGACCTGTCAGTCTGACCTCGGTGCCAGGGAAGGTCACGGAGCAGATCTTGCATTACGCAGAATATACAGGACATCCAGGCAATCAGGCCTAATCAGCGTGGGTTTATGAAAGGCAGGTCGTATTTGACAAACCTGATCACCTTCTATGACAAGGTGACCCACCTAGTGAATCAGGGAAAGGCTGTGGATGTTGTCTACCTGAACATCCGTAAAGCCTTTGACACTGTTTCCCACAGCATTCTCATGAAAAACATGAAAAAAGAGAACTAATTCTGCTCAGTAATTTTCCTTTTCAGCTTGGTTCTTCTAATTAACTGTACTTTCTGAAGTTAGCAGCCTGTTTTCACAGACAGTGTCTGCTTCTAGAAGTGATAACACCTCATGTTTAGAGTTACGTACTCTAAAGGCTCTTCAGAGGGACCTGGACAGGATGGATCAATGGGCTGATGTCAATCATCTACATGGGCTTCAACAAGGCCAAGTGCCAAGTCCTGCACTTGTGCCACAACTCCATGCAACACTGCAGGCATTGGAAAGAGAGGCTGGAAAGCTGTTGGGCAGAAAAGGACCTGGGGCTGTTGATCCACAG
>JANVCC010000017.1:31156468-31345767 GCA_025345505.1 Todiramphus chloris collaris
TTTTTAGTCTGGAGAGGAGAAGACTGAGAGGGGATCAAATTAATGTCTATAAATACAAGAGGGCTGGGTGTCAAGAAGGCAGGGACAACCTCTTTTCACTTGTGCCCTGTGATAGGATGAGGGGCAATGGAGTCAAGCTTGAGCACAAGAAGTTCCATCTCAACATGAGGAAGACCTTCTTTACTGTAAGGGTTCCAGAGCACTGAAACAGACTCCCCAAAGAGGTTGTGGAGTCTCCCTCTCTGGAGACTTTCAAGGCCTGTCTGGATGCATTTCTGAGTGTTCTGCCCTAGTTTTGATCCTGCTCTGGCAGGAGGGTTAGGCTCAATGATCTTCAGAGGTCCCTTTCAAGCCCTAACATTCTGTGATTAGTAAAAGATTTTTCACTGAAAGTGTTGTCTGGCATTGGAACAGGCTGCCCAGGGAGGTGGTTGAGTCCCTGGATGTGTTGAAAAGCCATATGTGATTTTGGGGGATATGGCTTTAGTGGTGGACTTGGTAGAGCAGGTTTAATGGTTGGACTCAATGATCTTAAAAGCCTTTTCCAACCTAGATGATTCTATGAATATTCCTCTTTAACTTTTTGCCTTACTCCTGTACAACTATCCAAACAGTGACAAAAAGCAAATCTACATTTCTTTAGGCGGTGCTTTGCTTAACGGTCTACAGTTACTGATCCTCTATTAAACATGCCAGTATTCAGGGATTTGGGGTCACAGAATCACAGAATAATCATGGTTGAAAATGACCTCCTAGATCACCAAGTCCAACCACACCTACAAGAACAAAAAAACACCTAAATACCCGGCCATTAGGAAAAAATAATTAAAAAAAACCCACCAAACACAAGCCCCCTACATGCCTGCCCCTACAGCATGTCATGAAGCACCATGTCAACTCATTTCTTAAATACCTCCAGGGATGGTGACTCAACCACTTCCCTAGGCAGGCTGTTCCAGTGCCTCACCACTCTCTCCATAAGGAATTTCTTCCCAATACCTAATCTAAACCTCCCCTGCTTCAGACCATTTCCCCTGGTTCTGTAATTAGTAACTAAGGAGAAGAGGCCGACACCCACCTATCTACAACCTCCTTTCAGGTAGCTGTAGAGGGCAATGAGGTCCCCCCTCAGCCTCCTCCAAACTAAACATGCCCAGCTCCCTCAGCCTCTCCTCATGGGACTTGTTCTCTAAACCCCTCACAAACTTGGTAGCACTCCTCTGGACATGTTCTAGCACCTCAGTGTCTTTCTTATAATGACAGGCCCAGAACTGAATTTGTCATTTGAGTCTTAATTCATACCATTCTCTGGGAACAAAACAGAAAGTAACTGATTGTGGTGGCAACAAAAAGAATACATTTATGAGGAAAAGCAGCAATTTTTCAGATTCATCTAAATAGCTATGGAAATATATGGCACATTAAAATATACGACAAGAGTCAAGAGTTTTATTGTAAGCAGTTTACACTTGAAGAATTTCCCTGAATGCTCAGAGCACTCAAAACATAAAAATTATGTTCAGAATTTCAAGGTCAAGTTTAGACAGCCCACACTATGGTGCAGGCACAAAAAGTTGAGGCAATAACTGTGCACGAGTTGTTGGATAGATTGTATGCAGTCCTGTATTGGTACTCAAGAGAGATAACAACAAACTGTTATCACCTTGATAAAAAGTTATGTACTATTCCAGATGAAACCTGCTATGGATTTCACCTTCCAAATATAGACCAGATAACTACATGCCCCTCTTTTTTTTTTTTTGTACTAGCCAGCAGAATGGGCCAAATGTAACTGTGGAAGGCACTGTAATATGCTAAGATGATGAAGACCTGGTAAAAGAGCAAATATGATCTCCAGACACTAAGGTAATCAAATTATTCACTGAGCCAAGGTGCCTGTGAAAATAATACATGCTGCACCAGGCAGCATCCATGTACCTTACAATCATTCTGACTTCGGGCTATGTTTTAAAAACAGAAAGGTCAGTCGCTCATCTGGCTTGGTGCTGAAATCAATGGAGCAATCCTGATTGACACCAGTTGAGGATCCTACTAATGAAGACAGGGAAGTTTTCTGATTTACTTTTACCTGGGGAGCTGCCCTAAGAACTAGTCTTTTACAATTTAATGGCAATGGATATGCATATTCTGTTACCACCATGTAACATTTAACTGATGGCATCACTCTCCCAGTTGGCCACTCAGACTCTGCTGGAGGACACTGAAACAATGCAGCACATTTCAGACTGCAGGGCTGAACACACTGTTACATCGCAGTTGCTGCTATTAAAATATTATGCCTGAAATTAATGCATTACACCTTTCAGACTAATGTTCTCTAAATCAGACTGAGTTTATCCAGGGGTATTTTTAGGCAAAAATACATCCTCACAAGCAATGTAATGATCAGCACTTTTTCCCCAGATGCTCTAATATGGAATAAAGCCTATGCAGTAATTAATATTTATGAAGTGAATGAATTCCTGTTAAACCCTAAATCACAAATATATGGGATCTGAACTATAAAAATGCAAAGCTAAACCAATATAATAAAAAGACATTTACATACATATTAATTGTGAACTTTGGTCAAGTTTTTATATATTATTTTAGTAAACTCCAGATTAATAATCACGTAGGTCTACAAACTTCTGTATTGATCACTGCGATTCCTACCTTAGCCATATACAACAGAGGAAGTTTCATTTTAGTACATCAGGGCACTTCTGAAACTTCATCAGCAGAAACTTGATCTTATGTCCTTCAGTTGTCAACACTACCTTGATTCCACTCTCCCATGAGCACTTTCCCTTGTTGGAATTCAGAGAAAGCATTATGCACAGAAAGAAGCTCTTTGCAAGATGAACTGATATGTTATTCAACCTGTGTCCTAGGAAGAGATAGTTTTATCCATTACTAAAAATGAAAACAATATACACTGTTTCTGGAAAATATATTCTATGTATGAAGCAGTTGAAGAAGAGTAAGTAATACATTTTTATGCAGTTCTTTTCATCATCAGATCTCAAACTGCTTTATAAAAATAGCTGTTCTACATATAAGCCATTAATAAAAAATTAAAGGATTACAAATATTCATATGATGACTGATGCTAAAAATATTTCAGCACCAGAGAGAAGCTATGTAATTTAGCAACATGAGACATTTATTCCCTAAAGGGAAATCATGCCTGACCAATCTGATAGCCTTCTATGATGGCATGACTAGCTGGATAGGTGAGGGGAGAGAAGTGGATGTTGTCTACCTTGACTTCAGCAAGGCTTTTGACACTGTCTCCCATAACATCCTCATAGGGAAGCTTGGGAACTGTGGGTTAGGTGAGTGGACAGAGAGGTGGATTGAAAATTAGCTGAGCAAGAGAGCTCAGAGGGTTGTGACTAGTGGTGCAAAGTCTAGTTGGAGGCCTGTAGCTAGTGGTGTTCCCCAGTGGTTAGTGCTGGGTCTACTCTTGTTCAACATATTCATCAATGACCTGATTGAAGGAACAGAGCATACTCTCAGCAAGTTTACTGATGATACAAAACTGGAAAAAGTGGCTGACACACCAGAAGGCTGTGCTGCCATTCAGTGAGACCTGGACAGGCTGGAGACTTGGTCAGAGAGGAACCTAATGAAGTTCAACAAGGATAAGTGTGGAGTCCTGCACCTGGGGAGGAATGACCCAATACACCAGTACAGGTTACAGGTTAACCTGCTGAAAAGCAGCTTCATGGAGAAGGACCTGTGAGTCCTGGTAGAGTCCTGGTGGACAAGTTAACCATGAGCCAGCAATGTGCTCTTGTGGCCAAGAAGACCAATGGTATCATGGGTGCATTAAGAGGAGTGTGTCTAGAAGGTTGAGGAAGGTTCTCTTTCTTTACTCTGCCCTAGTGAGGCTACATCTGGAGTACTGTGTCCAGTTCTGGGCTCCTCAGTTCAAGAGAGACAGGGAACTACTGGAGAGAGTCCAGCAGAAGGCTACAAAGATGAAGGGACTCAAGCATCTCTCTTATGAGGAAAGGCTGAAAGACCTGTCAAGAGGATGGGTCAGAGTCTTTTCAGTGGTGCCCGACATGAGAAGGGGCAACAGGCACAAACTGGAACACAGGAAATTCCTTCTGAACATGAGGAGAAACTTCTTTACAATGAGACTGACAGAGCCCTGGAAAAGGCTGACTATAAGTCTCCTTCTCTAGAGACATTCAGAACCCTCCTGGACACAATCTTGTGCAACCTGCTCTAAGTGAACATGCTTTAGCAGGTGGCTTGGACTAGAGGATCTCCAGAGGCCCCTTCCATTCTGTGATTCTGTGATTTAAGAGCTCCTATATGAATTCAGAAAGCTAAATTCAGGCACCCAAGCCTGGAAATGTTTGCTTTCATAAGGTCATAAAAAGATTCACAAGAAGTGTGAACTAATTCAAGCTAAATATAGTAGTATCTCCTCAAACCATTATTAGTATTTTATCAGCATTTTTACTTCCTACTCCTTTCCAGATGGCATGGTACAGAGAACCCTGCATAATGCCATCAACACCTCTGTTGAAACACAAGTGGAACACTACAAGGCATGCCACAACTTACCAGCTCTGTGAAGGTGTGTGTTTGTTTCCTTGTTACGGTAAAAAAAAAAAAAAAAAAAAAAAAGAGAGAGAAGAAATCTTTCTCGTTCTTTTTTTTCCTTGACTACTCCAAAAGCTGCCCTAATTCTGTTCCAAATAAGAGGAGAGGAATTGGAGAGAATGAAACATTCACTTTCCCCTTCTCTTCAAGCGGAGACTGCTGGCGGAAGTGCTGTACTGACAGTTCAAAAGACTATTGTCCTCTGTTCACCTAGAGCTTGGCTCAGCACAACTACAGCCAAAAGAAGTAGAAAGAGAAACAGCAGCAGTGCATGTTAAGGTGCTAAGAAGCAAGAAACATGATCTAGAGGATAGTATGTTCTCCCTAATAAATCCCATCATTTAATCTAAGGCTAGCTACAAACACTCCAAGCACAGTATGCCACAGCAGAGCAGTTCATTTTACACACACCAACAACTTGCCATCATATGTTAGCACATTTTGTTCACCAATACTGAAGGAATTCTACTAGAGGACATTATGGATCTAATCAGCTAGGCTGTTTAATATCCATTTTTCTCTCTCTTCCTACTAAAAATACAAGCCTATTTGACTTCACACCTCTCCCATATTTTGAGGACCAAGGAAAGCAGAACTGCTTGACAAAATTGCATATAGAGTGAAATTTTGAACTGAACAAGGAACACATCAGCAAGCTACAAGTAAATAATTTAACTCTGGGCCTGAGGCATCACCTTTTATTCAAAGAGGCATAATTGATAAAGAACGCTAGTGGAGTCATTTACGAAATGTTAACTATTCAATAGAAGAACATCCCGTTACAAAAGAAGATAATTATTTTACATACCAGAACCTCAAAAGTAAATAGAGGAATGCTCAGAATATTAAATGATGTTAGGCAATTAATGGGCAGATGAAGGATTTTGGTGGCAATGTAATCCCTCAAAATGTTCAGGCCGAAAAAAAATATAGTAATGCTCCAGCTTATTAAAAACACACCTTTCATTCCTTTTATTTTCTGCATTAACACAAAACTTCTCTGCTGCACTGGAGAACCTCATTGGGATCCTGTTTAATATCTTCATTAATGATCTGGGTGATGGGCCATAGTACACCCTCAGCAAGCCTGCAGATCACACAAAACTGGGAAGAATGGTTTGTGCTGCCATCCAGAGGGACCTCAGGAGGCTGGAGAAATGGGCAGACAGGAGCCTCATGCAATTTAACAAGAATTGCAAAGTCCTGCAGCTGAGGAGGAATGAACCTATGCACCATTATAGGCTAGGGGCCACCCACCTAGAAAACAGCTTGGCAGAAAAGGACCTTGGGGTTCTGGTGGTAGACATCAAATTGGACATAAGCCAGTGATGTGCCCTTGTGGTAAAGATGGCAAATGGCATCCTGGGCTGCACTAGGCAAAGTATTGCCATCTGGCTGAGGGAGGTGATCCTTCCCCTCTACTTGGCACTGGTGAGGTCACTCCTGGAGTGCTGTGTCCATTACTGGGCTCCCCAGTACAAGAGACAGATGGAGCTATTAGAGGAAGTGTAGTGAAGGGCCACAAAAATGAGGAAGGTGCTGGTGCTGGAGCATCTCTCCTATGAGGCAAGGCTGAGAGAACTGGGACTGTGCAGCCCAGAGAATAGAAGACTCAGAGGCAATCTCATCAATGTGTACAAATACCTGAAGGGAAGGTGTGAAGAGGATGAAGCCAGGCTATTTTTAGTTGGGCCCAGTGGCAAGACCAGAGGCAATGGGCACAAACTGAAACACTGTAGGTTCCCTCTGGACACAAGTTAAAACTTTTTTCCTCTGAGGGTAACTGAGCCAGTGCACAATCTGTGTCAGTGCACAGATTGACCAGAGGGCTTGAGCAGGGCAGTAGGACAAGATGACCTCCAGAGGTCCCTTCCAACCTTAACCATTCTGTGATTCAGTCATACCGACCCCACTCCCCCTTCAGATAGGAAAGCAGCCCCCTTCTAGGCTTATGTTCAAGTAATAGACTACACTGAAAGCTGTATTACCTATGTCACTCATCTACTTCTTCCTCTGATTCTACAGTTACAGAAGACAGAGTGGTGTCTTTACCACAGTTTTCTTCTTCAAATTGGTAAGGTAGGTTATTACTAGACCTCTTCTGCCTCCCTCCTCTCTGTCCCAGTTGGAAAACTTGGTAATCTTCTTCCACTGGAAATGCTCTTGGACAACTTTGCAAAGAAACTAAATGCACCTCAGGTCTGTAAGATGTTATTTAGAAACAAAAGTTTCTTTGCAGTTACTTGTAGCTCTACACCACTATGTGCTTGTCGGTACTGCTTGAAAAAGAACTCTGCAGATCTGAGATACATCACCACTTGTCTGTCTAAAAAATAGGATGTTTACTCTGCCAGGAACTGCATGGCTGACCAGGAATTAATTTGGAATCATTTCCTGGACTAGGCGGAGGAAAAAGACAAGCAGGACTAATGTACAGAAGCATAATTAATCACAGTTAATTGAATCTATTTATTTATTTATTTTTATGTGGTTTATAGCTCTCAGTTAAAGATAATATGTGAATTACCATTTTGGTTTTTGTTTCCTTCTGTTCTGTTCAGACAGTTTCTGCCTATTTATTCCCTCGTGGCGATGTTTCCATAATGTAAGCCTTTAATTTCAGCTTGCCAAATGCAAGCAAAGAATATCTATTGTGTAGTTGTTCTGTGATAAAGAAACCAGAAATAAAATTAAAATGTGAACCAATATTCTCTTACGAGAACATGCTCTGTTGAATTGTTGTGGATGACGAAAAGCAGCAGGGCTTGGCATAGAAGTAACTGTGGAGGAGGTCAGTCCATGACTCTAACATCTATTCTCGACATCAAAGATATACTGGGGAAGCAGAAAGAGTGTGAAGGGGGAAACAGGAGCTCTATTTCACTACCCTAATCTAATAAGGATGCATCTACCAGGGACATAATTCAGAGCTTCTCACTAAGAGCACCAAGGAACTCAGGGGCCATCTGTCAGCACTGGTTAACAGCTCTCCAGAGTTGTCTCTCACATAGCAGAGTGTCTGGCCAACTGGCCTTTATTTTTTTGCTAAAGTAACTTCATCAAAGTCTTTTAATTGCTTTTCTACAAAACTGTTACTGGTCTCCACTGAGACTGGCCAATCTAGTCAAACCTCAAACTTAAATAAATAGAAAAATGGAGGAGGACTTAATTTTCAACAACAGTAATCACGTAAGTTTAAAACTACGTAACTGTAAGTGGAAAATCACGACCAAAACACCCACCCACACCTGGTTTTCCCACCCTGACACTACTCTCTCCCCATAAAAAAAGACAGACACACTTAAGATAGACATAGTTCCTACCCTACCTGTCCAGAAAGACAAAACATGCCATGGATCAGCTCAGCAATAAGCTTAAAGAAATCCCAGTAATACCCAAGTCTAACATTTGCTATTGGATACAGCAGCACAGGCATCTCAGATGTATCTCCTGTAACAGTGAGAAGATAAAAGAACAGCATTTTCACAGTAGGATGTCTGAATTTCAAGCATAGCATACATGACAGTGGTCTTTGTGGTGCCTGCTAATGAAATACCGGTCTGAGGTACCAATACACATTTTAATACAATGCACATTCTACCATAGATTGACTTGCAGTCAATGCACATGCTCTGATGTACACATTTCTCTATACGTGAATGAACATACTACCCACATCTCAGCTTTGAGGGAATAAAGTCATCCTGCAGAGGAGTGATTCCAGCCACCAAGGATGAATAAAGCCCATCATATTATAGCTAAATTCAAGAACCCTGCACCAAGCGCAGGTAACTGGGGTTGACAATGAGGAGATGCACAGATGGGAGGAATCCTCCCCCACCATCTGGAAGATTTGCTACACCTGTAGCAGCAGCTGCTTTGATGCAAACAAAGAGACACGTATCCTCCCCCTAGAACAAAGAAAATAAAGGTCTCAGCAACGGCAAAACTTCCAGGCTTATGTATTGTTGATGCCTGTTTCCTCCCTGGGAGTCTGATCCCATGCAGGAACTTTAATTCTTGCCCTTTGAAAATGGAGTTGCTGAGTGAGTGAAGAATTAGCCTGGGGAGGAGGGAGAAGTACAAAGTGACCTCTGCACTGACTAAAGCTTGGCAGATAATTGAAAAACACATTCATGCAAATTTAAGGTATTTTCTTAAACCTAGAAAACATTGTTATTTCATGCATCCAAACTGATTTGATTTTAAAACCTTAAAGAAATTTTCTTAGATGTTTTGGTTTAATACTGCCCAAAATATCAATATTATATAAAATATGCATTATGAAATACATATACACATATACACGCAGGAGTATATTAAAATTGAAAGCTGAGATAGGTTCTCATATAGAAAGTCAAAACAAAACATAAGAAAGCATAACCAAAATATTCTGATTTGAATCACTTTGCATTTTTCAGGTGATACATAAATAAATTGATACTCATACATCGTCACCATCAAAACCAGATTTCTCAAATGAGAATTTATTCATCAGCAAGTTTGGACCAAGCCCACTATGGAGTATTAAACTAGATTAAACCCTGTAACAGCAGCAAATCCATTCCATTAAAAAAAAAAATTAAAAAAAAAAAGAAAAACAATAAACAAACACACACACAAGAACAACAAAATAAATCAAAGCAGTAACTATTGCCAAAAATTGTTGGGGGAAAGTGAGACAAAAAGCCTAACTGGTTACTGCTTTGCAGCTAAGCCAGGATCATCACCCTGATACTGTTCCTTCATGCCTTAAAGCAAAGCAAACAGAAGAGCTTTTGAATTACTTTGAAAGAAACTCAGTTGCTTTTCATTGTATGTCCGTACGCTAAGAACAGAAAAATTTTGGTGCAGTTTGTGAATTCTGTGCTAGCAAATGGCTAGCATGAAGTTAGAATAAGACAGAAACCAGTAAAAGCTATGGACTGATTGCTCGTGAAAGTACCACACAAACAAAATGCATACCGGTTATTCTCTCTCATATCCCTTGACACAGCTCTTCATCACTGGGGCTTACTAAAGCTGTGACAGTATTAGACAGAGACTGACAGCTGTCTGTTGTATAACTAAAGGCTGAAAACCAGCATGTATTTTGCTAGCTTCCAGCTGTGGAGTAAACAAACAAGCCAAAGGGGTGTATAGTCATTACAGTATAGATTATGATTGACTGAAGCTGTGTGAAACTTCTGCAGAGAAAACCCCAAACGTGCCTGTGTTGCCTTCATGATCCTTAGTTTAATTTTAAACTCAAAATACAGATTAATCTTACTAAAATATTCATAAAACAGAACTAAACTAGAGAACAGGATTGGACTGAGTTATTGCTTCAAATTTGAACTGTGTTTAGGCTCATCAGGACTGCATATATTTTCAGATTAAAGAAATCTCATTTACCCTTTGGAGCTTTACATTGATTTTTTTTTTCCTGTTTGTTTTACCTGAATTTACAAGGAGACCAAACAAGAGGAAATGTTTATAAATCTATGTCAATACTGGCATTCCTCACTGACAAAACACTGGTAGCTTTGGCACAACTACAAGTCACCTGCCCTCCCACGCACAAGGGACCCAGTCAGCCATGCTTCCCTTTTCAGAACAATACTATCCAGAGACTAGCCTACAGTGAAGCATATCTGAAAAGGAAAAATAATAAACAACATGTATTTAAGTATTACTGTAAATCTCATTTGAGGTGGAGCTTAAAAGGGCTCATTTCCTCTCATGATTATGATCCCAAGTGCAAGGGATTGGGAATCTTCCTCTACTAGAAGCCTTTTTTCTCACTTTATCTCCCACAACTATGAAGAAGCCTCAGCAGATCAGTCATACAAGGATTATGATAGTGAATATTCCTCACCTTCCACAACCTTCAACATATTTATTCTGTTCCCTGCAGGACAGTCTGAATATCTGCTGGAGGGAGGAGCAAGATCTGTTTGCATCTGGTGGGTTTGAGACTAACCTTAACTCTAGTAAGCCTTGGGTTTATATTTAGTTTTGGTATAATTGTAATATCTTACAACAACTAATACATACTCTAGACATGGTCTTGTCTCCATTGTGCAACTACCACAGATAAAAATGTAATTTTTTTTTTTTTTTAAAACCAAGAAGTCTTTGCACTCAAGCATAATTTACAATTGAACTTTTTCAATCTTTGGCAAGAATCACAACTTCAGACACCACTTTTCTTTTATAGTACCCTGCCCCATTTCCCAACATATGTGAGTTTAATACTGTAGAAGATAATGCACCCTTTACTAAGTTTGTCAACCACAGGGGCCATTCTTCTTTGTGACAATCTCAGAGCCATCCAGCTGAAACATGGTACTCAGTATTGTTACCGAGATAGTTAAAAAGATTATCAGAGTTGTAATATATATAACTGGTGGATTAATAAACATTCGCCATTAGCAACAAGGCCAATGTTGTTCTGGCTGTGTCCAATGCTGTCACATGCTCATCATTTATTTATGACACATATCTTGTGAATTACAGCAAAGCAAATAAAAAACAAAAACAAAAACCAAGAGAGGCAATGGACACAAGCTGCGAGACAGTAGATTTCCAATGCTGGGAAGAAGATTTCACCATGAGAGTTGTCAGAAATTGGAAAAAAAAAGTACCCAGGGAGGTTGTGGAATCTCCACCATTGGAGATGTTCAAAACTTGACCAAACAAGGTCCTGAGCAATCAGAGCTGCAATTCTCTGAGCTGTGATTCAGATGAAATATACACCAGAGGTCCCATGCTATCTGATTCAGCGCATAATTCTACAAGAGCACTTGGTGCAATTCCATGTGCCGAAAGAGCCACAAAAACTGAGAGGAAACATAGACTCTTGACATTTATTAGCTTCTAATGTTTAGTGAGTTTTTCAATAATTCCACACCAAAGATTTCAGGAACATGTAGAAACATATCACCTGCCACACTGAAGTAAGATACACTTTACCAGGTGCCACCACAATTCAAACATTATAGTAATTTTTGTTCTTGAGAATTCACTCCTGTCTCAAGTCATGAGCTCTAGATCTCAGTAAACATCTAACACATCTGAGAAAGCAGATTATAAACCAGTGGGGTTAAACCTTATAGGACATCTGTGCTCCTCCCTAATTTTGAATGGATATTGAATCATCTAATCTAGTCCAGGTCAAACAGCATGGAAATACACAACGGTTAACCACCAGGGGAACTGAAGGGGTTTTTTTGGACAGAAAATGCTACCTGCCAACCAGTAGATTCATTTACTGATCCAGCCATCACAGGACTCAAAGGAGGCTAGCAGCTTTATTCATAGTTCTGATTAAACACCAAGTAAATTCAGGTACCCTAACAATCCTGATTGAAGTAACTTACTCAAATATAAACCTGATCACAAAAAGAAGTATTTCTGCTTGTATGGAAATCCTGTTTTGAAATATGTGTTGGGAAGAAGTGTTACCTAAGCTCAAGCCAATGTTTTTATTTTCATCTTATTTTCATCGATTTATACGTATAATTTTATTGATTGTTATGATATTTATTCATTTCACTTCAACACGCCAAGTGCAATCTGCCCTAACTGCAACTCACTTGACATTTTTCAAATAGAATTTTTTCACTTTTATAATACTTGCCTTCATTAGCTATATGTGCAATTACTGAAAATAAGATACTTTAATAGAGTCCATACCCCAAATCACTTGAGTGATATTATCCATGAATTCTTGCAAAATTTTTATTTCATTTGGTCACTGGACATGAGGTGAAACACATTTATTTCTACATAAATTCTTCTTTGGTTTCTAATATAACAACATTTATTACAATCTGTGTTTTTCAGAGATGCCTGTGACACAAGGAACCACTCATTCTCTTCTGTACAAAGAAAAGACTGAAAGTTATCTGCCTTGAGAATAAAATGTAGCTGTGCTATTTTAAGAAAGAAAATATTTTCTTTAAAAGTCACTGTATTAAATAATGCAGACTGTAACTCTTCTCCTATGCACTGTTTTCATCTGGACATCATTGAGTTTCTCGGTAATTACAATCCATTGCACACCCATTTACACTATAATGGTGGCACAGGTAATTTATAAAAATCAAATATAAATGCTGTGGATAATAGTCAGGAGGCAGACATGAATCATGTTTCACACAGCTGGATAATTTGCTATGATTAATTAAAGACATGTACTCAGACCTTTCTTGCATCCATAACTTAATGAGTAAAGGACAAATTAAATATGAAGGTTCAAAGTGATTTTCTGAGAAAGGTCTTCTGCCAATAATTTAGGAAAAGAGGTGCAAGTATTTTGCAGTCTCTCAGAGAAGATTACAGAACATAATAACCCAAAGAGTAACACTGAGATGTTCTCCTTGGGTCTTTGGGTTCAGATGGATTAGGAAAATCAGCTGGTAGTGTACAACTGTATGACAAGCAAAGAACCAAAGAACCTTTGAAAGGCAAGGAAATACAACTTGGTGACTACACGAGCTTTCCCCTAACTGCTCTGAACCTGAACTTATAAATAGTAGAGTCAAAGCAACAGTGTGCAAAATTTTGATAATCCCATCTCTGAGAGCAGATTTCAGACGAGCCTTTGGAAGAGGTATGAATTCACTGTCTACATGGGGCTCAATTCTGATTTCACCAATATCAGTTTAAATACTTCAACAAATATCAGTGAAACAAAAATGGCATTACAGGGGAATTTATTCCAATTTTTGCATAATTCCATTTCTCAGTGATGCATTTCTTCCACTAAAGACTACTAGCAGGTTCTGAGAAACATTGATTCTGCTGTGTTGGAAGCTGCCAATACAGTGCTCATCAGATCTGCCAATACGGGAAACAAGAGAAAGCAGAGTATGTACTCTGCCTTAGTGGAAGATCCGACAATATGGAAATCTGGAGGAGCATATATTTCAGAAATAGCTTTGTTTTGCATTGTTTAAAATAGATCCATTTAACATTATGACATCCCACATATATTGTAATAAGCATTTCATTAAACATTACAAAATGAAGGCTGGCTTGAATTTTTAAGTCTATGCGCTGATCTTAACAGCTCATGGGTAAAACCAAATAATTCATGCTTCTGAAAGTTTCTCAGAAAAGTAGTTACTGGGGTTAATATTTCATTAATCAC
The DNA here is from genome assembly GCA_025345505.1 of Todiramphus chloris collaris. Classification (NCBI taxonomy): domain Eukaryota; kingdom Metazoa; phylum Chordata; class Aves; order Coraciiformes; family Alcedinidae; genus Todiramphus; species Todiramphus chloris. The sequence continues at coordinate 31,170,228 of JANVCC010000017.1, forward strand.
TTTGTATGTCAGAGGTGGATTTTTTCTCCTAGCCACCAAGCAGGATTTCTGCAGAAAATAATGAAGTCAAGTGCTAAAACCTACATCACTGTCAATGACTTGCTAAACATATGAATGTATAGGTTGATAAATGAAGGAAGAAAAATGAAGAGGAAAGATGGAAACAACACTCAAAATGACATGGTGCTAATGAGCACTGAACATTGTTAGAGGATGCCAGTCATCCAGCCATCTGCTGAAGACAGACAAAAGAACAAACAAGGTTAAAGGGAACAGAAGACTTCTAAAATTAATGGTTCGCTCAACTCTCATCTGAAGTTTTCTATTGCAGGAAATACTTAATTTAGATTCTGCTGGGACCCTTGACACCAAACTTCATTTTAACTCTTGAGGACCACATTTCAGGTAAATATCAAAATAGGATACAAAAGCATATGTTGTTATTTTCCATCTTTTTGTGATGGATGAACAGAGATGTGCAGAGTGACTATGATGCCAAAAAAGAAACATTACTGCTAAAGTGCCGTTTCTAACAGGTGCCAGAATAGCTAGGTCTCAAGGATAGAATTAAGAGGATAAAAGGCAAATAAAGTTATCTCAATAATTTTATTTTCACACTGTAAAAGAAATAGAAAAGTTGTCTATAGTTTCACCTTTAGGGGTTTTGTTTCAGTTTTGGGGTTTGGTTTTTTTTCTGGTTGGCTTTGGTTGGTTTTTTTTAGCTTACAGCAAGTTAATTTTATCTTTTCTTACAGGCCCCCCAAAAGACAAAATAATTTGTGTTTTACTGGGTTTTGGTTGTTTGAAACAAAGATGACTGGAAACATTTTATAACTGTTTTGGTTTGTTTTGCACTGGAAATTTACATATGCTCAAGCCCAGTCTTCTGAAAAAACAACTGGCACATCAACCATAACATCACGAACACCAAGAACTAATACTTCTATAAATTCAGAGAGGAAGAGATTTTTTTTTTTTTTTGAGAGTCTGTGTTTTAAATATACAGAAAGCAAGTGGGTGGCCTTGCAAATTAAAAATTCCATCTTGTTTTCTCGCACTTTTCCTGCAATGTTGGATGCTTAAAAAATTTCTTCTCTCACTCCTCGTACTGCAAAAAAATATTTCTAATAAAAAATACACCTTGAAATCCATATTATCCGTATCATCAAAAAAACCCCAAACGCCCCAAATAAATGCAGTTTATTACTTTGTCAAGAGTTTTTAGTTAACTGAACAGCAAAATAAATCCATTGCCATATTTTTCAATTAAATTCACAAGTCACCTAGAAGGCCTCACTTGGAGCAAGTCGCTAGGCATGACTGGCTGACAAATTAAGCTGATGAATTGACCAGAAGTTACAAGTATCATGCCAAAATGATAACCTTTATACCAAGAAACACTCTTGTTAAGAATTTAATGGCTTCTAACTTGGATTTAACTCTAGAAAGTTACACTTATAGTAAATTCCAAGCAGGAATATGAAGGTACAGTGGCATTCTTATTACTATTATTAAACACTTTTGTGACATGAAGTAGTACAAATATGGCAGAAGGTCCCTAACTATACAAGCCTGTGCTGTTATATAAAGCCATTTGATGCTAGCTACCCTCAAACTTCTTGGTCCATGTGCTACTGCAGTAGCTCTGAGCAGGGCCAAACCTCCATCTCCCCATTAGTGTTTCTGCCTTCCCCCTGATGCTTTTTGGGGTTGTCATTATGCCTGCCAGACACATCTTCTCATGAGTCTGTTTGGCACCTTGCCTCAGCTATTTACACTGGAAAAACAAGGAGACAGCTGGCTGGTGGATTCAGAGAACCTCCTGCTCTAGTTACAGAAAATAATTGTTCTTGTCTACAAAGCACATCTTTCTCTTTAGTATCAGGCTATAGCGTTCACAACGACCTTGCCTTCTGCAGACAAACATTATTTCGGAAATGACCACTACCAGAGAATAGGCTGAATAGGTACAGAATAATGCCCATGGATTTCTGACACAACAATCCAAATCTCACTAAGGTCTGGACATAAGGTTCATACCATGATGGATTATTGCCCCTAGTTTGTAGTGCTCAATGTGCCTCATCACTAGTCTTTGTTTTTACGTTATGCTTGACATATATTTGTTTCAGGCACATATTGGTGTCTCCTTGTTAGATCCACAGCTGCTTTCTCTCAGATAAAACTTGGCACACTCTAAGGGAATGGGGCTGCTCTCTTTCATCATTTTGTCTAAAGAGTATAAGAAACTATACTGGAATTTATTTCTGTCTCTCTAACTTAGGAATATTTTTTTCACCCTTTTGCTATATCAGGAAGGCAAAAAAATAATAGTGTCAATTCAGACTAGCAACAATCACAAGCAGGCTGATCGCCAACACACAGAAGGATAGTAGCAAACACGCACATTCCCGGGCTTGAAGTGATTCATACTTCACCTTGTGCCTTAAGTGGCCTCTCACAAACTGGGTTTTTGCAGCCTCTGTGTTTTACAAGATGCAGTTTACAAACGACAACCTGTCCTCCATTTGCAGAGAGCTTGCAGAAATGAGTCCATGCTGGTGAAATGTGAGATGGAAGTGGCACATGCAAAGTTCCACTGAGATGAAGAGGAGGAAGAGAAAGGAAGTAGGTAGAGAAGCTGATGCAGATAAAGGAAGATATCAGGGACAAAACAGCATATGGGGGAGAGGGTAGAAGGAAACAAAAGAAAAGGTAAAAACAGATTTCTACTTCAAGAGCAGTGTCTTACCATGATGAATAAAGGAACAAGAGCAGCCCTGCTCACTGTACTACAATTCAACATAAATGTTCAAGTCTATTTCTTGGAAACAGCAAGTGTGTGCCCCATAACTTTTCCCTATGACTGAAGAGGAATAAAGGACTATGGTGGCCATCTTCACAGTCATGTTTCAGAACTTGTTTCATGTTACCTTTTTCAGAGGTGATTTCTCTGTGTCTGAGCTGAATTAGCTAAAGGAACATGTCCCAAAACATGCTTTGTCCAAAACCGTATAAACTAATCTCTGCTAGGAAAAGAGACAACAAGCAACCAAGATGTCTCAGAATCAGAATCATCCTTTCACTGATCTCTTCACATATACCATCCAGGTCATAGAAAACTTCTGTTAATGTTACTAGTTCAGCTCCTTCAAGAGTGAATGTTACAATAACATCCCCCATTATCAGACTCTAGCTTTTCTATGATGCACATGTGGGAGGCTTATAATTGCCCACATTTTGATGAACTTTTATAGTCACAATAAAAGGCACATCTCTGGCACATGGTCAGTTTTCTCTGCTGAATGCCAAGTACCTACTCTGTTAAAGTATCAAAGTGCCATAACTTGTAAGATATTTACATATTTATTATTTTTCTTTAACAAGCATAAAGCAATGCACTTTGCTTTAGCCTTGCTACAGAAAATTACTGAATCAAATTATCTGAAATTTGCACACAACAAACACACACACACAAACAACACAAGAAAGACACTCAGCCTGAAATATTTAATTGCTGATTTAAGTTTGGCAAAGATATAAGCAACTGAAAGCGCAATTCCATCATGGAAGGCATCAACCTTCCTTAACTGCAGGCATCACTACTATCTGTTTAGTGTATCTGTAAAAATGTTCTGAATGAACTTCATGGCTGGATCTCTCAGTGACTGTTTGCTTATCTACTCAGGCACTTGCAAAATCCATATACATAACAAGCTCTGCTTTACACATTTTGAGACTGGGTCTCTTTCCTATATGAAGACTTCATTGACAATATTGGCTTTCAATACGTCCCACCATAGTGCAGTGACCCATTTGCTGAGACATGCTGATTCTGCATGTGGAACAGAACTTAAGAAACATTTTGATCATGGTATGATTCAGCTGGCTCAGCTGTAACACCATTTCAGGTAGAAAGGGAATGTTACCAGACTAAAACCAAATTGCAGAATTAAAGCCTTCAAATCTGTGAAATCTCTCAGAGGAGTACCCCTAACACCTCCAGTTTGAGCATCTGAGTGAGGTAGCAGGGGGTATGACAGCAGGTGATTGCCCCTCACTCTCTGAGCACCATGTTCCAGCAAGTCCATACCATTCTCAGGGCCAGGGCACACACCTCCACAACCCTGGGCAGAGACCTACTGTTAGTCCAAGCAGCATGAGATGCTCACGGCATTTAGACTGCTTTGTTACACCCCTTTTTCCACCCTCACAATGGCATCATGAATTCCAGAAAGCGCAATGTTCTCACAATTATGCATCCACAAGAATTTTAAAATCAAAGAAAACTAAAAGCAGAAACAGTGTTCTCTTTTTTCCCCCAATCCAGTAACCTAATTTATATGCAGAACACAAGCAACAAGCCTACATTATGCAAAATAATAGCATAGATTAAATTCAAAGTTTGGGGGGATCTGTAGGTCTTGTGTACACACATTTCCTCTTGTATCTTTATAAGATGATTTCTTTATTATTAGCATTAGTAGTGTGGTTTGAAGCATTTTCTTTTCTTTTTTTTTTTTCTTCCCTCCCCCCCTGTATTGTGAAGTACTTCTAATACACAGAGTAGTGGGATTTGTTTATATTGAGCTTTTTTAAGGAACCCATGTTCTTCAAGGAAGCAAAGCTCACAAGCAGTGCAGGAGGAGATAAGATTGCTTGACAAAGGGTCTCTACATGGTTCCTTCAGGAAAATACTACCCAACAGCAAACACCAGGTGCTGCTTCCAGTGCATCATAGATATATAACACCACAACTTTCACATACTTTTTCAATCATGCACCATCTTTGTGGTAGAGCCTGAGTGTGAGCTTTCATATAAATACCAGAGAATCTGGCCCAGTGTGCTGTCAAGTATCCATTTTTTATGTGCTCTCTTCCCCAAGTAAGTTTACCAAGAAAAGGACAGTGCAGCCTGCTACAAGCATAGAGCTGACATGGTTAAAAGTTAACATTGCCCTTAGAAAGGTCTGTTTGGCAATCAAGTACAGGGAACTCGAGCTGCTGTAATATCTACTGTCTCTATAATAGAGACTGATAAATAATATGGGAAAAGGAAAAGGGAAAATACTTTAAAACATTCCAGAAACAAGAAACGGAGAAGATTTTAGATAGCTGGTTGCTTTTGGTATTTCAGAGACTGCTATTCAGATACTCTAGTAGTGATGGAAATAAGTAAGTAGGATCCATACAGTAGGAATAAACAGATACTAATACACCTGAGTCTATTTACAGTGTTATCACACCTCTACTTTTGCAATTTTGCTGATGTCTTTTTTTAAGTGTGCCAAGCTCTGAATTGGCACTGACCTTTGTCATTCCTCTATCTTCCATTTTTCATTAATGGGCACATTCTGTACCTGGAAGATTTTCATTTTAATAATGAATAATTACTAACAAGTAGCTTTAGCAATGACATGAAATAAAGTTAATATTTTCCTGCCTTCAGAAGATAAAAATACTTCATTTGGAATTTAACAGTTAGTAAATCATTCTACAAAAAATATGGCTCTGCAGAGATTTTCATTTTCTGCATACTGATTACTGGGGAAGAAATCCTGGACTTGTTGACACAAACTAAAATTCTCTCTGAATTCAGTGGGACAAGGATTTGGTTCACACAACTTTACAAAGTCATGATTTACAAACATATGCTTATAGATTCAACATTCAGGTTTTGCATCTCCATAAACAAACAGAACTGGAAAATCGAGTTTGGGCAGACCCAATTTCCCAGAAAACAAAACAAATCAAATCAGCAAGCAATGGGAAAAGAAGCAGAAAACCAAAGGAGGCAAAGGCACAAGTTCTGTAGCAATACTAAGGGCTAAGTCCTGGCTTGTAGGCACTGCTACACAAAGTATCTCAGTTCCTTACCTTCAAGTGTGGTGTGCCCTAATATGGTTTGCTGCCTCCAGTCAGGTGTTCAGGCACCCTACAAACACCAGGGACCTCACAATCAGAATATTTCCCACCATATTGGCAGAAAGTATTTCTTCCTCCTATGCAATCTCTTTAAGCTTCTTTCTCTGAGTTTATTAGATATTTCCTGTGCTAGAAAAAGGCCGAACCTGCCATATCTTGGAGTGTAGCACATCCACAGAAGATCCACCAAGTCTCTATGCTTACAAATATGCAATTAGTTTATGCTAATTGAAACAGCTTCCATAGATAAAATTGAAAGACAACATATTGTTGGAACAGTGGGAGACCAGGATTCTTGATCTTGCTCCAATCTAGTCCTCCAGGGAAATCTTCCAGTTGAGTTTTCCACACTCCGGTTGAACATTCCAGTCTGTAATGCTGGCTGTTACCACATTTCCTTCTCCTCTCTTTTTCTCTTAACAGGTTTCTGTTCATCTCCTTACCACTACTGACATCTCAGTCTGTTGCTTAGTATGTCACAAGGTTTTCAAATACAGCTAGTCACAAAAAATTTAGGTGCTTTCCTATACAGAAGTAAGTGTGCCAGGGACAGATACTCCCCTGGACACAAAATGCTACAGTTGGCTATTTGGCAGCAGTGCTGAGTAAGGAGACATTTCTTCTCCTCCATTGTCTGTCCTTATCCCTGTTACTCCTTGCTTCTGTCCAGCTGCACAGTCAACCAGACAATGGAGCTTATCCAGGTGAAAAATGACATTCTTTTGCTGGTTTGATTTTCAGTCCAGAGGAGGTAACATGAACACATGAAGAAACCAATAAGGTCATAGAGTGAACAAACACTACCTAAGTCAGCATCGATGCTCATAACTGTCCACAAAATCATATCCAAAGGTCTTGGCTTTGTGATCAGCTGCAGGTGACCCAATGCCACAGTCACCAAGAATTATGCTCCAGCCCCCTACTTTGTGGCAGTACTAGCAGTCACAGTGATGCCTGGTCAGTGGATGTGGAGACTGACTGACTCCACAGACCTACCAGAAAAGTGTGAGACCACATCCTCTCCATAAAGATTTAGATCAGCTTAAAACAGGCATGATATATCCTCTCAAATACTTTTTTGGACTTAGTTCATCCTTACTGTCTCCTCAAACCTGTGCTGCAACATCATTAGAGCTCCAGGTCTGAGAGAACAAGAGTGGCAGAAACAGACATTTGGTTTATATGGAATACTTACTCAATTTAATAAACAGCTCTAATCGTCTGTAATTATCTGTTTCTTATCTGACTAGAATAAAAAGAAATAGAAAGACTCTCTCTCCATAATCTAACATTCCTTAAAACAATTTCCATAAGACATGCTATGACAGTTACAAAATATACAATATTTTTTGGGTACTGAGAATCCTGACATACCAAACAAAACATGTTAATTGCTAATAATCAACTGACACATTTCATTCTAGGCCTTTCTGTATAAACGGTTACCTATCTTTCTTCCATATATATGATTTTTTTTTTCCTCTTCTAATAACTATTGTTATTAGAACTATTAATATTTGTATGTACTGCCCTATACAGGCAGATCAACTTTTAACATCACAGTTAAAGAGATCATTTTCAAAACCATCAACTGCAATGTCTAAACCCCCTACAACTTTCACTGTCATTTTCCAGGGCATGGGTTAAGTATTTCACTGCCTTCTTAAATCCTGGTGACTTGCTCGTGCATTCTGCTGAGTGTTCAGAGAACTTCTTTTTCCAGCATCTCTAGGGAACAGGTACAAAGACTACCTCTTTAAACAGCATTTTAGTAGACATCCACCTGTACCTCCCTCCCTCCCCTCTTGTGGAGGCTCCTTTTTCAAAAAATTCTGGCAGTGAGAGCTTCCATTTTCTCTTCCTTTCTCTACTAGCTGTGGCATGTCTCCCTGAGCCTTTATTCCATCCCTTTCCTCACCAGACACACACATGCATACCTGTACTCTCAAAGAGGTAAGTCCCATTTTGCAGTGGCATTCTTTAATGGATTTCACTGTGAAACGGCATCTGCACTCAGCTTCAGAGAGCCTTGAGGTTACAAGTGAATGCCAGCAAACCACTTGCCATATCTCCAAACAGATGCAGCAAACTACCAGATTTTCCAGGCAAGAGGCAGTTTGTGTAGCTTTCCAAAGCAACTAGAGGGTCAAGACACTGAACAAGTGAATCTCTAGGACACTACTTTTAAAATTATTACTACAAATTAAATGCTCTTTTTGCACTTCTCTCCTGTACCATCAAAGACTTGCTACAATTTTACAGGTTTTCCCTCTCTTTTTGTTTCTGTCTGCAAAATAACCTTCATGACAACTACTGCCAAATTTATTCTACACCACCAAACCTAGGCTCTCCCTACCTGCATGTGGTCAGGTAGAGAGGCCAATAACAAACACATACACAGCCAAAACCTGAAAAGTGCATATTTGAGTCCCTGCCAGACACTGAAACTAGAGATAGTTTCCTCATCTGGCATTTCCTGTAACCGGCTAAAAGCTTTGTGAGAATACATTGGGTCATTTTCTAGAAACTAAAGCATTTGGTTCCCAAGGCTGCTGAGGAGATTCTTCCTGCTCTCTTTGCTATCAGAAGTTAATCATGAAATTAAAAATAATTAATAATAATTAGAATCACTAACTTCACTGGGGCTCTTTCAGCCATCATTTTAAAAAACATGAATTCTTACATACAAAAATATTCTTTGGACAATGTAAAGGCAGGATACTCTTGTCTCTGTCTAATGGGCAGAAAGGCTATGGAGCAGGGGGCAAGAGAGCTATGTACTGTCCCTGTTCTCATGTCCTTTCCTGAACATCACCTCTGGGCTGCCACTGTCATGGACAGGATACTAAGCTAAGTGCAAAAAATTCAGCCTATCTAAAGTACACATTTGTGTTTTCATATGGTCTCTAACTTTGTAATAACTGAGCATCTCAGAATTTTTAATACATTTGTGCCCGTTTTGAAAGGAGGTGCTATCATTCTGATTTTACATAGTAAGATACAAGACACAGGGAGGCTAAGGATTACTTGAAGGTTATCCCAAAAGTCTGTTTCAACACCAGGATCCACACCCCAGAGTCCTAACCCACAGCTACTGTTAGCTACTTCTCTCTCAACCAGGGGTGCCCTTTCCTTACTGATTCAAAGAAAATATATTTGTAACAGATTACAAAATGCAAGGCAGAATTAATCATATATCATGTCAATGAAGAGCATGAGGTCTCATGTTCCCTGTGTTTCAATCTTTACTGTTTTCTCAAGGTAGAAGGGGATGAATTTGAGAGGATGAAGAATGGAACAAGGCAGGGAGACTGCAACTCCTCCAGAACCTTCGCTGGCATCCTTGTTCTGTAAACAGCAAATATCTATGAGACCCTTTGAAAAGTAGATTTCCCTTCAGTCCACCTACAGTATGACAACCTAAGTTATTCAGTTAGTTCAAGTGACAGCGGTCTTTATCCCAATTCCACATCACAGACATTAAATGCTTCACCCTAACAAGGTAAGTCAAAGAAATGCACCACTTGCAGAAATTCACTTTTGATGTACTTTCTTCAGCAGTGCTCCATTACTTTAGCATCTCTATTTAAGCAGTCATACTCTCCAATCTGAGGTAAAGCCAAAAAGAAGATTACTCTTAATTTGGCCTCCTTTTCCAGGGGCATTAAAGCGTAGTCCAACCACGGGGTCACAGACAGCTTTGCAATGAACCTGTGTTCCCATTTAGTGAGCAGCTCACTCCTGCTCCATGGCCAGTCAAGCTGCACAGCAAGAATGTTTTTTAAGACCCCTGCATTCTTTGTCCAAGAAGTTGGAAGAACGTGCACACATACACTCACTTAAGCACCATTAACATGCACTTAAAGACCACTAAAACATTTCTCTGAAAGCTGTGGGCTGACCGAAGAAAAGAACCAAGATTTGGTTGTCTTAATCAATCACAGGATGACTATGAGCCAACAGTATTATATGGGCATGGGAAACGGTGAATATTTTGCACTGTGTGGCAGATAGCACTGATAATACCATATCTCAAATTCTACAGAGTTTAGCATCAACTGTGTTTAACTGAAACAGAAATAAACACAGAAAAGGGCTGCTATACACCTAAGAAATTAGATATTTTAACTTTTTCAAGAGAGAGGATAAAAGACAGTAACTTCTGTAAATTTAACGAAGTAAAGGCTAAGAGGATATATAATTGCTTTCTGTAAATATATCACAGAGGCAAACACAAAGAGGAAAAGAGTTCCTTAGTTTAAAGAACAGTATCAGTACAAGAAGAGATATGCATACATTTGGCCCTAAAAAAATCCAGGCTGGGAATTAGAAAAAATGTTTTCAATCACCAAAATAATGAGGTTCTGCAGCAACTTTCTAAAAAGCATAGTGCAATTTATCTAGTTTTGAGAAAGGACATGATTAATTTATTAAAAGTATGGTATGAGTTGCCTGCATGTGATAGGAGGGAAGAGTCTTGGTGATGATGTTATTTTCTTTTGACAGTGTTATAGTTAATGTAGATGGATCCTGCCTGGAGAACTGGATTCCATTCCTACTGCTAGCAGGGCATTCCTTTAGCATGGGAGGCTAGCCATTCTAACCAAGCTTTTTACAAATGCTCCCAAATTACACTCACACACTTCTTCGTTTTGGGGGACACGGTCTAGGGCCCCTGAGTTCGAATTTGCAGCTGTGAGGCGCAATTTCAGCTGCAACTGAAGTCACAAGAAGCTGGGCTTTGAACAGACAAAATGCCCTTCATTGTTAAGCACACAGAAAATATAGGTTTTAATTATCTTGAGGAGAGTATTCAAAGCAAGTGGCTGTATGTAGCTTCATACCTGTGCATCCAAGGTGCACATTACCATGATGGAGATGAATCCCAACACCTCAGAAATGCTCTGTAACACTAAAATAATGTTTGCACAGTGCACATAGAAGGCGATGGCTAGAAAAAGCCTAGGGGGAAAAACGAATAATGTCTTTGTGAGAACAGACTTTGCACAGCATGCAGTGAATCAGTCTTGAGTCTGCACATTGAATAGCAAAAGGGAAAAACTAACTATTGAATTTCTGTTCAGTGTGCACAACTATTCTGTGCACTGAACAAGGCAGATTCGGGGCGGGGGAGGGGACACCCAGTATGTGATAATGTAATTAAAGACTCTATCGCGATGGCAATTAAATACTAACACGAATGAGCTGGTTGCTGTTACTGTGTAGGGCTGAATGCAAATTATTTTTCTTTTCAAATTCTGGCTCAACTAACTGGGGAGAAGAATGGGAAACACCAGTTCCCTCTCTTCTGTATTCCACAAGGCTTTGATTTCCCTTTGTAACTCTTATATTCCCTTCTCTTTTACTGTCCTTGGCTATCTTATCTTTCTGTTTTTGAGAAATAATGCCTTCAAGAGCTGTAGCTCAAACTTTATCTTGTAATTGTGTGTGCTCAGCATTTAACAGGGTAAAAAAAGAAAGGGGTTAGGATACTGTGTGAACACTGTTGCACTTACCAAAATATCTGTGAAGGCATAGTGCTATCATTTGCTCTTTTTAACCTTTATTAAAAAAAAAAGATTAGAAATAAATCTATATAAAAGACATTTTCACTGCATGAGATTCAAACAGCTTTTAGTTGACAGCTGGGTTGCCTGCAGGCTGGACAAATTGTGTATGGGTTTTTATTTTATTTATAAATTTAATTCTTTAAGAGCTAGCGTACATGTCTGAGAATATGCCAGGTTTAGGCTCAAAAAGTAAAAATCTCCCTGAAAAGTGTTTCTCATTTAACACAGTTCACTGCAGGAGGGAGGGAAGATTCTGCATGATGTCTTTTTATCAACAACAAAAAAAGAGAGTGACCACATATACAAACACACAGACACACACATATAGGGCCAGATCTGTGCCCTTTAATCTTTCCCCACCTCCTGCAGCGGCACTCATTCAGTTCAAATCTGAGTGAAGAAATAATGGTATTACTTTTGGAGATGATGAACACGTGATTTTTGGTGAACTCGGTGCCAGCTGTTGATACACAGTATGCCCTGAAACTCAACATTAAAACACCAACCCACTGTTTTCATGTATGAAGTACCCACCTAGAGAAACAAAGGCATTAATTTTTTTTCGGTTAGTTAATTTGGAAGATGATGATGTTTTACCACATAGATCTGCTTTAAAAAGTATATATAAATATATATATATTCCCCCTCGATGTTGGGTATATCAATCTGCTTTCCAATAGATTTGTCCAAACAGGCTTCTCAGAGACAGCTGAAAATATTTCCAATGTTTATTTATTTTTATAGTATGAATTAGCCTGTGACAACGTAAAGGTTTTTGCAAGAAAAATCCTTCTGTCAAGAAATTATTCAGATTTTAATTAAAAATCCATTTTTCAAGCACTTAGTTCAATAGAACCTGAGCCAGAGAAAACTAAATGGAGAAAGAACACATAAGAAAAGCATGCAGGCAAACTTGAACCAAAAAGAGCTGACAACCCTCCTCTTAACTCCACCAAAATGACAAAGGGCACAAAGCTTTACTCCTCAGAGTGAATTGCAAGAAATAAAAGCAGGTACTTAGGCAGGAGAGCGTGGGTGGCATGGATTATGAAAGGCATGCTTGATAAGGGGGCACAGAGTGGATGACGAAAATAATTAGTATCTTTATGAAGCAATCAGAGGAATCTGTGCTTTGGATGTTGGTACTGCACCATGATTGAGAGTGCAAAGTACAACTAAGTGTTAGCTTTAATTTTTTACTCTCCATATCAATGATAGTACAAAACAAGTCTCGTGATGCTTCCATTGTCTCCATAGAAGAGACGAGTACAGAAGAACCGGAAAGTTCAAGGGAAAGGACTAAGCTCCATACCTCAGGACCCTTCACAGAGATGGCTCATTGCTAATCTCTTTCTCTTTTTCTTCCTCAGTAGACAAGGAAAAGACAGTTAATGTGAACAGCAAGTAGAAACGCTGTGACCAGAATAGTAATTTATCAGATGCAAGGCAAGTTGTGAGCTAGCAATTAAGTTCATCCGACTAGTTTATAAGTCGCATATCATGGGAAAATTAAACCCTTTTTCTTTGCTTTCCCTCCTCTACCTTTGACTACTCGTCTGTCTTGCACCTTGTTCCTTGAGATTTTTTTTTACTTTTGCAATTACAAACACACTTCTGCTACTCCCCGTTCCACAGCACCTGTTACAGACCATAAAGATATCTGTGCAGCAAATTGACAAATCTGTCTGTTCACTGATCACCGCTACTGCCCTGTAAGCTGGGGTAATAAATCATTTTAGCAGATGAATTTCTCATCCAATACTGTTACAGTATAAAAGCAGCACAGGCAACAAGCCTCCAGGCAAAGGAACAGTAGCAAAACCTAAATTAAAATCTAAAAGGGAAAATTGCAACAATAAGGAGAATATTAGAAAGAAACAACTCAGAGGACATGTAATCAGTATAATTCCTAAACCTGGTATGGCTGCAATTTCAACTGACCACGTATTTGGGCTCATTCTAAGCATTCATACTTGGAAGGAGCTGAAACCAAAGCTGGGTTGGGAGCATAATGCACTTGCTCTCTGTCATTTGGTGGGCTGGAGTCAATCCTTGCTTTTACCTCTCCGCGTTTAGCCACTTTGAAATACCGCTCGGAGTCAGTCATTTTTGTGTTCACCTACGTCAAGTGACTGGCTGAGACTCTAAACCACAAGAAAACTGTGGCTAGCATATCCAACAGTGGTTTGTCTTCACTTCAGTCTCCTTACAACTAGGCAATCCTCCAGATGTTGTGACCCCACTGGAACCCCATACCGTGCTATACCCTGTGCAGCCCACGTGATGAAGTGGTATGAGCACTTGCTTTTAAAGATGACATTTCTCATGCTCGTGAGTTTTAGAAGAGGTCCACGGCTAACCTTTTCCACTTCTTACTTCCCTGAAGCAGAACAGCAGCCACTAACTCCAAATGAAAGAAGTTATCAAACACATAAAGTGTTCTGCAATAAAAGTTTCTAAAATGAAATATACACAGTAAAAAAAGTCCAGTAAGTTTGCTGCAGTTACTAAGCCAGGATAAGAGCAAGCCTAACATATGAAGCCATTTTGTCTAAAATCAGGAAGCCAGGAAAAGATTGGGCTACAGATGGTTAAATCTCATCAGAAAATGAAGAATTGACACATTTCCTACTGTTCCTCTTGGAGCCAGTACCTAATCAGACAAAGAAGGAAAAAAAAAACCAGCTGTCAAAGCCTAAGACGGGAAACGGAGCCAAATTATTTCTGTCTGTTGTAAGTCCTGAATCTTCCCCTAGTCATCAGTGGAAAAGCCACAGCCAGGAGTCACCATACACAAGAAAAGCCTCATGGACAGAAGAAAAAACAAATAGCCTTTCTCTGCATATACAACGTGGAATAATGTCTACAGCACACTTGTCTGATGATCCACCTCAGACTTCAATTCTTGTGACAAGTCTCAGCTGTAAAACAGTTCCAGAGGCATTGCAATGAAGAAGACACACTACAAATGCATCCATCAGTGTACAAACACCTATTCTAATGCACTTGTTATTAATACTGCCTGCTGGGGTAGGACAAAACAAAAACGCACATAGCAAAAACTCATGAAGGGAACAAGGAGCTGGTGACATCATGGAAGACTCACAAGCAACATCAATCTCTGCCTCTTGAGGATGGGGATACACCACAGAAGATGTGCAGTGTGATTTTACAGCAGTGATTTTTCCGTGATGAACACATGGTAGCTGTTGCACCATCGGCTCAGTCTGACTGGCACACCAGCTAATTAGCCACCTAGGTTACTTCACAGTACCTTCTTTAGATAGCCTTGAAAGAGAAGCAGTGCCAACTGCTGTAATTAACTGTATTCCTGTTAATAAGTTTGTTGAATTGTTCTTTGATGTCTTTAGAAGCACACTACAAACAATTTAACCAATATGGGAATATTACACAGACTACCCCTTTAAAATACACCTCACATGGAGGTGAATATCGATTTTACTGGACAAAGAGATACGTCTATACAGGGGATTACGTCAGCACCACTATCAGACTTCCTGTTTTTTCAGAAGTACCTTGTGCCTGTAGTGGCAGGCCAGAAAATTACAAAAAAGACCAAACATATGAAACCCAAGTATTTCAGTCTATAAATAGAAGTTACCCTCAGACACACACCACAAAACCCAGCTTTATTACGTAGAGTTACCATCGGTTAACCTCTCATTGCCTGAACTCCTGTTTAATCCACACACATTACAAGTCAACCATACTGTTAAAGCACAACAGAACTAGCTATTGCCTGTCAGCTAGAATAGGGCAACATGTTTGGAATCTTCACCCTGCTGCACATAGCGTTGGTTATCACAGCTCAGGGACAGCCTAACAGAAGCAAAGGATAGGGTAAAATACCCATATTCTGCTCTTGAAACTCTGATTGCAGACTTCTGATAAGCACAGAGAAGTCCTCAAGTGTCAATGCATGTTATCTGAACCCCAGTACATCCCTGGGTGAGTTCTCCCACCTGTGGTAAATGTGCATAAAGTACACCTCAGTGCAGTTATGCTTGTTGCTGTCAACTAGCCCACAGTAACTTGCTGAATCACAAATGCAGTCACAGGTCTCAACCCCAAGCACTGGTCCTGGACTGCTGCTTCTGCTGTGAGGGAATTTTATATGTGCATATCCAAACAAGTTTTAATCTACTCACTGGGTAGTACCAGCAGTTAACACAAGGAGTTAGGCAAGATATAAAGTTCTGCAGATAGATCAACAGCAATCTTTCAGCTCTACACCTTTCAGTATCTGACCTCTGCATTTCTGACCCACTGCATATGCTGTAATCATGGAAGTGAGAGAAGTACAGATAAAACACCAGCTTCTGTGATAGAGCAATAACTGACCTTTCTCCCATTTTATTTAAATGCATTGAGACACACAAAGTTTGGAAAGTATCCCACTTTACAGCTCAAGAATACTGCTCTGACAATAAGATTCTATCTCTCCCGTCACCAAAGCACTAAAATACTTCAGGAACAGAGATGGGGAACACACCTGTAAAAGAAATAAACAAACAGGTCTCACTGTATTTAAACTACTTGGAGGAGATCCCCCAAAGTTGCTGGCCTCTCTCCATCACCAAAATGCATTGAAATGTTTTCTGCACAGCATCTACCATATTCAAGCACTGAAGGGTTATCACTAACAAAAAGACTAGGAAAACCACCAGAAGTGCTACCAGGCTATATAAATGAGCAGCAGAATAATTTCCTAAAATAATTACACACTAATGATAGCTTTAAGGTAATAAACCACTAAGTCAGTGCCAGATCACGCGGTGGAATAACATGATAATATTTCCTCTACATAGGTAACTGGAACAATCACATCATTTATGATAATGACAATATAAACAACCTTATGTCTCTAGACTAAATACTCCCTGTAATTAGAAACATTTCGGTCTTTTTTTATTCCACTTGCAGAAATGTTGAAAATGTATGCAAGTTACACCTGTGCTCTTGATACTACCTATCTAAAACCCAGCATGCAATATTTCACTTGATTTTGAGAGATACCAGACCACATCACTGCACGATCATAGGATGATCAAATCTGTGCTCCACTTTGGAATTCATGAGGGTAGGCAGGTGTGGGCCTCTCTATCTTCCAGGAATTGTGTACGTAAAAAGATAATCACAGCTTTGATTTACATTTTTTCAAAGTTTCTATCCAATTTTCTGACAGAGATAACCTTGAAAATATAAAGGAAACAAAACTGATAGACAGATTGCTAGGTTTGTAAGGATTGAGAGCTATGTTCATTTTCAACAGAAGGCTGAAAGTGAGAAATCTAAAAATTACACACACACCTTTCAAAAAACTTGATTAAACTTGAGGCATATCAAAAATCTATGGACAAAAAAAACAACCCTCCTTGTCATATAAAAGCAAAGCGGGGAGCTCCTTAGATGGCTAAATGGAAGCAACTGAACTTAGGACTAGCTGGAGATCAAGCATCCTGGGTCTTACGGCAATGAGAAGAGTTCAAGAGCAATCTCATTTTAGCCAGAGAGGATTAGACGAGAAGCTTTCTTGAAGGCCCCTCCCAACCTCAATTACTACACTATTTCTCATGGTTTATCCCCCTTTTCCTTGAAGAGTTGCTCTATCTTCTTGACATCATCCTGTCTGAGAAATATTTCCCTTTTGTCTTCATATTTATGTGTCATAAAGAAAATTGAGAAGAGTGACAGAAAGCTATTTTCAAGTACGTAAAGTGATGTTATAAAAAGAACAGAAATCAATTATTCCTCTTAATTAATAAGGACAAAAGAGGAAGTAATGAATTTAAGCAGCATCAGGGGAAATTTAGGTCAAATACAGTTACAACATGAAGTTTCAGACAGTAAGAAGAGTTAGGCAAATGAACCAGCCGTCAAGGGAAGTTAAAGACCCCTCATCAGTGGTACATAGCCAAGGTTAGAAATATCCCTGGAGGACAACTGAGAAAAAATGAAGCCATTCCCTCAGTGGAAGAATGGTCAAGAGGTTAAATTCAAAGCTTCTTTGAACAGTCACAATTCTTCTTTCCTCTTTTGTTATTCTTTCCTCCTTATGAACATCTTCCCTTATATTTTCTTGTTGTGTGAAGTGTTCCTTGTTGGATAGCCAATGTTCTCCCAAAGCTTCACAGGAGTATTATATTTATGATATATTTTAGTATATTAATATACATATTATATATTAAATAAGGTTATTATTTGTTATGAAAAGTCTTCCTTTTCCAAGCCTCACAGCTTTCTGTCATGTCAGGACTTCTAATAGTGAAGCTATCCAAGCATCTGCAGCAGGTGTTCTTACCAAGGCTCAATTATTCTAAGAGACAACATGGAAAGACAAGCAACACCAGCATAGTTCTTATAAAGCCCATCTCTCATTCTCTATCTCCTTTTTCATTCCTATGCTATCCAGGCAATGAAAATATGAAAGACAGAAAACTTTTTCTGCCAGACCTTTTTGTCTTTGCTTTGTTTTTAAAGGGAAAGCCCAGACATGCTTTATGACTACTATTGTTACTTTTCCTTTTCTGAGAAGAAGAGAGTAAACCAAAGTGAATAGCATAGGGAAAGAGGCCATACTTATTATTTTAGCCTTTATTAGGATTTCTAAGGAGTAATCAACTGAGTTGTTGCTCCCCACTAGAAGAGAAACAGAAAAAGCGTAACAGTTAAAAGTAAAATCAGTAAGAATAACTTTCAAAAAGGAGTAAAGTAAAATAGGATTCCTTTCAATTTTAGGTATCCCACTTGCAATTGACTTTCACTTGCAAGGTTTTAATGAGAAGACAAGTATTACTTTCATTTTAATATTTAAAATACTTTATAAATGAAAATAAAAAGACAAAAAAGAACCCCCACAATCATAACAAGAAAAAATAGGTAATTTTGCAAATTTCTCCCAAATTATGCATAGCTTTTTGCACTTATCCATACAGAAAGACTTTCTACATACACAAGTATATGAAGATGAAGAGATGCATGGCAATAGCCCATCGTCTTGTGGGCAAAAAGTGGACAGGGAAATTAAAAAAAAAAAAAAGAACAAACAAAACAAAAACAAACAAAGAAAAAACTTCTGGTCATTTTAATTTAGTAACCAAAATTCTCAACTGATATTTCTCAAGATGTTAGGCAGATGTCAGCATTTTACAGAACGCAGGGTGCAGAAGAAGCAGGACCTGTGATTCCTAAATTTCCATTGGAACTATTCACATTACAGGAAGGCGAGATTCAATTCACCATAATCTGCATACCCTCTACAGTTAGCTGAGATCATGACCACCTTTGTTAAAATATGTCTTATGTTAAGAGAGGTGTCTAAAATCCTTGAAAATAACAGATGGAATCTAGGCAGTAATTAGCATTTCTGTGATTTCTGAAGTTAATTGAGAAAAATTGCAGCTTCCTCTGAGTTCCAAATGACTTTAGGACATCACAGCCCTAAATGCTGTATGCACAATCAGTAAGGAACTGTTCTAAACAGACAGGTCAGTGAAGACAGAAAACACAGAGTGATGGTGTAACTTACTTAAATCAGGACAATAAGGCAAGTTGTCCTCTGAGTCCTTTGTTTTCTTCTTTAGAGCAAAGATACTCATCTCCTCCTAACTTCCATTGTGAAATCTGCAGGTCTAAATGTTAAGGATATAATAAACTTACCCTTTTAGGTTAATCTACTGCATAATCTACAGTTATAAAGCTATAATTGCAGCTATTCTATTCTATTAGTAGTTATTTCTCTTCTAGATTTAATTTAGCTAGAGAAAAGAGCAGCAAAAGGGGTAGAAATCCACTAAGTATACTAACAGACCACAGTGAAAATCTCACAGACACATTTTCACCTCTACTGTTGTCAATGTCGTCTAGGTTAGGCTACCCATCACTCCATCCATGGTGACATTATGCACTCAGTTACAGCCTAGATATACTTAGGCATATATAAGCAGCCATATCTTTGCTTTATTAGCACTACACTACAAAGGCAGCCTATTGGTTGAAAGACTATAGAAGTTATGTCATAGCTGCTGGCCTCACTGTTGGAGATGTAAGTTAAACATGACACTAAGTAAATGTACATTGATAATAAATAAAGATCAAGATAGGTGATGGGATGATCGCATGACATTGAACACAACACTCCATTCACTCCATTGCAATAGTTTGCTTGCAGAATATCTTGCATTCAGTAAGATCAATGCAAACAAAAACCAAGTGCCAATACCAAACTGCATCTGAACAAATCATCAAGTACTGGTCTATGTATTCCCTAGTAAATGTCACGGAGTCTATACGTGATTGGTATTTGACCTAAAAAAATGTTGTGCTTCTAAACCTTACTTTTCCCTATAGATAGAAATTGTAAAAATGGTGAGACATTTTATGGTCTTGGATAACTAACAGTTATTTTCTCCTCCTGTCTCGGTATTGTTAAATTCCATGTCTAAATCTGGTATGGCAAAGGAGCTAAAAATCACAGAGACTTCCATTAAGTCCAGAAAAATAATAGGAATTAGATCTCAAGATCCCTGAAGTGCAATTTCAGTTTGAAGTCTTAGTCCAAATTCCTAAGCATTTTTAACATACTGTTGCATATCAATAAGTTATTTTATTCCAGTAAGATTTGCCTTTCTTCTTAGAGACGACCCCAAACCAACTTATATTGTTGGAATAAGGCAGTGTATGTAGACTTCCATTGTTCTTGTTCAGCTTCATTTCCCCTAAGATTATTTCTTTTTTTTTCTTACAGAAATTGTCAGTATACAATATAACTTTCTAAAAACAAAATACTCCAGTTCATTGCAGCTGATTCCTTCCAATGTTCTCCCCAAAGCATATTCCTTTAGCTGCAACATTGATAGGAGCTGCCATAGAAAACATGTAGATAATAATAAACAGCTCACAGGTTGCAGGCTGTTTTTATTTGTCTTGTATTAGAAAACACAAGATCCAGCAAGGCTTAACATACTAATCATTCCCCAGAAACAGAAGAATTTAACACTGCTTAGACTCCTTTGGATCCAAGGTTCTTAGTACCTCCTCCCAACAACTCAACACAGTTATTTTCCTCTCTTCTCAGAGGTCTTCTCTCTGGAACTCAGTCAACAATATAACAGAACTGAATTGTTTTAGAAACCTAAACTTGCACTTGAGCAGAGGAAAGATAATGACAACTACTTTGGAGTCCTTTTTATTTGTCTGTTCTTGGAACAGAAGCTTAAACTCTTGGGTTCATGAAGTAAAGCTTTGTTCCATTAAAGAATACTAGGAATCTGTTCTAAAAGGGGGGGGGGGGGGGGGGGGGGGAAAGGAGAGAAAGAGAATGAGAATATGATAGTCATAGAAGTACTGTAGCTGGACAATTTCTGATTTTCAGTTTCAACTTTCTCATGCAACTTGAGAAGCATGGTGAGACTGATCATCTAAGCAAAACCCTCGACAATTTCAAATGCAGATGAGGGGATGAGCAGGCTGTAGAATCACAGAATGGCAGGGGTTGGAAGGGACTTCTGGAGATCACCGAGTCCAACCCCCTGCCAGCACAGGAACACCTCAGGCAGGCCACACAGGAACAGATCCAGGTTGGTCTTTTTGTCTCTAGAGAAGGAGACTCCACAACCTCTCTGGGCAGCCTGTTCCAGGGCTCTGTCACTCTCACAGCAAGTAAGTTTTTGCCCCTGTTGAGGTGGAAATTCCTGTGGTCCAGTTTGTGACCATTATCTCTCATCCTATCACAGGGCACAGCTGAAAAGAGACTGGCCCCTTCCACTTGACACTCACCCTTCAGAGATTTGTAAACATTAATAAGATGCCTTCTCAGTCTTCTCTTTTCCAGGCTAAATAGAGTTCTCAGCCTTTCCTCATAAGAGAGATGTTCCTGTTCCTTCATCATCTTTGTAGCTCTCTGTTGGACTTTCTCTAGTATTTCCCTGACCCTCCTGAACCGGGGAGACCAGAACTGGACACAATACTCCAGATGTGGTCTCACTAGTGCAGAGTGGAGGGGGAGGAGAACCTCCCTCGGCCTGCTGGCCACACTCTTCTTTATGCACCCCAGGATAGCATTGGGCTTCCTGGCCACAAAGGCACATTGCTGTTCCACAGATAAGTTATTATCCACCAGAACACCAAAGTCCCTCTCCATGGGGCTGCTTTCCAGTGGGTCTACCCCTAACCTGTACTGGTACATGCTCTTGTTCCTCCCCAGGTGTAGGACTCTACACTTATCCTTGTTGAACTTCAGTAGGTTTGCCTTTGCCCAGCTCTCCAGTCTGTCCAGATCTCACTGGATGGTATCTCAGCCTTCCAGTGTATCAGCCACTCCTCCCAGTTCAGTATCATCAGCAAAATTACTGAGGGCACACTCTATCCCTTCATCCAGGTCATTGATGAAGATGCTGAATAAGACTGGATCCAGAACTGATCCCTGGAGAACACCGCTACTTGCAGGTCACCAGTTGGACTCTGCACCACTGATCACAACCCTCTGAGCTCTATTGTTCAGCCAGTTCTCAACTCATCTCACGGTCTGCTCTTCTAACCCACACTTCTTGGGCTTACCCACAAGGATATTATGGGAGATAGTAAAAAGCCTTGCTGAAGTCAAGGTAGACAACATCCACTGCTCTCCCTGTGGCTACTGTGGGGAAAGAAATCCATGCCTATTTCTCTATCAGTTATTGCTTTCCTAGAACAAAAGGGAATATGTGTAGAGGAAGAAGGGATCACTGAGGCTGTGAAAACAGCAGCAAAGTACTACACCTGGGAAAATTACAAGCAGCAGCAAAAAGCCACCACCAGGCTGGAAATTTTTTAATCGATTCAGAGTGCATCCATGTTGAAATATATAAAAGAAAAACAGATTCCACTGCTCTGGAAAATTAAGATGTCTGGGAACTTTAGCACCTTCCCAGTTTTGTGAATTAATCTTCCTCTTGTGTGGCTTATTGTTACTATAATTTAAAATTAATTTACAGTTATGTTTCTCTGTGATACCACAACTGGTGGTCATGCAGATGGTTATGATGCCAAAAAAAATTCAACTCACAGTTTTGGACAGTGTGAGCCAGTGAACTTTTTTGTAGACAAATCAAAAAGCCCATTTTAATGGAATATTCCCAGTATTTAAAGTGGGATTTGTATCCCAACTTTTATTATATATTTCAAGCTTCTGTGTGATACAACACAGCAGATGTGCCGAGTTTGCTTTGAGAGACACAGGCTAGGTACCAGGTGCCATACAGCTCAAGCAGTATGGGGTTAACTGGCCCTGAAAAGAGGCAGAAGATTTGTTCCCAGTCAAGGCACTGAGATGACAGTCACAACCTTTCTATTTCTATTACTTGCCTTTAAAGATACCCCTTTTAAACTAATAGAGCTATACATACAGCTGAAGATACTTCTATATGTTAGATACAATAGTATGTATTATAGTTATTTTTAAAATATATATCTCTTCTTGTCTAAAAATTCCTCTTGCCATTCCACACTGTTGTTATTTTAATAGACTGCAATACATCCACTCTCATCTCGCTTGCTTTGTGTCATGTTTGTGTAAATAACAACAAAACCAAACTGTTACAATCATTTTCACTACTGGAATTGAAACTATTTATTGCAAAACATATGATCCATCTGCCTCAGAAACAAAACCACTATGATTTTTCAAACCCTAAATTAACATCAGCACCATTCCACCTCTATTCAATAGCAAAATGAGCAGAATCACAGAATGTTAGGGGTTGGAAGGGACCTCTGAAGATCAAGTCCAACCCTTCGGCCAGAGCAGGACAAAACTAGAGCAGATCACTCAGAAATGCATCCAGACAGGTCTTGAAAGTCCCCGGAGAAGGAGACTCCACAACCTCTCTGGGGAGTCTGTTTCAGTTCTCTGGAAACATTACAGTAAAGAAGTTCTTCCTCGTGTTGAGGTGGAACTTCCTGTGCTCAAGCTTGACTCCATTGCCCCTCATCCTATCACAGGGCACAAGTGAAAAGAGGTTGTCCCTGCCTTCTTGACACCCAGCCCTCTTGTATTTATAGACATTAATTTGATCCCCTCTCAGTCTTCTCCTCTCCAGACTAAAAAGCCCCAGGTCTCTCAACCTTTCCTTGTAAGGTAGGTGTTCTAGTCCTTTAATCATCCTTGTAGCCCTCCGTTGGACTCTCTCAAGTAGATCTATGTCTCTCTTGAACCAGGGAGCCCAAAACTGGATGCAATACTCCAGGTGAGGTCTCACTAGGGCAGAGTAGAGGGGGAGGAGAACCTTCCTTGATCTCCTGGACACACTCTTCTTAATGCACCCCAGGATACCAGGATACTCTCCAGCAGATTGCCTCCTAACCTGTAAATGGTGCATTTTGTTGCTCCTTCCCAGGTGTAGAACTATGCACTTGCTTTTGTGAACCTCATTAGGTTCCTCTTTGCCCAGCGATCCAGTCTGTCCAGATCTTGCTGATCGGCCACACAGCCTTCAGGTGAATCAGCCAGTCCTCCCAGGTTTGTGTCACAAGCAAACCTGCTGACAAGGCACTCTGTCCCGTCATCAAGGTCATGGATAAAGATGTTGAACAAGACCGGACACAGCACTGTTCCCTGGGGGACTCCACTAGTTACACATCTCCCTCTGGACTCTTCTGCATTGATCGCCAGTCTTTGGGCTCTGCTTGTCTGTCCAGTCCTTAATCCATTCCACTGTCCATTCTTCTATCCCACAATTCCTGAGCTTGCTCACAAGGATATTATGGGAAACTGTATCAGAAGTCTTGCTAAGGTCTCCCTGCATCTATCCATTCAGTCACAACATAATAGAAAGCTATCAGATTAGTCAAGCATAATTTCCCCTTGGTAAATTCATGCTGACTACTTCTGGTAACCTTCTTCTCTTCCATGTGCTTGGAGATGACCTCCAAAATGAGCCGCTCCATCATTTTTCCAGGGATGGAGGTGAGGCTGGTTGGTCTGTAATTTCCTGGATCTTCCTTCTTGCCCTTTTTGAAGACTGGAGTGATATTGGATTTCCTACAGTCCTCAGACACCTCACCTGTTTGCAATGATCTTTCAAAAATGAAGGACAGTGGTGGGGCAATATCAGCCCAATGTTCAGTCTGAAATTCCCCTGGTGCAGCTGGAGGCCATTCCCTCTTGTTCCATCACAAGTTACTTGTGAGAAGAGACCAGCCTACCTCTTTACAACATCCTTTTCAGGGCTGGGCCCAAAGACTAGCGGTGACTAGAGTTAAATCCAGTTAGTGGCCAGTCACAAGTGGCATTCCTCCGGGCTCAGTACTGGAGCTGGTCCTGATTGATATCTTTATCAATGATCTAGATATCTCTAGCAATGAAGTTGGGCAGAAGTGTTGATTTGCTTGACGAGCGACAGGCCGAGGCTACTTGTAGGAGTTTCGATAGGGCCAAGTGTCGGGCCCTGCATTTTGGTCACAAGCCCAGGCAACGCTACAGGCCTGGGGAAGAGTGGCCGGAAAGCTGCCTGGCAGAAAAGGACCTTGGTGTATGGCTTGACAGTTGGTTGAATATGAGCCAGCAGTGTGCCCTGGTGGCCAAGAAGGCCAGTGGCCTCCTGGCTCTTATCAGAAATGGAGTGACCAGCAGGACTAGGGAAGTGATCCTGCCCCCAGTCAGTATTGGCAGTGGGGCGGCCCACGTCGAGTGCTGTGTTCAGTTTTGGGCACCTCAATACAGAAAGGACACGGAGGTGCTGGAGCAGGTCCAAAGGAGGGCAACAGGGCTGGTGAAGGCTTTGGAAAACGTACCCTGTGAGGAGCACCTGAGGGAGCTGGGGCTCTTTAGTCTGGGGAAGAGGAGGCTGAGGGGAGACCTTCTTGCTCCCTACAGATGCCTGAAAGGAGGTTGTAGTGAGAGCGGGCTTGGTCTCTTCTTACTGGTGACAGGGGAGAGGACAAGGAGAAATGGCCTCAAGTTGCGCCAGGGTAGGTTTGGGCTGGATATCAGGAAGAACTTCTTTACAGAAAGGGTTGTTAAGCACAGGAACAGGCTCCCCAGGGAAGTGGTTGCGTCACCTTCCAGGAATGCGTTTAAAAAGCGTTTCGATGTGGTGCTTGGGGACATGGTTTAGCGGTGGCTTGTTGGAGTTAGGGTAGTAGGGTTAGGTTGAGGTTGGTCTTGGTGATCTTGAAGGTCTTTTACAACCTGAGCAATTCTGTGATTCTGTGCTAGAAAGGCTCTACAGAGAGACCTGGACAGGCTGGCTCACTGGGCTGGGGCCACTTGTATGAGCTTCAACAAGGCCAAGTGCCAGGTCCAGAGTGCAATAATCTAGCCAATTATCATTTCTACTCTGCCCTATCCTATCCTACATCAGATGTTGCCACTATTACTGACCAAAAGCATAGATGAGGAAGATCAGCTGAACAAGGTATGATGTAACATAATAAATTGCAGAACTCCAATACTGAGTAAAAACAAGAAACAGAATTTATTTTTAAACATTTTAAACATTAAACCAACCCCCCACCCCCCATTTTGATGAGAATAAATTTTATCCTTATGATCTTAAACACTAAAGCCAATCCCCCTTACCCCCCCCCCATTTTTACCAGAATTTTTATCATTATGATATTAAACACTCAAACAACACTCAACCAACCTCCCTCCCTCCCCCAGGAGCTCTTCAGTTTTCAGGCTTTAGAGAGGAATTGGAGGCACCTGCAATGGAAACATGGATGTCAACAGGTGGCAAAGACCTACCTGCCTGATGGCTCCTCTAGCTCTGGAAGGCAGGTCCCTTGCCTGGCTTTGCTCAGCCCAGCTGAGCCAGTTTGGGCAGGACCACACCAACCTGCACCAGCCTTGCTCTGCCCTTGTGCAGAGCTGCGGGCCCACGGAGCAGCCCGCTTGTCCCTGCGGCAGCGGCAGCAGTCCCACCTTTTGAGGGGGGAGGCTTTTGCTGTTGGTGGCCCTCACGTACCTCTGCTGCTTCCAGTTCTGCCACTGGCAACTCTGTGCCTGCTGCACCATGGAACTCCTCCCCTAAATCTTCTGAGGGGGACTTGGTGGAGCAGGCCAGCCGCTGTAACTCCTGCACACAGCAAAAGAAGGGTTTCCAGGCTGCTGGCTGAAACTGGCTCAGCCTTTCCCACTCCTGGCCCTCATTTGGGAGCAGAAAGCCCGCCAGCTTTGGCCTCAAGCCCCAGCCGGGGTTCCTCTGCCGGGGACAGCACCTCTCTGGAGGAGCAAGCGGGATGGGGACCCCTGGGCAGGCTTGCTTACCTCGGTGCCCTGGGTCAGCAGACTGTCCTGGCTGCACAGAGATGCCAGGCTCTGGGCGAAGGAAGCCTCGCTGATGCCCGAGCCTGCAGAGCCTGGCACCTCTGCAGCGGCCGAGGCCTCCTCCACGGGCCAGGGCAGCCCTTCCCCGCAGGTCCTGCCATCTGCTGAGGAGGAAAGAGCAAAGAGCCATGGAGGAGAAGTCCGGGCCGAGCGCTGCCGAGCCCAAGCACAGCGGGGAGAGGCGTCGCCGGGCACAAGGGGCCCCGGGGGCTCAGCTCTCTCCTGCCCAGGGCGCTGGGGCTGGCGCTGCCCTGCGGGAAGGGCGGCAGCAGCCCCAGGGCAGCACCGGTGCCCGCCCGCCTGCCAGGGCACAGAGCAGGGCCGTCCTACCCCCGCCTTCTCCCGAGCCCACAGCCCCTGGGCCTCCTCCGTCTGCGCTGCCCGGGGGGACGAGAGGCGGCAGCTGCTCCGCACCAGCCTGCAAGAAATGCGGGGCGCTCACTGAGCGGCCCTGCGGCAGAAAGGGGCCCCGGCGAGCGGAGCGAGAGGTGGGCACGGCCGAGACTGCGCCCTGAGCCAGCCTCACCTCTGCCTGGCCCTCCACCCTCGGCTCCGCCATGCTGGCGAGCAGCGTCCTGACCTGGGCAAGGGGACGAGAGCGGAAGGTGAGGAGCGAGGCACCAGAGGCTGGGCCGGAGCAGCCTCCGGGGCCAGGGCCGAGACAGGAGGGACACTCACAGCCTTGCCGCTCCTCGGCTGCTGCCGCAGGGGCTCGATGGAGGGCACCTGGATCACCTGGGCGCCCTCCACTCCTTCTGCAGGCCTGTGCGCAGGGAAGGAAGGGGCAGAGAAAGAGCTGGGTGAGGCCTGAGCCGCAGAGAGCGGCGGCAGTGGTGAGGATGGGGCTGGGCGGGCGCTGTTGGGACGCAGCTGGGCCAAGCGGCTCTGCCAGCTCTGCCTGCTCAAGAGCTGCCCGCAGCTGTGGGCACCTCTGCCCAGCTGGGGAGCGGAGTGCCCGTGTCCGGGGCTGCGGCTACGCCTGCAGCCTCCCCTGCGATGTGAGCGCCCGGGCGGCAGTGCCAGGCAGGGCTTACCCACGGAGCGCGCTGACCCAGAGCTCCTTGTCCTCCCGGGAGCTGCAGAAAGGGAGGAGAAACAGCCTGAGTGCCCTCTGCTCCCCAGGCTGTGGGCAGGGGCGGGTGCTGGCGCAGCCCTGCCCGGTGGGGACAGCCACAGAGGCAAGATGGAGCCCCGTGGGGCAGAACAGAGGTTTTGCCCATGCCCCTGGAGGGATGTGGCACCGAGACTCACCTGAAAGTGAGGATGCAGGAGCCGTAGGGCCAGAAAATGAGGGTGGTGGTGGCCTCGCTTTCCTCCTCTTCAGAGGCATTGGCGGCTGCCCCGTTCCCGCTGCAAACCACCTGCAGCATGGCGAGCAGCAGGCAGAGCTCTGGGCGCGGGGCACCGCCACGTCTGCGGAGAGAAGAAGAGTCAGGGAGGGACCTGGAGATGGCTGAGCCCTGTGCAGCCCCTCCAGAGTCCACCCCATGGCAGGCCATGGGTGCTCCCAGCACCATGGTGCCGGGGGCCTGGAGCTGCTCCCTGGGTGTCCCTGCCCTGGTGCCAGGGCTCAGGAGGAAAGGCAGCTGGGGCCTGCGAGTCTTACTTGGTCTTGGCGATCACCAGAGTATCTCTGAAGAGGAGGAGCTCCCTCTTCCTGGTCCTGCGGCCCTGCGTCACCTTCACCCGCTGCTGGAGCAGCGGCTCAGAGGACAGGGGGTCAGGCGAGGGTGTAGGGCACACCCTGCTGAGTAGAGGGGACCAGGCATGAGCAAGGCGGCTGCTGTGGGGCCCAGCTGTGCCAGCATGTCCCCGAGCCATGGGCGCAGCTCACCTGGAACGATGGCAGCAGTTGAGCTGGCCCATGGTGCTGCGTTCCCAAGCACGGTGCAGCACACACCAGTGGGGCTGAAAACTGTGCCCAGTCAGCTCTTGGGAGGCTGCTGAGTGGGTGCTGGTGCCAGACAGAGCCTCTGGACAAGAGCTGTGCTCTTCCCAGCACCACTGTCTGCTGGCACAGCACCATCCCAGGAGGCACCAGAGTCGTTGCCGGGACAGCGCTGGGTCAACACAGCAGCATGGCACTGTGACACCAAGGGTCACAGGGCGGGGCAGTGGTGGGGCAGGGGCACTGAAAGCTCTCCCCAGCATGCCCACGTCTCCCTTGTGCTTGGGAGCCCAGAGCTGGGCACAGCACTGCAGGAACAGCCTCGCCAGCACTGAGCAGAGGGGAAGGGTCACCCGCCCCCAGCTGCTGGCAAGGTTTTGCCCAGTGCAGCCCAGGGTACCACGCACTGCCTTTGGGCGAGGGCACCTTGGTGGCTCCCGCTCCACTTGTTGTTCACCAGGATCCTGAGGCCTTTTCCGTCACGCTACATTCCAGCAGCTTTGCCAAGCTGCTTTGGTCACCAGTATTCGTGGATGTGTCCCAGGCTGCTTTGTGCTCACGCTGGTGCCATAGATGTATCGAATCGTAGAATTGTTTAGGTTGGAAAAGACCCTTTGAATCATCGAGTCCAACCATCAAACTAACTCTAGCAAGTTAGTTAGAGATTTCTCTGAACAGCCTAAACCTCCCCTCGCACAGCTTGAGGCCATTTCCTCATCTTGTCGACTGTCCCCTGACCCCCCACCTTGCTATAACCTCCTTTGAGGTAGTTGTAGAGAGAAAGAAGGTCTCTCCTCAGCCTCCTTTTCTTCAGGCTAAATAGCCCCAGCTCCCTTAGCCACTTCTCATAAGACTTGTGCTCTAGGCCCTTCAGCAGCTTAGCTGCACAGTCCTTGAGGTGTAGTCTCCCCAGTGCTGAGTACAGGGGCATCACTGCTTCCCTAGTCCTTCTGGCCACAACACTTTGTCTAGGAAAAGCCAGGGTGCCGCTGGCTGCGTTGGCTCCCTGGGCACACTGCTGGCTCATGTTCAGGTGGCTGTGGATCAACAGCCCCAGGTCCTTTTCTGCCCAACAGCTTTCCAGTCTCTCTTTCCAATGCCTGCAGTGTTGCATGGAGTTGTGGCCCAAGTGCAGGACTTGGCACTTGGCCTTGTTGAAGCCCATGTAGATGACTGACATCAGCCCATTGATTCATCCTGTCCAGGTCCCTCTGAACAGCCTCTCTCTCTCTCTCCTGTATTGTATTTCCAGCAGACATCTGGGAAGTTTAAGTCCCCCATCAGAAGAAGGAGTAGTAATTGTGAAACGTCTCCCAGCTGCTTATAGAATATTTCATCCACCTCTTCATCCTGGTTGGGTGATCTATAACAGACTCAACAGACTCTCACCACAATATCAGCCTTGTTGGTGTTCCCCTGATTCTTACCCATAGGGACTCAACCCTATCATCACTTTCATTAATTTGTAGGCATTCAGGTGTCTCCCTATTGTAGAGGGCCACCCCACTACCTCTTCTTCCTTTCCTATCCCTTCTGCAAAGTTGGTAGCCATTGATTGCAGCACTCCAGTTGTGCAAGTCATCCCACCAGAATTCCATGATGGCAACTGTATCATAGTTTTCTCATTGCACAATGGCCTCCAGCTCCTCCTGTTTATTGCCCCTGTTGCATGTATTGGTGTAGATGCGCTTCAGCTGGGCTAATAATCTTGCTGCTGTTTTGGGAGAAGAAGACCTAATTCCTGCCTGACCGTTCTCAGCTGCTTCCATGGTTACTAACCTATCAGTGAGCCTTGTGTTTTTGCTGCCACTTGCATCACCATCCTCCACTGAGATGACAGGCTGAAAGTCCTTGGTAGTACACTGTCCCAGAAGCACCGGCATGCCGCTCCCAGGCTCCTCTCTAGCAAGCCCAGTTTGTATGGCAAAGATACTATATTTACAGTTTTAATGAAATGGGGATGTTTGAAAAATACTGCTTGATGATAGGAAAATAATTGCTTTATTAAGAGAGCTGAATTCTGAGATATTGTTAAAGATAAAGGTAGTTTCATAACTGTGGTTCCTGGAGGCTGTCATTTTGGCAAAATGTAATAAACAGTTCCTCTTCTTTGCTATATTCTTTTCTCACATGGGTTCGGACTTCCAAAGGCAATGAAATAATCTGCAGCTTAGAAAATCTGGAGAGATGGCAGATGCCTGCCCTGCTAGTGGTATAGTAACCTTCTGAAATTCCTTAGCCTAGCCAGTAACTTTGCCTTGTGCTGTAGTTGGTAAGGAGTTTTGCTACTTCTAGGTCAGTGTTTCACTACACACAGTAAGACGTGCACTGAGCTTGGCAGCTGGTTTCATACTTGTCTTGGCCTCTGCACACTAAGGTGCTCAAGATTCTCCCTCAGCTCAGCTATTGAATGAGAACCACCTTCCTTTCTCTTGTTTCTTGCACTGTCTATTCTCAATGGCACATTGTCTCTCCTATCCTCTTAATAGGAGCTTTCTATCCCCCCACCACCAAAACTTACCATTTTATCCCATCTTGTGTGAAGGGGTAAGGAAAGCTGGTAGCAAGTAACTATGAGCAGGAATTTCCTACACTTAGTGACATTAATTTGATCCCCTCTCAGTCTTCTCCTCTCCAGACTAAAAAGCCCCAGGTCTCTCAACCTTTCCTTGTAAGGCAGGTGTTCCAGTCCCTTAATCATCCTCATAGCCCTCCGTTGGACTCTCTCAAGTAGATCTCTGTCTCTCTTGAACCAGAGAGCCCAGAACTGGATGCAATACTCCAGGTGAGGTCTCACTAGGGCAGAATAGAGGGGGAGGAGAACCTTCCTTGATCTCCTGGACACACTCTTCTTAATGCACCCCAGGATACCATTGACCCTCTTGGCCAGAAGTTTTCATACATGTTATATGAACACTTAAAACAGTTTCTAACTTATTGAAAGAGAAAATCAAAATTACTCAGCAGTTTCAAAACCTAATAATATTAGTAAAGTTCGAACATTTTGGGTTTGGGGTTTTTTTTGGGTGGTATTGTTTTGATGGAGTTTTTTTTCCCCTCTGCTTTGGCAAGCTTCAATCATAACTATCTAGCTTTGATTTTTACTCTTTCTTTGTTAAGGCAATTTTTTGTACAGAACATAAAATTCCTCCTGAAGCAGCATTCCTCCTTCTACAGTAGAAAAAATGTTGTCTATCTTGCTTTCAATGAGCTTGTTACGAACTATAAACCCATGTGAAAAAGCAAAAGGAAGGAAAAATATCAACAATATCTGGGATCTGAACAGTGATCAAACTTACTTTCACCTCAATAATCACTATTTGTTCTAAGAGCAATTTTAAATATTTAAAGTGCCTTTTATACTACCATCAGATCAGAAAAGCGCAGCAAAGCACTTTAACAGGCAACACAACCCCCATTAATATTTTTTCCTCTGATTTTAAAGATATATTTTGTATCACTCAATGGATGGAGAAACAATGATAGAAAGTGCTGTCATTCTGCCAAAAGCACATACAGAACAAGACAAGTGAGAGCAATTAGATTTCTGATCAGGATAATAATTTAACTGCAGATCTAGAGACTATAATCATCTGGAGCATTTGAGCAGTATAAAATATTACAAGGACTATGTTCCATAAATTATCATACACGGCTCATCACCTGAAGGCACCTCACCTGAAGGTATATAGTGACTCCCTGCCAATCCCCCAGAGATGCTATATCTTCTAACAGCAAAGACCACAAAAAAATAGACGGGTCATAGACCATATAAAGACTTGTTTGTGTATCCATTCAAAGCAATATAAAGACAATTCACAAATGCAAGGTCATCATTCTCACTACCGTCTTTTGGTGGGGTAGTGCCTTTGTTGCCAAGATACTTGATTTATAAAAGGAAAAAGTAACCTGATGCTTCAAGAAATCCCTTGTCCTGTTCACATACAGAGCAGACTAGATCTTGTCCTCCTCACAATAAATTTAATTAATATTTCATCATGATGCA
The DNA here is from genome assembly GCA_025345505.1 of Todiramphus chloris collaris. Classification (NCBI taxonomy): domain Eukaryota; kingdom Metazoa; phylum Chordata; class Aves; order Coraciiformes; family Alcedinidae; genus Todiramphus; species Todiramphus chloris. The sequence goes on from JANVCC010000017.1 coordinate 31,202,946, forward strand.
GATAAGGTAAGATGGGTATCCTTTATTCAGTCTCTATACAATGTCACGCCCCTAGTAACTCAAAGATTCAGCACAGTATTCAAGAACAGCCACAAAAGGCCAGTCCTTGAGAATTAAAAAGCACCTTTTTACTGACATTCAAGTATGTCACAGATCTTTCTGAATGCTTAGGGAAAAGTGGTGATCATTTCCTCAGCCAAGAAAGAAAATGCACAGATAGTTGTTAATGCATCAGGTGCAGCTGCTTTATCACAGCCATTCTGAGGCAAATAATTTGGGGTGACATTCGTCTCACTTAATTTTAGCAGTCTAAAAGCCAGGTGTGTAATCTAATCTATTCATTTAGTTCCACTTAAAAGTCAGCGAAGAAAATCAGGACCCTCCAGCAGACTGGGGATGAGACAAGCCCTCACTACATCCTAAAGCAGTAGGATAGATTGTCCTCCACTAGCAAAGGAGAGATACTTAATCTGTTCAGGCTCAACATCTTTTAAATTGCTAGAGGCAGACAAGATGGATCCAACCATCAGAAGGACATTTCTGAAGTTAACCCCATGCTCTCCTGAAAATCTTACTTGCTAATCTTTATTTTTTGATCTGAAAGGAACAAATGGAATTTAGGGACTCAAACTCCTTTTCAAAGCTTGCACACCCTCACTCTGTGCATTGACTGTCCACCTGGAAGATGAGGCAAATTGAACTGCCACTTCTGAAGGGCACATGGCAAGGATAAGACTGCTGGAGGCTGCAGAGGTCTTTCCATGTGAAGGCACTTCGGTTGCATAAGATGACAATCAGGATGGTTAGAACTGCGCTCAGACATCACAGGGTATTTTAGGGTTTGTTCTCATGGCCACGCACTGTCACGTATGTGGGACTGGACTTGACAGCCAAGCTGTGGTAACTACCCTCATGCTTGCCACAGCCCACACCAGCAGGGGAGTAAAATGTGCAAGCTGAAACCCCCATTTCAGCAGTGGGGTGCACACAGAGCTCACAGCAGTTGGTTAATGCAGCTCAGCTGTGGTGAGTGGGTTAGCTGCCTGGCTGCCTGTCAAACTGTGGTAACCAAACTGCTTGGGATCATCTGACCATGCAGTTGGCTTCCTATCAGTTTTAAAGGACAGCTTCCTTGTATCCAACAATGCTGCCACAGCACGGAGACAGCTCAGAACTGAACTTGATTGCTGTGGGGTTTTTGGCAGGAGATCTAGCCAGGCACACCACTGAGAGAAAGTAAGACATCCCTTATTTTGATCTATTGTAGGGAAAGGGTTTTCCAATTAAATAACTTGGCTGTTTCCACTTCACACAAACAGTTCCACCAAGCTTGTGTGGACAAGACTTCTGCCAGAAGCATGATGTTTTTCTGCTATATTATACCCCATATGGACCCCAATTCAAACACACTGGAAGGCAGAATCTCACTGCATTTTTCATCATAATACTGTGTGACAAATGCACTTCTCCTGACTTCAGAGTAACAAGGCTTACTCCAATTTTTTTTTTAAATTACTGTCACTACAATTTACATTTAACAGTGTCTTTCTTGGCTAGCACTGGGAAAATACCGCAAGGAGAATTCACAAACATTAATTTGACTAAAAGCATACATTTGCTTTGACAGCATTCACAAGAGTCTGTCTTTGTCTTGGTCAAATATTCCTTCCATTTTTCTCTTTGTGAAGTTGCTTGTAGGAAAGCTATACCTGGGCAAACAGATAGAAAGGTTTGTGAAAGAACTCTTAACATAGCAGTGAAGCTTCTCATGTCCTTCCTGCTGTCAAGAGATTCAGACATCACATCAGCAAATAGAAACAAGCCCACATGATAAAAATAAAGATCAATGAATAGTTACATAAGCTTGCAGAAGAAAATAGAATAATAACCCCCTCATAAAGCACTTCTTAGCCATTTGTCTGAAAAAGCTTTAAAATAAAGTTCCAATCTGCTTTAGTTAAAGCACAAATTATTGGACTCAGTATGGGAGAAATTAGATGAATTCCTACTATATCTGCATCATAAAAAAGATTAGAGTAGATGATCTAATAGTCCCTTCCGGCCTTAAATCCTATCAATAAAATGGAAAAGCTGCTGCACTATTCAGATTTTCAGCAAATATAGAAAATAACCCATAGAAAATGGGTTATTTTCCTCTCAGTCAAAAGCATACTTAAAAAGAACATTCAGCTTTCTTGAGTCTCACTGTAAAAATCCCCCATGTACAGCCATAACTTCCCAAAGGAAGGAAGGAAGGAAGGAAGAAAGAAGACCCAAAAAGGCACTCACACAAAGCATTTGCTGACCAATTTTGAATAATGAGCAAATTAGTGGGGGGAAAAACCCAACCTGTTTGCAGATAATTCATAAACAGAAAAGAGGACAACATTGATCAAATAAATTATTCGCTGTAAATAGTTCATTCAGCTCTGGCTTCAACACACGTTACCAATTAAATCAAACAGAACCCAATCCCACAGCAATTATTTAGGAAGTACAATCTGGCCACTTGAAGGCACGTCCAGATAGTTTAAACTGTTTCTTTTTTCGTTGGTATGTCATTTTTCCCCTCTCTGAGGCCAGTCTTCACAAAATCACAGAATTGTCACACTCAGAAAAGACCTCTAAGATCACGGCATCCAACCATCATTAGAGTTTGGCCACTCTTGCCTACCTACAATAGCGCTCAATGTTTTTCAGCTCCTTCAAAATGTTTTCAAGTTTGTAAAAACCAATGTTTTCCCATCTACAATTGCCCTTAGTAAAAAAATTTCTCATTCTTCATTAGTACTTGTTACGGAAGCAGGTCTCAAAGGACAAAGATCTTGATGCTGCAGGTAAATCCATTTCCAGTTTCTTGTTTAACTGTCTGCTTATTTTTTTCCTAAAATTACTATTTGTACATTCAGTTTCACATCCTGTAAGTCAGGTCTGCCTTTTCCACAGTTTAAACACTTATTTGTATTAATATTGGATTTCATTTCATTGAGCCCAATAAATTCTAAATAATAATTTCTGCTCATTTCAGTCTCCAACTTAAAGACCAATTAATTCACAACCTTGTGCTCTTTGTCTCAAGTCTTATTACTTATATTCTGTAGTTCAGGCTTCTTCTCCACAAGGCAAATTAATCTGGTACGCAGTTTGTTTCTGTTAATAAATATAAACTATTTCACTTGTTACCCATCAAATATGTTGTTTCTTACCCCTTATGTATTGTTAAACAGGACGGCAACAGAAGCAATCTAGAATTTTGAGTATAAGCATGAAAACCTTTACAGCCTTAGGCACACAACAGCTTTGGTCTGTCAGCAAAGATGAGCACACCCCCTGGTCACAGTGTACATTCATCCCACTAAGTGAAGTCAAAGTATTAGTGAGGCTCTGCAAATTACTGGAAACTGCGTCAGGCTCTAAAACCAGGTTTTCCCTAATTTAAGAACTAAAGGCCTCCATGAAGAAAGCTTTCTACCTCTGTATGGATCCCACCTGATCTTCACAAATTTCTCTAGAGATGCACAAGGCTCCCTCAGCCAAAAGGTATGACTTCATTCTGTAAACTACAACTAAAATCAATGAAATAAAATACCAAAAAGTCAGCATTCCAGACACCTAGAAAATATCTGCTCAGTTCCAGCCTGTCGTTTTGGTGACGTACGACAACACGTATTATTTTGGCACCTTGTGGATCAAGATCAGCTCTTTGACTGTCCAGAGTTTCCACAAATGTTCCCAGCTGGCTGAGGCCCAGAAGACAACCTGACTGTGGTGCACAGGGCACAAATTCTGTTCATACCATCGCTATGCCCCAGCAGAAAGCACAGACGAATTAAATAATTCAAGATACTTAGCTTTAAGATCTCAACAACAGCCAAAGGCAAATCTAGTTATCATTTCTGTTATGAATTGAAAGGGTAATAATATCAGAATGAAAAAGTAAGTTACAGACCTTCGTTTCTCAGACAAAACTGGCAAGTTGGCCAACCTCATCAGTACTGAAATGTGGGATCTGTCTTTTCTTTACCTTTTGCTGCAACAAAAAAAGTAACTTATATGAGCACGCATATTAGCATGGACATTGATTTCAGGATATGGTTTTATCAGCCACATGGAAACCTTGCATATCTCCTTGCTCTGTCATTGTGGAATGACAAGCAGAATGTTTTGTAGACACATAACTTCTACCACAAATTCTCATAAATACTTTATAGATGTTTTTACTTCTCATATTCTGCCAGCTGGGCTTCACCATCACGCTGGATATTTTCTACTTCACCCCCTCACCTTCAACCAGATGTTTAGTCTCCCTACCTTCCTTCTTTCAATAACATGTGAATGTTTTTTTTTTTTTTTTTTTTTTTTTTTTGAGGTGTCCATCATCCTGTGATGCAATTGCTTATGCTCTTGGATGAAGACTTTCTAGGACAGTTACATTTCTGCACCAGACGGGTAAAACCAATTCTTTGGAACAGCAAGGAGCACTAATCAAAACAGGTACATTTACAGTCCAAATTTTGTCCTAAGTGCCTTCTAGTGTGCACAGTAAAGGCTTTCCCTTGGTAAAAGCTGTAGTATCACAGGCAGTATGACTTGACTTGGGCTGTCTTGCATAAAAATGCCTTTTCTATATTGCTTCCTATCTTTCAAAAACATTTTATTCTTTGTAATTATATTTGAAAAGAAACCTTTAAAAGATTTCTTCCTCTAAGTACATTTTTGTAAAAGTTCATATACATATATATGCACAAACACACAAGAAATACATAACAAACCTTGGAAAATTATTCTTTCTTCTACTCTGCTTACTAACAGAAAAATCTAGATCCCGCACAGGGAATTGAAGTTGATTACTGTATTAGTTCTGAGAGCATGTTTCTTTATGCTGCAACTTGTTGGGGTTGAAGGAATTTCTAAAGTAATAAAACGAAATTAGGTTCACACTGTGCTAGTGAGTAAGTAGAGAAGCAGATGAAAATCTGAGGAGGTGCAATTGCTCTACTGTATTAATAACTACGTTCAAATAAATAATGGTACAGATATAAGCAAGGCAAATGCAAGACGTGAAAAAAGGTTAGGTTTTCCAGTGAAGATTTAAGGGTTAAAATCTGAAGGAGGTTGAACAACTTATTGCCAAGTCTTTCCGCACATATACAACTCAGAAATCAGTGCAACAAATCCCATCTTTGGTGCGTTGTGGAGGTGGTGACATAGCATTTTCCTGAACCAACCCCAGGCGATGACAAAGGGGAAAGTATAGGGAGAAGGACCTGGCCAGTGTGCAGGGAGATTGTTCTGAAGTACAAGGAGTACCACTACAAATCTTAAGATGCTTATAGGAAGCATCAAGGCTGCACATTCTCAGAACAGAGAGTTAGGGGTTCTTTTGCCATACAAAATGATACCTGAAAGGTCAGTGATACTTAAGAGCTATTCAGGTGTTTATTGATAAAGATGACCATGTTTAATGCTGTGGAGAAAGCAAAAGTAGTAGAGAAATAAAGCAGTCAGAAAAAGCATCCAGACGGAGAAGTCAAGCAGAAACACAGCAAACAGACTTGAGATGACATATTTAGGAGATTGCAAGAGAAGACAGCTGTAATCTGTTTGCACATAGATAAGGACAGGTGCTTTGATAGTACAGACTGAAAGGTGAGATTAGTGGATCTGAAAACACATTACCAACTCATTAATTAAGCCAGCTCTATACCCTTAGGAGATGGGTACCCTAACTTGACAGTCATTACAAAAGTCACTAAAGGGTGGCACAGAGTCATTTGGTGACTTTGATCAAAGTCACCAAGCTAAGAACAGAACCCAGGCAGCACAAATCTCCTGATAGCTGCTACCAGCACTGTCCAGTCCTCTGCTTTTAGGAAAAAGAAATTTACTTTGTGACTCCAACTGTAATCATGATCATTCTAGCAATAAAAAACCATTCAGGAACATTATTTTAATGTTCAACTCCAACAAATGTAACACAGAAAGGCATTCATAATGGTTCCTTTTTAAAGAAGACTTTCCACATTATACCAAACTGAAGGCAGAGCTAGAAGACAACCACTCAATGCCATCATTTACAAGTGAGACAAATGATAATGTAATTAAGATACAGATCCTAAACATGTTCAGCATGCTCACAACCATTCATCTCAGAGGATCAGGCTCTAGCACTTGAAGAAAAGTCTCTTATTTGCTCAATGTGAACCTCACAAAAGAATTAACAGAATTAATGCATTCTGCGACAAGCTTTTACCATTTCCCAAATTATAGTATGAAACAAATATTTCGTTTTATACCAGTGAGATAGTAAGTCATTTTGTAGCAACCTTTCGAATCAGATCTTATAGATCAACATATCCTTTTAAAGTCATAATCAAAGTCATGATCAAACACACAAATCCAATTACACTTCAGAAATGAAGGCTGTTTCTTTGAATGCAGTTTACTCCAAGGACTACCCTGGACTCACAAGTTTGCATTTATTCAAGAATGGAACCTAAAGTGACAGATGCAAAATAAAATGGGATTATATATGATTTATAAACATGTAAATAATTCATCCGTAATCATCCATTTTCTTCAAGTCCAGGCTTGATTAACAGTTTCATGGAAAAAAAGTCAAACCTGATCTGAAGCTTTTTATTTGCAGAAGACTAAACTTTCTCTATTGGGGCCATCTTCTCTTGCTAATTATCGTTAGAAGTTCTGCAAGTAACACAGTACGTTGAGAAAGACATTTTTTCTCTGGACAGTAGAACAAGAAAATTAAGGTCGAGTTGACTTTGCTTAGATATTTATTCTCATTGTTGTTGTTTTGGGGGTAGTGGTTGTGGATTTTCTTTAAAGCATGAGAGTTTATGCCTCACTCAAATTTGTAGGACTTTTTGTAAACTCACATCCCTATTATTGCAGTAATTTGTATTCCTGATGTTTTATGTAAGTGGTCCACACACCATTTCCACGTTTCTTTTGTTGGTTTGTTTTCTTTTTTGAAAATCTGTCCTTCCTCTTCCTCATCTAAATACATAAGTTCCAGAGACCAGTTGGGTAAATTACTGTTTGTTCAGATTTTTGTGTGTGTTTTTATTTTTTTAATTTTAAAATGCTGAGCTTTACAGCTTAATGGTACATCTCTTTGTATGCAGGTCTTTTTAGGGAGGGATTCTTTTCAATTTAGTTTTAAGCAGAACACTCAGAAACAATTTATCTTCTTTACAACACGTATTTTGTAGCATTGCAGGGTCATTTTCTCTCCTCTCCAGAGGAAAAAAAAAACCCAAACGTGTTAACCAAAAACATTCAAATAAATCATGGACTTTGAACAACTTTTGGGGAAAGTCTTCATATAAGAAGCCTTCAGATCTAGTCCCATTTCTAATCTTTCACCAGGCTAAAAAGATGAATGCATTCTTAAGGTATGTGTGAAGCTGAAAGACAACATTGCCTTTGCTTATAGGACTTTAAAAAATAGTTGATTAACATATCCAGTTTAGATTACTGGACCTAGTTTAGATCAATATGTCCCAGAAGCTCAGCCACAGCATAAGGCTACATGCTTATTCCTGTATCTCTTCTGGTGTATAGGAGCTCAGACTAAATAAATACAATGGATCTTCAAATTTAAGAACACGTAGAACTATATTTTCCAGATCATCTAGTCCAACCCCTTGCAGTAAGCAGAGACATCCTCAACTAGATCAGGTTGCTCAGATCCCCTTCCAACATGACCTTGAATGTTTCCAGAGATGAGGCCTCCACCACCTCCCTGGGCAACCTGTTCCAGTGTTCCACTACCCTCACAGTAAAGAACTTCTTCCTAATGTCCAGCCTAAATCTACCCTTCTCTAGTTTAAAACCATTTCCCCTTGTCCTATTGCTACATGCCCTTGTAAACAGTCCCTCCCCAGCTTTCTTGTAGGTCCCTTTCAGGCCGCTATGAGGTCTCCCCAAAGGCTTCTCTTCTCCAGGCTGAACAGTCCCAACTCTCTCAGACAGCCTTTGTAGGAGAAGTGTTCCAGCCCTCTGATCATTTTTGTGGCTCTCCTCTGTACCCACTCCATTAAGTCCATGTCCTTATTGTGTTCAGGGCTACAATTATTAGCATACAGTACCAATGCAAGTGATTTAAAATTTCTATGTGACACAAGATTCCAAAATTTCAACTTCTATTTTGAGTCGAGAAAAAAAAAAAAGGAGAGAAAAAAATATGTTTCCTCAAACCAATTAGTCTGAATATCACATCAAAGTAAAGTGAGTTTTCCAGATGGGGATAGGAGCCAGATGCCTTTATGCTACTCCTGTGGCCCTGATCCTTGAGCCACCCCACATACCCCAGAATACACTCAAGGAAACAGCACTGCCTGGGTACGAAGCAGAAGGAAGGAGGCATGTACTTGTTTCTACTGTGTTCATGAGAGAGAATAAGGACCACAGCCAGTACTCCAGGTAGTGGAATGTCCACGTAGGAAAATTAATTAATTTGTTCTTGTTGTTGTTAAAAGAATGAAACCATTTCTATTCAGATTAAATAAAGCAAAGAGTACAGTATTTTGTTTCATTTTTCCCAGAAATTATTTTTTAAAGCTCAGTGAAATGTAAGATTCAATTGCTTTTCACATGTAATTTTTACACTGGAGATTGCAAACTATTTGCATCACCTAAAGAACACACAAAACTCAGTGCAGAATTTGGATATTGCCAGGTATTTCTTGATTATCACAAAACATCTGAGTTTTACTGCAGAATCACAAAGAATGCATGCTAAAATCTTACACTCAGCAGGCATTCTGTAAATTAGAGGAGTATTCCTGAACAAACTTAGGACAAGGAGGAAGCAGAGCACATTCGCACCTCTGCTTGGAGATACGGTTGGGAGCTGGGTAGACTTTCAGAGGTAACTGATGACATGACATGCAATGTCTAGCCTAGGATACTGAGCTGTGACTTGAATGCTGGAGATCAGTACACAGTAATTTTTTAGTAATATCAGGCTCCTTTCAGGTGTCTTGATTCAGTGTCTGAAACACAGGGCATCCAACACGCTGTAATCACTTATAAAAACCTCAGATAACAGCCCAAGACATCCTCCTAAGACTGCTTTCTGAGGTACTTGTGTATGACTACAGGAAGCAGCAGCAGAAGTCTACAGTGGTCTGCCAAAACTTCATACCTGAGTATAAAGGCAGAAGAGGGCAAAAAGTGCAATAACCACCAAAGAGAAGTGACACGTGAGCTCAGGGATACCAGCATTGTAGGTTCAAATGCGCTTACACCAAACCAATGTCCTATGTTAATTCTGGATTTAAAGACCACAGCCCAGGAACCAAGACATAAAGTCTGTGATGCAAGATTTTAATTTTTAATTTGAACCACCTTTATTTTTTATTTACCAGCTTACAATATTCCTGCTTTTGTATCTGGACGCATTACACTTATATTCAGCCTAACCTTTCTTTTAGATTCTCATCCCTCATTTTCCAGTACACACCAAATAAACTCTACATTGCATGAGAGCACTGAAAGTGGCAGCTAAAAGACTGATGTTTTTATTTTTTCCCTGAGAGATGTAAGGTATAAAAGTAAAGATATAAGCATTCCTGGATGTTTCCAAGAGAAGGAATTGGTCTTTCCTGATACAGTAGCTACGGACAGAGCAGATAAAGCTAAGTCTCCAGAGGAGCACTGGGTCCTGGATCACAAGGATTCCTCACAGACCGAGTGAAATGCTAGTGTCAGGCTCATGCTTCAATAATTCCCAGTTTAAAGCATGTACTGCTCAAGGTCACCTGAGTGCTTTGTAGGGATAATAACATATTTGCCTTTATGCCTTTCCAGAGGCACACTATAGGCATCCCATTCCAGTAGTTCTGCAGCATCCAATTTGGCTGTGCTGCTCAAGACAAGGAACCCACAGGACCACTTCCAAGAGCAGTCACACAGATGCTGGCATGAGGCTGTAGCTAGTGGTCAACATGGAAAGGCAGAAGTCCTGGTAAAGACCAGCTGATCTGCATCCACTGTAGTGGAAAAAGCCAGTGTGGGCATTTGACACTCTCAGAGGTGTATCATTCATAGTCTCAGTTTGGCTCCTGATTAAAAGTCAGAAAAAATAGAAGGGGAGATATCAGTGAAATGAACACCAATGCAACACATTCTGGCATTGCATCTAAGGGCTATCACCCCTCCATTTAGCTAAATCGTATTTAAGCAAGCTAGGATGCTAAGTGTAGCACAGGTAGCCTTATAGTGAGGAGTACTCTATCTAGTCGTTAAAGCACACACCACTGAAGCTCCCCTATTCTCTTAACCCAGTTTGAAAACAACTCAGCTGTATATACATGAGGATCAATCAAACCTCTATATTACAGGGTGGACACATCCTTCAGTATCTGGAGACAGCTTTTCCAAAGGTGCCTCACCTGGCAGTTCTCCCAGCCATGTCATTTTACACTATCCAGGTATCTGGGTTCTTGTTGCTCTGTCCTGAAGGTTAGTCCCACTTGGACCTCACCACAAAACACACTAGTGCTCAGGAGCCTGCAGAAGATGTGTAGAAGTGTCTCATTACAAACACTAGAAATGTGGATCTTAATAGTGGTAAAGCAAACTATGTCATATTTGCTGCAATTTGCTTAACAAACACACAGTGTTTATATAATATCTCCTTATAGTCACATATACTCTTCTCTAGTCTGGACTGGTTTTTACTTCGTAATTTGTAAGGCAGATTGCAGAAGTATCTCCTTTATCCAATTCTCCTTGCAGAAAGATAAAAGGAATTGGTTATACCATGAATGAAGTTCATACAGTTTTGGCAAGACAGTATTCGAGAGGCAGTGCAGGACATATAGCTTAAGGCATAAATTCCATAGGATTTCTGTGCTTTAACTACCTGAGCTACAACTATCAGTATCAGCTTGCCTGGTCTAAACCATATAAAGCCTAGATATCAGAAAGCATAATAATAATCCCAGAATTAATTAGATTATACACATCCTGGATGCTTTTGCCACCTGCACTAATATCTATGTATTAATAGTTTACCAATGTGACAAACCACTGACAAAGCCATCGTGCCTACCCACAGAACATTAGATTTTCTTATGACACATCAATGAAGGAAACACAGTCAATCAAGTAGCATTAGTCATTCAGTCTGCCATATCAGTTAACAGTGAAGTGCAGGATAAATTCTGTGGAATAGAAGTTTCTAATAACACTAGAAATATAAAGTACTTCTGTGCTTCAAATTCTGGAAGCTTTGAGTTTTGAAAGCCTTTAATAATTCATGAAGTTAGTGGGGCTCTTTTTTCAAAAATCCAAACAGAAGTGTATTGCAAATGTTGCATGAGCAAATGCTTGAATTGTTAAATCAAACATGATATTTACTCATTTCTGGAATTATGATACCATTAAAAAGCCCCAGGCAAGTATCATACCACACTTTGTTAGGGACTGTACAAATAAAACAAAAAAAGGCATTCCCTTGACACAAGTATAGATACATGGGAAATACTTCCTGTGGATAATTTCACAGAAAATGTAGATTTAGATATGCAAACCATCTCTTAAGCATTCCAATCGGCTCAGTGAAGTCTTGGCCTGAAGCTAACAAAAAAATAGCAAGTTCAACAAAAGCAGAATCTCATCCTCTTTTGGTCATAATGTTACTTTTAAGTTCAAAATACAGCTCTAGAATATACTACAGAGCCACTCAGGTCAGAAGACTAAGGCTCTTGAGTTTTCTAAATCACAGAATACTCTGGAGTTAAGGCATGGGAAAGTATTAAAATAACATCTGCAGAGAGTCTACAAAAATAACTTCCTGGAACAACAACTGCAACAACTGCCTCAAGCCTCCAACGGACTTCCAACCACCTTAGAGAACAAGGGTAAAACCTTCTTCCCCTGACATTTAAAGGAACCTGGACAAAGGTTGGATGACGGGAAAAAAGCATGTCACAGACAGTTCAGATGTATCCTATTTTACACACCTTGGTGTGCCCTGGTTTAAGGCACTCCCACAAACCATCAGCAAAGCTGGTGAGAGAACACCAGAAGACTGCAATTTACTACTGAAAACATTTATCAACTGTCTATTGTTATAACAAGAGCAATCAGTAGTAAAGAAAACGTAAAACATGGGTTTTCTTTGTTTACATTTATCACGTCTGTTCACTCCTGTGTACTGTCAAGGCTAAACAGAATTTGAGATTTTTAGTTACCCACCTTCTGTAAATAGATTCACTTCTTAATTCCTTATCAGGTTAATCCATAATGTCACTGGGTGACCCTATCAAAACTACAACACAGAAAAAGATTTTTGAAGATATATAGATAACCAAGAAAGAAAAAATGTCACACAGGAGATTTTCAACAGCATTTAAGGCAGACAAGTTACCTACTTTACCTGGGTCTACGAGACATCTGCAAATTCAATATGCTATAGACCTAGACAAACTTGCAGCAGTCCAGAATTGCTCTGGACGAAATATCCACTTTAGCAGCATAAGACACCAATATTAATTACCCTTAATTTGCTTTCATAGCTCAATCTGACTCAGAAGAAAGAGTCTTGGCAATTCTAACAGGCACCTACCTGGATTTTCACCCGACTCCGCATTTTTAAAATTATACCCCTTAAAGCCTAAGAAATAGAAACCTAGATTTAGGAAAAAACCAAAAACAAAACCAAACCAAACAAAACTGAACAAAAACACAAACAACATCAAAAATCTCAAACAAACAAAAACCACCAAACCACAGCAATCGTATATTTTGTATTTATGTTACTCAGTAATAAACATTGTCTCAAATGTCTACAAGTAACCGGCCTAGTTAGAGATTTTGCAAAGACACTGTTAAAAATAAACAAACGCAACACAATGAATTAAGATGCTGTAAAACCCAATTCACAGTATTTTTCAGATGCCATTCAAATTCTTTTAGCCTTTTGTTTTTATTTGCTAAGGCAGAGAACAATGTAGATTGTTTTAGTTGCAAATTTTGAAAAGGCAAAAGTACATACTAAATAAAATAAGGGAATTAAAGTCAACACACTATTATCTAAATAACCAACTATACTAATATTTATTCAAGTGTTGGTCAAACCTCAAACATGAGCTTCATAATTTAGTATTTTTATTTCAGTAAATCAAGATACAGGGGGAGAGACTGAGTATAATAATAATAATTTTTTTAAAAAATCAACAACAAAAAACCCCCACCCACTTGGAAAGAAATTATGCATAAATTTCAATTATTTCTATAAAAGTTTATCTAAAATAAAAAAGGAAGAAAAGAAAAGAAAGAAAGGGAAAGAAAATGAAGAAAGATTTACTAGATCCAAGCTTTGATGAACAAAGTAGCCTTAATGAAGACCAATAAATGCAAGAACTTAAGACTAGCAATCTTAACATTATACATCTGTTGGCCCCATGGTGAACTCCTTTGGGGAACAGAAAATAAGGAGACTATGCATAATCTTGAACACTGATATTGCCAGTAAGCCAATATTTTTATTTAGAGGACTTAAAACTCATATCAAACATTAATTACAAGATTCTTTTACAAGTCTGTACAAGTGGAACTGCAAGGGTGCACATGCAGCCTTTGCTCTGCAAGGACTGGGATCCAAGTTTATGGTTCCAATTCCTTTCACCTTCACAAATCATCATTTTTGTGGTGCCTGTGGTTCTTCAGTACTTCTAAAAATTAGGTCATTTAGATCTCAGTGCCTAGATTTTAATTTAGAAGTCCAGCAATAAATCTACAGATGTGGGCTTTCTGGCCAATATCCTACTAAATATTCTCTGATTTCTTCTTTGTGCTTAACAGAACACATTGCAAAAAATGAACTCATTTCAAATCCTTCTGTGTAAAATATTCATTGTGAAGGCCAAAGCTCAATATAAGTTGCCTAGCCTGTTTTTTTCTTGTACAGATTCAAAGCTCACTTCGAGATATGGACTGCCAACATCACCTGGATCCCCAGGTTGGAGGAGCTGTTGGATGATTTCTCATTTGACAGAATTAAACCACATAGACTGCACTGGTCTCAGACCCAGACAGTAACTCCACAAAGTCCAGAAGCAGAATGTCTGCATCTTTGTGATAGCTGTCTGAGAATCTCTTTATTTCTTACGATAGTAATAGAGACTGCAGCGGTCTTTTTAGTTACAATTATTGTTCTGTAACAGTGTTCCCTTATACGATCAACGTAAAGGGATGAATAGAAGATGCTCAAAAACATCCTTGCACATCAAGGTTATGCCAGTAGCTTCAAACTGTACTTTTTCTCCATACTTCATCAGTCAGCATTGCTTGACATTACTGTTGTCATTTGCTTCGAGTTCCCTTCAAACCTTCAGATGACACGAGTAGACAGTAGTATTGCTAGCCTTGGTAATTTATAAATATGACTCTCTGTTACTGACAGCAGCCAGTATTACTATTCAGTGGCAATATGTTGCCATGGTAAAGCAAGAGTATCCAAATGTCTTAAACACAATAAAGGCATTAATATGCAGCTATTGCCGCCTGCACCTCTTAATCCTGACAGAGAAAAGCAAGATTGCTAAAAGCAATTATGCTTTATTCCAAAAGAGTGACAGATATTTTAAGAGACAGGAGTGTCAGAAGAGTAATTGAAACTCCAGTAACAGGTGAGATAGAGATATGCATGTGTATATATATACATATATGTATGCAGTTTTTACAGAGATGGCTGTACCTCAAAGGTAAAGACCTTATTCTTTAATATATATATAGATTATACTATATAAAAATACAGCCTACCTGTTTTAATCCCATGTAAATAAACAATAAAGAGATAATGAATAGTAATTCAAGACACTGATTTGTTTGTTTCTTGATTATTATGCATTTAATCATGCAGGTTTTACCATGATCATATTTCAGTGGTAGTATATTGCAAGGCGGGGACACAATACTCCATCCACGGAAACACAAAGAACTCAATTTTGAAACTCTATTCAAACCCCAGTATCAAGCAGAGATAACTTTTTTCCCCTCCTCTGTGCCATTTTCATGCTCTACCCGGAAAGTATGCATTTAAAAAAAAGTAAAGAAAATCTGTTTTACTACTTTGTTCCACTGCTGGTAAAAAACCCATACAGAACTAACAAATGCATTGATGGAAGAAAAATTAATTCAGGCATTAATAGCAGCTGTGTCTACTTCAATTTGCAGCAATTCTTCTTACACACTGACATTCAATGCCAACAGTTTGCCCTCTTGCTCTGTTTCAATAAAAGGCTCTTTCAAAGATAATTACATACACTTAACACATTTCTTTAAATACCATTAATTTCTCCTTTATTTATCTGCCATGATTTAATTTTATTAGACCACTATTTTTTCCATTACTTTTACTGCAACATTCCCTATCAGAGTAAAATGTTTTGCTGAGATCTCTTAGTCTAACAGCTTGTCTACAAACTGACTTATTCAGAGATAACTGTGGTTCAGAAAAAAAATATGATTCAGGTTTGAGTATTGGGGACTGTCTTATTCTTTTTAAGAATACATATAAAAACAGAAAGACCTAGTCTGAAGCAAAGAAATGGTGATTTGTATTTCACTGTTGGTGTCATGATCAGAGCTATTCGAAAATAAGTATTTGGTTTTCCATTCATAGCCTTAACAATTAGAGCCTTTTCATTTAATAACAAAAAAAAAGTGGTGGACGTGAGAGGGGAAAAAACTTATAAAATTTAAGCATGACACTTAACATGGTAAAACTTCCAAATTTAATAGCATTGAGATGCTAATAACCAAGTATTAGTTATCTGTTATATAAAATGTGATGTATGGGTTTTATAACATAGTAGAAAGAATAATAAAAATAAAAACCACAGTTGTTTGAAGCTACATCTCAGCAAAATAATTTGATGCTCCAAAATCCCCTCACAGTTTTACGTTAAGATTTATATGCTTTCATTCTCCCCCCCATACCCCCCAAACTGAGTGAAATTTTGAAAGCTCATGCTTGGTGATTAGAGATAAAAATACTATCCCCATATTTAGAATCGCCCATATATAACAGCCCTGGAATACTTCAAAAGCTATTAATACCAATAATGGTGACTGTTTTATAAGTTTGAAAGAAAATCTATAAACCCT
Source organism: Todiramphus chloris collaris (assembly GCA_025345505.1). Taxonomy (NCBI): domain Eukaryota; kingdom Metazoa; phylum Chordata; class Aves; order Coraciiformes; family Alcedinidae; genus Todiramphus; species Todiramphus chloris. The sequence continues at coordinate 31,219,089 of JANVCC010000017.1, forward strand.
TTATTTTAGTTACGACTATATATCTGAAGGATGTTTTAAACCCATATTAAAATATTCTATTTACAGGACAACATTTTCATACTTTACCCAAGAGAACTATCTGATAAACTGTATGCTACTGGTGACGGTGGTAGTGTTTAAATAATCCTTTCCTATTCAAGTTTTCCTAGAAATGAAACTGAACTAAATCTTCTCTTCTTTTTTTTTTTTTTTTCTCCTCTTTTCACTAGTCAAATGCACATCAGTTTTCCTAAATGCACTTATGTCAAAAGTCAACATATTACTAAGCAGTACTGAGAAATTGTTATTGCTGTTGATAGTGGAATAGAAAATATTTTAAGTCTAGTTTTAGACTGACTGATTTTCAGTTATTCCAGCTCCAAGTCACCGCTTCTATTCTCAAAAAATATATCAAAGGGGTTACAGCTACTATCATTATACAATAAAAATAAATATGACTGACACCATTGAAAATTAAAGTCTTTATGTTAACATTTTGGAGTTTTTAAAATATTTTACCCGTGGTCAAAACATGCTTAAGTGGTACCATTTTTCAGAGTTCTGAGATGCTGTTAACATCAACTGAAACAGCCTGTTGTCATGAAAATGATTATCATATCTTGTATTTCTAATATACGGTACACCAATTCTATATTTCAGGTCTTGGCCCCAGCCAGTGCAGCAATTAAATAAAACACTTACACTCGTGTAATCTGCTTGAAGATTTTGTTTTTCTTATTTTGTTGAACTGTCAGCATAGCTGGTCCTAGGAATTAATAGAAAAAGAAAGTAATTAGTTAAAGACTGTCATAAAGTACTTAGAGCGTGACCTTCAAGGACACATACAATTGCATCATTTACTGCAGTCTCCATGTTTACCTTTTGCTTTGGGTGGGACAACACAGGCTCCCTCTTCTGCTACTATCAGCGCTTGAATTTTAGTCAAAATCAGTGAATCCACACAGATAAAACACCAGCTTTCATTTCAAGAGTAATATACGCCTTATCTCCCTGTCCTTTTTCCTTAAGAACCATCCTATGGTCTTTTTTGCTGGCACATGCGTGCCAGTACTAAGCCGAAAGCACAAGGAGGCCTTTGCAGCAAGGCTCATCCTCCATCGGCCGGCCAGGTTCCAGAACAGCACAGGACCCTCCCAGGGTTGCTGAGTCAGGGCACAGACACCTCCCTTAGCAGACACCTGGAGCAAACCTGTGGGTCCCGCTGAGAACAAATGTCATCCCCATGCGCGGGCAGAGTGGAGGTCCCAACCTGCCGGTGCCATCAAGGCCCAATAGCAAGAGACACCTAAACACTCAGAAGCAGATCTGTGACACCCATGGCAAGTTCCAGCAGTGCAAGGTGGCTTTCCCAACAGGGCCTGCCCTAGGTTGGTGACACAGCTACAACCAGGGCTTTCTCCAGCCAAAGGCAGGGGCTGGCATCAGTGGCCAGCCACCTTCCCAGGAGGAAGCGCTGAAGCACTCACCAGGTACTACTGCCACCATGCCCCAGCTCATCCCCTCCTTTTTCTTCTTAAATTGCACGCCCTCCTGACTTAAATTGGGAAATCATTTTTAAAAGCTAATGCTCAGCAAGTCTTGCTGCTGAGGCCTCCCCAAATGTACGCCCACCCAGTAACAGCTCTATTTCAGTTCCTGATGGGAACGCAATGGCAGCCAGGTCCCTTGTCTGTCAGGGGAAGGCATGGTGTTAACTGGGTCTCTTCCCTTCTGAGCAGCACTTCATACTTCAGTGTTTCTTGAGAATGTTGTCACATCCTTCACACACAGTCCTTGGGAAACAAACAATCCATATATTGAGTAATGCTGCTTTAAAGTATCCTCTAATAGATTTTGATGGGTAAATCTAGTCTTTTGATGATTTTTGAGAAAATTCTCAAAACCATTTAACTCACTTCAAAAAGTATCTGTCTTCACTGGTTTTTTTTTTCATCATAAGGCCAACAACCTGAAATCAGAAGTATTTAGACTTTTAAATGCCACCAGAAATTTCTCAGGAATACCCTGTGCCACAGTTCAAAGTTCTGATAGACTTCATCCTCTGATATTAACCATAGATAGATCATCACTTTTAATAGGAGACAGACGAGCTGCCTCTCATGCGTTGGAAAGCCCATTTAGAGACCCCAATGTAGAGGAATAAGTTGAAGAATTAGTAGGAATGTGCTCTGGATCTGGTATTTCACTGACCTGCAATCTATAATCATTCAAGCAAGCATAAAAAGCAAGTTTTTTTAATTCTCTGCCATGTTTTTCCTGCCTTTATCACAAGAACACATCTGTTTACATGGCTGAATTGGCTGTAGTCTCAAATTTTCATGCAAGGTAGTTGTTGTATTTTAATGAAAATTACCTCTTTCATTTCCCACTCAAGACCATATCTTTCCTCTGAGATTGCCAATAAGAAATGTCTCCTGCAGTGACAAGAAAATGAACTGGAGTGCTTGGGAACTACACTTGCAGGTATTACCACTTTTCAAAATTGGATTCATTTGAAATCAGAACAGAGGCGCAAGTTTAAAGGTTACCTGAAACAAAAATACTTTTTAAAATCCACTCTAATATATTTCAACTTTTATACTTTGCTTCATTACATTAAGCTTTAGTGAATATTTTCTGTGTAAAAATTTTAAACACAAAATAACGACTTTATGAACAGACAGTATTTTATCATTATTATTTACTGATCACCACCATACCTTTCTCCTAATACTACCAATAAAACGGAAATACTCAGTGTTAATACCCAGCCATAAAAATGTTAGAACTGCTATAACAGAAAAGTTCAGAGAAATGTAGTTTTATTTTGTTCCTTAAAGGAAAGAACACTTGGAGTTTCTAGCTACTATTTTTTTCCCCTCCATAAATTGGTTTCATTGCAGGTCAATCAAAATGCAGTGTTTTATCTCCCTTTCATCTGTTCAACTTGAATATATAACTGCCAGGTCATTTTGATTTACTAGTAAGCAAAATATTATTTGTACTAAAAAGGCAAATGAAGTGAAAACAATTATATTCATCATTCTTCAGCAGAAACTGGGTGAGTTGCATGCTGTACAACAATCCAAATCAATTCAATTGCCTTCTTTTTTCCAAAACATAAGTATTTCATCAGGACAAGTTAGCCCAGTTTTAGCTAGTGTGAAAACAGAAATATAACCATTTCCTTTGTTTCATGGTCAGAATTTTTTTTTTCTAATTTGATCTGTTAATGCCTGCAGAATGAGAAATGTGACCTAACGTTTATCTTTCTCCACTTGATAAATGCTATTTGGTATTTTCAAAGCTACACTGGGGATTAGAACATGCATTAATTCTGGTTTTAAATATAGCTATAGCTCTTTAACAGCCTTAAAGATGTTAGCTGTTTTCTATAAGAAAACACAAAATCAGGTCTGCTACTAAATGCACATATTCTAAAAAGCAGTATGATTTAATTTTTGCCTTTGAAAAATGAAGCACAGTTATTGAAAAGAAATGGCCATGTATTGGATTTTGCTTTTGTCTGCAGATGAAAATTTAAAATAACCACAGTATTTTGCTTTTTGTGAATTTCTTTTTTTTTTTTTTTTGCAATCCCTTATACATGGCCACCACTTCCTTTATTTAATAGTGCCTATGTATTTGCATCCCATATGCAGAAGGCTATCCAATCTAGATTTAATCACCATGCAGTTTGCAATAGAAATAACTAGGTATAGTGACAAGAGATAACTACCAGCACAGTAGTTGTAAATTGCTAAATACTGTACCTAGGAAAAAATACCAGTGAGACTACAGGAGATTAGCAGTTAGGTTTACATTATCTCCATAGGTTTTAAAAACTGCAAGATGATGTCAGAGTCGCACCAATCCACCTTAGGTAGTATAAAGTAAGGAAATGTGTTTATTTCCAACTCAGAGAGATACAACCTGAGAACCTCAACAGAAGACATTTTGGGACAGCTATTATGACTGGTTGATACATAAGAAATTATGAAAGAATTGGCTACAACAATAGAATACAAACTTAGAATACAACATGTACTTTGTATTCAAATACCCATGCTCATAAGCTTCCCTCACAGTAAATCTGTCATTACATACACATGGGCCAATTTGCATCTGAAAGAGGAGTCCTGCAGTCTTATCCCAATGGAAACATGTAGAAAACAGTCACACATGGGTAAAAATACTTCTCTTACATGACATTTCTCCTAAATTTTCAGATCAGCATTTCCAATATCTCATTGGAGGCTCTGAATTTAAGCTACAAGAGCAAGTTTCATTAAGTCATAGCTTTATGTTCATTCATTCCACTCCCATGGTGGAGTCTTCAGCACACAGAGCTGCTGGAGGCCTCAATCTACAAGGCTGATTCAGAATCAGATTCCCTAGAGTTGCAACTGTGCAAATCTAGGTTTTGATGGGTGCCATGTTTCTAATTAGAACTTTTTAAGTAGGAAAAATGAAACAAAACAATTTCACTGATTTCCAAAATGAATTGTCTCAAGGTAGCTATGCAAGGCAGCACAAAGAATAAGGACAGGGCAATGAAGAGTCCTAACCAGATTCAAGCAGAGGACAACAGACTGTAATTGGAAGGGTTTATGATGGCAAGGAAATGACAAGAAAATCTGAAACGCACAGTTAATTTTATGCTCCCCTGGAGAAATACATAATCTAAATCTTGATTCAATTTTTAAATGTCTAGTAACACTTCAGTGATAATTTTGAACATATAATTGAGCCTAATTTTAACAAAGGGGAACAAGACAAAGATGTCTTTGGGGAGGCTGCTCTTCTTGTTTGGGTTTTTTTTTAACCTCCCAACAAAACCTGACCTTCATAGACCTGGCTTGACTTGGCTTGCTCAACACAAAGAAATCATTGGCCAAACTAGCAGGGCAAGTTAGTGTTGCTGAGTCAGTCCACAACTAAAGTCTCTTCTGCTGTGAAACTGAACATTGCACTTTCATTTTTGTTCTGGATTAGAAAAAATTGAAAACACAAGAATAGGTCACTCGTGGAGGTAACAGACCTGAGAACTTCAAGAATGGTTTGGGCAACATCTGCCAGAAATCAAAGTTTTACTTAACCTTGCCATACAGCAAAGAAAGAGATTAAAACAAGAAGAACACAAGCTTAAATGCAAATTATATGTGCATATGATATTAAGTATGCCAATAGCCGATATTAAACTTTCAAGTCAAGACAAAATTAATCAGAGTTGTCAAAACTTAATGTTTCAACATTTTTTCCTATCTAAGTTTGTCAGAATAATCCATTTCCTCCAACATTTCAACTTCAATAAGAGTACAGTTATGATGAAAAACTGTCAAAAAAAAAAGATCAGACAGCTCATGAAGATTATTACATAGCACAGTTCACACCTGTAAGATCTTCCCTGCCAGCCAAAGTGCAAATTCCCTCACCAGTGCAATTCAATAATACCATGGCAATTTATAAAAAGAAAGTAATTATAATCAGAGGAAAACAGCATATGGCTGATCTCAACAAAGGGATTAACATCTCCCATCTCAAAAGTATCATTACCAAGAGATTCAAGATGAAGCCAAGTTAGTAATTAGGGATGCTGTGTATCCCAAATATTTTAATGCAAAGGCAAAATAGTCATGCACTCTTTTAGTTAAAATATACCACAATAAATTAACTACAAGCACATGGCAGTAATCTGAAAGTAAGGGACAGGAAGAGGAGCAAAGTTAGGAGAGTCCTCAAAGTTAAATGTTTAAAAGATGAGTTTAAAGGAAAAATCACGTCCTCAAGTAAGCCAAACCATACTTTGCATGAACCATAAAGACACCAATGAGGAAGCAGCCTCTGGGGCCACATGGCCTACGTGTCTACTCTGGCAGGGAGCAGCTAGCACCAGGAAGTTAGTCCAGTTCATCAGAGTGGACGTTGCTACAGGATAATCATAGCAACCACGTGGCTGCACTTCATGTGCACTGGTTGTACCCACAGAGGGATTTAGTGAGGTCTAGACAGACCATTGTAAACACTCACCCCATTTTACTGTACAGTATTGTCCCTGTAGAGAAAACGTTAAGACTGATTGCATCTCCAAGGATGAATGCTTACTCAGTCACCCAGTCAGGAGTGTTTTTTTCCTAGAGTGTAGTTTAGTCCACTCCTGCAGCATCCACACTGCCCTGTAACGCCAGTGTTCCTCCAAACCTGCCTATTCCCATCCTCCTGGAGTGCACATAGCCTCATCAGTCTAAAAAGTAATTATTCAGTGACAGGGTTTTAAATAGCATCCCAAACATTTCTAAAACCTCGTTTCACTATATAATAAGTATTGCTATTACTTGCTTGCAGTAAACCATGGTAGAAATGACTCAGAAAAATTTTGATCCCGTTGATCAGCACACATGCTTTCTTTAACTTTAGTGGACATAGGACTAATCTTCAGTGTATTCCAGTGAAACAGCAACTTCACAAAGCAAGGTGAGCGCACATATGTATTTCAGAAAAGTACTTGTGATATTTAGGACTTGGCAAAGGCTAGAAGCTCTGTAGGTTTCTCAGGGAAGAACAACATGTACCCTTCCCTGTGCTGGCGGACTCCAATATACAGCTGCAATCTATTGTTTCACCTGACTTACAATCTTCTGCAAATTACACCCCTTCTCCTGCTCCCTAATATTTCTGGTTTATTCTCTGTTGCCCTGTTTGTGGTTAAACCAGGCTTAACAGTATTGTTTTCCTCACACTGAATTCACTGGTTCAAAGAAGCTTCAAAGGATGTTATTCTACTACACACTCCTGACTATTTTGGATGCTCCTAGTTTTGAATATGCTACAGGCTACACAGTCAAGAAGCTCCCACTTTGTAGCACCATTGCTGAGATATCTCCATGCTTCTACCATTAAATAAAACTATAGTATAATATACTAGATGTTTTACAGGAGAGGAGTCTGATTTGGTGCTTGTAAAACAATTTTAGAACTCCTGTAATCTGTTGGAAGTCATCTGCAGGCTATTGCCACCACATTTTAAGAACTGCATTACTAGACAAGTAGAATATAGAATTCTTTAGGTTGGAAAAGACCTTTAAGGTCATCAAGACCAAACACTAAAACAGCAATGACAAGTCCACCACTAAACTATGTCCCTAAGCACCAGATATACAAATCTTTTAAATACCTCTGGGGATGGTGACTCAAACTCATCCCTGGGCAGACTGTTCCAGTGTTTAACAACCCTCTGGGTGAAGAAAAAGTTCTTTTGTCACCTATAATAAAATACAGTCATCGCTCCAGTAGTACTGAAGCATAAGTTGAAATTTCAACATCCGCAAGGACAAAAGCAACCTGGACAAATTAGGATGTGAAGTGGACTCTCTAAATTCTTCCATCTAAGCAACAAGGCTGTCATTGTCAATACTTCGTTATAGGACACCTTCAGATTCCAGGTGCATGATCATCTGCCCTATACCTTTAAATGTGGAACTATCACAAGCCGTTTACTTCACTCTAGCAAGGCTCATGTATTCTTATGCACAGGCAGGGGTGGAAGGATCAAGACATGGAGTATAGTTCAAAATTTAGAGGGACACCATACTTATTCATTCAGTTGCAAGGGCCCGGGCACCTCCCTCAACACCTTGGAAAGTGTTGATTTCCTGATGGACTGAAAGTGAACTGACTCATGCTCCAGTGAATACCTCATATGCGGCTCAAGCTGATCTCCTGCACAGTTCTTGTATTGACATTATGTCACCATTTCCTTCCTCTAACACAGCTAGGCAGCAGTTCTTGCAAATAAGTGTGTAACTGCTGAGGAGAGAGATGGAAACATGTGCTACATGCTATGAGCTGGACTATTCTATCCCTTTCTCATGTTTCTAAGGAACAAATTATATGGAAGATAATCTGATGGAAGAAAAAGTATGGCATAAGGAAATTAATTCTTGGGGCTTATCTCAAGATTACTGGGTTTCTCATTAGACACTGATCTTCCTACTGCCTCTTGCCTCTTTTTTTCAAGTCCATCATTATTCTCCTGTGGATGAGAAATAACTATTTAAATCCCTATGAGGCTACTCAATACCACATATAAGTATCTACCATGTAACTGCTCTCAGATTCTTCTTAATGTTAGAAGTCTGTGTGTTTAAGCAATTTAAGTACTGCAAAGTTGACTGAAACAAACCTTTACTCACTTTCTCTCCTGAGCAAGCATGGTTAAGTTTACTCTGACACACAGCTAAGCTGCTGGCAACAAAGGGTTAATACATTTGCTTTCAGAGACTTCGATGAGACAGTGAAGCAAGAAAGGACTCAGCAGAAAGAACCAAAGAAGGTTTTTAAATATACTCTGAAAATGTACTTGGAACTCTGTAAAAACAGATATGGTAGTCCACATATAAAAAAGAGGAAATGAGCAAAATGAATCATTGAGTTGGAGCACTTGTGTTCATCAGAACAGGAACATGCAAAAAAAAAAAAAAAAAAAAAAGCAGAAATTCAAGTAATCCCATTGAAAATGGCATTTTGCTTTGAAGTCCACAATTCAGAGGGATGTTTTCTTTTCATTCTGGGTATTACTTCCCACCCCCCCTCATCAAAGTTGGACATTTTAATGTGTTGTGAAATAATGAATTACACAGAGGTGGGTAATTTGTGTGCAGGTATGTATGTAATGGGTGACTCCTATCAGGAAGCATTTCCCATCACAGAATGTACTTTGATAAAGTTCCAGTGGAGGCCACATTAAATTGAAATGTGATGGCAAGACTACACTGTAGTTGAAACTACACTTACTGAACTGATAGAAATCGGTGGTTCTGTAGTAGCTGTATGAAATCTGTAGTAATAATGAAGACACTGAATGGAAAAGCCCAGGCAATATATTTCAATAAAGATTGGAGTATCATCTCATCACTAGAGAAGATATAATCGTCAGAAAAGCAAGCTTTTTGACAGACTTATCAGTATCGCTCCCTTTTAAAGATCCAACTAAATGCAATCTGGAAATATAATGGAGAGCTTTGACTTTAAAGTTGGGATAATGTGATAAAAAAAACCAAGTAGGTGGGAGGGGATGATGGAAATTACACAGTACTACCTGATGGGCACAAATCAGGTAGAGTAATTTTACACACAACAAGGAGTAAGGGAAGAAACTTCACTTCTTGCCCCCTCCACAGCAGAAATGTATCATCAAGGAAGAGAATTGATCTGTTTAGTCTCATATTTAAGCTACAGAAAACTAAGTTTCCTTATGGATTTATTCAGCTTGGACACATACTTTGTCTCACCCTAGGAGGAGTTACAACTTTTCAGGTTAGCCATGAATGAGGTGAAGACAAGGAGAATAGAATGACAGAAAAACATTTCAACCTACAGGAAGTCTGTAATAAACACATCTTCCCCTGAGGGCCAATGCATACTATGCAGTAGGGCAAAACAAAATTAACTTCTCGAAGTGTAGATTAAAATTGTATTATCTACAGTCACAATTTCAGATATATATTGAATAAAGAAACAATAGGTTATACTCTGATTCCAAAGCAGATTTCTGCAAGTCTATGATATCTGAGCGTGTGTGGTCATTTCAACAGATGAGCAGTCACGTTATCTTGCCTCCATTCTCCAGCTGGAGCAAATATAGGAATAAGCCTTTCACCTCATAGAGTTGTTCCTAACAACTGATTTTGGCCACAGTCAGCAGCATTTTGGCACTCAGAGATGTAGAGGGGTGCCCAATATCTCATTTTCTTGTTTGGTGGTTGTTGGTTTTGTTTTTTTTCCCTAAAGTAGCCAAACAAGGAAGGTGCATGCCTTGCCATTGCAATTTCTAATCCTCAACAATTGTTTTTTTAAAAGCCAACAATATATCCCTTTGACAACAACCTCAAAAAACACAGCAACCATCCAGTTAAGTTTTCATGTCTGTCAGGTTCAACTGCCCAAGTGCTCACAGGAAGAATGAGCCATGAGGAATGAATAAAGTTGAAAAAAAAAATCATATTAAAATGAATATTCCTGGAGAATGTCCTGCCCTCCTCTGCTAGTTCTAATGTCAAGTAATTATCAGCTTCCAAGTGCTGCTGGCCATCATCATTTTCACTTCTGAAAGCAACTGACAGCATGTAGTAAGAACTGCTTTGATTGAGAAGTGATACGATAATAGTTGATCTTACACTCTGCCAGGCTTGTCTAAGCAGATAAGAAGGTGCAGAATCAAAGTGGTGTCACGGGCTACTGGAAAATTTACACCAGCTTGAGATAAGAGCATTGCTTTGCCCCCATGCACTCTTAAAAGTTTTTCCAAGAGTCTCTCAACAAAGTAAGGCTGAGAAATGAGTGGAAGGTTCTAACTGAGACAGTTCACAGTTAGAAATCCCTGAAACTACTACTCAGCCTATAAATAGGATCATAATCCTCTACCACCAAACATTAACAACATATCCTTCAAGCCCAGAATACTTTGCTGTAGCATTCTTTTAGTCACAAAAGCTGACCCCATTTCTATACTGCCAACATGCTCTAATCACAAAGCTTCTTTATGCTAATTTCAGTTGATGACATAAATCTCTTGCAAGCACACCAGGCCTTACAGAGGTAGGATTTACCTTAGTATCTTCCAAGGCCTAATAAATATTGGTAGAGAAGTCTTAATGAATAGGGGTTTTGTGCTTATCTAGGAAAGGTGTTTTTGCAGAAATATTCACATGCTGCTTTCACAGAAATCCTTAGTAAAACATTAGTACCTACCACCTCTGCTGGAGAAAAGTGAGATCTTTATGTGCACAGTGTTCTCTGCATTGGCAGAAAGGAACTGAATTGCTCTTGATGAGATACAGTAATAGATCACTCAATTCATGGTAGGGATCTAAATGCCACTATTTCCCCCTAAAGTATAAAGCTTAGGGAATTTCTTTTCTCGAATGATGGAAAAGTTATGAGGAAACATAACTACAACCTGTTTTTCCATTCTCTCTGCAGTGATTTACATATCTTGCAATTTGACCTGCTCTGCAGGGAATTCCTGCTGGGCAAATTCCTTTTTCACTTGATTTGCTTGTTACTCTACTCTTGTCTGTACCCACAACACCTATCTTATGGCAGCTTAGAACTTTCCTTTGCATGTCAATGCAAGCTATTTACACAACTTGACTCACTTGGGAACCTGTAATTTGCCTTGCTACATGCACCCTTAAATTGTGGTTTGAAAAACATTAGCTTCTCAAACATAAATAAACTGGAGAAGTAAATCCTATTGCTAACATATACACTATTTGAATATGAAATTATCATTGAGTGGGAAAAGGACGTACCTGCAATAAGCAAAGACTCAAATACAACATGTTAATATATTTAATGGGAGAAAATATAAGTGAAAATAAACACCCTATGGATTTACAGCTTGTGATGCATTTAGCACATTTGAATTAAAAAATGAAGTGTAATACAATTAGAATTAATAAGAAGTTGGAACAAGACTATTTTTCTTTTAATAATACTTGGAACTTCATTGTTATTCCAAATTACCAGAGTCTTTTCAGCTTGAAAAGTCACTCAAATAATGGCTTTATTCTGAGTAAACCAGTGTGGTTTGATACTATAAATATATCTGCTTAGACACATGGGCTGATTCTGCCAAGTCTGTCTACACATGTTTATGTTTTACAGACAGAAATACTTCGACAAAATTAAGCACCTGCCTACATATAGACATATTTGCAAGACTCTTCTGCAGAGCATATTAATATTCATTTTCAAATCCTTAGTGAGAAGGAAAAGACACAAATGGGCCTTAGCATATGTGCTTAATTTTACATAAATAATCCAGTTAACTTCATTGTTAATATTCATTTGCTTCAAGTTAAGTACATAGATATTTGCTGGATGAGGACCTCTGTGACTGGCTTTCATCTAGATTTGTTAGTGTTTGACTTTTAAATGTTGGCATATTTGCACCAATTCTCTAGAAATTCATCTCAGAAGCATGTGATGCATATTGGTTCACAACAGTAAGATGTTTTGGAGATAGTTAATGTTTCTTTAAACTAAGTGATTTATTCTACAAAACACATGGTTTTAAGTGGAGACCAAGTTGAGAAGTGTACCAAGATGAATTTTAAAATTGGTCTTTATTTTCACAGAGAAAAATGAATCCTGCAAAATATTAATGCAAATCAACCAAAAGTTCAATCACTTAACACATTGTATATACAACATTTTGAAAATCTGTGAAATAAAACCAACAATTCATCCTCATCTAAAAAAAATAAGTAGTAGTTGTCTGAGGATACTGTGAGGACATCTTCACATGACATCTGTATGTTTAAACCTCCAAAGCATCAATACAGTGCATACTTCATCTCAAACAATACACTGATAAAAGATTGCTCAACAGTCCTTTTCTTTCTGCTGTTGCCTAGTAGTATTTTCTCTGACAAGCAAAAGTCAAACTTATTTTGCTGCGTAAGAAACTAAATTATGTTAGAGCCAGAGCTAAAGAACAACAAAAAAGGGACCCTAAATTCTCATTCCATCTCACAGTAGTAACTTAGTTTGCTCAACATCCTGTCAAACCCATTTGACATGAAATTCCAGGCTACTAAAAAATGGTTTTTCCTCTCATTTATTTATCTTTATTTTTATAGTACTTACTGGTTTGATCCCTCTTTATTGTACCTAGGAGGTAAGCTCCTTCACAATATTGATCAAGGAAAAATAACAACTCTGAGAAGTATTTTAATGAATCACATTTCATGATGAAAGAAAACACTGTCATCTTCAAATTCCTTGCACACAGAAAATCAACACATTATGTCCCTCTTGCAAGCTTCCTAGAATACCACAGAATCACAGAATGTTAAGGGTTGGAAGGGACCTCGAAAGATCATCTAGTCCAACCCCCCTGCCAGAGCAGGACACATAGGAACTCGTCCAGGCGGGTTTTAAATGTCTCCAGAGAAGGAGACACAAGACCTGAACCTAGCGATACAGCACAGATGTAATATTTTTCCCCTCCCAACACATTTATAAGATGTTGAAAACACAACCAAAGTCAACCAAGCCCTAAAGGTCAGATTATTTTTCTTTTTTTCTTCAGCGCTGAAGGCAAACATGTGGCCAAGTGGCACAAATCATACCTAGCAAGTAAAACAACTGTAAGAGAGAATAGTTTCAAGAGTCTATTTTGCTAATGTAAAGACACAGAGTACAGAGCATAAACATCTGAGGTGAAAGCTCCTGTCCTTGTAACAATATTCTGATGTTATTATGGTCTGCAGCAGGGTGACTGCAAACAGAGACAAAAACAATTATCACAGCAGAGCTGCTGCATCACACCTTCTCACTACCTGCAGTCCCCTAGTCTGAGACAAATGTAGTGAGACAAGAAGCCTGATAGTTACGTGGCATTATGGTAAAGAAAACAGTTCCTTAATAAGTACGACTCTTTTCTGCTATAACATCATGCTTCCCTTCCCCATCATCCCCAAGACAGTTTCAGATCGCTCTTCAGTGTTGCAATAAGAAATGCCTCAAGACTTCTGAACCTATTAATATTTTGCTTCCCTTGCTTGCCTTTTCTCTGTGTATCAAAAATATTAATACATGAGGATCATGAGCCCAGTTTCACACTGCTGCCACAGTGGCAACACATATTCTTTACTAAGAAAACAGGAAAGATCACAAAACAGCTATAAGAAGCCTGGGATGCCTGGAGAGAGCAAGAAGCTTAGTCTGGATGCATAAGCCTCTCTACCCTTAAAGCTCTACACAAACGAACTAGTTTTGGAATCTTAATGTGAACCTTATTAGTTACAGGATCACAAATGCCTACCCCACATAAAAAAACTGCACGGGCAACGATGCATATGTTGCTCCTTAAATTTTAGGGCTGTCGTATTACAGAACGCTTCCTGTTTATGTGCATGCACATAATTGTACACCCAGTAGTTTTGCCCATGAAGACACATGCTTAAAGAAAGAGAAAGTAAATTCATACTCATAAAACCTGTTTCATGCTGACTGAAAAATACAGTCTGAGAGAAGAGTCTTAGGTGTTTCAAATGGAAAATCCGAACTATTACAAGTTCTACATAACCATCATAAGTTTTTTCTGAAACTAATTTGTTAAGAAAAATTTCTTGACAGAAGTGTTTGATGAGTTAATTGCAATGCAGTATCAAATTTTCTGGGAAAGAAAATGGAGTATATACAAAAGCAATTGCATATAAATATGATGAGGTATTCATTCAGCAAATTTACACAAAACCAGAGGTTCTTTTTCCTTTTTCTGCCCTCTAATGTATCTCAAGACAAGAATCCACAAATTTGACCAGACATGATAAATATTTTCAAACAGGAAGGAAGGGGGGCAAATGGAAGCATTTTGACATTTTAAAAATAGAATAGCAGATCCATTTTGAAACTAACCTCATTTTTATAGGTTTAAATAACTTCAAAAGATAATAGAGTTTTGTACAAAGTGTTTTCTGCAGCCTTAGCGTATTGTAGCTGAAGAGAAAGACATCCTTCAGATCTCTGTGTTACCAAAGAAACCTCAGAGCCCTGTACGTTGAGTCAACACGAGCCTTCCCACATACACATACAATGCTTAAGTTTGGCCACTAGACTGAAAAAATACATTACTTACACCACTCTAAGAGTTATATTTCCCTGTAACATCATGCTGCATTGTAGTTTCTGCTGTAAGAGTTTCTGGATGCATTCCTGCTGAGTTACTTACTGTGCCTAAACTTGGCTCCTAGTCTTTGTTATTAGTAATCTGTTCTCATCTTTTATCTATTGCTAGTTGTTGGCATGAGTTCTCGAATGTGTTCACCAAGTCTGAAATTCATTCCTGCATTCCTAGCCAACAGCACAATAAAAGGATGTTGTTTCACAATGATTCCATGCTTCCCCTGTTCTTGCTCAAAATAATTATGTCCTGATAGGTCTTTCTGATAAAAAAACCAAACACAAACCCCAAAAAACCCAAAAAAAAACCCCAAACAAAGAAAAACCCACAAAACAAGCAAACAAAAACAAAAAACAAGAACACTTCTTGTGAACAGCCAACACAGTTCTTCCAACAGGTGGAAAGTTGCTGTCATCCTGGGTACAGTCTGTGAACACCAGAAGGTGACGTGTGCCCACATAATGGTTTTGCACGCGTTAAAAAAGCAAACAACAGGAATCCTGCAGGCACAAAATATGTTGCATATGCCACTAAATTACAGAGGGCTTCTAGTGGGTGCATCAGAGATCTGTTTGAGAAGGACTGCCAATTGCAGAAATGAGGTCTTGGTCACCTCAGGATTGGTAAGGACAGAAGGAAAAAAACATAGAGATCCAAGCCAACCCAAATTTCAGGATTCAAAAAAATAGCCAGTAACCTCCATTAAGTTACACATAACTAAGATGGAGGAAGAGACGGACAAAAAATTTCCAGGTTTTGTGGAAGCTGTAGTGCCAATCTGCCACTCTTTATCAAATCACATTCTTCTCTGTCCTAAGGTCGCTACTCCAGTTCTGTTAAGATACATGTGGTTCAGCAACTGAAGAAGCAGATGCAAGCTTTTTTAGAAGCATGTCTAACCCTTTGCATCAGAAGCACTTATTCAGCATTTACTCTTTCCCACTGAGTAAAGCTTCTGAGGGTAAAAAAATTATTTTTTAAAATGTCATTTGTCACTAAAGTTGGACAAGACACTGCAGATAACTTGGCATTTGTTTACATTTTAGCACTGTCCATTTTTGTAATTGGAATTTGCAGTGTAAATGTAAAGAATTCAAAGCAATTCTTTTTATTATTACAATTTTCATGCTTCCCTAGATATAACAGTCAGGCAAGACACTTAGTTTTCAAGAATATTTTACTACAAAAGTAACAATTTCAGCCATAACTTGTAATGTGGAATAGTTAAGAAGAGAACTGCAAGCCTTTGAAAAGTGAGAGGTCACTGAGAAGGTAGATTCTCAATTTAGGTTTTAGCAAGAGGGGAGAAATAGGAAGTGTCACATTATTTTGACTGAGTTTGTTCTCTCTTGAGCTAATGCTTTCAGAGACAATAGTTTCATTTTGAATTAAAACTGTTTTCTGAAATGCTTCACATCTTCAGCACCAACTAAAGACAACAGGAATATCAACAATCTCATAAAAATCTTGGTAACCATAAAAAAAATAATAAATCTGGGAAATGAAAAAGAAACTTCCAGCAGAAAACAAATTTGTCACCTCATTTCTCCACTGTTCCAATATGTAGTTCTGAGGAAAACAGTAAACTGGGAGAAGGACTAAAGGGAATAAATTATTTGCACTTCTTGTCTTTGACCATTTGTGCTGTACTAACTATAGTGTAATTTCGTATTTATTTTCCTTCATTGTCCTCAGAAAATATAAGGAACTCATGGGGCTGATTTATTACATTTGTTTTCATCTTCCATATTATTTCCAAGTATTACAAATACAGTTTCCATCCCCACATGCTAATTTTTTTAACTTTTCAGAAATGAGTAATGCCTATGCTTTCAACTTCACATCTTACATGTGTATCTAGTATGAATGTTCACAGAAGCAAGGGTTCCAGCTGCAGTCAGGGTTATCTGAAAAAGAACTGTATATGAAATCATAATCAGCTTGGTATAAATGCCCTATGTTTGTGTGCCATACAGCCTACAGCCTGCCTCTGCATCCCCAGGGTCATTACGCTTACCACATGTGTAATTGTCATCCACACACTTCTGCACTGATCCACTAATCTCAGCTGTCTGGCTCAGACACTTGTGATTTCAGATCTGGAGGTTTCTGTGCAGTTCTCCAAAGATTATTCTCATACTTAATTCTCCAAAGATTGCTTATAACAAGGCCTCCTTAGAGAGCCCTCAATAGACAACTAAAACCCACACAGTTTATCGCAAGTATCTGACACAGTCTCAGGGGAGGTTGGGATATTTCTCCCCTACCCCAGTTATCACAAACGGCAGCGTTTTGCTAATGGAGAACAATGAACATTTGCTCAGAAAAAATCACTACACCCATGTGTGCCACGAAGATAGCAGAAATGCTGTCTAAATAAGCCAACATGGCCACAGAAACTAACCACCATTTGAAAAGGAGACGGAGATCATAAACAGTGCTTTGCATTATTTCACCATTTCTGCCCACAACACTACTAACTCACAAAGATGAGGCCCTTAAATACACTCAGCTCCCTTTGTGGGAAGGAACAGGATACAGTGTACAGTCCTCACCTGTATATTTTCCTCCAAACTGTGTATTAGTGTGCCCAGTGGGATGACATTTTTTGATTTAGTTGTCAGCAAATAGAACTTTATATTATGTTCCTGTCTTTTTGCTTTCTTAGCTAGCAGACTACAGTGAATAAGGGTTATTCCGTCATTGGTTTAAATTGTTTTTTGAACTGAGGTATTTTTCGTAAAGTCAGACCTATTCATTATTCTTAGGAAGCATATTGCTACAAAGTCCAGCATTTTGTTTTGGGACCATTAGTCCGAGGGCAAGCATTCAGATTTGTCTCCAGCTCTCATCCTGTCTACCTCTTCAGACACCTTAAATGCTGTACCGGTACTGAATACATGGGAGTCAACAGGATGGTTCGATTAAAGAACTACTGCTACTTCATTTTTAACATTCATCTCTAGTTGCTGAAAAAGTACTGTGTACTGAATCAGGAGGAGAAAAATATATGCTTGAAGTGAAAACTATCCATTAAAAAAGATAAAAATAAGAAAAATAGAAACTAAACCACACCAACCTGCAAATCCTTGCCAGTAGAGCATCCAGGCATATATTGCTCTGTACCTGGGAGTGAATATTTCACAATCTGTCAACAGTGCTTCACACAAAAAGGTGACATGAGAGGGACTTCAGAACATCCGGTCCTAATGGATGCTTCAGACAGCCCACCCCTACTCCCACCCCATTTTTTTAAAAAACGCTTGGGCACAAAACTCAGTACCATTTCAAAAACTATGACTGCTTTTGAGAAAGTTTCAGTTCCCCAAGTTCTTAACAGTTTACCCTTGTAAAATACCTATTATCAGGAGTGATTTCAAAATATTTGAGAAGTCTATTAGTTTTAATATCTATGCTGTGCATTTTATGAAACACTGAATTTCTGGGGGGCAGTGATCTTAAAGGAGAATAGCTTATTCCACTTTACTGTAAATAAGAAGGAAATAAGTATTTATCTTAATATTGCAGTATTTAGTTGGAGAAGTATGATCTCTTATTTAGTTGAGAGATGTAGATAATATTTATATAATTCTTAAGGTATACTTAAATCTGTAAACCTTATATCAACATCAATCCCCATGTTCTTGTATATCAAAGTCCATTTTTCTTGTGCAGTAGTTTCCTGTATTGCCAGCAATATCTGAAAAAAATAGCTTCATAGCATTTTAAAATAATTCGTGATATTTCACAATGTACTTTGTAGTTTTTATATGACCTGGTAGTTCTCAAATGCATTCACAGATGCATGCACCTGCACATGTGAAAATCTCTCTAAGGTCTTCTAAGGGCACCATTTGTAAACAAACACTGCTCAGAAGTCCAGGCTTCAATTATGCCATAAACATCCAGCTTTATCATTTTCTTTCTTGCCCAAGAACTTTCCTTGTGAATGATCAAAGCAGCAAAGATTGCAGAATTTAACAACAGGTCTAGTCAGGCCTTAAAGAACAAGAAAAAGAAAAAATCTTGTAAACAAACTTAGATGCAGTCCATCAGCATACAGATGATTCTCCATTTCAAAAGAGGAAGCCCAGCAGGCAGCTTATATTCAACATAACTGTCCTTGGAACAGAGAGGATCTGGGATAAAAATGCTTGGGCAGTCTGTTAATCCTAGATCCATCATGCACTGAAAAAAAATCCTGTAGTGTAGCTGGAAGAATTATTTGGACTGTATTTAGTTATAAGAGTTCCCTTCAGACAGCAAAAACAGATTCATAAATGCAAGATGTAATAAAAAGAGCCTAGAGAGCACTCCTTCAAAAAAGGTGTTGGAACGGTTTGACTCCGTATTACCCCAGGAAAATCTTTCCTGCAAACTACCCACTAAATGGTGTGGATCCTCAAACATCATTATCAGTAAGTTCATAAGCTGGGATAGCAAGGAAACAAAATAAAGTCAGAGCAGAAAAACGTAATTGTCAAGAGACAAATTTTCAACACATCAAGAGTAGACAGTCTGAACAATCATAGAGGTAGTTACAGGGTTGCTGGTTTTATCAGACCTTTAGAAGCCATTCTGAATAATTCTCATGCTTCAGAGCTTTTTTTCATCAATAAATCAGAGATAGGGTAAATAATCAAGTAATACTCCAAAAACATTAGAAAAGTTCAAGTAGATCTCAAAGCTGTCCTTCTACCATGCCAGTTTCCCAGTGCTGGTCTGTTGTTTGGTGATTGGTTTGCTTTTTAAATCAAGATGTACTTTTTACATAAATAGCTTTAATTCTTTTGTACCATTCATTCCTAATGCCATCTCTTGAAGCACTGTGAAAGTGACTTTTAATTCGTTATTTTTCCCTTGACATGACACATCAAGAATGTATTCTAGCTTTTTTTTTCATTCTGTGAATTTCCCTACCTTGCATTTCCTCATGAATGATACTGGATTCTCTGCCTTCTTTCTCCTCCTTACTCTTAGAGTGCATTTGTCCTTTCTTTTCTTTTCCCCCCACATACTCAAATGCCTTCTTTCGCAGTACAGCTGGCACGCAGAGTTCCAAGACAGGCAAATGAGACTAGAAAGAGCACAATAAGCAGAGAAGGAGACTCTTCCAAAGCGCATGTTTAGATATTGGTTTCTATACTAAACATAAAAAACAAGGAGGCTCCAGTAGTGTATATGAAAAGATTTGTAAGTCTATGTCCATAACGTACCACGACGAGCATCATAATTTTCTAGTTCTCCGATTCTTGAGTTAGCAACCATCATGCTACAAAGGCACCTACTGCTGGCACTTTTTTCTAGAGGAGGAAATAGAAGAATCCACTACTCAGGGCTAATCACCTCCCCTTCTTTCTTACTCACCTCCTCTTCACATCATCCAGACCTGAATCTCTACATCCACCAAGGAAGCGCAGAGGTCCATGCTTTAGCCACCTTCTCGGTGGAAGTCCTTCCAGCACTTCCTTGGACTCCAGTGTTGAACTCATCCTTCACCATCTCCTGACACATCATCTTCTCCTGGGCCTGATATCTCATCTTTTCATACATCAGAGTTTTCACACAGCAGAGTTTAACTTGCCATATCTTGTCAGTCCCCACACAAAATCTGACTTCCTGTTTACTGTCTTCTCTTTTACCTTCATACAGTCTTTTACATTCATGAGTAGAGCCTGTCTCATGAGCACACTGCCTTTTACATCCTGGGAGTTATGCCAGGCCACATTTGCACTGGAGTTGAGTTAGATCCTGGATTCAAGAGCAAGTCCAACAGTTTTTAAGAGCATTAAAGAGCTGATATCATTTTTCTTAAGGTACAGTTAGAAGACATGACTTGAGAGTCCCAGAGGATACTGCTGCTTACACATGTATTATATATTGAGTCAGCCATGATCAGAGACAGGCATGACTTTCAACAGGTCAAACTGCACTGTCCCAACATTTGTCTTGAACAATTATAATGAAAAGTGACAAGAAATAAATAGTACCAGAGGGAAGAGAATTACTTTCTCAGATCCAGCAACACTTCTTACCTCACTTGTTCTACTTTCATATTCAGTGCAAATGGACAAGCTTCTGTAGGTCACTCCCAATTTACACCACAGCAAACATCAACATCAGGTCCAACAGAACAAGAAATTGCCTCTCTTAAAAAAGGTGATCTGCTGCTGTCACCAGAGCTAATACAATGCCCTTTTAGTAAACAGCGGCTCCGTCTATGACTCTTCAATCACAAGTCAAAGAAATAACAAGGGAATGTTTCCTGTTGATCTCAGAAATAATGGCTGTTACTTATTAGCAATCTATTCACAATCCCAACCCTTGTAGAAACCTTTGATAGTAAATAACATTTTAAAAAAAAAAATCCCCCACAACTATAAAAAGCACTGCATTATCCCAGAAAAAAACAATATGCAAACATGCATATTTTAATTATGTCAGTACAATGCATACATGACAAAATTCTGGGTTTTTTCACCCAGTTCAATTCACTTGCATTTTACTCTCCAGTACTTGCTTGCTCCTCTTTACTCATTAAGATTTGGTTCTGCTTGTCTATACACAGTGGTCAATAGGGAACCACACAAACCATGGAGTGTTGTTTATATTAATGGGTTTTGTTTAAGCTCTTCCAACCTGTAAGAGCCCCACAGTGATCATCAAGACTTGGAGTTGATTAGTGATTTATATGATTTCCCTACTGTGACAGAAAGACAAGCCAAAACCCACAGGAAGTTCATGCTGAGCCCTGGCAGGTCTGCAAAATCCCTTTGATAAAAATCCCATAAAGAAAAATTAAAGTCTGGGAAGATCCACCTCAGAAATATAGCAATGGAGTCAGAGAAAGACTTGAGGTCTGTACACAACACCCTTGACAAAGTCTACAAGGGAAAAGATAGGAGAAAAAACACCAAACAAAACACATTACAGTTCCCAAAGCATACTAGTATAAAAGATAAGCTGTATGAAACACTCACAGGAAAGGTGGTGTGTTGAGATCTGCTGTAAACAAGCAGGTGAATTTCGGCATTAAAAACCATGGAAGAACAGGGTAAGCAAGAAAGAATGAAAGTCAAGAAAGACTGAAATCTTTTAAAAGTTCACATATAGAGCTTTGTCTGAACTGATACACCTTTGGGTTTCACCATTAGTAGCTATTTTTATGCTGGTAGAACTCACAAATTAAACTTTTATTAAATGCATTCAGAACTTTCTATTTTTTGCACATTTCAGGCACTTCAGATTTTCCATAACTGCCATCTAGAGAAGTCTCAGTTTGCAAGTACACTGGCAGAAAAATGTGCACTGTCTGTAGATATATAATGCATGATGGCTGTTTCTTTTATAAAACTTATCTTGGAATATCGATAGAGGCTGGGAGGTGATGTGATTGAGAGCAGACCTATGGTGAAGGCCTATGAAAGACTGAATATAAGCCAGCAAGGTCAAGGGAATTGATTCTTCCCCTCTACTCTGCTCTAGTGAGACTTCACCTGAAGTAGTTTTCAGAAACGGGTTCCTCAGTGTAAGAAAGAAACAGGTCCAGAGGAGGGCCACAGACATGATCATAGGGCTGGAACACCTCTCCTGTGAGGACAGATGGAGACAGTTGGGCTTGTTAAAGCCAAAAGAAGAGATGGCTCTGTGGAGATCTTACATCAGCCTTGCAGTACTTAAATGGGGCCTGTGGGGAAGATGAGAAGACACACTTTTTATCAGGGAATGTAGTGATAGGATAAGCAGTGGTTTTGAACTGGAAGAGAGTAGATTTAGATTAGATTTTAGGAAGAAATTCTTCACTGTGAGGCTGGTGAGACACTAGAACAGGTTGCCCAGAGAAGTTCTGGATGCACTCACCCTGGAAATGTTCAAGACTATGTTGGATAAGGCTCTGAGCAACCTGGTCTAGTAGAAGGTGTCCCTGCCCATGGCAGGGGTGTTGGAACTAGATGATTTTTGAGGTTTCCTCCAACCAAAAGCTTTCTATTATTCTATAATATGATTCTAGACAAATAGACAGTTGAAAGTTAAGACTTTTTTTATGTATTTATTCACTTGAATTAATCCTTTGCAGTTCATTCAGGTTTCTGGACACTGACAGGAGTATAATATGTCATACCTCACAGTGTGTTTTATCAAAACATTAGAATGCCAAATTCACAATGACTACAGCTAACGTGGTATATTTGTCAAGCGACATTTCTTTGAAAGCGTTATAATCAACTCTCAATATGTTTCTGCATTGTGCATTTAGGAACCAAATACTGTTTTCATGCATTTTATTTTCAAAAGAAAGTGTCTGTTGTGAAAATTTAGCTTAAGTTTATACATTATTTTAAAACAGAGTTTTCTAAAGAAATAGATTTTCTCCCTTTGTAATTCATGAGGAAAATTGAGCTCTCTACTTATGAAAAAAAAAAAAAAGAGGGATAAGAGTGAAAAATTAAGTGAAGTCAGAAATTACACAGCTTTCCACACTGTAAAAGGAATGAAAGAGAAAAAATTATTATAAATAATAGGTACTTTACAATTGCCCTCCCAAGTGAGCATGGCTGAGAAAATGTGTCTCAAGTTGGGTTTTATGGTTCCATTGTCTAATCCGAAAACTAATATATAATTCATGGGAATTAGACATACAACAAGATCACAGAATTTCACTTAACTCCATTTGCTGACCACCAGCAGAGTTTACATATGTAAAATTACTCCTTAAATACACCCTTAATCCATTGATAATCATCTCCTAGTCTCCCTGGGTGGCCCAGTTCACCTTGTCTCAGCAGCAACCATCCTTTCCTTTAGCAGCTTTGACCAAGACCAAGCAAGTTCCTGGAACCAGCGATGGGCACTGACAGCTTTAGCATCTGTGCAATTCAGATGATTATGCTACCTTGGGGTTTTGCACACAAACTCAGGATGGGTAGGGAAAAGAAAGCCTGTGTTTGCCACATGCATCCCTCATCCTTGCCACTGAATCCTAAGAGACCAGCAATGAAGCCAGCACCCAGAGGAACCACTCCACTGACACAATAAAACTGAATTTCATCACCTTAAGCAGAGGACAAAGGAATTTCTTTTTGTCTCGCTGTACTAGCAGAAAAATTTATCCTTCCCTCTAATTTTTAGAATCTCTGAGCCAGTCCTTGTCCTCTAGCAAACCAGTGATTTTCATTAAGAACCAATCTCAGGTCTCTAAGAATATTACAGGGCTACAGACCCTGGCAATCTACTTGGGGGATTGGAAAGCATGTGACAGAATTATTCCTATACTTAGTTTTTGAAGACGGTGGAAAAATGACCAGAAGCAAGTAAATCATTGTGAGACTGCAGAGGAACTTAAATGAAAGACATGGGATCAAACAACCAATCCTGACCAATCTGGTAGCCTTCTTTGATGGTGTGACTTAATGGGTAGATGAGGGGAGAACAGTGGATGTTGTCTACCTCGACTTCAGCAAGGCAATTTTGACACTGTCTCCCGTAACATCCTCATAGGGAAGCTCAGGAAGTGAAGGTTAGATGAATGAACAGTAAGGTGGATTGAGAACCAGCTGAACAGAGCTCACAGGGCTGTGATCAGTGGTGCAGAGTCTAGCTGGAGGCCTGTGGCTAGTGGTGTTCCCCAGGGGTCAGCGCTGGGTCCAGTCTTGTTCAACATATTCACCAGTGACCTGGATGAAGGGACAGAGTGTACCCTCAGCAAGTTTGCTGATGATACAAAACTGGGAGGAGTGGCTGACATACCAGCAGGCTGTACTCCATTCAGTGAGACCTGGACAGGCTGGAGACTTGGGCAGAAGGTAACCTATTGAAGTTCAACAAGGGCAAGCGTAGAATCCCGCACCTGTGGAGGGATACCTCATGTAGACCCAGGTTAGGGGCTGACCTGCTAGAAAGCAACTCTGCAGAGAGGGACCTGCAAGTCCTAGTGGACAAATTAGCCATGAGTGAGCAATATGCCCTTGTAGCCAAGAAGGCCAATGATATCCTGCGGTGCACTGTGAGACCAGCAGGTCAAGGGAGGTTCTCCTCCCCCTCTACTCTGCCCTAGTGACGCCACATCTGGAATACTGTGTCCAGTTCTGGGCTGCCCAGTTCAAGAGAGACAGGGAACTACTGGAGAGAGTCAAGCAGAGGGCTACAAAGATGATGAGAGGACTGAAGCACCTCTCTTACAAAAAAGGCTGAGACACCTTGGGTAATTTACCCCGAAGAGAAGAACACTTGAG
This sequence comes from Todiramphus chloris collaris, assembly GCA_025345505.1. Classification (NCBI taxonomy): domain Eukaryota; kingdom Metazoa; phylum Chordata; class Aves; order Coraciiformes; family Alcedinidae; genus Todiramphus; species Todiramphus chloris. Next base: position 31,244,013 of record JANVCC010000017.1, read on the forward strand.
AGGGGATCTTATCAATGCTTATAACTATCTAAAGGTTGGGTGTCAAGAGGATGGGGCCAGTCTCTTTTCAGTGGTGCCCATAGACACGAAAAGGGGCAACAGATACAAGCTAGAACACAGGAAGTTCCTTACATAAGGAAACAAAGAAAAACTTATTTTCCTGTGCGGGTGACAGAGGTGTGGCACAGACTGCCCAGAGGGGTTGTGGAGTCTCTTTCTCTTGAATTTCAAAACCCACCTGGGTGCAATCCCATGTAACCTACTCTAGGTGAACCTGCTTTAGCAGGGGGGTTGTACTAGCTGATCTCCAGAGGCCCCTTCCAACTCCTACCATTCTGGGATTCTGTGTAAAAACAAAAAACAAAACCAAACCAACCCAACAAAAAAAAAAAAACCAACCCAAAACAAGAAACACCCCCATCACACTCTTTCAAACTTCACTAAAAGGCACATACACTGGATGCAAGGTTACAAAATGAACTACTCGGTAACAGCAGAATCCAGACACCCCATACAGTATAGATTTGTCTGAATGACAAAAAATTACTCCATAGTAATTTATTTAGCAGCTGACAGGGGGGAACAGAAGAGATTTTCTATGATGAATATTATTGAGTCATATATAAAACTGGTCAAATAGTGAAAATACACATTCACAGATAATTTCATCATCAATTGATTTAAACAGCTTGGAGTGATTTCCTGTTCATAAATTTTCTGTTCTTGAGTTGTTCCTTTCATTCTACAAGCCATAGATTTTCTATCAAGAAACAAGCAAAACAAAGCAACATCATTCCGGAACTCTAAGGTTAATATAGTGGGGAAAGTTAGCAGGTATTTGTGAAATCTGAAAAGAATCAGCAAACACAAAATCCCATGAGGACACAGAGCCACACAATTCCTTTCAGTGCTTGTGGCAACAAACGCTGTGCTTTTGAACTCAACTGCTGTCGAGTTAGCATGTGCCCTGGCCTTTTAACAAAATGTTCCTAAATTCACAGTGTTCACAGGTACAGCACGAAGAAATGTAAAGAATCTTGCTGCAAAGGCTTTTATGCTCACAGAACAAGGTGCTGCATGGTTTCTGTCACAAGAAGATATAAAAATCATTCATGAGTGACTGTCATACCATGTGAGAAAGTACAAAGCACCACAGACTTCAAAACCGGTAAATGAAACAGAGACCAAACACTCAATATGTTTTTTTGCTAGTTAATAGAAAGACCCAGTGTGACCTAAAGCTCACAGATAGCTTTCAACTGGCTGCTGGATCTACTACCAGTGCTACAGGGGTTTCAGGAATAAGTAGATTTTCAGTGACTTCAGAAGGAAGCTCGTCTCAGTGACAGAAAAGCTGTAGACTGCTTGGTTCCTTCAGAGGAACAAATGGAGACTTGCAGAGGGCTCCTTCCTGCATGAGGGGGAAAGAGCAGCAAACAAAAGCAGCAGGCATTTGAACAGGCACTGAATTTTGAAGAACGGGGGACAGGGTTACAACCTACTTTTGAGAGGTCCACATGGCAGCAGAGCACAGGAAACTCTCAGCACACACAGAGCAGCCATTCCACTCCCAGGGGCTGAGGAGCATCTCATAGTAACCCAGCCTGGCTCTCAACCACTGCAGCCTGCTGGTGGGACCCTCCAGTCCAACAAGTTAGCCAGTTGGTTGGAAGGAGGTACTTCATGCCTGGTATCAGCCATTAAAAGGCTCCTTCTATAAACTGACAGGGAGACACACTTTCAAAGGTATAGATAGCCTTCCAAAGATGAATGATACGTGACCTACTCTCAGAACTTGCTTTCTGTTGATTAGTAGAGGGATGGCCAATGTTTAACTATGGGATAAGATTAAGCCAAGTCAGGCAAGCTGAATGCAAAGTGTCTTTTTGACCCCTTTATTTTTAAAAAAAAAAAGTAGTAAGAGAAAAAAATAAATCACATTTTTCAAATCAGAAAAGCAGCAGCTTATGAATCTTTGTTTTCCTGATAAAGTTTTTATAGATATATATACACACACACACATATGGAGATCGATAAATACATATACAGATATGTGCTTATAGAGGATTCTTTCAGTTCAGGTCAACTTTGGAATATTCCTGTCTATCTAGTGGTCTTGATTAGAGACAATTTTTTACAGTATTCTTACATCATCAACAGCTCTTGCTTAGATGTAGATACAGCAACCTAACTGATCTTACATTAACTGCTTTTGTTCAGCAATCTAATGTAAATGACTTTAATAGTAGTGGTTTCACCAGGTACAAAGTGCTTTTGCTAGACAGTGCTGATGCTACAGCTCTACTGGCAAGTATTTTACCCTTAGCATATAAAAGACAGTACCAAAGAAAACAGGATGAAAAACAGAGTAGCACAGTAGGGGAAGCTAATCTGGACACATTCATGGGGCTGCTTCCTTTTATTTTTCTTTAATAACTTGTACTTAGTGACAATATTTCTGATGAGGGTCTCCTACTCTCTTTCTCTTCAAACTGGAAGAAAATCACAACCACATGTCTCTTGTATGAAACTTGGAGAGAAAATTTAAAAGTTACTCAAAATGAAAGCTAAAACAGCCAGACTAACAGCTGTAGTTATAAAAGGCCTTTTTTTCTCTTTCCCCTGGAACAGACACAGCATCAGCAGTTCAAGTTCCTCAGCACTAGCTTACAAATGCAGAGACACAGAAGGGCTAATTGGAGTGGTAAAAGAAGCCACCTGACTGGTTTTTTATGCACTTATTACTGCTGGAACAATACCATCAAGATGAGACCAGGAAACACCCCCATGCACCACCTCACACTCCAGCACGGACACCATTCAACTACAAGACTGTCCTGGAAAATGGAAGTGTCCTGTTCTGAAGTGTCTTAACCACAACGAACTTTGCCCATGCTAGGCCTATTCCTGGTCATTTGAAGAAGTTACAGATACCACTGAAATAGCTTCATGGGGCAGGGGGGGGGCAGAGGGGGAAAAGCATCTCTCCAACCAGAAGCAGTACCAGCAGCAGGAGACCCAGGGCCCTAGGTCCTTGCAAACCTTGGCACAGCAAGCCCTGGCAGGAGCAAGAAGGGACAGGATGCCTACCTTCCACCAGAGCCAAGGCTGCCCACGCCTTCTGGGTCTACAGCAACAGCAAGAATGATTAAAAAACAGCTGTCTATTCAAACTACAATACAGAATGATAGAATCCAGCCTAGAGAGGCCAGGAGAGAGTTCTCAATCAGAATAAAAAAACCCTGCTGTCTTCTTTCCATGCAGGCCAAGGGTAAAATATCCTGGTCTTCTCCATTCTCTTTGCAGGCAGGTTCACAAGAAAGTCATTTCCTGGGGCTGCTATGCACAAGGTACTGAACTTAACCAAAGCTTAGGTCACAAGACCAACATATTTGCTCATTTTCCACAAAGCTTTGCCAGCTTCATCTCCAAGTATAACAAGCACACTCCAGAACACTGGTGGCAAAGGGCTCCTTAATAACATACACAGTAAATAAGAGCATAATACAAATCCTTTGTCTGTTTTCACTAATAAGATTAGTCCAGCTTGCTTCAAGAGCAAAAAGTACATTATCTCCAAGAGCAAAACAACACATCCCCAATGCAGCAAAGAATGCCCTAGAAATTTATGTTTTCCTCACACACAAATGAATGAAAGCTAAAGGGCAGCATTGAGCCATTCATACTTCTGTACTGTGGCCCACCTTCCCCTTCAGAGAACTTAAAAACTCAATTGACATAAGAAATACTCTTTTTTTGCAGGTTTTCACCAAAGAATTGGAGAAGCAAACTAGACATCTGCTAGAAGAGCAGCAATGAAGAGCCTATCAGATATTAAAGATACAGGCAATCCAATCCCTCTCTCAAGTGAGCCTTGAAAGGTAGAGAGAATAAATACACTGCTGAAATAAATTCTTTATTCAACAGATGTTTTTAAACCATGAACTGAGTGGTGACTATATGTACTTCTCAGAAAAGAGATTTTTTTTTTTTTCCCTTCTGTTTCATTTTTACTAAGAGCATATAAAAAACCCAGCTATATCCACTCATTAACCTGACACATCTATGTACTTGCAGAGAGATGAAAAAAAAAAATATCATTGAAAAGCTACACAAAGAAACACAGAACCAACAAACCCAAGCTGCAACCTCATACAGTTTAAAATTCAATTTTTATTTATGTCTTTCTAATTGCTCAGGCATTGCAACTTTAGCATAGAGACAGATTTCTGGTGGAAACATGTTCATCTGTTGAAAATCTTTTCTAAGTATTGTATCATCAAGACTTTTATAAAGGGAGTACCTCCTGAAGTCACAGTAGAGAATATTTTAGTAGCCTCTCCACTTACGGTCAGAAAACAGCAAAAACCAACTCCCACTCCTTCACACTCTCTCTCTCTCTCTCACACTCACTGTTCTTATGTCTTAGTTTAGAATTTACGTGCTTCCCTTCTTTTGTGCACCTGATCTGAAAATTATTTCTGTTTTGATGAACAAACATGGTCACCAGGGTATCTTTATTTTCAACCAAGACCTTGTGGACCTGATTGAGAGAAGACCACATATGGACTATCAATATGGCCTGTATTTTGCTATATTCCTGGCTGTGACTGTCAGCTGTAACTTTTGCTTATATCATGAGGAGCTTGTGAAATCCTATACAGAAAGAATGGAACATGCTTTTTAACTTCTACAGTAATTATCTAGTAATGCCCTTTTTTGGTTCTTCTCCATCATTTCCTTCCAGTCTGCCACTGTTGCAAATGCTCATGTATTACAATTGACATTAGTTAGAGTCAAAATTGCTTCATGAATTTTTGTTTTTTAAATGTAGAACTTTTCCTTTTTGTGCCATACATGCAGCACCTCATGTGTTCCTTTTGGATTTGCTGTTCACAAAAGAGAGGCAGGTGCACCTTCTTTCAAGCACAATACACTGCATGCCTTTCCCTCAGCCCATTCATCTGAGGCCTGTAGTTAAAATTCCGGCAGATTTAAGGTTAGAAAAATAGCACTTCCTCCTGTAAGGGAGGGGAGACGAGGTAATTCAACTCTTTGGCTACAGTGTAGGCTCACTAAAGTGCACATCAAACAAAACACAGTTTCTGCAGGCTTTGGGCAGCATGTATTTAAGCTCCAGTAGAGCAAAGCTCCTGCCAGGCTTGACCAGACAAGCTATATGTAAAGGGGGCAGCCATACAGCTATTCCTTTCTGTCCCCTTTGCCATCTCACCCTCTGACAATTATTTACAGATTAGTTATAGATTTGTTAGCTGGCTGCAGGCAAAGAAGTCTCCTGGATAATTCTACATGAAAAAAAAAGATGCTGATCAATGTTTTGTTTGGTTTGTTTGGGTTTTTTTTAAGTGGGGAGAAAAAAGAAAATAAGCTTTAGGGCAGTAAACTTCTCTATATCCATTTACTAAAATATTATTTACACCTCTAAAATGAAGCATTTGTGTTTCTCTAATGAGTCACAAAAATAAACTTTGAAAGTAGCAGATTATTATTACTGGAAAAGGGTAGGAAGGAGATGAAAAGGGACTTTGCTATTTTTTTTTTTCACCTTTCTTTTAGACACCTTCAAAGTGAAAACCCTGAAACTAGAAGAGAAAGGTACTCTGAATCCCTAGTAATAATAATACTTCCAACTCTTTTGGTAAGCAAGGATTTCAAGTGCCACACAGTATTTCCCCACATATGTTTTCATTAGACTGTTTTCCAAAGGTAAAACAAATTGTAATTCTTAATCTCACACTAGAATAGCCAGCTTTAAGATTAAAGCATTTTCTGTGCTGTTATAAAGTTGCTCTTGACCCCATTTTGTTTGTCCAGTAATTTCTCCACTGCTTCAGTTCCACTGCACATGATGGAATGAATTAACTCCGCTGCACATAATGGAGTTATTCTGAGTTATTTTGCAGTAAGTGGGAACAGACCAAGAGAAAGGTATCAAGAAAGAAACGACCACTTGGGTCTCTCCCTGTGAATACCTAGCTTCTTACACAAATGAGAGTGATGCTGAGCAAGGGGGAATCCGTGGAAAGATCTTTTCAGATCAAAACTGTCTTTGTCACCAAAACACATTTGCAAACCATTCCCATACTTTATCCTGTCAGTTAGCCAGGGTATTTGGTAATGTTAGCAATCTTTTAGGCCAACCTAACTTAGAACTAAACTTTCTCTTTTTTTTAGAAAGAAGGGGTGCAGAGAGGTGGGAAGGAAACCAGTTTCAAGTAAGGTAAGAGATATCGTCAGGAGAGATGATGGTAAGGACCAAATCTCCCTCAAAACAAAATTCTCAACCTATCATGAAGAGACTTGCAAAGAAATAAGTTAAACCTCTCTCTTCCCCCACCTCTCACCGCTCTGGTAGGTTCATGATTCACAGCCTTTGAGCACCCCAAGCATGACCAGCCTCACAGCCACTGCCCATCAGGAAAGAAAGGCAGGAACCAGCCCAACGTGCTCCCCTTCACTGCATGCATTTGGGTCTTTTTTTTGGTGTTTTTCATTTTCCTACCAGAACTGTTACCACAGAGGGCATATCCAATGTACAGGCTAGAGATGGGGATTTCTTTTCCTGACCCCCACAACTGCCAAGGAGAAACTCAAAGGTGGGTCCCATCTGGCAGGGCCCTCATCAGCCCACTTTTAAACCTGGTTTATAATTAGCCCTAAACAGATTTCACCCATTTGGCACAATTCTAACTCCTGCCGTCCTCAGAGGAGCAGGCAGTGAGAGCAAGAAGTATGGGCACCACACAGCCCTGTGGGTTACTGCCCAGCGAGGGGCCTCGCTGAGGCCAGGTCACCACTCCGGCAGCAGCCACCTCTGCCTACGGGGAAAGCGGAGCTGGTTTAGCCTCTTGGTGTGCAGAGATCCCTCATGTAATTAACAACGGGAACTAAAGCAGTACATAGAATTTATATTAAAACACCAATGATGACTGAACGCCTAGCTCCCTGAAGAGCATCAGATATTGTTGCTCAGAGTATCCAACACAAGAGTATCCAGGAGTCACAGTTGCTTCAGAAGATAAATGGAACAACAAACTGAGCAGATAGTAACTTGTAATAAATAAATGTTTCTTAATCCTACTTCAAAGGTAAGAACACAAAGGAAAGGAATAAAGGTATCTGGGGTTAAGGAGAAGAGTGCTGCTTCTTCACGCGTCTAATATTTCACTGAGGTATTAAACAGAGTTTAACAAGCTGTGCAATCTGCCCCAATCATATAAAAAGTGTTTCAAAAGTACTTTTAAAGCACATGCAACCAGTAAATAAGAAGCAAAGGACAATGATTTTACAAGAGTCTTGATTTGTGTCACAAGAGAGGGGTAAAAGTCACAAGGAAAAAAAACTCTAGGGAAATCTATTATTTTATATCACTGTTAAAAATAATCCTGCCCACGAAATGCAGAGATCCTTGACCCACAACACAGGGAGCTGACAGCATACCACCAGTATCTTTACAGAGGTGATCCTTCAGATATACCAGAAACTGCACGTTGCATAGTCTGCAGCGTAAAAGAGAAATAAGTTCTCATATGACAAAAAGCAGTTTTCTTCTGTACATCTTTGTGCCTCAGATTTACATACTTTCCTTTCACAAAGCCCAAGGACTCTCAAGAGACTGGCTGCACAGTATCACATGCAAAAGAGATTTAATCTTCAGATTTGTAGGAATTTAAAGTTACAAACACTCTGTTAAGAATAGGTCTGCACACTATCTTTTATTTATACGCATACATTTATTGCAGTCAAGTTTGTAAAAAAACTCCAAGTAGTTTAAAGTCATGGAAGACACATTTGCTCAAATTGCTTATGGCCCCATAATCTGTCTCAAACCAAAATGGCTCAATTTTGATTTATCAAAGCCAGAAAGAGATTGATGTAATTCAATTTCCAGTTTCTCATTTTCCCACCACTCATGTGTCCAAAATTCCTGTGTACTGCTCTTATCCAGGCTTGCACTGACATTCACAGACATCTAAGGGTTCTCCTAGAACATTTCAGGGTTGTGTGCTTACTTCTTTCAGCAGATAGCATCTAAAGAATTCACAGAGCAAAGCAAAAGCACAGCCTAAACACAGGGAAAAAAACCACACTAAACAATTAGACTTAAAAATGGCAATACAGATGTATGAATCAGAGCCATATATCTGAACATAAGCAAGAAATTCTCTTTGCTTCTAAAGTTTTTTTTGCACAGGTTTTTTTACATTTAAAATAGTGTCAGCAGATGCATAACTTTGCATTTCATAAATTAGATTATTTTTGTTGACACAACAGACATTGTAAAAGGGTGACAATGATAAAGCTAGAAATCACAGGCAACAAAAATGCTCAAGGCCTTTCTCACACGCACAGAAGGCAAATTAACTATTTTTTTTCAACTAATGCATTTTAAGCTAGTTTAAGATCATACTAAGAGAAATCTAGTTATTATCTCCTTGTTTATGTAAGTGCCTACTTACTGTGAAAGTCAAGTGTAATGCAAAAAACTTCATTGCAACAGAAAGTACCTAAACACGCAAATCGATTCAAACCCCAAGGGGGCAATAACACTGTCCAAGGAATCAGTCTTGCATAAGCTAGACTTCAAGACAAAGCCATTTGAACAAATACTTCTCTGCCAATCTTATCATTTAACAACGTGATAACTTTCGCAATCATCTTATATATTTACTACTTGCGAGTAGTCACCAAAATCTATGAAAGGAATGGGGAACAGATTGAAAATGGGAAGGCCATATAACAGGGACTTGACTCCATTGGGGAAGGGGTAGCCAAACACTGGCATATAAAAGGACAGTCTCATAGTTTGACTGCTTAACAAAATAAATGAATAAAGAGAGATGAGTTTGGTCCCTGTCTGAGACTTTTCAGTACCATCACATCAGATTCCTACTCAAGCCAGACATCTCGGGGGGGTGGGGTGTGTGTCGGGGGTAAAGAGAGAGAGAATCAGGAAAAAATGCTTCCTTAAACATGGCATATGCTGAGGATTATGACATCTATATCTATTCTGTATATGAGGTACACATTTCTCCATGAGGTTGCTCACATTTCCTCTAGCACCAAAGAAAAATCTATTGAAATCTCCTATTACCTCCATAAGCATCCTAATCACTGGTAAACAGAGTAAGGGGAAAATGTAAGAAATTCCTCCTCCTCTCTGGGGATATCTCTAAATTTCCTCTGCTTTTCTTCAAAGTGTCCATAAAAGAGTGTTTGCTTTTGTGTAAAAGGATTGGCAAATGCAGACAAAAGAGAGGAGACAGTCTGAAAAAGCATAAGGTTTGGGGTTTGTTTTTTTACGCATTTCATTTTGGTTTAGATTTATCAGGTCAACTGTCTGACCTTACAAAAAAAGGACCACCAAATCCCAAACCACAAATTAGCTATCACTGTAGTGCATATAATCAGATATACATCAGAACATCTTGCTTCTTTTATAGATATATAATGTAACAGGAAAATATGTAACAGGAATATAGATAAAGGTCCTGTTTAACCAAGCCGACCTTGTTCTATGACCAGGTGACCTGCCTAGTGGACAAGAGAAAGGCTGTGGACATTATCTACCTAGACTTTAGTAAAGCTTTTGACGCTGCCTCCCACAGCATTCTCCTAGAGTAGCTGGTGGCTCATGGTGTGCTCTTCATTAGGTTAAACACCGACTGGCCGGGCCCAGAGAGTTGTAGAAAATGGAGTTAAATCCAGCTGGTGGCCAGTCACCAGCGGTGTGCCCCCAAGGCTCAGTGCTGGGGTGGTCTTGTTCAATATCTTTATTGATGATCTAGATGAGGGGATTGAGTGCCTCCTCAGCAAGTTTGCAGATGACAGCTAATTGGGTGGGAGTGTCGATCTGCTTGAGGGTAGGGAAGGCTTGTCAGAGGGATGTGGACAGGCTGGATCAATGGGCCAAGGTCAACTGTATGAGGTTCAACAAGGCCAAGTGCCGAGTCCTGCATTTCGGTCACAACATCTCCAGGCAGCACTACAGGCTTTGGGAGGAGTGGCTGGAAAGTGGCCGGGAGGAAAAGGACCTGGGGGTGCTGGTTGACACCTAGGTGAACATGAGCCAGCAGTGTGCCCAGGTGGCCAAGAAGGCCACCAGCGTCCTGGCCTGTATCAGAAATAGTGTGGTCAGCAGGAGAAGGGCAGTGATCATGCCTCTGGACTCGGCACTGGTGAGGTCACACCTCAAGTACCATGTTCAGTTCTGGGCCCTCTACCACAAGACAGCCATTGAGTTGCGGGAGCAAGTTCAGAGAAGGTCAAGCCAGCTGGTGAAGGGTCTGGAGAACAAGGCCTGTGAGGAGAGGTGGAGGGAATTGGGATTGTTTAGTTCGGAGAAGAGTTGGCTGAGGGGAGACCCTATTGCTCTCTACAGCTACCTGAAAGGAGGTTGTAGGGAGGTGGATGTGGCCTCTTCTCTCACATAACTAATGACAGGAGGAAATGGCCTGAAGTTGCACCAGGGGAGGTTTAGATGAGATACCAGGAAGAATTTCCCCACTGAAAGAGTAGTCAGGTGCTGGAACAGGCTGCCCAGGGTGGTGGAGTCACCATCCTTGGAGGTATTAAAAAAGTGTGTAGATGAGGCACTTCAGGACACATGCTCTAGTGCGATGGTGAGGTGTTTCTTTGCAGAGCTTTTTGTTGGTTTCTGTTTGTTTTGGGGGGGTTGGGCATGGGGTATTTAGGTCTTTTCCAACTGTGACAATTCAGTGATTCTCTGTGACTAAGGCACAATACAGGGTGGAGAAACAGGGACACACAGAACTTGCACAAGGCTGGGTAACTTCAGAGAAGACATTTAACCTCTCTATTACTTAGTTTCCCTCCAACAGAGGCAGAACAATATGTCCTTACCATCCAAATTCTTCCCCTGGCTAACATGACTACTTAACAGCAGAATCACTGGTGTACCAGTTCCGGCTACTTCATCCTATACCATTTATAATGTTTTATTTCTGCCATCTGTGTATATCTGCACTTAATCACTGTCAGTTCTTTTGTTTTCCAACATGAAGTATAATGAGACATTTTTTCCACAAAAACTCCGTTTTGGCCAGTACTCTGTGTGTGGGAATTCAAACTACTGAACAACCCTCAGAAATCATGGAGCGCTGCCATGTGCAATGGCCTCGTGACACCCAGCCATTTAATCTGAAATACAGTACAAGCATTTGGAGATTTTTTTGCAGAACCACGTAATGCCTTAATCTCTACTCCAGCTGCCATGTCTCTATCTTGTTTTCCCTCCTCTGTTACCAGGGCATGGAAGAATAGATGGGGGAGCTTGGCATAGGGCTCGGAAGAAAGGGGGGGTAGAATGGAGCTGAAGAAAAATGTTAGCAGATCTCTGTCAGGCTTTCTTCCCCTACTCCCTTAAGTGCTCAGCAACTACTTACAAAACAAACATGTCAATTTTCCACATACTTGATACAAAAATTGTGCCAGGATAGGCGTGCCAGGGAGAAGAATAAAAGCAAGTATCACAAGAGGCCTACCAGCATTATGAGGGGACTAGTGGCAGCAGGAAACCCTGGTGTGGCCTGAGAGCTCTGGGCACGTTCATCTCTCCCAGCACCGCTGTGCTTCCACACAAAGGGTGGCCATGCTGCTGCCCTGGCTGCTAGGTCTACCCATGGCCACAGCTGCACCCCACCACTCGACCTCTGTCCCTGGCACAGTGCCTGCCACGCAGGAAAGCAGAAGCAAGATTTAGGGCATGTCAGACTGAGGGCCACTCCAAAACCTGCCCTCTGGGCTAAGACATCAGAGACTCACAGTGGAGAGAACACCTACTGAGGCCTCAAGGGTGTCAACTCTCAGTCTGTCATTTATGGAGTCTTACAAGAAGGAAAGGAAAGAAAAAGCCAATGTAGTCTTTCAGCTGGTGTCTGATCGCTGACCCCAATCACCTTCCCACTCCCTCCACAGAGGGCTGCCACAGCAGTCACCTCCACCTCCATCCTTTTCAGAACAAAATAAAATATTGATGCCTGATCACTGCTTATCTTGAAGGATGAGAAGAACAGAAAAGAGGGTCAGCTAAGGTGCCTGTCTTGCTCCTGTTCAAGTCAACGGCAGCCCTGGGGTCTGGCATCAATAAAAATTAGGAGAAATGACACACAACCATGGCTGTTTCATTGCGTTGAATAAAGGGAAGTGAAATCTTAATACTGGTCAGAAGAAGTTCATAGCTTTCTACAGGAAGTAACCAAACAACGCTGCAAACACTGCTAAAAATTCCCCAGTTTAAATGGAGAAATTTGGAAGTGAAACTCAGACCTCCGCAAGTTAAACCAATAGTGGCAATAAAATTGTATCCTTAACCCATCAGTCAATACACAGGGACAATACAATATTCTTTCCAAGCCAATCTAAGGAGAGATCAATAAATTCAGACAATGCACCTGTAGATAACTGGGCTTCTCACCTTTTTTTCACTAATAAAATGAATATACATAGTGAAAGCACACTCAGGTCTGAGACTTTTTTTTCCCATGAGCCTAAACAGATGTTGACTTACAAAAGGTTTGCCTGCACATATTACTACCACCCATACATTTTGCCAGTATGAGGGGGGAGGGAGAGGGAAAAAATTTCCTTCTTCTAAGGAAGAAAAGAGCTTTTCTCTCAGTCACATCCCAACACAAGTCTTCCCATTTTTTCCTCTTACTGTTTATGAGACTGTCAGCAAAGGTCTTTACTAAAAGATGAAATTGTATCATTTCCATTTCAGTGAATGCAAAGCTTTTTTTTGTACAAAAACTCATGTTTTCCCATTAAGACCCTGTAAGGAAAAAGAGCTGTGATACCTACCATGTGTACGCACAATATGATGTTCATGAAGAACATCAAAAAAAAAAATTAAAAAAAATCAAAATCTCCACGAAAGAGTTTTGCAGTAAAAGCTATCAACATTAACATACTAGTTCTAATTTACTCTACTTCATGCATTTAAATGTATTAACTTCAGGCCATATGTTGGCTATGGAGTATGGCTCTGCATTCCTGAGTCAGTTGACAATGAACAGTTAAGTTCCAATAAATTGGAAAGGTGAAGTAGGGTGAGCCTAACTAATGGAAGAAAATGATGCAAGTGCAAATCCAATACACCATAGTAGAGCAGCAGCGGCACAAAAATATTCCACCATATGTTTCAAGGGCTAACTAAAGCTTCATGCAGAAAGCTTTGATGTTGCCACTGTAATTGAAAATGTCGATACTTCCAGAGTAGAAAACCCACTTTCATCGATTAAATACTTGATTTCCAGTCTCCACATTGGAAAAATGTCTACTTCCTCAAACTCACTGCACACCAGCTAATGTTATGTTGGTTTAGAGCATGTAAGACAGGACGTATCACTGTTCTGTGGTTTTGGAACAGTGAAGGGCATAATGAATGTATTGCTATTTTCTAATTCAGAAGCCATCTGTGCTCTCTTTTGATCGGTGCAAGTGAAAAAGTTGCTTAAGCATCAGATGGATCGCAAACATTTTGGCCAACAAACTGAAAAATGCACAACTACCCAAAATACACACAAAATAAGGCCTTATCTGTGGTGAAACAGCCGCACACCAACTAGCAAAAGCTGACTTGTGAAATTCACAGGAAAACAAGAGCTAGAGGCAAGGAAGAGAAAGCACACTCCTGGAGATAACTGGCTCATCTGCTCTCCTTTCAGAGGAGTGGAAGAAGGGGAAAATTGAAAATACTTGAATCTCACACAATACATGGTTAAGCCACACAGAAGCTGTCTGCAGTGTGTCAGGCATTGGTAACAGAAGTGAGTACACCACGAGACCAAAACCAGTATTTTTTGAATATAAAACAAACCACAGCTGTTGTTACAAGGAAAAGTAAAGGAGCCCCAAAATACCTTGAAGAATCTGGGGCATAAATCTGCATTTGGGCATTGAAACAAAGAGCAGACTCATTTTCCAGAAGTTGCTAATCACATAAGTTCTTCTCAACAAGCGAGGGCCAAAGGTGTTTTTTGGGAGTCTGAATGCATGAATACTTGTCTGCAATAGCTGGGGTTCCCGCCAACATACACAAGGCCTTAAAACAACCCTTCTTCTGCCAGGGCACTGCAGGGGCTGTCCTAGTAGCAGGTTAGGGCCCGTCCCATCCCAAGCCAGGATCAGGGCAGCCCCAGGCACCTCCCTAGTTAAAGGGCACACCAAGCTGGAATGTGGGCTTCGGTCATCAGGGCTCTTATGTGGGCAGGGCAGGTGGGAGCTGGGGACCAGCCCTGCTGCAGTGCTGCTGAGGCAGAGGCTGACATGGTGTCCTGGGACATGGCAGGCTCTGACAGGCTGAAATGGGGTCCTGGGCAGGGAAGGAGTCCTTAGTAGGGCTGAGCAAAGGACAGTCAGAGCTGATGGTGCCCTCAAAGCCCGAACATTACATAACTGATCATACTTTGGGTGCACCTAGAAGAGAGAACTTTTAAGTTCAGAAGGGAGTGCACTTTCAAAGTGGGTCTGATCTTCACTTTGGTCTGCATCATTGAGCAGCCTCACAGAGCGATTCCTTCCAAAGGAAGTTTATCTGGGAGACACACACCTAATGCTCTGTGCCTGCATATAGCTGTTCAGTGCACAAGTCCAAGCTGAAGGCAATCTGAGGCAAACATCCTTGAAAATATGCATGCCCCGCATAACTTGTCCTCAACACCATTTTGATCTGTAGATCCTCCCATGTTTGGCAACATTGCCACAAGCCACCTGCAGTACGCTCCCATGCAGAGCACAGCTCTCTCCTTCCCTTCTGCTCCCCAGTAAGTGATAGATGGGATGTGTCCTAATTTTACAGCTCCTTGACAGATGGGAAAAGCCTGAATTGAAGTAAACTCTAAAAAGATCTGTAGCTAATTCTTGTGATATTAAAGACAAAAGCCCCACTCCCTGCATATGTTAACATAGTTCTACTTCACACAGTTAAAAATAGAAGTTAGTCTGACTTTAGGGATCTGAACTTGGCCATTGTGTGCACACTCAGTAACTTCTACTTTTTGTCAAATTAAAAATGGGTCTATCTGTGCCACTATATTTCTAGCATAAAAGATCAAGGGACCACTATACTGTGAAGATTAAAGGTAAAGCCATCCTGAAGAAAAAAGTCCATTTCTATTAGCAGAGAGTCCACCTTCAGTCAGAGGCCTCTGGGGTACTAGGTATAGTGCAGAGAGAACGAGTATCCTCCCTGAAGACCTCACCACAAACAGATGTTCAGGAAAACAGTGATAATTGATCCAGTAGAAGGGGAAAAAAGATTGAGTAAAAAGACAGCTGTAACCACCTCCTTTCTCAGGAAGAGAGCCCAGAATATTTCAGTGCTGCCAGTCGAGGAGCTATGGCCAATATGCCTCATAAACCACAGCATATAAAGGAACATCCATATGTCCCTCCCCTCCATACAAAAACTCTCCCTCTTCTCCCCTGGCTCCTTGCAATAGAAATTAAAGCACATATATGAGTATTATAGATTAACACGATAGTGGCAAATGTTTCAACAAACAAAAGCAGTGTCCTCCTTGTAAAGTTACAGCCCCATCCTCTCCTTTGCTTCACTTTGCAGAGCTTGAGACACAGACATCTACTCCACTTCACAGGATCTGGCCTACTGCACACCATTTGTATTCCCTTCAGCAACACCGAGCTGAACTGGACCTTCTTGGTTAGGTTGCAGACACATAGAACCCCCTCAAGATTCATTTTACACAAAACCAAACCAAACTCAGGCACATCATCACGTTTTGGTTTTCCCATACCATGAAAATGAATATATTAGGAGGGTCAGTTAATGACCAGGATAATCAAGTTTGTTGCAGACAATCTTCTGCAAGACTAAGTTAGCAAGAACCCCGCTCCACTCATTTCTCTGTCACAGTCAGCATTTTGTCAATGGAAAATATACAGGTGCCAATATAGCAAAAACTCTTACACACGAACAATTTAGATGGTACAAACTGTATGGATCAATTCAGCCACACAAGTACTTGCAGAATCTAGCTTCCATCTTTTAAATAAATACTTAAAGACAGCCAAAATACATCAAGACACAGAATGCAAAGAATAAAGGCAGAAAGAAATCCCAAATCACAATTTGCACATTTTCCCACCTGTTAAAAACTCTATTCTGTAGCCATTCTGCTACTATTAAACTTGCAATATTTGATGGGTTGCTTCTAAAAAACTCATGCTCTTAAGTGTTCTGTCACATTCTGGTTTCATTAATTATAATTCCAGATCTCATGGCTACAAATAAAAAGCAGAAGACTCAATATAAACACAAAAAATAAAAAAAAAAAAAACAGAAAATATATTAGTGTTACTGATACTTTGATTTATATTTTTGCTATTTAACATGATTTCTAGTGGCATGATATTGACTATTTAGCCGATAATTCTGTTCATATATGAAAACAATCTCAATGGGAAACTAGATATAGATTTTTAAGAAAACTAAGAGCATTTGGAATTTTTTTTGTGTGCATATACATTCACACATTTTTTTTTACCCTGAGGTGAAATTTTACATTGATTTTGACATTAATTTCATTTTTGCTAAGTTTTGCAACAGACTGCTTCATATAGTTCTGACATAATCCCAGATGGTAAAACAGTTTAAATACTGAAAGAAAAAAAAAATGCTAGCTGTGGATTAGAGAGCCTACTTGTTACATACCAGTGATGTATACCTAAATGTAGGTCATGTTTAATTGAAAACTTTGATTTCTGTCATAGATACTAATGTCATACATCAACAGAAAATAAGAGGCTGAAAGCCTCATTTCCACACTAGGTAAAACAGCATTTCTTATGAGCCAGCCCACGAAGAAACGCTTTACACAATGAACTTGTAGAAGGGACTATACTTCCTTCAGCCCTGCGTGCACCAGTGAGCTTCCTAACAGTAGTTACACAAATCATAGGTTGCTTTGGATGATTTTCCCCCCATTAATGGCATATTTAAAACCAGATCCCACTAATGTATTTCACTTTGGGCAAAACAATACTTTGAAGAGAAGGACTTTAAGTAACTTCTGTCTTAAGCTGCAAACTAATTAACAAAGTAGACAGGAGACTTGCTGGCTACAGAACAAGACTCTTCTACAATGCCTTCTTTATGCTTTAACTCTGCAGAAATTGAAGAATTGATACAAGAAGTACTGGATAAACTGTGCACTTTTTTTTTTCTTAACATGTGGGTGTCATCCTTGATGACAGTAAGGATACCTTCTGATCTGAAATCTTTGGAACCAGTAACAACAGAGGGAGACATAGCTTCACAGAGGATATTACTAAAACAATATTTTTTTTCTTTCACTACTGTACCAAACAATCACCAAACAAAATCGCTTTAGCATAAAACTTGATTTGAACATCTCTTTCAGCAATGTAATACATAATACCCAAAAGAATTCTCCTAAAAGCAGCAGCAGATTTTTATCGGCGAAGTTAAAAGACAAATTCAGATGCAGTGAGATGCAACCCACCAATTTGCTCAAAATGTGATTTTACTTTATTTGTCCAATGTTCAAGAACATTCAGTCGATATTTTTTCATTTCATGCCTCTCAATACAATTAGGACGACCAAGAAAGGGAAAAGGGAGAGTTGGGACCAAAGTCCAGAGAATAAGACACAGCCCTACTTATTCACAGCTATGGCAACAAGTTTCCCCTACAGAGAAATTTTAGAGCAGATTGGCTTGGAGAATGACTGGAAATAAGAAGCGGCAGGAGGAGAACTGCACAAAGGGCAAGTGCTGGTAGCTCTCAGATTAGCTGAGACCCCAGCCCACATCTCTGTGTAGCTCCTCCAGACACCTAGGTTCCAATACAAAGGACAGGCAGTTAAGTCCTAATGACCTACTGTCTCCTACAGGCTTGTCAATTACAATAGGCAATTACTCCTAAACAATACAAAAAGGTGCACCCAAAACCACCTATGGCCACCAGCCCTGAGCAGGTGATGAGGATCCAGTAACTAGCATCCCTTCTGTTATGTATCATTGTACAAAATCCTGCAGACAACTGGGACACGTGCATCCTGGGGCCAAACAGCTGAACAGGCTACTTGGTCTCCCACTCTATGCCCGTACTTACAAGCAGCTCGATCCAGAAGTACAAACTACCAAAATCAGTTTTGTTGTATAATATTCCCCGCCTATAAAGTCTCCAAGATTTGCTACATTGCTGACATAATAGTTAAACATTTTCTTACAGTATCAAGGAGCAAAACAAGCTTTGGAGATCCTGAATGTGGCTTGTAACTAGAGCCATCTACAAAAGTCTAGAAGAAGGGCTTAGAAGTGATGTAGGGATGAATTTCCATAACATATATTCAAACCTAGGAATACAGGCCTGAGAAAAAAGCAGACCATTCTCATGAAAGCTTGAGAGTAGTTTAGAAAACTAAAGCATTGAAAGAAACTACAGCAATTTGCTAGGGACACTCCACCCTGACTTTTCCCAATCAGCTTTCTAAGACAGAGAAGAATGTAGTCTAGAAACTTCAGATAGCCTTGTTTATAAACCTTGCCATAAGATAAAATTTGCCTATGTAGACAAGGGTCTATTAACAGAACAGCAGTTCAATCTGGCTTTCAATGTGGTCTCCTACTCTTTCTGATCTTTTTTAATGTTCCTATGTACATTAAACTTCCTGTTCAATGTTACACTTACTGCCTCCTATGTATTGAAGTCTTTTTTTATTTTATGAACAGCTTGTTTTAAAAGACTTATTAGCTGTTTTCTGTTTATTAGGGGACAGTAAAATTGAACTTTGTTCTGAATTGCTTTCAAAAGTTCTATAAACTGTTGTCAAATCTGTTCAGTAAGAGAAATTTTTCCAGTTTTCAGAGCATCAACACAGAACTGATCAGAGCTACATTTCTCATCATTTAACAAACTTCTATAATTAAAAGACATAATAAAGTTTAAATAAAATCTCAAAATTCCTTATGAAGTCAAATACATGGGGGTAATACCAAGTACAAAAATGTTTTGTTAAACTAAAATGTTTCACTTCAATATATTGTTTTGTATTCCTTTTGATATGCTCAGTGTAAGCACCTCACGTATCTTCATTTCAGTTTTTCACAAATTCACCAGAAGAGGGGAAAATTAAAAAAAAAAATATCTAAATTTACATTTTGACAGAAACAATATCTCAAATAAAAGATAGCTAATTGTTAATACGTAGTAACCTAGGTAATGTGAGAACAGGAACACAGACCATATATGCCTACTAGAAACTCACATGCAGCTTCAACAAATTCTTAAGGGCTAGGATTAACATTATCAATACATTGAAACACACAAAAAAACCCAAACAAAATAATCCCAACCAAACACCAAAAAAAACAACCCAAAAACAAAACAAAGACCACCAAAAAACCAACCACACACACACAAAAACCCCCCAGTAGATTACTTACTAAAAGGAGATTTTAGCATAACCCTGAATAACAAGCATAAGAATATTTCACACAATAAATCCTTTAGCTAACCAGGCCCTATGTGAAATACTGTTTTTAAAACCTGTAACCATCACTTTTAGGATTAGACAGCAGAAAAACAGATGGAAGTACATGAGACCAAACGAACTGAACTATCTCACAGATGGATGAAGTCAGCCCACAGCCAAGGACCTAGAAAGCCCGGGCAGAAGTCTCTGCTCTCCTACAGACTTAGCATAACTCCGGCCAGTCATTTCACAGATAGTTTTGCAGTGTGAGACAATCTGTCAGGAGTGAAGTTTCATGACACAGTCTCTTCTGAATTAGTGGACATTCTGCCCTTTTTTAGCAGCAGCCACCTGTGACACATTTGTGCTTACTTCCTTGCTCTAGCACAGATGCTTAGCTGACCACTGCAAGCTGGGGAAGGAGAAATCCTTGGTGAAAACTACTCAATCCTTTGTTGCAGAATTAGCTTTCCTGTGTTTTAGGGGCCTTAGTCAAGTGTATGGTGACATCAGGCAGTGCCAGCCTAGGTAGGCACTGGGTAGATGGTGACATCACACAGCTAGGACATATGAACTGAATTCTCCTTTTCACAATCAGCCTGCAACTTCTTTGGCACTGTGGCACTACCGCGCTACAACCTTTAGGGCTGGCATCCACCACTTCCCTCCTGTGACCTTCATTCTGCCTCAGCTCCTCTTTTCTGGCCACTCTCACCTCACACCTTTCATTCTGTCTGCTCACATTATGGCAAAAGCCCAGTCAAAAGGAGTCAGATTAGTTTAATGAATTGAAGCGAGTGTTTGCTTCCTCCATTAATTTTGCCCAAAATGCATTACCTACCTACAATACAGTGAGACCAAAATACACAGACAGCCTGGCTGTGGGGTAGGAACAGTAACCTTTAATGTTGATTTGGTGGTAGAGATCAAGGTGGTGTATGCCACAGGATTTTTACTTCTTCAAGCAAACCCATCTCCAACCTTGAAGGAATAGAACCATAAATCTAAGACAAATAAAAAGAAAATAATAGCACCTACATTTCTTTGAGAGATGTTATAAGGCCAAATACATTAAGGATTATGAGATGCTCAGATACTATGGTAATAGGAGAGACAGAAGTAGCTAAGACAGATAAACTGCTATTAAAAAAAAGTGGAGAGACTTTAAAAGGAAACAACATCCCGCTATGTAGAGAGCAAAGTACTTTCGTAGTTACTATTTATGTGGCATCTGTGAACAAGGAAAGTACTTAAATCAGCTTTGTTCACGCTTGAGCTGGGCAAATAATGCAAAATAGCTACTTGTAAACCCTTGTCCAAATGTAAATTCTCCTTCACTGACTTTTTATTCTATTGGCTCACTTCAGACAAATACTATAGTACAGGTACATTCTTGTTTGTCAGAAGAGTCAAATGTATGGCGGGAACATGCATTTCCCAAATATCTGGTAGCTCCTCTGTGGGTTTGGGAATCAGACATGGAAGGGTGAAAAAAAAAAGCAGTGCCACCTGACACAGGACATCAGTCACAAATAGCAAGTTAGGCATAGGAAATAGCTAAAGTAATAGTTATTACACTAGCTGCATGCAACCAGACAGACAGTCAGACAAAAATATGTTCTTTCTAAACTATTGTCATTATAATTTTTTTTTTTTTTGCAACAAAGGCTTCTGTTCATGCAAGTTTCTACACAGATCATTCATTATCAGAATAAAAGGGCCATGCTCATTGAGCTGCTTGTTTAAAATACATTTTCTTCAGCTCCAGTTCAGAAACAACACTACCTACAATACAGTGAGACCATGAAGGGACAGTAAATGCTGTAAACCAAGACTAGCATTTGCTTGTGTTGTTGCTGTGCTGTTCATATGGCTTAAGTAGCCCAATGGCAGGGTGTCTTGTGGGAAATTGGTAACTGTAAAGCTGAAGGGAGATACAAATCCTGTTCAATTAAAGGACTTGGGTGTTTTTACAGGGAGTGTTCAATCGGAAAGCATCACTCCTCCTTGGAAGGAAATTCTCAGAAGGCTGCTCTCTACCAAGCAAAACAAAGCTGGAATGACAAAACTGAGAGATTATAATCACTTAATCGGAAACAGTAAAAGCCATTACAATTTATTTTTCAGTAACGAGTAAATATTCTATATTTAGATTGAGGAAACTTTCCTTTCTGTTTGGCATTTCTATCTTCTCAGTTTAACACACACGTGCACAAGTCTCTAGGGCTTCATTTATGCCCTCTGGAAATCACAGCCACCATCGTTGCAGTTGTGAATATTATCAGTCCTGTGTGAAAGTCAACTATTTTTACAGAAATACAAAGAGTCTTTGCCTGATGAAGATCCTTGTGACATGCCCTACATCAAGTGTCATTCTCTTATTAAATGACCAGACCAACATCTTTCAGGAAAATTGGTGGGTTTTGTTTGATTTGGTGTTGGTTTGTTTGTTTTCCAGAGTTATGAACAAGGCCACTCAATAGAAACACCGACTGCTCAGATAGATGAGTTAAACAGAAAGTGGTTTTAAACACTCGCAATTTCTCTCCTTCCCTCTCCTCTCACAGCTTCATTAGGTTGGTAAGTGCATCTTTGTAATTCCCATTTTGTCAGCACTACAATATCACTGCAGTATCTGCCACACGGAGACAAAAAAAATGAGTAGGCAGGAGCTGTCAAATAAAAAGGGATCTTAAATACTGTAAATCACCATAGTATGAAGTATATGGTGAGGGTAATCATTAAAAATATATCAATCAGTGGGAGCAGTTTTGTTAAAGAAAGGTAAGAAAGAAAGAAGAACCAAAGAAGAAAGAAATTATTATATTGAAGGTCTTGAGCGCTATACATCCAAATTCCTCTGAAACTGGACTTCGTAAGTCTGTGTGAGGTGGCCCAATGGCCTAGCCCAGCATGAATTTCTTCAAACACTGCTCATAATTCAGATTTTTCTTTTCACTGTAAAAGAAAGATGTTGATGTCGTTATTCTATTCAGAATCCCAGCTCTCTTGTCACACACACACACCAAAAAAAAAAAAAAAAAAAAAAAAGGGCATGTATTGTATTATGCACTTGCTGAACCAGACCATCTTCAGGGCATTTGTGTGCCCACTTGACAGACAGATGGCATGTCCCTCACGTGTTTAAATAGGAAAGCTCTAGGAGCTCCTAAAGATGCCTGGAAAGTAAACAAACAGTCAAGAGGAACTGAGAGGGCAAAAAAAGATCAAAAGGGCCCAGAAGGCAACAGTTTCAAGGTATTTTCTTAATCTTCTTAAATTTTCTTTCAAGGTATTTTCATAATCAACAAATCCATACATTCTGGAGGGCAAGCCCTGCACCACTCAGCTCTTGTTTTATAATTGAGGATGCCTCTTACTCTTGTAAGATCATTCTTGTATGATCATTCTCTAAGAGAATGATCATAAAGTGCTTCTTTTGCAGTACAACTATTAAGCACCACTCTGCAGCACCAGGACAAACAGAAATAAGATGTTTAGGAACTTAGGAAGTCCCAGACAAGACCAGAGCTATAGTCATTGGCTAATAAACCAGAACATCCTTGTGGCTTATGGCTTCATGAAAGAATTTCTGCTATGCACATGAACATAATCTATGTAAGTCTCCAGAAAAATGGATAGCCTTCCACCTTTTCCAGTAGAAAGTTCAACTTGGAAAAATATAGAGCCTGTGTTTAAGTCAGAAAATGCCAGTTTTAAAAATTTTATAAAGGACTGTCATTACAACCACTGGAAAAAATGCAGGAATGGAGCTAGTAATCTCAAATGTAGTTGGTAGGGAGAAAGATGCCTAGATTTGTTTGGATTTGGCACCATTTTTACAGCAAACAATATTTTATTGTAGTTTTGGATAACTGGAAGCTTCCAGGGCATGGCTGTTCCTCAGAACATGACTCTCTCATTCCCAATGAGAGAAAAATAAAGAACTTCCAGCTTCAGGGAACCCCACCATACCTTGAGATTCAAAAGCAAAAACTTCTCTTTCTTCAGAACTCGCAGCTGATTCCTGTGGAGTCTGTCCCATATCTGCATGGGCATCCCTTCACATGGCACCCTCACTGCTGTGAAAATTCATTAGACTGCAGAAGTTCTGAAGACAATATCGCCACATGATTTTTTTAATTGTCATGTTGTAATTTTGTCAAAATTGTAATTTTGATCCAGAAACGCACACCATCCGAAAGTAAGTTACCAGAGCTGGCCACTTAAAGCTAGCATAATATGCATAAATAACCACCAATCCTTGTTATTCTATTTGTCCAGTTTTAATTATTTGCTGTGTTATCACATAAATCATCAAAAATCTATCAAGCTCTGCATCTTTTCCCCTGTTATATTAATTTCTGTTTAAAGATAGCCAATACTGGAAACTGGTAGCAATACTTGAAGCCTCTGAAGCTGAGCAATGGATATCCTCTTGCTGGTGGAATTGTATGGAATATTAAATAACACAGGCAAAATCCCTCTTGGAAAAAGTTCCTCCTTGTCCTTCCATATTATATGGTACAGGTATATACAAACTCTGTACAAAAAAAATTAAGAATACAGTATAAAATACATAGATTGCCAGCAGGAAGAAGGCTTTTGAGTGTTGCAGATCTCTACAAAGACCTGCAAATTAGTCAAAAAAGGAAAAGGCAAGACATGAGGTTTGCTTAATGTGGTTTTGGGAGACTCTGCTCAAAGATAGGAGGGAAAAAGTGAATGTGCCACTGAGAAATCAGAAACTGCAGCAGGAAACTACAATATATACTAGTCTGTTCAGGGTTACCTGATGGTGATAAGGGAAGTAAAATAACCAAATGCATTAATTCTAGTCACAGAGGAACATAATTGGATTTTATAAATATATTTAGTCTGTTAAATAAACAGAAGGAAACAATCAGCAGTGATTGCAAACAACTTATTTAAGCAGTCTTTAATAAGCTCAATGGCTTGCAGAAGAGAAAGCCTCTTTAAAAGTGATAAAAGCCAGCCTTTCTATTGGGTGACTGGTTAAGAACTGTCTATAAAACCCTGAGGGTCAATCTGGTCCCACTGTAATAAACTGGACTTTTATCAATGTCTTCAATTTTGCCCTCTAAGTATCTGCTAATATTCACCTGCCTGTGAAGCAACAGTCATAGATCCCAATAGAGAATTTTTTTATTTGATGTTCTAGTTTTTGTCCTGGGGAGGGTAACAGTCCACTTCCGCTGAAATATGAGCTTGAGAGCTTTAACTTCTAGATGAATACTTGCCACGGCCCACAAACTTCTAGAAGTGAAGTACTGCAAACAGAGACACAGCAGTTATCTTGCCATTCTCATGGTCCTAGGAGCACCTCTGTACAGTACAGATGAAGCACCCACTTTGAAGGTTATGAAAGAACCAGGCAACTATCCCAACACAAATGAGTACCCATGGACTTTGTTCCACCCCTCAGAACAACATGATGCAGCTGTAGCTGTAACTGGTAAGAACACTCTGAAAAAAGATCTGTAGGTCTCCAAATGCAAAGATCAACACCTACTCAGGCCAAAGCAAAGCACTGGGCAGTTTTATAGCATTCAAAGCTTGCAACTTTTAAGATGACCATGTCAGAAATAAGTACTTTGTACACTCAGTTAAACTCAAATCAATTTGGTCTTCAGAGAAACAGGCAATGAAGGCATGAATCGGTAAATAACTCAAGTTAGCCTGCGGAATTGGGAGAGATGGACCACAGTATTTTATTAAGCAGTATATAGTATTAACTAGTAGTTGTATATAAAAGAACATCTTTCACACAATAAGAGACATAAGAGGTTGTAGTGGTGGAAAAAAAAAAAAAATCCCACTGTAATTTTTAAAATGGAAAAGTATAGTAGGTAATGAAAGCTGGGTGTCCTTGCCCAAGATGGTATTTTCCCGCTTCCCTTATTTTATTGCCCCGTTACACTGAAAACTCTGAAGGAAAACCTTTCAATAAGCTATTCTTGAAGATGGTTCCACAAAAAAAAATTCATTGGCACAATTGTTATCGTCTTTACTGCTTGTCATGTCATACAGGCATTTCACATATACTCAGCATGCTGCAATGAAGAAATTGTGCTCTCGCTGTTTACACTTAGACATGCCTCCTCTGTTCTCTCATGCATCTACCTGTCAGGCTGTCTCTCCCACCTAGGGCAGAGTTACATCAGGCTGGGCTATCACTGATAAGCATCAGGAGTACAAACAGACTTGACCACCAGCAGGGAAGAGAGCACCTCTAACAAACCACCAAGCATCATGAAGCAAAGTACTTGACACCTCATCACTAAGCCTGACCTGCCTCAGTATCCAAGTCCATTTACAGCCTGTTTCGCACTGATTGCTCCTGTTGCATCCAGCCCGCACACACAAAGCACTTGGGAAATGCAGTTCAGTTCAGTTCTGGATAATGCAGAAGGAAAAAGAGTTTGGAAAAAAAAAACAAACCAAAAAAATCCCACAAAACAAAACACACCAACCCAACAAACCCAAAGAGTAAGTTCAGAATACTGTGGCACACGGTTACTGCTTTAACTCCTGCACTGGAAATCAACTGTCAGGGCTAGAGGCAGAGGATCTGCTTCCACTTAGCCTGCCTCCCATGATGATCAGGCTTCCTCCTCTGAAAAACCTCTGCAGCAATCTCCAAGTTCATAAGCCCAACTCTGGCAAACCTAGACAGCAGCAAACATGGTTTTCTTACAGCTCCTATGCGGATTATTCAAAACACTTTACAGCAGTGCCCTATGACTGCTGCTTGGGCTCTAGGTTGGGGACAGTATCAGGATGACTCCAAAATACTTTTCCTGCCAACCTTCCATAAAATTCCTGTCACAAACACTGTCACACCCAATTACCAAAAGAAAGAGAATCTTTTTTCTAGCTCTGCATGCTATTTCAGCACACTAATCCACTCCTTTCCTACAAGTGATATCCTGCCATCAGACATACCAAAAAGGATTCTTTTGCCAAGAACTTAGATTGTGCTAGAGTGAATTAAGATAGCATAAAAGCTGATGGGTATTGTACCTGACCAACAGAGAACAACCATTCCTGAACAAAGCAATATCCCAAGGAAACCCTTACAAAAGGGCGCCCCGACAAGCTGACTGTGATAATGCCAGACAACGGTAAGAATTGCCAGCAGCTAGCAAGAGGAGACAGAAAGCCAGCACTGAGGATAGAACAGCTGAAGGGCAAAAGTTTCTACCAGGAAAATCATCTTAATTGTTTCAATGCCCTCTGTATCTTCAAAAGCGCCCCTCTCACCCCACCCCAGATGTTCAAATACTCTTTTGAACTGAAGGAGTACAGCTCCTGAAAACAAGCAACGTGATTTTCACAGCCTACCTCATTAAGTCTGTATTTTCCCCTTGTCTCCACAAGCCCAGTTAAGAGAGCTGATCCTCAGGGGTCAATCCCCCCGCTGCCACACAACCCATCGCAGGGTGCACCTACTCCTTCCACTCTACCTCTCACTTCAAAGTCTACAGGTTGTCAGACAGCACAAGGACTGAAACCATGGGTTCAGGATTTCTCACGTCACAGAGAAAAAGCAGGCAGGGGAAAGAAAACAACACTGAAAAAGAGAGGACTGCCAGAGCTCAGAGAAGACTTTGATTAAAAGTAGTAGTATCTGGGTTCAGAAATTCCAGACAAAAACCCAGCTAAAAGGGTCACTCTTTATCGGATTCAATTTAAGTACTGTAAAAAGGTCATATTTCTTTTTTTGGTACAGAGGAACAGGTTCAATAAGCACTCCAGAAGAAGTGCTTCATAACACACCTCAGTTCTTTGCTCATTATTACCTCCATTTTCATCACTTTGAGTACCAGACATCCTTCGTCTGAACAGTGATGGGTTTGGTACATCCTCTGTTGAGCTCCCCCTGTCCCCCTGTCGAGTGGTTCTGGGTTTCCCTCCTGCTACCCTGTATACCATGGGCTCCCATGGGCAGAGACTGCAGGTGTGTACAGAGAGATTTCAGGCAATTTCTCTCAGTGTGGGGTTCTCCCCCCCCCCCACACCTTTCCCTGAGTTTCACCAGAATACGTAGTGCTTTGCTCATAACTGCTTTCTATTCAGATAATCTGAAAGGATCGGAGTCATCCAATTTAAAGGCACTGTGGTGAACCAGTCAGAGAGAGAGAAGAAAAGGAGTGGTGCAACATCACCAAGTGATGAGACTGCAAGTTGCCAATGTTGGAGAACTTTGACAAGAAGGGGTATCTGAGGATATCACAGCTGAGAATTAACCTGTGATACAATTACGATGAACACAATTTACATTAATTCTTCAGATTAATCTAACCTGAGCAGACACAAGTGTAGTTACACTTGTAGCTGTTATACCCAGCAAGGCAGGTGCTCGCACCTAGAAAGAACGGAGGGAAAATGAAACAAGTGAACAAATGTCACAGGAAGAAAAGAGATGGAGATAAGACACCAAGTTCTGCTCCATGTTTAAAGTCCACACTCCCTTCTTACATACTTTTTTTTTTTAATTTAAATTGAAAGAAACATAAATATCTTGATGCATTTAGGAAAATTACAGAAATTTTTCCATACTATTGTTGTATAATTATTTGTCTTCTTTTACTAATGCCGGCAGGCTTAGATGAAGACTCTGGAGAGGAAGGGGGAAAAAACCCTGCTCTGAGTCACCAGCAGAAAATCCATTTACTTTAAGTGATGTTTCTAGGGGTTTATACCACTATAACCACAAGACAAATTTGTATCACATAGCAAGGCATAAGGGGAAGGAGGAGGAGATGGGAAGGGAAGAGAGCGTGCTTCCCTATTCACTCTTTGCAACAACATCAAACATTGCTCTGTCTCATGTTAAAGAGTAATCTCCGAGTCCTCATCTCCACTAGAAAATGTGGACATTTCAAAAATACTTGATTTCTGACAGTTACATAAGCAGTGCTTTTCTCTAAGTACATAGTTATTATAGTGCTGACCACAACACCACTGCATCACCATAGTTAATGAATTACTGTCCCTTCCAGAGCGTCTGATAATGTCTTGGAAACATCTGGGAGTGACAGGAGATACCTATTAATCATCTGCATAGTTATTTACATGCTACCTACCAGGACTCAGTAAATACAGATCAGGAAGAGTGTGGAGATTGAAGTCAGCTGGAGGAGTTTACTTGCCATCCCTAGTAGTTATACCAAAGTGTCTTTACACAGATAGATCAGACAGATGGGACACTGTTGTGGAAAAAATAGAGTAGTTTAAAATTGAAAACAGAGGAACGTAATCATGAAGTTATGCTGTAACAGTACAACACTACATAGTCATAGACAATTCTTTTGAGAGACTTTCTACTTAGACTGGGTGTAGTATTTGGGTTTAAGTTTATAATGGCGTACAAGAATGGTGTTGTGAGACTTTAGTGACTCCTCTATTAAGTACTTACTTTAGCAGGTAGTTAGTGTACTTTCATGCTCCAAAACATTCTTAATTTTCTCTCATAGCTAAGAAACCAGGAGAGACTCTGGTCATATTCTGACTAAAGGTTTCGTTGGCATCTGATTGGTAAAAGGTTAACAACCAGTGACTGCTAGAAGTAGTTATTGGATATTACTCTTTGTTTACTTATATACTGAGTTTTTGTGGCAAAGTTTTGGTAGTGGGGGTGCTACAGGGGTGGCTTCTCTGAGAAGATGCCAGAAGATTCTCCTGTATGTAATAAAATCAATGCCAGTGGGCTCCAAGATGGACCCACCACTGGCCAAGGCCAAGCCCATCGACAGTAGTAGTGCCTCCACAATAACACATTTAGAAGTGGGAAAAAGCCCTGCTGTGCAACTGCAGCTGAAGAAAGGACAGAATATGAGAGAGGAACAACTCTGTGGACACCAAGGTCAGTAAGGAAGAAGAGAAAATAGTTGCTTCAGGTGCTGGAGCAGATACTTCCCTTGCAGCCCATGGAGAATAATGGTGAAGCAGATTTCCTCCTGCAGCCCATGACTGGAGCAGTTGGATACCTAAAGGAGGCTGTGACACCATGAGAAGACTATACCAGCACAGGCTCCTGGTAGGACCCATGCTGGAGCACGGCTGCTTGCAGGGCTTGTGACACCCCAGAGGACCCATGCTGGAGCTGTTTGTTCCTGAAGGACTGTGCCCCCTGAAAGGGACCCACACTGAAGCAGTTCATGAAGAACTGTAGCCTGTGGGAAGAACTCACATTGAAGAACTTTGTGGAGAACTGTGTACCATGGGAGGGACCCTGTGCTGGAGCAGGGAAAAAGTGTGAGGAGTCTTCCCTGTCAGAAGGAAGGAGTGGCAGACAACATACGATGAACTGACCACAGCCTCTATTCCCCATCCCCCTGTTGCGTTGTAGGGGGAGGAGGTAGAGAAATCGTGAGTTCAGTTAAGCTTGGGAAGAATGGAGGAGTGGGAAGAAGGTGTTTTTTAAGATTTGCTTTTATTTCTCATTATCCTTATCTGATTTGATTGGTAATAAACTAATTTCCCCAAGTTGAGTCTGTTTTGCCTGTGACAGTAATTGCCGAGTCATCTCTCCCTGTCCTTATCTTCGCCCATGAGCCTTTACTTACATTTTCTCTCCCCTGTCCATCTGAGGAGGGGAGTGATAGAATGGTTTTGGTGGGCACCTGGCATCCAGCCAAGCCCAATCCACCACAACTTACTAGCAGAAGACATAATGGTTGTTTTTTACTTATGCTTCATACCCTCAATTCAACATTTAGCACAGCTTTCCTAAACCATTTAGCAAAATGCCTATATACTGTGTGCCCATACAAACAAAGTACTCACACCGCAAGTCCCATTCCTGACACTAAATGTGAAGAAAATTTTGCAATCCATTAAGAAGAAAAAGAGAACAGATCCTCACACTGCAATTATTACACAGGTCTTGCTGAGGCATAGAATGAGGCATGGCCTGACAAATAAGAAAATTGTGTTAACTAGGTAATTCTCCTCAAGGGTCACTCTACTTCAAACCTGACTTCTGGAAAACCTGTGGGACAAAAAAAAACCCAAACAAAAAAAAAAAACAACAACCAAAAACCCCACCAATCTCTTTTACCATTAATAGTACTGCTGCATTAATAATGGTATAAATACATTACTCCCCAAATTCAGGGATAATCAAGACTGGATTTAAACCAGCATTTGGAGTAGGCATAGAAGAGAGCATGAGTTCAACAGCAGCAAACTGCCCAGAGCAATAGGTTTCTGAACATCATTCAGGTGACACAGGGGGAAACATCAAGTTCCCATCTTTTCCTACAGCCACTTGTAGTAAGCAAGCTGGCCTGTCTTCTCCTCTAGGGCTGATTTTTTAATTATAATTATTATTTTATTTCTATATCAAGCTGAAAGCTGTATGGAGATGGAGGAAGTAATTTAAATAACACACCTGCCAATTTTCTGCAGCTAAAATAACCATGGCTGTAGGAGAAAAATTGACTGGGATCCTTCACAATCATTAGTCAGAATGTGGAATCTAGTATCAAGCAGAAGGAAAAGTATGCTACATCTATTTACATAATGTATCATTTTATAATGTATAATGTACTCTTATTGCAACATTATATCAATTATTTACAAAAAAAGCTTTAATAAATTTTACTGTGTTCCTCCCACTTATCAACCACTTTAGAATAATTTAAAGCTCATTTCCTGATGCACTGAAATTATTCTACACTACGCATGCTGGCAAACACAAAAACCTTTTTACTCCCCATTTGCAAAATGACATCTGCTCTATTTCCATCTTTGTTTTCAGATGCAAGATTACTTCAGCATTTTATTTCTTAATCTGTCAAATAGCATCGTCAAAAAGCAGAGAGTAATACTTACTCCTCAAGCCCCCATAGACTCAAAATTACTAAAGCTACACATAACTTTTTACCAAACTTGAATATCAGAACAGAAATCTTAGAAATGTGCTGTCTTTCCTTTAAAAGAAATGTCCCCTCTGCTAAAATGTCTGCAAATATTTGTAATACCAGGAAGGGGAAAAGCCTGACATTTATTATTACAGAGCGCCTGCTGCATAGTTACAGAGGAAGGTAGTTTTGCATTATTAGCTGAATTTTCAGCCAGCTCCCTCTTTCTATTAGCGTAAGTTCAGTCCTGTTCTGGTCTCGGTCACACAAATATAAAGAGACAACAAAAACCATCAGCCCTGGTGCAGCCTCTAGCATTTGAAGTTGTAGCCGTCTGAGAAATTAACAGCCAAAAAATAATGGAGAAAAGGGTGTTTTATTTACTTCCTGTGCAATCATTCTACACATCAGAACCAAACAGAAGCAAGAGACCTTAGAGAACACTTTAAAAAGAAGTATGTGAACCCACCACCATTTATTTTATCACCCCCCGTGATCTTCCTGCTGCAGCTTCACACTTTTTACTTTCCAACACTCTGATCTGGGAAAGGCTTATTCACCTGCATATCTTGGAGTCCAAAGGAATATACTGCACACTCAAAATTAAATATGTATAGCTAGGGTAAGAAGCCAGGGTCTGTTGTTTGTTTGTTTTGTTGCACTTTTTTTAAAACATAAGCAATATCAATAAAACACATTAATAAAATGAAGCACAGTGTCTTTTTCTAGCCAAGTGACTACACCTGAAAAGCCTAACTTTTTTTTTCCACTTTTTAACTGATCTATTTTTAATAATTTCCTAGTTAGTTATTTGGTCAGGATTTGCATAGATTTTTCTCTTTATTATTGTTGTTGCAGAACTGAAGAGGCAAGGAGCAAGGTGGCTCTGGAACAGAACAAGCACAGGCAGCACTGACAGGGTGAAAGGGAAGGTGGCTGCAGGTCCCAGGTCCAAGTGCTGGGAAGGAGAGAGGAGACTGAAGCTAAGTTTCAGATACAGAAAAGAGGTAAAAACCAGACTGACCACGTCAGGAGGATGGTGGGAAAGCTAGCAGAGTGTATTGTGTGTGAAGGTGAGGATAGGTGGGGGAACAAGTAGAGAACAGAGCTCAGATCTGTATGCCAGCAATGAAATTGGCACTAAGGGGCTTTCTCAGGGGTATCAGAGCCTGAGTAAAAAGGATGGGTGGAGTTGACAGTAGAGGATTAAGACAAGCAGTCAGAAGGAAAAGGATGACAGAGACTGCCTAGGTACGTAAACCAAAAACACTGCAGAAAGAACAAAGTGCTCAGCAGTGGTATGTTGGTCAAAGGCCTCAGAAGTAGGAAGCAATAAAAGAGGAAGGTGGTGAGAAAACAGCCTGTGATGTGGAACCAATGAGTGACAGTGACAGACAGATGGCAAAAAGAGCCAAGTCAAGAAAATCTATGTTTCTTTAAACAGATTGGTTTGATCCATGACTATAAAAAAAACATACTGCTTATAATTGCACAGTTACCATATGGCACCACTGCTCAACAAAGTATTCATATACCTTGTGACAGCCTTTCCACACTTAAAAATACTTGGATTTCCTTAATGTTTGTTCTGGATGTCCTGGTACTTACAAAATTCTAATTTGAAACAATTACACCACATCTCTAACACCTATTTCTACCACTAACATTTCTGGTTTTCATCAGATGATCTCTGGGCTCATTTACAAACCGGGTCAGCATCATTATCCCCATTTTACAGATGAAAAACGAAGGTGCTGTAGATCAGCCTGAATTATTAATGTGAACTCCCAACCCTAACTTCATTTTACTGTCATTTTCCTTGAAATATTCATTTGTACTTCTGCATTAAGGGTATTTTTGTCATGTATTTCTAACAGATGTCAAAAGTACCTGAAGCATAGTAGGGGCCATTTTTAGTATTCTCAGGTCTCTAAATAATAATAAAAACCCCAAAATCAAACAAAAAAAAAACGAAAAAAAAACCCCAAAAAACCAAACCAAAACAAAAAAATCACACTGTCAGACTCCCACACTACTCAAAACAAATTCATTCCCCCATGACCTTACCTCTCTCTCTGACTGTGTTCACCTTAACTCGATCATCTCTGGGAAAGCTCCTTTGTTTCCCTCCAGCTCAACCTGTTCCTGCATCCCCATCTGTCCTCCTGCTCCAGACCGCTATGGCAATGCACAGTTTGAAAACACAATAATACCACGCTCCAAACTCCATTCAATTTCTATGACAGCCACCAGTCACATCCTGCACTTGAAACCTTCATTCTTCAGCACCTAGTGAGAACATATGGATTATGGCTTTTTGGGAATGTCTGCTATATTCTGAAACCCTTTTGGAAGAGAAGCTGGGATTCCTCACATGTTTCTTTAGATGCATTCACATGGGCCTTTCAATATTCTGAGAAGTCATCAGTAAACAAAGGCAGATGATCACAAGCTGCCTTAAACTCAAGGATGAGTTATAGCATGATGCCAAACTCCCTTCTCCTTCCCTCCCCACACCTTTTTTTTAAATGAGGCTTCTGCCTTCTGAAATGAGAAGTTGGGCTCCACGGCTTAAACAAGCAGTAACAGCAGGGTGCTTTAGCATGATGACCAGCTGAACTTTCTCTTGTGAAGACATTGAGGCCTGGCTCCCTCTCTCTAAAAGCACCTACGCTCTTTGACTTTGTGTCCAGGTGCCTTATTTTGTTGCTGCTAGAGAGAATGTAAGACCTCATCCCTAGAATGAACACCAGTGAGCTCCTCTCCAAAGCCCTGCAGCTAACAGACCACATACCAACAGGGAGGACTTCATGCTAGCTGGCATGGTTTTGTAACAAACCACAGTCTGATGGTAACAGCGAAAACCTTCCTAAAACACAGGATTTCTTCCCAACTTTCCTTCTTGCCTGCAGTCCAATACATCTGTAAGAATTTCAATTGCTGCTGTTGCTAGGAAAACCATGAGGCTTGGCTCTATGCAAATCTATAACCTTACCTACCAGTCCTTACAAAAATTGGTGCTCACAGCCTATCCTTGTGCACATGGGTGGTGTTTTGCACACTGGGGTAATACCAGGTTCTTCTGAGACAAGGAGACCAGCTCACCTTTGGATACCAATACTCTGCTCAAACACTAACTCACATGAAAAAAATGTAAGTGATGATACCACTGCTCTCAGTGATTGTATTGCAGACCAGGATGCTCTGTTACTGGAGAGCCACGCCACAGGGAAGCAGTGAAAGATTGAGATTAAAAAAATACAAAGCAAAACAAAAATGTAGTCAGCAGAACATTTAAATATCTTGCCCAACAATTACAGAATAAACTGATGAGACATGAAAAAGCTGTGATATTTTTCCACAGGCCACTTGCTTAGCTGCACCTTAGTGGTGTTTCACAGAATTGTCTTAGGCTGAACTCCTAACACTAAGGTCACCTTCTTTCAAGTTTCAAATCCCTCCTTCAAGGCCTAGACATATTAGAGCCATTGATAGAGAATTAAGTTGACAAAATGCCTTGTTACTTTATTTTTTACCACTGGCATCATTTTCAGAAACATTAATCTGGCTGAGATTTTTCAATGATACAGAAAACTAGACTTCAACATGAAGTTCAGCCTGAGGTTCCTGTACCCTTACAGTAAATGATTAATCTAATGAAAATAAGAAAATCATATAGAATCGAGAAACTGGTGATTCTTTAGGGTGTGTGGGTGTATGACTATTGAGAAGGAAAGCAGAGGTCATTTAATTATATTTCCTCCTTCCCTTATCTCCACCATTTTCTGTCTCTTGTCTAAGTGCACTCTAGGTCTTGACAACTAAATGAACAGATGCTAGCCTGTTAGTAAGTGTGTTTTAAAGAATGTGAATTCCAGAAGAAGAGTTTTCTGAAAACATATGGTGAGCTAAATATACTGAAGACTTTTCTCAGCTGGCTTCATCTGTACGGGAATATGCGCCTCAGGTGAGATGCTCTGAATACCCAGCATTAAGTCGACAGGATAGAAATCCCCAGCTGAAAGGCACCACATACCCCAGAAAGTGGTGGGGAAAAAAACCAAAAAATCTCCTTCCTGGTTAGTCCTAGAAATCTAATCATGATTCAAGTCCTTATTGATTTTTATAGTGATACAGCGTTGTGCTCACTGCAGATCATTGTAATATCAGCCACATGGAGTTAAATCCTACAAAACCCAACACAAAAAGACGTGCTGCAGAGCACCCCACTGCCTAAGAACCACAGCATTTAATAGATGATCAGGAGTCAGGTTGACTGTCGCAAGCCACCTGCGACATCAAAAGACACACTGAAATTCAAAGGCTTTGGCCACACTTCCTTTGAGCAAAAAAGTCTAGGCTATCAAAATAACAATACATGCACTACCTCAGCGTACAGTCCTCTCCTGACAACGGTGCCGGAGAACACTAGCGCCTTTCTCTAAGGAACATCCTCTGCAGATCATCTAATCATGAGGGAAGGAAAACTCTGATCCTTAACAGCTGAATAAATATTTCATTATTTTCATAGCAGCAAGCTAAGCATAAAAGCAAAGTATGTTAGCCATGCATAAGTAGGTAGGATAAAATACTCAGTATTGTGTTTAGTTCCCAGTCTTAACAGGCTTTTTAGCAAATGACTAAGCACACTAAGTGGCATAGTCAATGGGATAAAATTAAGCAAGTACAGTAGCACCAGCAACATTAGGCCCTTAGCTATGTACGAAGCACAATATTAGAAGTGACAGGGGAAAAAGTTCCACATAACAGGGAAAACCTGAAGTCTTTTTGGTGCATCAGCAAAGAGCAGGGCTGACACCCAAACATTCATTTCCTATTTTCTTTTCATTTCAACCCTTAAGAGAGAAGCCGTATCTAACACTGCAACCCTGAGCAACAAGCAGACAGCAAGCCATACAACACTGCTTAGAACACGGAGGGAGAATGAATAAATTGTGCTTGCAACAGTCTCATTGTACATACTGAAACACCATGTTAATTTAAATACAGCATATCACAGACACAGGAAAAGCTTCAGGGACAAACAAAAGCAAATCCGTTGTAGACAAGGTCAGGTACAGAGAGCTCAAATTCCACTCTGTCTTCAACCTTTTGCCACAGCTTCCACAGAAGCCACTCCACATTTCCTTTTCCTCAAGGAATGGTAAAAGACTAATTAAAGCACTGGAAAATATACAAACCTGTCAAGTGTTGTGTACCAAGAGCAAAGCAGAACATAACAAGATTATCATGTTCCTCCGTGACCTGACTTTGAGAGCAGTCTGTGGCTCTACCTACCAGTGCAACTGGTGGGTGATTTGCTGACTAGATGCTGCTGCTGCAGAAAGGGGTTTCGAGAAAAGAAGCAGCACCTAGGGACACATTTTCACCTAGCAGAGTGACACCCTCGAAGAAAGTCTATTAAGCAGACAAGTCTCCAGCAGAAGCCTGCAGCTGCAGCTCCTGCCTCAACAGATACCACCACATGCATCAGACGATAAGCCCTTTGAAAGCCCTGCCCTTGCCCTCAGATTTTGTGCATCTTGCCTGGTTGAAATACCAATGCCTAAGGTTGGTATAAGCAACCCAAGCAGAAATTGTAACTGTGAAGTAGAAGTGATTTTGTAAAATCATTACAAGCCTGTCCTATGTGGGAGGTCAGACTAAATTTTAAGATAAAAATCTCTCCATTTAGGATTTTTGCAAAATAGTCTTATTTTTAAATTCCTTCAGCCTTGATGCTTTCAGTGGTGACATTGCAGGTATTTCACACATCAAAACCACTATCCCATATTGCCTTCCTTTTTCAAGTATGGCACTAAATTTCACTTTATCAGAGGAAAAGAGGTATGTTATAAGACAAGCAGACAGGGGGGGGAACCAAGTCACTTGGGTCATGAAGCAGCAGCAACTCGGTTTCCATTCTGACAAGCTCAACATTTCTTGTCAGGACTATGTTATCCCTACACCCAGCCAAGTGTTTCCAAAAAGCATGGGTAAGGAGGGAAGGCTATCACATACAAATTTTGTTCTTTTGCTATTAAATTTAAGCACTTGATGAGGAGAGAATGAAGAATTAATTAGAAGTTATAAGATTTTTTCTTTTTTCAAAAAAGTTCTTCAAATTTTCATGTCAATATATTATTCAACTTCCGTAGTAGGTCAAAGAGATCGGAAGTGGGTAAGATAGAATTTTTTTGTTTGTTTTAATTGTATTATTTTTTTAAGTTTTAGGTGAAAGAAGTTTAATTATTACTACTTACAAAATTAATGATTCCAAAACTCATGGAGCTTCCACAGGTCACATTAGGTAGAAAAAGGATTGAACAAGAGTATAACCTAAATTCACTTATCCAAGGTCAATACCTTCTCTCCTGCAAAATACTGTATTTAGTAGTTAGAGAGGTCATCTTTGTCTTTGCTCTAATTTTGCAGCCCCCCAGAGACCCATATACTCCTTGCAATTGATTGGGATTTCCTGTTTTGAAGAAGTTTAAGTGTAGAAGTGTTCAGTTTACAGACATTTTGCCAGAAAATTAAAAATTATTCTGACATTTTCACAAACTGAGTTTGATCATTTCATGTTCAACTCTAAAGATAACCAGCCAAAACTCAGTTTGTTTCTTTGTGATCAATTCAAAAACAATTGAAGCACAACTAAAATGATCAATGTAAAGAATACACTTTAACACAATTACTAAAGAATGCAGTTATGGATAACTAAACCTTTTAGAGGAAGTTCAGTCTAAGTAAGGCAACTCCATAGCTGTAAGCATATCTCCATATTAATCTTATTTACACCCTGGTAGACCTCATGAACAGGAATCAAATTGCAGTAGTTTTAAGAGCAGTAGTATGCAGCTGAACAGATAGAGAAGCTCACCGGGGCACAGCTTTGCATAAGATTATGTGCACATGGAAAGGAAAGCTTCTGTACTTGCATGTAAGGTTCTCTGGGTGCAGGACTTTGCATTTCCCTTTGTTGAACTTCATGACATTCCTCCCTGTCCAGTTCTCCAGCCTCTCCAGGTCCCTCTGAATGACAATACAACCCTCTTGCATAACAACCGCTCCTTTCCAGATACAAAGATGATACAAGTCCCTAAGTCCTCTGTCCCATCATCCAGATCATTAATGAAGAGGATAAACAGCACTGGACTTAGTATCAACACTTGGGGTACTTCACTAGTGAACAGCCTCTAGCTACACTTTGTGCCACTGATGACAACCATCTGAGCCCAGCAGTTCAGCTGGTTTTCATTCCACCTCACTGTCCAGCTATATGGCCTGTACATCATCAGTTTTCCTGGGAGGATACTGTCAAAGACTGCCATATGTCTTGCTAAAGACAGATGAAAACAACATCTCCTTCACCAGGCCGCTCGTTTCTTCACAGAAGGCTATCGGGCTGGTCATGTGTGACTTTCCCTTCACAAATTCATGCTGATTACTTCTGATCGGCCTTTTGTCCTTCTCATGCCTAGAAAAGGTTTCCAGGATTAGTTATTCTACTTTCTTCCCAAGGATGGAAGTAAAGCTGACCAGTCTGTAGTTCCCTAGATCCTCCTTGAAGTGTGTGATATGTGCTTTCCCCTAGCCATCAGTCACCTCCTGATCGTTGTCACTTTTTAAAGGTAACTGACAGTGGCTGTACTATCACATCACTCAGCTCCCTCGCATGCATGGGAGCATCCCATCCCATGCACTTGTGTGTGACCAGTTTAACTGTTCCCTAACCTGATCCATTGCCACTGAGAGCAAGTCTTCGTTGCTACAGACTTTACTTCTGATCTCAGGGACTGGGGATTCCTGAAAGGTAAATCTTACTATTAAGGACCAATCCGAAGAAGGTATTGAGTACCTTTGCCCTTTTTGGTCTCTTTTGTCAGTAAGAGCTCCTGCCCCCTTCAGCACTAAGTCCCTGCTGCAGATATACTGGTAGAAGCCCTTTATATCATCCTTTACATCCCTCACCAGACTCAACTCCAGATGAGCTTTGGCTTTCCTAATCCCATCCCTGCAATCTTGGACAGCTCCTCTACCTACTGACTGGACCACCTAACCCTGCTTTCAACTCTTGCACTCTCATTTTTGGCACCCAACATTTATCAGGAGCTCCTTGCTCACCCATGCGGACCTTCTGTTCCCTTTGCTTATTTCATGCTCATTGACATAGACAGCTTTTGAACTTAAAAGCTCTTGAGCTTGTTGAGTTCATTTTCTGCACCTGGCTGGAGGTAAAAAAAAGACCTAAAAGAGTTAGAAATGCCATCCTGAGAACAAGATGGACTGGGAGCAGGCCAAAGGCAAGAGCAGCAGCAGAGAGCACACAAGCTCTAAAGACCCAGCACTATGGTCCTTCTATGCCTGACACGGATTGCAAAGCACAGTGCAATTTCAGGATGCTCTGAAGCTGCTCTAATATTATACCTAAAGAGCTGTCAGTTGTCCCAGAATACAAAGGTGGATTGCAGTTATCCTTCTTTTTTGTTACCTTACATTCTGGATCAAAGAGAGCAACTGAGAATCGGGGTCTCAGGAGCCAGAAGTCACACTCCTTTTTCTGACCCGAGACAAGGGGAGTCTCTCCTCATACTTTTAAGCTATTCATGAGTTCTTTTCCTAAATTACTGAGCAAGACTTCACTGCCTGATCCTTGAGAGTAACCCTTGCTATTTCTCACTTTGGTATCTCTGACCTGCCATACCTTACTCTCTCACCGCAGCTTATTTCATTAAAGTTAGAAATGCCCAACTTTGCTTCACTATCTCTCCAAGCTTGATTTGCACACTTCTAAAATAAATAAATAAAACCACAACAATAAAAAAACCTCAAAACAAGCACACACAAAAGATCTTATCAAAAGGTAAAACATCAAAGATCAATGTTAATCAAGTTGTGACAACTTAAGGCTGCATTACATGTTAAGCAGCTTCATTATACGCTGTTTAGCACTAAAAAGGTTATGACTGGCAAAAGTTTAAACAGGAGCTTGCTTTGTTTGCCTGTGGAAAAGCACTTATTGAACTCACCAAGTCTCAAGCTCCAGGACAACTCCTGCTCACTTATCAGCTGTCTGCAGCTGTACTCCAGGTCATACGTGCTGCGGGAGAGAGAAGCTGGCTACAGTAAAAGCCATACCACCAATGGAGGTCCCAACAACCAGTGGGACTCTGATGGAGAACAGGACCCCTGACATACTGCCCCACCACGCACCTGCGGAGGCATGTCCTGCTCTGGGCTCATCGTACCCACCAAAAATACTGTAAGCTTCCCACTATCAATGGACCAAAAGCATGGATTTTCACGTATCAGTATGCAGATAATCTCAGTAGTCGGATATATGTGGCTCTTGGCCCAAGCAACTGCCTAACATTCAGAGCTCTACACCCATTAGAACACAGTTCAGTCACTGAAAACAAGTTAACATCTGTAAGTCAGTTCATTAACTATGAACATGCTCAAAACATCCACCCATCTTTCAATACAAAAGGAGCAAAGACTTGGCAGTTTCCTGCCTCAGAAACCTCAAGCGTCTATCACAGAAGCTCTGTTTGGAGGAGCTACTTCAGCTCCTGGCAAGGCAAAAATTTCTTGCTTGCTCTTTCTACATGCACAGCCTGAAAGCAAAAAAAAAACCCCATGCCTTGGTATTGCAATCAAGGATATTCTTCAGTGCCTATAGGCTGTATGTACCTGATATAGGTATTTACCACCTTAGGCAGTCTTTATGTGCAAATGTTTCCATAACTGTTAAACCAGATTTTTTTACTTCTCTGGAGGCATTATTTTTCAGGCTCATTAGAGAAGCCTACCACCTCCAGCTGCCAGCTACTTACACCTTCCAGCTTAACAATAGGCTGTTTGTATTCTCTCTGTAATGAGGTAAATTAGGCAAATATATGTATAAAGATATGAATATTTGTATCTGTATTTGTCAACAAAGAAGAAAAGGACTTGCTTATTAGG
Source organism: Todiramphus chloris collaris (assembly GCA_025345505.1). NCBI lineage: Eukaryota > Metazoa > Chordata > Aves > Coraciiformes > Alcedinidae > Todiramphus > Todiramphus chloris. The sequence continues at coordinate 31,285,375 of JANVCC010000017.1, forward strand.
CTGTTAGATACAGAATTAGATAGAATTTTTCTTTCCACTATGTAAATGCTTTGAAGTAATTCAGATGACAGCTTTGAATGAAATCTCCTCAGGCAATCCTGAAATAGATGAAACCCACAGAAGAGGGCTGTATCCAAACTGAGTGGAAAGTTAAGTCTCCTAAGAGCTGAAGGTTTACACAAGACTTGAGGTTTGCAAGAACAATATTGACCAAGTGTTTAAATTGCAAATAGTAAATTTTTTTTTTTTTTTTTTTTTTTTTAAATCGCTACACTGCTGAGCAATCACATTAGTTTCTAGCCCCTGATGCCCTGCTCTAAGCTTCATTCTGGCTCTGCAACCCAGGCAGCTTACGTAGAGTTTATCACACCCCTGCAGAAATCGAGTTCAACAGACCAAAGGTGATAGAGGGGAGGTGCCACTGTCACAAGAATCCCACTACACAGGGCTGAGACCCAGAGAAAATGTCCAACATCAAGAGACCCAAAGCCCCAGACCAGGCATCCACTTGACTACAGTGAAAAGTATTAATGCACCAAGGACTCATTTCTCCCACAACCCTCAACAACTGGATCCCATGAGATATAACACACTCTGAAGTAAATCCAGCAAAATTTCATTGTTAGCTCTCCCCCTACACCCATGTCCTGTTTTATGCAGCACAGCCAGCTACAGTCTCACTTCTAGGTGAAATTACCTTGGCCTGCTTGCCTGACTCTCCTCACACACTCAGCTCAAGGGCAGAAATTGCATGTGGTATTGTACCGGTAGTTAGAAAGCACAGAGTTTAGCATCCAGATTCAAAGGGATAGCTCACACATATGGTGAAAGCCATTCAGCAAGAAAAAAAAACCAGCAAAAAAACCCAAACAAAAAACAAACAGGCAAAAAATTAAAACAAAAAACAACAACAAACCTTTTTGCAAAACAGATTAATCAAATGAAAGGGGAGGAAAAAGATAATGGAAGAACACACACAATCATCACAAATTAGTTTCCTGTTTTCCTTTAATTTTGGTTTTGCTTTCCATTTCTTACATGAGTATTTTTACTGGGTGAGCAAATGTAGCAGATGTTTCCCAAGTTTTCTCTTAAGGATTGACCGAGATGCCAGCAGTGCACAAGTATGGCACATACAAGGAGTATACTTCTTTAAGAGGTAGTAGCAAGTTAAAACCAAAAACAAAAAAAAAAAAAACCAAAACAAAACAAAACACAAAACCAAAAAACCAATACACACACACCTCCCCCCCAAAAGAAACAACCAAACAAAAACAAGCAGACAAAAAAAACCCCAAACCAAACAAGATATTCCAATTTCCTTCTGACATTGAGACATTGTGATTCACCTTGTATAGATTTAAAACCTAAGAAAATCCCAACAGTTTTGCTTCTCTCTACTTTTCTCAGATCAGTTTTCTGAACTACCGTAGAATACAAGTCTTCAATAGGTCACTGATTTCTCTGAATTTTAGGAGCCTTATTTTTAATTGACTTTCAATATCTTCATTTTTTTTTTAAATGTGTAGTTTACAAAACACAATCCTCAATTTTCAGAAAGTGCCATACCTCTCGTCCAAAAAGCAGTCCATCTTTAAGCTGTACAGAATTAGGCACATAAGAACTACCTTCAAAACCATAATATCCTAACAAATATTTATAAAAGAAGGTAAAGAAAAGACAGATCCAAAATAAGTGGCTTCTCTCAGAAATCTACATCAACAAGCATTTTACTGCCAGTCAAAAGAAAACTCATCCATGAAAGCTATAGATGAATTTCATGTATAACCACAACTCAGCAGTTGTTCCCAAGTTTTGTTAAATGGCATTGTCTGCCCTGCTGGAACCACCACCTGAGGATACATCACAAAAAGATCAGTATAGTCTTTCTTACCAGCATGTTTATCCTAATAGAAGCCTCGAAACTAGTGGATGTACCAATTTATAAGAGAATTCTCCAATGATGGATAATGCTGCAACAGTTGTTGTGCCCCAGGCCTCGCTCATCATTTCTGCTACCCAACACCAAGACTTTACTCCACAGGAACAACAAATATACACACCAGGAAACTTAAAAGCGCTGGAAGCATGCAAGCACCTGTAACATGACACGAAATATGATGGCCCTTCTACTTCCAAGAAGCAAACACTCCTACAAGTATACTTCCACTTCAGAATTTGAAGTCAAGACAGAGAGCCTCATGAGAAAATAAACGCCACAGCCTTAGAGTATGTGTAGGATCTACTAGAGCATTTTAAAATGCACTACAGGAATAAAAAGGTCAAAGTAGAGAAGGTTCAGAGCAACCGCCCTTAAATACCTTCAGTGGTAGAAAGGGTCAACCTACCCAAGAACATGTCCACTCCTTAGGAATGCTTCAAATTATGCATATCAAATCATGCTTTTAAATGTTGTTGTGTATCTGTAGCAGCATCTAGTTTGGCTGGCCTGAAATAAGCAAATCCTTAACCTTAACTCTTTCTCTAAGGAAAGGGCCAAGCATGTTTATATACGTGAGTGAATCTCTCTCAACAACGGTGCATTGGTTGTGAGACAACATGTAAGCAGACATGCCTGCAGCTTTGTTGTCAAAATGCTGTTTGGAAAGAGAAGAGCAAACTAACTGGGAAGGGGCCAGGTAAAGCAAACTGAGGCTGGATGCTTAAAAGGCAGAGCACTACAGAAAAGAAATGGAAAGATGCTGTGTGGGGCAATACCCTCTCCACATTTCCCATGCAGGAGCAACTTTATTTCACAGTCACTGAATTCCTCAGTGACAACACTAATTTGGAATATTCAAAACAGCAAATACAAGGAATCATGTTACTTTAGGAGCAGATAAACAAGTGTCTGAACTGCATCCTCTGCTCAAGAGGTAAAAAACCAAACCAAAACAAAAAAACAACCTACAACCAAGCACCAAGCTGCAATAACCCTGGCAGAGAACGTACATTGTAAGTTGCGTTCAGGCTCCCAAGCCCGTGAAATGTTTGACAGAAGAATACAAGTTGGCAGCATTGCTTGATCTGCATTTCAAGGGCAGAGCTGAAATCACAGTGGCACACAGTGCAAACACAGATCACTGAACGGTATTCTTATATACCTTCTGCAGAAGAAGGCCAACCAATTATCTTTCCGTTCCAAGTGCAGGTCTCTACATCTACCCATCTTCCCTGGGAAACGTGAAAAAGTAGAAAGTGGTTAAATAAACAGCTCTGCACCTTTTATTGTCTTAACAGAATACCAATAAGGGCAATCTGGAGAAAGCTTTTTTTTCCTTTGGAGTCCTTTTTGCATCAAACCAGCTTAGTAAAGAAATATAACCTTAATCTGCCTTTGTCTCACAGGAGCATATCTGCACAATTATCAGTACTGATCAGTCCAAAGGAAGATACATTGTCTTTCTTGGAAAATCATGACCTAGTTCTTAATGCCCTAGTTGTACACCTGAAGTCTCAGAATGCTCAGTTTAGATGTTAGGAAGTAGCAGCAAATATTGCACAGGCAAAACTAAAGTATCTTGATTCCCTGCAGTTCAGGAAAACATTTCTACCAAGCCATGAAGAAGCAACTCCAGGAGACGCACTTCACAAAAATGAAAGGGCAGGGAAACGTTGCCAAAAAATGAAGTTCAGAGTATCCAGTAACCAGGTACTAATGGCCTGATTTTCATAGGTGTTGAGCCCTCTCTTCAAGGATAACATCCAATTTACTCGCTGCAACAACCTTGCAATATTTAACTAAAAGGATGAGTTGAGTTTTTCCTTCCTTTTCGAAAAAGGACAGATAACAATCATTAAGGCTGATGATCTCAAAGTTCACCCAGAAAAGTTTGAAGTGGAGGCAGAGTTGGGAAAGAGGTAACTAAAGGCAGGTACGATAAAAACATACGCAACTGTAGATACCAAGTATAAAGCTAAAACAATTGCCAGCTTCCAAATAAAGAACCATGGAGCAGGTAGGGGTATCAAACCCAAAATGTTTCTTAAAGTAACGTGAAATTATGCTACAGAGCTCCTTGCCACAGAACACTGTGGATACATTTCCATTGATCCAAAAGAGACTCGACACAGTTAAGGAATAAAAATCTGCTGAGAACTAATAACACAAATCACCACTTTTGGTTCAGGATGCCCTCGTGTCACAAATTGCTCTGTCTGGGAGAGTGCTCTGGGAAAATACTGCTAAATGCCAGACCTGCGCTCATACCCTCTGCTAGACATTACTGACCATTATCAGAGATGAGGTACTAAGCTAAATGGACTTACCTGACCTGCAAGATCATTCTTGTGAGAATGCAGGCTATTTGGGTGTATGGGTCTGGACTATCTACAGAATATGGTTTTAATACAGTGAAACAGGCACAGTCATCAGCCCTGTCTCTGCCTTACAGAGCATCCAGCGTTGATGAAGATTTGTTACTAAAACAACATACAACATTATCAAAGAGATTCATATTTAACTAGTAACATGGGGAGATGAATTACCAATTTTATAACAATATCTCATCCATTTAGAATATTAGCACTCCTCTTAGCAGTATGAATAGTCAGGGATGAAGAAAGCCAACAGAAAGGACAAATAAGAAAGGAATGCCTTGCCTGTTAACCTCTTCATATCCTCAAACTAGCCAGTAAATGGCGGGGGGGGGCAAGCGTAATCAGATTACGGGATGAAATGCCACAGATATATGAAAGGAAAGAAAAATCCAACATCTTTTGGATCATTTATCAAAACTTAAAACACAACCCAAAAACTTTATGGAATATCTTTTAAAAATTCTGCTTGCATCTCAAAAACATCCATTTTGGAAGCACACCACCTACTATATATTGGACAAGTATCTAATCATTCCAAGAGTGACAAGTCCAAAATGATAAAGAACATTGTTGCTGTTGTTATGATGATCTATTCTTGTCGCTTCTCACATTCTTCTCTTTCATCATGTAGTGATGATACAGATGAGACAGGCTACTATTGTAAATCACATAACGAAGAAACACTTTTTTTTTTGTCTCCCAGATACTTTAACCTTTTCCACTCAAGGTCTACTACAAACAAAATATTTAAGTTCCTATTGTTACCTCTCCATAAAAATGAGCTGGGGAACAAACAGTACAGTGTTTGAAGGTGAATATGCAAAATCAGGCACTAAAATCCACATATACTACTTGATTATGAGTTGCAGTATGTGATCCAGACTAGACAAGTGAAGTCCCTCTTCTTTACTCAATTGTCCTTACAAATCAGCCTTTGGTCTTAATCAAAGGATAAGTCTGACGTGTCAGTCTTAATATTTGCTGGCAGCTCTTTAACACACCTCACGTGTTTTCCTTGTCTGTTGCATTTGTGTTGTTTTGGTTTGGTTTTTTTCCTAGTGAACTGGTATTTTATTCCTTAATAATGATAAAGATCTTCTTGATCACTTGCTACAAATTTTCTCTCTCTCTCAAGTATAGGCAACTGGCAAGCAACAAATACAGCTCGGCTACTCAAGAAAGCATAAATCAGTTTGGCTGGATAGTGTGAAGCCAGAGGAAATGTGGTTTTAATACATTTATGATATGATTAATTGATGCTGTTGCCTGCAATAGAAGAATGGGCTTAATTATCCAGGTCTTTTACAGTTCTATGTTCCTATGCCCTGAAGTTAGCATACAGACAACTAGATTCACTGTGAAATCACAGAAATGCAGAAAGCCTATCCTAGACCATCTATCAGATTGATTCTTACATTACCTTCAGCATTCTTGATCCCTAATTCATTTGCAAATATTAATCTGCTTTCATAGGGTAGCTACACTTAATAATATTTGCCCTGCCTTTGCAAACATGAGTAGCTCGTGGAAAGCCTGAATAGGTGCATATTGTACTATTCCAGAGTTTTCAGAATAACATATCTGAGAAAAATAAGGATCAAGTTGTCAAAGTTTTAACTCGCCACCCTTCAGCATATGCAAACACTGCAGTTTAAGGAAAACGAATTCTCACAAGCTGATGTACCTGATGCTGCAACCATTATAGCAAAGTGGTTGAAAAAAATATTTTTTTTAAGCTGATGTAAATATACGTACATATGTATTTACACATACACAAAACAGCCTACACATTTTCAAAAAAAATGAAGGTTTTCCTTAAACCACATTATCACCACTTGAAGAGGATAAAAAGAAATCTATTATATAAAAGAAAAATAAAAAGGGTATCACAGATCTATTGCTTAAGTCACTGAAAGGAAAAAATAAATTCACTTTAAATAGATAACAGGACAGACTTTGACCACAGAAGGCACTTGTCTCTACTGCTTCCTCTCTTCCAATTCAAAAAACCAGTCCAAATGTCCCACCTTCCATATCCGCTCTCAGTCTGGTACTGGGTTTTGTGAGAACAGCACATGGACTAAAGGTCCTTCCAGCCCAGTGTCTTCTGCCCACCTGTAATACCAGCAGAGCCTTAGGAACTGATCTAGTAAGTAGGGATGCTTCTGCAGTGCTACTATTCCCCTCTGTCCAGCAACCTTCAGCCCAGGGACTTAAGTTTGCCTAGGGTTTTTGCAATTAAAAAATCCCCGAACAGACTTTCCTTCTTGAACTGACCCAAGCACTTCTGTGACCATGTAAGCTGTGGCAATTCCTAGAGCACTTAAAGCGTGTGCTGTGTGAGGATGCGCCGCATATCTCATTTGATCTGTCACCAGTGAGTTGCATTTGTTGCCCTACTTGAGAGACACTGTGTAATCACTCCTCATGCACTGTTCCCATGCTTCTTTTTATAAACTTCTGTTATATGCTTCACAGTCAACTCAGAGTTCTGGATTGTCTCTAACACCCAATTACTACCTTTTACTTTCAGGTCAGCAACATCCCAAGTGCCTGTGCTTGCCCGCAGCACTGCTTGAGCAGCAAGGCCAAAGGCTGTTCTGGCAACAGCAGGAAGGAGGAGTCCACAGAAGGGTCCTTGCTTTGAACTAGAACATGCACATACAAAATTCATTCATAGTATTGTATCCCCGCTGGCGTTCATGGTTTAAGATCAATGCCTTTTAACTCAGACAGATCCATAGTGACCTTGGCACAAAAAAAAATAAACTGAAGTAAGGTTTGGTTTATATTGCATTTTTTGAACCAATAAATTTTACTAGAGTAATTGACTCTTTGATCTTAGTTCTTCTACATGGGTATTACAACCCTTTTTTTTTTTTTCAGAAGGCTACAGTGCCTGTCTATAAGGAATGAGAAAAATAGGTAGACTAAAGAGTATTTCATTTCACCTGTAGCAAGACTTCATGCATCCCTTGGTGAAGGGCAGGGTCACTGTAAGTGGTGTCTACTGTCTTCATTCTCAGAGAAGAGTCAACAGTTCCCAGGACACTAGTGCTCTTCAGCCCCTCTCACTCCCACTGGGCAAAAGATAGAAGGAGAGAAAGCAAAAAAAGCTCTAATAGGTACTACTCATAAGAAAATGCTTTATTTCTCTGCTTTCAGAGATCATAGAACAGTAGAGGTTGGAAGGGAGCTCTGGAGATCATTGAGTCCAACCCCCCAGCCAGTGCAGGAACACCCAGGGCAGGCCACACAGGAACACATCCAGGTGGGTCTTCAGCGTCTCTAGAGAAGGAGACTCCAGAACCTCTCTGGGCAGCCTGTTCCAGGGCTCTGTCACTCTCACAGAGAAGAAGTTTTTCCCCATGTTGAGGTGGAATTTCCTGTGTTTCACCTTGCTACCATTACCTCTCGTCCTATCACAGGGCATCATGGAAAAGAGAATGGCCCCTTCCAGTTGACACCCACCCTTCAGAGATTTGTAAACATTAACAAGATCCCCTCTCAGTATTCTCTTTTCCAGGCTAAATAGTCCCACAACTCTGAACCTTTCCTCATAAAAGAGATATTCCAGTCTCTTCATCATCTTTGTAGCTCGCTGTTGGACTCTCTCAAGTATTTCCCTGTCCCTCCTGAACTGAAGAAACAACTGTACACAATACTCCAGACGTGGTCTCACTAGTGCAGAGTACAGGGGGAGGAGAACCTCCCTCGACCTGCTGGCCACACTCTTCTTAATGAATCCCAGGATAGCATTGGCCTTCCTGGCCACAAGGGAACATTGTTGTTCCACAGATAACTTACTGTCCACCAGAACACAAAGGTCCCTCTCCATGGGGCTGCTTTCCAGCGGGTCTACTCCTAACCTATACTAGTACATGCTCATATTCCTCCCAGGTGTAGGACTCTACACTTATCCTTGTTGAACTTCATTAGACTTGCCTTTGCCCAGATCTCCAGTCTGTCCAGATCTTGATGGATGGGACTTCAATACTTTGGACATACACTGATATCCTTCCTGAAGATAAGTCAGTGTTGCCTTGGCTGCTTCTAGCAGAAATTGAAGAGGATTTGGTTTCCTTATCTCCCTACACTCACCTTTTGCCTATACAGAAAGTCAGCAAAAGTCTCTACAATTCTATGCTAACCTCACAGCTCATTTTCAGCTTACAGAGGAAGACTAGATGACAAAAGAAAAATAAAAGCCCATGCTACTAACCAGTTTTAACAGAAAGCATCCCCCAATGTAATGTGATGCAGCATGAAGATATTTAGCTGTGATAATAGTGGGTTTGATTCTTTGGCTTTTTCATCATCAGCTTAGTTTCCCCCTTTATCTTCTCAAATCACTGGAGTCACTTTGGATTTATCTTAAAAGGACTTGTGGATGTGAGCAAACAGGATGGGCTTGATCATCTTTGATCATCCAAATCAGGCAGCTAAGTAGAACTAGCTGGGGCTAGAAATAACCAGAGAGGAGGACTATGCTGAACTGATGCCACTGCATCATGACTTCCCTTCTGAAGGCATTCATCACTCCTTTCCCTTTACTTAACAGAAGGCGTGTCATCTGGAATGCTGCTGAATTGTGTCTGGCAGAAAATAACGAGAAGAAAAAGCTAACATTCTGTAGTTGTGCAAGTGCCTCTGCCAGCATTTGGACCACTGCCAGTCTATCTACTGCAAGTTTTCAGAAGGTTATGATGCTCTGTCTGGGCATTTGATGAAGACTGTAGATCCACAGTACAAAGGCTTTTAAGTGTGAATGGTGTGTGCTGAATTGTAATGCACTGACATTCAGAGTGCATCAACCAAAATGTCTCAAAATTTATTTCTATCTTCTCTCCTAAATGAGGATCTTCTGATATTCCATTAATATTCTGTTCCTTGAAAAATTATATATGTAAGAAAGATAAACATAATCACTTTTCTGTAACAGTTATGCTCTTGCTTTGGGGTGAAAAAAGTCTACTCTGGAAGAAAGTTCTCATTTTTTTAATTTTGTATTGGAATATATTGACGACATTATAATTTGAACTACACCTACAATGTATGAGAAATGTCTAAAAACCTCACAGATGTAAATGTTTTTCGCCCTCTTCAGATGTTATAAATAGAAAATAATTCTCTCTCCTGCTATTTCTAGCATAAAGGCTTTCAAAACTGATGTCAGATGGAAAGAACTGCAAACCAGCCACGGACAAAACATACTGCAGCTAGAAACTGCCTTGGGACACTGATAATACAATACTTCCCACTTCAGAGTCCCTCAGGTTTGAACTTGCCCTAGGTATGAGATACACTTCAATGAAACAGAACAGTTGCAACATATTTCAGCATGGAAGAAAAGAAGATGGGAAAGAAAACAGTTGATCTACACAGAAGTAATAGCTACAAAGCCTGCATAGCTGGACAGAATCAATGTCAGAGTTTAAATGTTTACTACAAAGAATTCAAAGTTAACATTTTGTCATTCAAGTAAGTATTCATCTTTGCAAAACAAAGTGCCTTCCACAGAAAAGAACTATAGGTGTAGACTGAAGGGAAGCCTGTGTTTAGAGAGTGAATTGGTAGGGTCACACAACAGGAGGGCAAAGTGCTCAGGTAAGAATTCCTAAAGACATATGAAACCCTAGGAGCCCAGGCTGCTTTAGATTCAGAAGCAAAAAAAAAAAAAGGAAAAGTGAAAATATCTCAGTACAAAATGTAAGTAAACATACATACACACACACAGAGTGCTGCCTTTTTGAAGGGACAATAAATCAAAGATAGTCCCGGAACATGTACTGGACTCTTAACATGCAACTTGTTCTGTATGTCATGGTAGTATATGAAGTGGAAGAAGCACCATACATGTCATACAGCAACCGTAAATAAAGAAAACAGTCTTGGGCTGAAGACTGTTTAAGACAGAAAAAAATTGGCACAGTGTACATAGATGTTCCAGACCCAAGTATTAAGAGTAGAAACAAGGGGAATATAAACCACTACTGCTCAACCACACAGTCCAATCTCTAATTGGAATTAGAGATGTCTCTAAATCGCATCTAGTTCTAATTGAAGTAATGACAAAGGTTTTGTAAAGCAAGCAGTGCCTATACAGCACCAAAGGGTAGACCCTCATCTGTCTGGGAACCTGAAGTAAACTGTTTTGTACTTGAAAGTTCCAGGAGGCTGTTTCTGCTTGCACTAGAAGAATGTACCATTATTAAGAATTAAGCCTTCTACTAGTGATTAAAATTGAATAGCTAGATATCACGACAGTTTTAATGTCATATCTAGTAATGTGCTATAAGGGAAAACAGCACACTCTCGGTATGATAGATAGCTGAACTTTTTTTAGTGTGAGATGCTAAGAATTTTTCAGCAGTACTGTAGCTCATGGCCATCAGTACCTACTTCAGTCACCAAATGAAGTTGGACACCACTGACCTAGATCTCAATGTCAGGAAAGGATTTACAAGTTGCAACTAAAATCAAGCAGAGCTGACTAATAGGCTGGAGAGATCCATGTTGATCAGAGCATGATTTCAGCTGTCAAATGTGTACACCTAACTACACTCAGGAGGGTTCAGCAATTCAAGGTATGTATCAGTAAGTCAGTGAAAATACACATGCTGAAAGAGGTGTTATACACATATTAAAGCAACTGAGAACAGACAGGACAAGTACCATTGTGGAGCTGAAGATACCTGCATTTCAGACTGAAAAAGAACATCAGCACATGCTACAGAAGATCAAGTATTTCAAAATCTTAAAAAGATAAAGTAATTTTTTTAAGATGATATGAGATCACCAAGAAATATGACGAGGCTAAGCAATTGAAAATGTGCAGGTAATTCAAGTGCATTTAAAAACCATTCTAAAGTGATCAGACTGGAAGTCAATACTTGTGAGAAAGAATTAAAATCATTCTAGAAGTGATGAAAACCATAACTTGCTGCACAGTAGGACTGTTTCCATCAACAGATGAGACCCAAAAATCTCACAATATTTAGAGGTCTAACAACTCGGTAAATACCAGTGATCTAAAAGGTCAGAGATCTCCTTTCATTCAAATACGTGCCACTGGAGAACAGAGAGAACCAGGAATTTCTCAGTCAAAAAGTACAGTTTTAAAAATACATGTTCATTAATATATCCCTAGCACAAAAAAAAGTTTCCATCTCATATTTGGGAAATATACCCAAGCATCTCAACAGTGTAAAAAATTGGACAGAGTGTTTTTTCATTAGGTATTTCAGTCTATCTATTAAAAAGAGGTCAAATCAAAATAGGTTGGCCTGAGACAAACTGAGGGTTTATATGAGATTCCCTTTAGGATCAACAACTTGCCCTGATTCAGTACAGAGAAAATTCCAAACATAAAAAGTTAACATGGAGTAGTGCATTTCCAATGAATAAAATATATTTAGATTTTCCAAGTGTCAAGATTTTTCTCTGTTGACATTTTTGGCTTCAAGAGGAATTTAGATTGTGAAGCCCTGGACAGGACTGCCTCTCCAGAAGTGTCTGAAGGAAACTCAACCAGTTGAAGAGACTGGCATCTCACTTGCAGAAGCTTAATAATTTAAGTTTCTGTGAGTCTGTACAGTTGTGTCAGTGGAATTTTACACCTTCCCTCTTCCCCCCAGCTTTCCTGGGATTTTTTTTTGAGTTTATATATTTCTGATCTCCTAGTAGTTTTATGGTTCTCTTGATACAACTCAAGTGCAGGAGACCATGACACAACATCACAAAGGAGAATGATCTGATTGATGATTTGATTGGGGCTCTTTTTAATAGATAAACTGAAATATCTAGTGAAAAAAACAGTCCAATTTTCTACGCTGTTGAGGTGCTTGGGCATATTTTCCAAATAGGAGATGTAAACTTGATTTATGCTAGGCAAAACTGCTCTGAACGATACGCTTAAGACATCACCACTGACACCACCTCCAATCAGTAGCCAAGGAAAAATAAAATTTTTTCATGATGCTTTCACTTAGAGGAGTGCCAGGCTACAGCTGGAGTCTTATATGTAGTTAGTGGAAGAACCATAAGAAAGGACTATTTTATTCTGGGGTCCTGCCATCCTCTATTGACCTTCCCTCCCCTACTAATTATAATTGTGACATTTCCCTCAAATTTCTTACCAACTGGCAGGCAATGGCCCAAATTTACAGTCAGTGTCGCCTTTGATTGTGGAAAAAAAAAATCTCTGACTGTAGTCAGGAAAAAAACCCAACAAAAAACAACTAGACTAGAAGAGAGGCATACTCTCATTCTGCAAAGCACATCCTTGTACTTTTGTAAGTCTCGCTGAACTACTGAGAAAAAAAAAAATGAAGTCCCATTTTTTAATTTCAGTCACCACCTCTGTCACAGAGAAAAAAAGATTCTGTCCAGCATCAAGCATTAGCAAGATTGACAGATATGACAAGAAATAACTGGAGAATCATTTACATTGGTAATTTACACAATGGTATAACTTTATTTTAGAGGACCAAGTGATATTCACAGAATGGCAGGAGGGGAAAAAGGTATAATGTCATCTAGGAACATAATCCAAGAGCTAAAGAGAATGACTTGTTATGGTTCTCTACTTATTAATCACTGCAGAGTCACTCTCTCATTAAAAAAATTAAACTTGAAACCAGTCAATCTGCCTTCAGCAGTTTGTTCCCAGAATATTTATCTAAAAAAAAGACAAAGTAAGATAAGATGTGTGCAGGCAGCAGAACTTCTTTCTTATCCTTATTGACCATGAAATGTAGAGTTACAGTACCTGAGATTTTTTTTTAAGATCCATTCCTTAAAAAGCAAGTATATTCTGTAAGTGCTCCTGAAGGAAGACCCTGGTCAGTGTATCCACCAAAATATAACAAAAATGTATTTTCTATCTGCTACCTCAACATCAGTAGCTTAGAGCCTCAGCTATTTAAAGGAAAACTTGCTATCTACGTTGCTAGCAGAGTTATTGCCAATCTATCTGTTAGAAAACAAAGATGGAGAAGAGCAGAAGTATATACACATGAACGGAGAAAATTCAGTTCCTCATTAAATACATTATTATGCAGAAATTGCCACTTTAAAAAGTTCTATCACCATAGGGAAGTTCCAGCATGCCTTGTCTAGTTGAAATTAATTCAAACTTTAAACAGATTCTAACAGCTAATATTTTTTTTTTAAACTCATCACTGGACCAGCTACTTTCTGTGTTGGTGATCATCCACCACTAGAAGGTATGTGATAGGCAAAACAGGTTGTTGTTCTATAGCTAGGGTACCATAAAGTAACCACAGCTTCTTTCAAGAGATTGTTGTAGCACTTGTCTGTGGGTTTTTAAAGAGTGCCTCCTAATTTTCCCTTTCTGTACAGAAGGGGAAAGACATAAAAAACTGAATGCCTAGGCATGCAGTCAACAGCAGAATTGAGAAGCTGTAGATTTTCCCTTTAATTCTTAGTCAGATGCTGAGCCCACACTGCTTTGGTTTTACTGAAATGAACTACTTCATGGCAAAATATAGAATTACCCTTTTTTGTTTTGCTTTTATTCAGTTTTTCAGTTTGTATATATGTGGGGCTAAAACCAGAGAAGTCATGCTTAAGTGAGATGCAAGAAGATTTTCTCCTTAAAAAAACATTTTAATAATTCTAGAGCAAAGAGCTCACAATCAAAAAGATGTTCAAAGTGATGATAGCATATATTAACAAGCTCATGAAACTTCATTTGGCATGTGACAATTACCTGTGCCTTTCCTTTATGCATCCGATAAATTGCTCCTTGGACAATGTTTTCTTCATCTCTCCCATCTAACCCATCCCGACCCCTGACCTTCAGGGGAATTCTTCACAAAGACAACACAGAGCAATGCAAAACCCACTCTAGCTGAGAAGAAAGTGGCTTTATGACTTTGGACTAACCACATCTTTGAATCCTCTCTGACTGCGGAAAGTCACAGGAACTAAAAAGTCCTTTTCACGCCTAGTTTTGCACCTTCAGTAAAACCTCTGCTGTGCTTTGCAGATTGAAACAGTTTTCTGCAATACAGTCCAAGTGGCAGAAATTGTAGCTGAAGGCCATTTTTATAAGCATCGTTTCAAGGGTACATGTTAGATGCTTATGCATTAAAACTAGCCCACCTGGACAGTTGTCCCATGCCTCAACAGCATGAGTTGCAACCCCCTAGCTCAGACACACACTCAGTGACAAGAGTTTTCTGTGAAGTCTGTCACAAGCACTTGTCAAGTTCGCAGTGACATACAGGAGATGTGCTGTCCTCCTTTGTCCACTTTCTCTTTTCTTTCAAGATTGCTTTAGGAGACAAAGTGTGCAAGGAAAGAGTATGAACTGCTGGTTACCATCTGGGAGTTGATGTCAGGAGCATGGGATTTTACCTTGAACTTTGTCTTCCACTCTCTGGCTTAGATTTAAGTCTAGAACACCACAGGATTTCTCCCCCTGAAAGCATGAGGAAGCCAAATCAGAGGGTACTTCAATCTGCATCCCTATGTAGCATTTTAACCATTTAACAGAAAATCAGATGATTTGCTTCCAAAAGGGGTGAAGGGTATTGGCCAGCTATGACTCAGATAAGCCTCATAAACAAAGTGTCACAACTATACTGTGTTCAGGAACATAAGAAAGCACAATCAGCCTTGGTCCTACACCAAATATTAGTGACTTGTCATTTGCCGCTCCCCTCTGGGGCAGGACAACGTTTTTTCCACACAATTCTGAGGATGATAAACTCTAGACTGCCCTCATCATCCTTTGCTTTTCCTTACATTATTGGTTAATGACAAAAATGACATAACATTCATATTTTTTGTCTTTAAAACTCTATTCCCCTTCATAGAACCATAGAATTGTCAGGGTGGAAGGGACCTTAAAGATCATCTAGTTCCAGCCCCCCTGACATGGGCAGGGACACCTCCCACTAGATCAGGTTGCTGAGAGCCCCATCCAGACTGGCCTTAAAAACTTCCAAGGATGGGGCTTCCACCACCTCTCTGGGCAACCTGTTCCAGTGTCTCACCACCCTCATGGCGAAGAAATTCTTCCTAATGTCTAACCTGAATAGGCCTATCTCTAGTTTTAATCCATTCCCTCTAGTCCTATCACTGCCTGACAGCCCAAAAAGTCCCTCCCCAGCTTTCTTATAGGCTCCCTTCAGACACTGGAAGGCCACAATAAGGTCTCAGGGGAGCCTTCTCTTTTCCAGACTGAACAACACCAACTCTCTCAGTCTGTCCTCATAGAAGAGGTGCTCCAGCCCTCTGATCATCCTCGTGGCCCTTCTCTGGACACGTTCCAGCACATCCATATTCCTCCTGTAATAGGGACTCCAGAACTGCACGCAGTACGCCAGGTGAGGTCGCGCAAGAGCAGAGTAGACGGGGAGAATCACCTCCCTCGATCTGCTGGCCATGCTTCTCTTGATGCAGCCCAGGACACGACTGGATTTCTGGGCTGTGAGAGCACACTGATGGCTCATGTTGAGCTTCTCATCCACCAGCACTCCCAAGTCCTTGTCTTCAGGGCTGCTCTCAAGCCAGTCACTGCCCAGCCTATATTGGTGCCTGGGATTGCCCTGACCCAGATGGAGGACCTTGCACGTGGTCTTGCTGAACTTCATGAAGCTGGCACGGGCCCACCTCTCCAGCCTGTTAAGGTCCCTCTGGATGGCATCCCTTCCCTCCAGCGTGTCAGCTGCCCCACACAGCTTGATGTCATCAGCAAACTTGCTGAGGATGCACTCAATGTCACTGTCGCTGACAAAGATGTTAAACAAGACTGGTGCCAGTACTGATCCTTGAGGGACTCCGCTTGTCACTGTTCTCCACTTGCATACCAACCCATTGACTACCACTCTTTGGGAGCAGCTGTCAAGCCAGTTCTTTATTCACTGAATTGTCAATCCATCAAATCTGTATTTCACCATCTTGGAGACCAGAATGTCATGCAGGACAGTGTCGAAGGCTTTGCTCAGGTCCAGGTAAATGACATCGATTGCTCTGCCCCTGTCTATTGACATTGTGACCTTCTCATAGAAGGCCACCAGGTCAGTCAGGCATGATTTGCCCTTGGTGAAGCCATATTGGTTACAACCAATCACTTCGTCATTATTCATCTGCCTCAGCAGTGCCTCCAGAAAGATCCGCTCCACGATCTTACCAGGCACAGAAGTGAGGCTGACTGGCCTATAGTTCCCAGGTTCCTCCACTTTTCCGTTTTTGAATATGGGGGTTATATTTCCCCTTGGAATACAGTATCGGTTTAGCAACCTCATCCACCAGTTCTCTCAGCACCTGAATTTACATCTCTGAAGATAAGAAAATTCCCACTCATACTTTCTTTTAAGCTCTGAGAGAATACCACCAAAGGTTGTTATCTCTACCTTGCTTTCCCTGTGAAACAGTGACTAGATACAGATTAAACTGAACACTTGTACCTTACCACAAGGAAAGGAGCTTTAGACAGAATTGGCATATAGCTATAGCTGCTCCTGTTAATCTAGTAAGAGAAGAGGTTTTTATTCTTTGTAAAACACTCAAACACACCAGGAGCAGGTATTTTCAACATTTACCTTCCACCTAGTTCTGTATGGTACGTGGTTAAATAAGAATTTGGTGATATCCACACAGCCCTGTTGTACTACAGGCATTGCTAGTGAATTCTTCCACTATGAAAAAAGGACTGTGTCTATTTAAACTCTACAAGCACACATTAGTTCAAAACTGTAGAAGTAATTGCCAGATACCTTGTGTACAAAGTTACTTAATCCTTTTATACAAATATTTGACTCCCATTCAAGTCCAGCCCACCACACTTTCTTGGGTTTTCATACATGGCTCGTATTTGCTTACATTTCATTTTAGTGTTTGCTTTCTAAGAACATATGAATTTGAAGGAAATATTTCTAAAGCTTTAGCAGCAAGTACAACTACCCTGGTTCTTGATGTGATCTGCAAGACAAAAAAAATATCAGGGTCCTTGTTATTTTAGTTGCAAAGAAAAAACCCTGAAAGCCAGAGTCCCTCTCATGCAGTCTCCTTTCCTGAATAACCCGTTTCCGAGACACTAGAAGACATGGAACAGGGGGCTAGTTGTTGGGCTTTTGCTTACAGCTCCCAGCTTCTTTTAGCCAGATCCTGGACTCTTCTAGCCAGACCCAGCAGTGCTGGGCTGCCTATGCCCATTCAGCCACATTCTTGGCTAGCAGCTCCTTCCTGGGTCTGTTTCCTATGGCATTTCCTCACCTTCCCACCTGTATCTCTGGCTACAACAACATTAAATGAAAATGTTTGTCTGGGGTTGTAACAGACTTGTGCTTCTTGATGGAGCTGCCTTTTTTTCCTAATATATAGAAGGCAAACACTACAGTCACCAGTTCTAAAGGTTAAGCTTCACCTATGATAATAGCTTTAGTGTTTACACTTAGTTACACACAAATTAATCTAAAGAAAAACCCCTTCCACCACATCCTGCCTTTGAGTTCAATAATGATGTTTCTGGATTGTATCTGTGCATTACTCCATTGACATAGCTGATGAATCCTTGTAACTCATATTTTCCCCATAATTAAGACCTCTAATGGAAAACTGAATGAATAAAGCACCCTGATGGCAAGACACTTAGACGCTCTAGCAATAAACATAATAAGAAATTATAAAATTAATCTGAACTGTGGCCAGAAAAGGAAATACTTTAGAATCTTACTGAGTGAATGAACACACATCTATTGAATTGAATACAGGGTGACCCCACTTTCTGGCTAGCTTCAATTGTTTGAACTTAAGAGCCCCCCTAGTAGTATTTCAGGCATCAAAGAAAAATGCAGACATCTCAGTGAAGAGTTAATTATTTTATTTGGTCCGTGCAACTCTAAAATACAGTAGTTAATATCTGAAACAGTAGCAAAACAAAGATGTTTGTGTAGACTGATTAGAAGGCTCCTTCTCAGCTGTCAGTAATGAGCATTGTCACAGGCAATAAGAAAGGATCATCCTCTCCATCACTGCCTGTGGGCAGAGGAACTGTGTTTCACACCACACTTTAAGCATACAGCAACCAACACCTGTTCAGGCCTTGATGTTATACAATCTGATTACAGGTTAAATGAAATGCTGACCAGTAACAGCAGAATATACTGCAGCATCTGCCACAGCAGACCATTCAGAATGGAAATTCCTCTGCTGTCCTCACA
This sequence comes from Todiramphus chloris collaris, assembly GCA_025345505.1. Classification (NCBI taxonomy): domain Eukaryota; kingdom Metazoa; phylum Chordata; class Aves; order Coraciiformes; family Alcedinidae; genus Todiramphus; species Todiramphus chloris. The sequence continues at coordinate 31,303,890 of JANVCC010000017.1, forward strand.
ACAGCATTATTCCACTATATGGGTTTGTTTAATCTCTTATTTATCCTCCCACTAGTTTTGAGGTTGACTAATGGGCTCTGGAATGACTCCCCTAGGGACAACAGCTGACCCTTACAATCTGACAGCCATCTGCTGAAACTAAATTTAGGGAAAAGTACACCCATACAATCCTGGCCACCAAGAAACCCACACTGAATATAAGTAATGCAAACAAAAATGAAAAAGCGGCCAAGGAGCCATTGCATCACCTTGGTTCATAGCAAGGACTTTGCTATACAAAACAGCTGAAATAAAATCCCAATACAAAGCAATATTATTCCCAGATATATATATATTAAAACAGAACACTGTGCTGCTTCTCCTTTACATTTAATTTAAAATGGATGTCATTATATGCAGTCAAGTCCTGATATTATAACTGGACCCAAAGGAATTGAGGAGGATCATTGAGTGGAGTAGAAAAACAGAAGGTCATCAAACCAGCACTAGATTACTCTCCCTTGGCATCTGATGGAGTCATGACAGCATTTTGGATGCTAGATAATATGAATATTCATATGTATGATTTAAAAATGGCATTGACTTTGAAATGACACTTCTTACGCGCCCTTGTTGTACACTGGTGACAATGCAAGGAAGATGCAATGTCAAAACTCTGACTTTGACATGAGTGTCACCTGCTTTTCTTTTTTTTTTCTTTTATTATTGTTAATTATTTTTAATCAAACACCACAGTTGGAAGAAGCCTTAAGCAACAGGCCTGGACCGTGAAGGCATGAATTAGCAAACTTGTGAAAGAGATCACTAGAATACTTTTAACTCAAGACATTGTCCCGGAGAAGCTGTGGCCTGCCTCTACACAGCTCCAATAACGAAACGACTGGGTTCTGCAAGAAAAAACAGTTGCACCGGGAAAGGTTTCCCCTCCTCTGGAGAAATTCAACTTCAGGTCACAGATAGGCAGGATAAAAATAGTATCTTCCTTGAGCTTAAAGAGAAGTTTCTTAGAGCATCCTTATACAGGCCAATTGAGCAAGCAGGAATCCATCTCAGCCACTCTTACAGACATACTACTCTATTGGAACATCTGTTTGGCCAGGAGTTTATTCTTGAATAAATAGCACATACAGAAAAATTAAGACTCAGACTGCGGTACGTGCATGAAGTCTGGATACCTCCTGTATAGAGTTCAGAACATCCTCTGAAAAAAAATCAGGCTGTCAAGGGAGATCTGCTTGCCTTCCTGCTCCAAAGAAAAAGCAGAAATAAACCCCCACTCGCTTCAGCATCACTGGTTCAGCCTCTGACAATAGACAGCTATGGAAGTGTTATTATGCTGATTAATGAGCTAAAAACCTGATAGGAAATTTTAGTTTCCTGTGAGTATAAACAGAAAGTGAGGGCCATCTGCAGTCCTACAAGCTTTCTTCAGACCAAACGCTAATTAACAGAAGCGCAAGACAAGAAGATGCTCCCAGGCAAAAGACACTGAATATTTGGCAACGTCACATGGAAAGATTTAAAATTTCGCCGAGTGCACTTTCCCCCTAAATATTTCTATTTCTGTTGCATTGTCAATGGCTTCGCTTTCCTCCTCCGAGCCCCCACCACCCTTTCTCTGCAAGTCCTTCCCTCTTGTTCGGACTCACGTCTCCACTGCAGCCACTTCTCAGCCTCTCGCTTTCCCCCAGCTCATCTCTCCCTCCCTGCTTGGGCTCTCCAGCCCACCTTAAGCCTCTCGCCGTCTTCCCTGACCGCAGCGAAAGGCACCTCACCCAGCCTTTCGCTCACCTGCCTCCGTCTCCCCTCTACCGCTACAGTGCGGAAAACAAAACATCCCCGCCGCTCCCCGCCACCTCATCGCGGAGGGATCCCCGGACGGGGCCCGGCGCGTCCCCCAGCAGCTCTGCTCGCGTACCGGGCCTCGGCCTGCGCGCCACCAACTTCTGCGCTCTCCGCGCCCCTGGCCCTCCCCTGTGCTGTCCCACGCGGCTCAGCGCGGACACATCTTCCCCACATCGCCAAACGGCAAAAGCACTGGCCCGTACGGGGATCGAACCCGCGACCTTGGCGTTATTAGCACCACGCTCTAACCAACTGAGCTAACCGGCCCCGTATGACACGGAGTTTTCTGGAAGCGCCCCTTCACCCTCTCCCGAGGCACTCTGCTCGGCTCTTAACAGGCATCTGCATCAGCGTTCTGCGACGCCGGTTTCCCTCCTTACGGAGGTCCATGGGGCCCTGCGTAGCGGGGGCTGTTTCTGCTGCGGGGAAGGATCAGAGCCTGCAGCCTGGGGCAGGGACACAGGCACGAAACTTTTTCCCGGTGAGGCACCCGAGCAGGCTGCAGGGCGGAGCCGCGCAGGCTCTGTGCTGGGAGGGTTTCCAGGCACCTGGGCACAGCCCTGCGCAGCCTCCCGGCCGTGTGCTGCTCTGAGCGCAGCCTGCAGCAGGACTGCTACTAGGAGCAGACCCATAGCCTGCCCTCTGATAAACCAGGGACCAGCATCTACTGAAATACACCCAGTAGAGGTGAATGAAATGGAGCCTGGAAGCACTTATCTTCCCTGGAAGGATACAACACCACAGCAAAGAGTTATTCACAATCCCTTCTTATCTCTGTTTTGCCCTACATAGTCAAAGGTTTTCTGTTTAAAGTGATATTTTTTCCTGGCTTAGACTGTAACACAAAAATCAAGCTTTTCAAATGCTTGGTCATCTTAGCAGAGCTTCTTATAGAGGAAAAGACTAAGGAGCATCTATACTGGAGCTTGGTGTGAGAAATACTGACTCGGGATCACTGGGATAATAGCACCTTTTTCTTCCAGTCCATACTTGTCCTTATGCTCAGTACCACCACACACATTTCCTTTTGCCTCACACCATCAATTCCCCTTTACTGCTGTTAGCCCATCTGCTACCAATACTTTCCTCAAAGATCCCCAAACTTATTTTTTCCAGATACATCATTAAACAACAGGAGACAACTGCTCAAATCATTTACATCCCAATTCCTTTTCATCTGTCCCAACCCCCAGATCTCTGCCTCCCAGTTCTGCCATCCTCCTCAGACCATGCTCAGTCACCTCTCCATCTACAGAGGAGCATTTGCTCTTTCATCTCTCTGCGCCCTTCTCCCAGCAACTGGGGCTATCATTGCCTTTTGCAACAGTGTACGCAGTCATTACCGTACCTTCCTCTGCTGCTTTTCCTTGTCTAATTGCATCTCCTGTTTGTACCATCACCTTTTAACCACCTTGGACACCTTTCTCTTCAGCCCTACAGAAGGGCAGCAGTTATCTTATTAAAAAAATAAAATAAACAGCCCACCAAATGACAAGAGGCCCCAGGTTACAGTACGTATGCAGCAGTAGTTGAAGAGCAGATGACAAGCTTTGCTGTCCAAGTGCTAACCTCCGCCAAAGACTCTCACAAAGTGTATGATCTCTCACTCTAGAGGATCTTGTTTCCTCAGCCCAGGACACTTTCCTGCAGGCTGCCTGGGACTCTCAAGCAAGCAGAAGGAGAATGGGGGGATGTTGGAAAGAGGAAGACTCCAAACTGTCATTTCTCCTTCTCCTTTTCTATTTGATCTCCATGAAGTAGTAAGCAGCCAACCACCAAGAAGCGCATACGTTCTGAGATCTTGATAACCAGCTGTATTTTCTGGGAAATGTCACCCTGTGTTAGGCTAAACTCACTCAAACATTCAACAGCAAGGCCACATCTAGAATCTTAAGACAAAGCTGAAAAGTGAAAGAGCAGAGAGGAAAGCTCTGCATTGGCCTGTGTATGGAGTCTGGGTAGTCTCTGAAAAGATAGACAGACTATAAGTGACAGGTATGGGAACAGCAGACCTTCATTTGTGTGTCTGACATAATCTCAGTTTGGTTTTTGATAAATAAACAGACAATTATTTTTTTGGTCAGCTGATCCACAGAGAGCAAGAAAGCAAGGGTGAGGATTAATCATCTTTCTGTCTTCTGTCCAGCGTATCACCAGAAGTAGATAAGGTAAAATATTATATATAAATATAAAATAAGGTAATATATTGCCACTTAATTCACAGCCATCCACCATTGTTCTGTAATCAAATCTGGTGAAACTATGCAATGGTAAAATGGAAAAACTCAATGCCCTTCAGCTATTTCTTTCCACTGCCTCCTAGCTGGGTATGCTGTGTTGACCCTGGCTGGATGCCAGGTCACCGCCAAAGCAGCTCTACAACTTCCCCTCCTCAGCTAGACAGGGGAGAGAAAAATACAACAGAAGGCTCACGGGTGAAGATAAGGACAGGGAGAGATGACTCAGCAATTACTGTCACAGGCAAAACAGACTCAATTTGGGAAAATTAGTTTAATTTGTTACCAATCAAATCAGATTAGGATAATGAGAAATTAAACTAAGGCTTAAAAACACCTCATCCCCACACCCCTCCCTTCTTCCCAAGCTTAACTTTGCCCCCGAGTTCTCTCTCCTCCCCCACAGGGGCATAGGGGGATGGGGAATGGGGGTTGCCATCTGTTTATCACACATTGTTTCTGCCATTCCTTTGTCCCCAGGGAAGGACTCCCCATATTATTCCCCTACTCCAACACAGGGTCCCCACTATGGGACACAGTTTTCCACAACCTTCTCCAACATGACTCCTTCCCACAGGCTACAGTTCTTCATGAACTGCTCCAGCATGGAGGGCCTTTCCGTGGGTTCACAGGTCCTGCCAGAAGCCTGCTTCATACAGCATTCTCATAGGGTTACAGCCTCCTTTGGGTATCCACCTGCTCTGGCATGGAGTTCTCCACAGGCTGTAGGTAGAGATCTCTTTCACCATTAATCTCCATGGGCTGAAGGAGGACAGCCTGCTTCACCATAAGCTGCAGGGGAATCTGCTCCAGCACCTGGAGTACATTCTCCCCCTTCCTCTTCACTGACCTTGGTGTCTGCAGACTTGTTTCTCTCACATTCTCACTCCTCTTTGCCTGCAGTTTGTTGTGCAGGTTGTTTTCCCCTTCTTAAATGTGATCACAGAGGCACTAGCAATGTCACTCACTGCCTTGTCCAGAACCTGCAGTTCCAGTAGGTATGCCTCAGTATGTTTTCTACAGAGGAAAGCTGTGTTTTCCACAGACACAAGGTTGTTCAGGATTACAAAGACACTCCTACCTCTATGCTCAAGCAAATAATTTTTTCCTTTTTACTGGCAATAAATTTTCATATTCTAACTATATCAACTTCACACGCACAGTGCTCCAGCCTGACATACTGCCACAAGCCCTGCCATCATGAACCCTGCTTATGTATGAAAGCAAGACCATCTTCCAGAAGAAACAAGGTGTTTAGGCAGAAGGTGAACAGAGCACACTCATAGGCTTCTGTCTACCCCTGCCCCTTCCCAAGTGCCTGCACTGCAGGACACAGCAAGATCTTATTTCACATAGGCCAGTACGGCATCTGGCAAAGTGGTCTTTGCTTACTGCTCACCACCCAGCCCAAAATGGATCTAAAGCAGCAATTTAACAACAAAGTATAGCTTTAGGCTTCCCACAGCCATGTCCTATTTGTTCTAATCTCTCATCAATTCAGAATTGACAACCAGGGAAAAAATTCATTAACTGCCCAAACAAAGGGGTACAGGGAACTAATGTTATCAGCCTGAACACTACCCAGGGATTTATTAATAAGCTTGCTATTGAAATCTTACTCATAAAAATGCTAATGCAAGTTATTTGCATACGTCTGTGCATCAAAACAGAATAAAGACCCATGATATTTAATAAAATTATTATTACCCCAATCATAAAGTTGTGGTCATAAAATGTGTTGATGTGTACCATGTATACATATTCTGTATTTATAGCATTTTTTAATAGCCACTGTGAGTTTTGAATAAAACAGTCAAGAGGACTAATCTTCACAATCATCAGTGTTTTGAACTAGAAACCTGCAGATTCAAGAATCCCATCTAGAAATAGGAAATTATATCCAGCATAGCTAACACAGCAAGTCTCTGGTACCGCAGTAGCAACAGCATCATGCTTTGAACAGAATAACCAAAACTTATTTCACAGCTTCTCTGTATTGGCCAGCAACAGCTGAGGACAACTCCAGACTTCCAGGAAGAAAAGAAGAACCCTTCCCTTCAACCATCTAAGATGAACCATCAGCTATGAAAGCTGGTCTTGCAACATCTGCATGCCACCACCATTCTTATTTAAGGCCAAATTTATTGCAAGTCTGACATAGGAGTAAGCTGTCAAAAGGACCCCAGAAGTGCCACACATTTCTCAGAAGATCTAGACATTCTGTATGGCATATGGGCTGAAAATGGCCCTATCCAGTATGTCCCCTTTGCAGGCTACACCCTTAGGGCTGCATAGCCATGCACATACCTGTAACCCTTCCAACAGACAGCACTTTGGATTGAAATCTTGACAGCATTTATTACTCATGCTGGTGGTAAAAAAATACTATGTAAAGACATTTTGTTTGTCTGCCTGTGTCACAGTTCTTGGATCTAGTCTGTTCCCCTGGAAAATGTTTTGAGATGCTCTGCAACTCCCAGCCTCCAGCTAACACCAGGTATCAGTTTACCATTTAACATGCCACATTAAGCCTACAGTTAGCAGGACAGGGATCACCAGTATGAGTTATTATGAACACCATCTCATTATTAGCAATGAAATTGCTTGCTGCTTTTCTGTTTTTAAATAGTGCCTATTTGTTTTGTTCCTACTATGGATGGATAGAATGGATTAAGCTACCTAAGCTTCATATCCAATTCAAGCGATACTCTTCTGCAGATAGAAATAATTCTTTGATTTTCTCCATTTTTATTCAGAAAAAATTGTAAATTTAAGCCAGACCAAACCACACGTACCCCTTGACATTAGAGCAATTTATATTTACCATTTGAAGATAGAACTATTGCCCTAGAGTGGTTTGAAACATTGTAGAATATGTTTCATAAAAATCAGTTTCCTGATAGCTTTTTAAAAAATTTTGAATGCTTAAAAGCCGGAATACCTTATGATTTCACTAGAACTTGCTTGCAGATGAGTATTCTTGATTATTTTTCTTAAGTAAAGAGCCTTACAATTTATTTTTGTATTCCAGGGAACCTGGTAAATGGAGTTCTTTCAACCTTAAATATTCAACAAGGTAGTTATAATTCACCTAGAATCAGTCTGAAATGTCATATAACATCCTGACCAAGAAATAGGGTGTTTCTCCCTCCCTAAAAAGAGAAATTCAGATCTATTTTTGGTGAAGTTACTGAAATTGCTTCCTTCCTCTGCTTTAGTTCTTAAACCTCCCCCCAGATGCAGAGATTTCATAGAAGAACAGTACAGTAAAAGGAAAATTACTCTGCATTTGAACAAAGCTCACCTTCTATTCAGTGAAGTTTTAGAAATGGAACTTTTTTTTTGTAATATGCCAGGCACTCAATGCCTCTAATTTGCATTGTACTACTAAGTGGTTTTATTAGAATTTGCAATATTTCCCTGTGGAAAGACTGATTTGTCATCAGACAAATATTCATTAGCCTTCATTGAAAACCACTGCCATAGTGGCAATTTTTTGTTAGATCTGTAAAACCTGCCATTTCCGGCCCTCTTATTTCTTCAGTCCATACAGACACCCTCTCTTCTGCTGTGTTCTGTAATATACCCAGTGGTCATTAAAGTTCCATTTGAAAAGAATTAAAAAGGACTATAATTTTTATGCGATTAAATTGGACCAATTATTTCTTGAAGCCACAAGCACATAATTTCCTATAAGCACTGAAAAAAAAATCAATATCCCAAGTTCATAAATTATTTATCATTCCATCAGGCTGACACTTATTAATGCAACAAAAGGACACCACTCTGGACCTGGACAAGAATTACAGCCTCCATTCATATAGGTAATAAGTATACACACCCAACCCAATAAACCTACTAATACCAGTCCCAAAAATCAGGAGTACTCTTAACTTCCCACATCTGTGCTCCCTTAAGATAGCTATTTCCAAATAAGAAACACCAGCATACAAAATGCCTCTATATTACTCAGCTGTTGCGCATGGTTCTTGCAATAGGTGACATTTGAATATTTGGGTGGGTTTCTTACTGTTTTGGAATCAGTTCAACAAGAGACATACAGTTACAGCTAGGGCTTTATGAAGCTAAGTTTCTGAATGCTAAAAACGTTTTACATGTGACTTCCAAGTAACTTCCAAGTATTTACAAAGGAATACCATGACATTTCTGTACTTTATATTAGTTTTCTTAATGTCTTCACAGTACATACTGTTTATCCTTGTTTTCTGTTGTTGGGGTTTTGGATTATTTTTTTCCTTAACCTAGCATCCTTTTTGTAGTTTCATTCATAAAGTCTACATCATGATCACTCACATGTCTTTTTGCCTTTACATGTAACAGCAATTAATTTTTGCAACCACCATAGGCATTAACATCTCCTATTTCCATTTACACAGAGGAAGCAGCTAAAGTATTCAGCAATACTGTGAAGTATTCACAAAAATTAGGGATTCAAGTGAGGCAACATGCTGTCACTCCACAGTTCATGTCCTGATGCAGGTCTATTGAACCACTATGTCTCTTCAAAAAAGAATTTGGGGCAAGCTACAGAAGAATTGCACTGACACACATTATCCCCAGGAGCACAGAGGTTTCATTACCAGAACAGCAGTACCTGGGCATGAAAGCACAACTGGATCAAGATCTAGCTGGGTCAGCTCCCTTTTCTGCCCTCCTGACATAGATAAATTGAACAACACGTAGTTTATTCTGTATATGCCTTTGTGATGTGACCTTGGAATAAAAGTGCCTGTCTAATCTTAGTGGTTATGAAAGTTGCCATGCTGCTTCCCAAATAAAAGAAGGCTTGGTCCAGTGTTACTAGACAAAAACATTAATTTATCCCATGAAAGCCTATACTGACCAAAGTCAGAAGTGATTTTTGATGGCCCAGTGCTTCTCATAGGTATGTCTGGTTAGTTTCAGAGTTAGAAACCGGCATGTCCAGAGGGGACAATTCTTTAAGTTGCAGGACAGTATTTGAAACACTGCTCCTTGAAGCATGTCAAAAAATTTTGCATTAGCCTAAACACTTATCACTTCATCTCAAGACTTGAAACACAAGTTCCATAATGATGTGATATACTGAACTTTACATTTCTGCCTGTTACCCAAAGCTTTCTGGATCCAGCCATCCACAAATTTTACAAGATCTTAAGAGGGTTTTTTTCACTTAAAAGCTCAGTCAGTTAAAAGGTGTCCTTAAGAAAAGGAGCAGTTCCTCCTCCTCCATATATCCTGCTTTTTTTTTTTAACCCAGTCAGGTGAAAGGGGAAGCTTAGTACATTAATCTAAGATCAAATATCAAAGATTCTTAATGTAAGGATTTCTACTTAACCTGAGAAGCCTATCTATAACCACGCTATGAATTCACTTTTGATTAAATTCAAAACAGCCATCTGTATTTCAATAAAATTGACAAAGGAGTAGAGATCTGAGAGTTGTTCATTTCTTGCGGGTGTTAGGAAACTCATCAGTAGGTAGAAAAGATACATTAGCCCTGATCTTGGTATAGGAAGTTGAGAGGCTCCATCAGACACAAGAAAGCCCAAATACAAGATTTCTTAATAGGACAGAGAAAGGGAAGCAAAAAGGTCTCCCAAGTTTTGTTAGTTACAGAACTACCTGTTACATACCAAACCATACAGATCTGAGAAACTGAACATTTAGAGCTGAACCAGTTTCCTAGATGTTCTTCTCCGTAATAGGAAGATATCAAAATCCAGGATCTTGCCAAATAAATTAACTTTGTGGATGACACTTCACTTTCTGGAAGTAGGAAATAGTTTCATCTGCTTTTAAAAAAAACTCTTCAAGACACAAAAGAAGAGGGTTTAACTAGCAGAAGCTCATAGTGACCTCATCTTTTCTGGGACTAGCTCTTCATGTTGTTTGACAGTGGGAACAAAGTGGGATTTCTCAACCATGACCAACCTATTTAGAGGTACAAGTATTCATCCGCATCCTCTGTGCTGCGGAGTCACCCCAGCTCTCATTCTGGAGTAACATGGCATGGCAAGACAAGAGCCTGAACCAGCTCTTACAGACATGATGGTTGCTACAGCATTAGAGCAGTCTGTTTTCATGGCACAGATCTAATAAATATCAGCATCGTCCGACCAGGAATATTTTTTGAGTTTTGTACACCAAGTAGTAAGGCAAGTTAAGCACAGCCAGAGCGCAGACTGAAAGCTTAGGAAGGATTTATGTACAAAGCCAGACCCTGTTGGACAGAATCAATTCTAAGGAAGGAAAGGAAAAGAGCAAAAAGCCTTTTAGGCAACACTTGAAGGAGGATGACCTTCTGGGACCACACTGATTACTTACATGATTCCTTGCCGAGAAACAAGTGCTGCATTGCTCTTCAGCCTCAGCAGCCACCATTATGGATCCCTGCACATTGGTAAATTTACTGTCAGCCCCAGGCTCAGCTGCAGTTGCTGGATACGGTCACAAACTATTTTAAAAACATAGAAACATGGTATTGAGACACATGCAAAGCCGAGAGAGAGAGGAAAAAAAGCAAAAAAATAAAACAAAAGCAAACAAAAAACAAGCACAAAACACAAACAAAAAACAAACAAAAACAACAACAAACACAAAGGACAGGAGAAAACCCAGCCCATCTCAAGGTGGGGAGTTGGTTTTAATTTCATTTTAAAGGTACAGAACTGAAATTAATAACCCTCAACTATACCACTGTGCCTGCTGGCTTAAAGACAGATAGAAACTAAAATCTCTTAACTAGAAGCTGATCCAGCAAAGCAGGTAAGCACAAGCATAAAGCAATGAATGATACAAAAATGATATGTATCAAGCTCTAAGTAAAGAAGGCATCTTTAGCAGCTTAGTCCAGGGTTGGGTTTTTTTGCTTTTATTTCTGCCCTCCTTACCTTTCCTCCCAGACATCTGATTCTTGCACAGGTAGATTTAGACTCAGCACACCTTGAAAATTTTTTATCAGTTTCATAAAGAAACAGTAAATAAAATAAGTTTTTTCCCTGACCTTTATTATGCGGAGTACTTTTCCAAGAAGGATTAATGCCCTTGCCAGTGACCAAGTTTTTCTATATTCTTATTACCAAAGCTTTTCTCCCCCTGGAAAGAGAGCCTCACTCACCCCAAGAGCCAGAGGCTGCCACCTGCTATGCTGTTTCATTAGGCAGTGTGCTGTTTAACCTCCCATTTCATACATCAGTGTATGTTTATATAAATGCTTATGTAAATCTCAAAGTGAATTGCCACACACTGTAGATGCATATTCACTGAGTACAGAATCAAGGCAGAGGGTAAAGTTTTAAAATACTTAACAGCCCAAGAGAGGTTGTAAGAAAGAAATTTGAAAAACTGACACTGTCAAAAGTTTACATCTCAGTATATACAGGTTATTCTAACCCTGGTATTATTGTAAAATTGGAGCACACTAGTTCCAAGGTTAAGGCTGGGCATGATCATTGCCCTGGGACAGGAAAGCTTGGAGAGGGAGACTTTGCATGCAAGTCTTATTCCCCAAGTGATCTTTTGCACAAGGTATTTTACTGCTGCACATCTTACCATTTCCTCAGTTGCCATCAAGGAAAACACTGACACTGCTCATCTACCCCCTGAGTTTTATTGATATTTCCCCCCCCCCCAAATTCCATATTTCTGTTTGTTCCCACTGATGGTAGCAAGGAGATCTAATGGAAAGAGGAACAGAAACTACTGAAACGAAATTAAAGAGCAAACAAATTAATTTAAAGCAAAAGATAGTTCTGAGCTGGACACCTGCTGGTTTCATCTTCCAGCAGAAATTAATGATATGCACTATTAGACAGGAATAAGAAAAAATAACTCCCCTTTCCAGATAATAACATAACAATAACTAGTCTCTTGTTTTATGCTGCAGCCCTGTTATTTGGAAGTATTTCTCTTAAAAAGATTTGAAAGAGATTTGAAGGAGAGAGATAATGGAAGGGATTTTAAGACTTCCCAGTACCTAGCAGCATCCTACAGGGACAGGACTAAAATTTATTTTGAAAGTGTTTGCCCCCTATTGCTAACATTTTAGCAAAATTTTATCTCTGGGTTTTATTTTAAAAAAAAAAAACCAAACTGCTTATTAACAAGAATTCATTCACTGCAACTCAATGATTTGTTATTCACATTTACATTTGTGTCATATGTCATGAGCAGTGTCTGAAAACCCCAAACTTCAAAAGTTTTCATAAAACCCAAACAGCTTTTTCTAGTCACAATTATTTTCCTGTTCAGAATATTTCTATTATGCACCTGGAAATGGAAAGAGAAAGAGGGACAACAACATTTAAACCATACCATGCAGCTTGGGCAACCCAAGCAAGCCATATCATGAAGAGCTAGTGTGCGCTAACCCTTCCTCCATATGAGAGGGACTTCTAGCTAAGTGCATCCAAATAAGAGGCACCAATACAGTGACCATCAATGTAGTCCAGCCACAACGAACAACAAATGCTTGAAGACCCTATGGAAACAAACAAAAATCTAAAGTTCATCTTAGTACTCACAAAGAGCCTTCATTCAACCTAACACACTAAAGCAGATACAGTCAAACACTTTGGTATCCTTAGCAATCATATTTAGTTAAACCTAAATCACTAGACTTATCTCTGAGCTTGCACACACAGGGAGAGAATTTGGGGCTGAAGTAACCACCTCCAGTGACACAGGATTAAACAAAAACCTGGAGTCAAACTCAGGGAATATTAAAAGGTAACACAATAAGAGAATAAGACCATGTTGCAGTTGAGCTACCACCAGTTTCCTGTGCAATCTTAGGTATGTAATTTATCTTCCCCATGTCTCATCCCCATCTCAAAGAATATGAGAAAGAATAAATACTGGGAGCTACTCAGATATTAAGAGAAGTCACACAGCTATACAGGGATAGCTTTTGAGATAAAAAACTGTCAAAAGATTTTGAGGCAAGAAAGATCACCTACATCATTTCCACCTAGACTCACAGTTGAAACCTTGCCTTGTTCCTAGAAGTATGCAGCCACAAAACGTGAACTTTTCTCTGATGGAATCGATCTCATTGTTTCTCTGGTGTCCTTTTCTTTTAGAGATTCAAATTTTGCTTCAAAGACCACCAGAAAACAAGTTGAGCAGACACACCCACTCTCAAGTCTATAAAAACTTACAAATTTACAAGAACAAATAACTCAAAAAAGCGTAACTCTAAATTATGCTGCCAGATGTTTATTAAAAGCACATTATTTTTAACAAGTAGGAGTGGCAGCTTTTAGAGTCTACTGTTATCACAGCAAGATTTGAGTTGAAAATGTAGCAAAATGACAAGACATGTTCTGGCATTCACAGCAACATACAGGAAGCAAAAAGTACAGGTGAAATAAGGAAGCAAAAATTTCAAGCAGTTGAAATAGAGATCTACTAAAACCAGGAGATTCTGATAAAGCCACAAGCTCAGTGAAGTGAGAAGTGATTCCTCTCAGGGAATCACGTGATTATTACCGTCATTTTAATCTACTCTATTTTAGTTGCAACTCAAATGTATGATTTAAAGCAGAAAAGCAAGCATCTTGGAGGAAGTAATCTATATGAACATAATACTTGTGGATAAAAAAATTATCAAGACAGAGGTGCCAGGGGGCTTGATTTAATTGCAGAAGGAGAAGAGTGACCACTTCCTGGCGGAGAACTTTGATGTACTTTTAAAAGAACTCATGTTTTTAAAATAATCACGTGCATCATGAGAAGGGCAACAGCTGCACAGCAGTAATTTGACATGCAAATTCCTGCCTTTATTCAGTCCATGCACATGCTGATAAGATCTTTAAGCAAAAAAAATATCCATTTTGCATCATATGTAGACGGGATATACTTATTTGCTCTGAAAAAGCAAACTTAAAAGCAAGAAAAACATGCTGCTTCGCAAGCAGCATCAAAACATTAGGATTTTCATTACTGCTTTAGTCTTATGATTATAATAGGCTGATGGGTCTGAGCTGACAAAGGTGTTACGGCAGCAAAATTTCTGAAAGGCCATAATATGCCATAATGGGGGAATGAGGATCTAGTTTTAATATTTCACTATGAAAAGTGAAACTCAGGTAAACTTGTTTTCCCCACTAAAAAAAGTTGTTTAGGTATGGTTCACACCACGTTAGCTACACATTTGTATATCAGCTTTCAGCACTTGAAAACTGACCAGACCAACAACAGAAGATGCTCACTTGTTCCTGTTCTTTGTTCATTGCTGGCTCTGTCTTTTCCTCACCCGTCATTTTTCCTGTATGGTAACTCGAAACCAGAGTCTCTTGTTTAGGGAGATATGTGAAGTGGTAATCGTGAATTAAGACACCTCTGTAGTGGGTTTCCCTCAAATGCACCAGGATCAAACCTTGAGAAGACATCCTGGTTATAAAAAACAGATATTGTCATAACTAACTAAAGATCACCTCTGTACCCTCTCAGCCATGTCCCTGGTAAAAACTCTGACAATCTGCAGCTTGTCTTCTCCATTCTGAGCCTGGTTTTTCCTACATTTGCTTAAGGCCTCAGAATCATAACTTATTATTGAGATTTCTTTTTCTGCAAATTTTTTCAACCCATGATAGTCCCCCATGTGGCAGTAAAGTTATTACTATTTAAGATTTGATAAATCTAAGAAGTTTATCCTAACAATAAGCTAGAAGCTGTGATTGTTTCCAGCCCCCTTCTGCTGAGCTAAGATAATACTGAGAGTTCCACTCCTGTGGGCTCCACCAAGAGCCACCTCTTGATATTCTCACCTTACTGTTTGATTCCTTGTTAAAACTGTGGCAGTTAGCAAGCTACTTAAGGAGCCCATCTCTACCAGGTATGGATACCTGCTTCATTAACATTAAAGTGATTGCTTTTCTTTACTGCTTTCTTTTTTTTCCTGAAGGAGTATATAGTGTGAGTCCTCACAATCACTTGGCAGAGAACAGGGAGGCAGAGAAGGGGATGCTGTCCACATGTTCTTACTACAATCATAGTTAATAAAGCTTCTGTCAGATATTTTGTAAATTGTATTTGCAGTATTAGGCACATGGAGTAACCAGGTTCTGAGACCTATAAAGCATCCCTTTTCCAAGGCAATCCTCAGTATCAATACAGGCTGAGAGATGATGTAATGGAGAGCAGCCCTGCAGAGAAGAACTTGGGGGTACTGGTGGATGAAATGCTGGACAAAAAACAATGTGCACTTGTAGTCCAGAAGTCCAACCGCATCCTGGCCTGCATCTAAAGAAGCATGGCCAGCAGATCGAGGGAGGTGATTCTGCTCCTCTATTCTGTTCTCATGAGGCCCCACCTGGAGTTCTGCATCCAGCTATGGAGCCCTCAGCACATTAAGGACATGGATCTGTTGAAGCAGATCCAGAAAAGGGCCACAAAAACGATCACAAAACTGGAACACCTCCCCTGTAAAGACAGGCTTAGAGAGTTGGGATTATTCAGCTTGGAGGAGGCTTCAGGGAAACCTTAGTGAGGCCTTTCAGTACTTGAAGGGAGCCTATAAGAAACATGGGGATGCTTTTCAGTAGGGTCTGTTGTAACAGGACAAGGGAAATGGTTTAAAAAAAAAGGCTGATTCAGACTAGAGACAAAGAAGAAATGTTTATGCTAAGGATGGTTAAACACGGGAGCAGGTTACCCAGAGAGGAGGTTGATGCTCCATTCCTGAAAGCGTTCAAGATCAGGTTGGACAGGGCTCCGAGCAACCTGATCTAAAGATGTCCCTACTCACTGCAGGGGTTTTGAACTAGGTGACCTTTAAAGGTCCCTTCCAACCAAAAACATTCTACAATCCCTATCGTGAAATTACAGTAGTTCCCAGCCATTATATTCTTTGTCTGCAGTTTCCCAAAACCATCTCAGAAAAATTGATCATCATAAACACTCAGACTTTTTAAGGACAGTTTGAGGCAGTCCACTGATGTAGTGGACTAAAGAATACAAGCTGAACTGATAAAGTTAAGATAAAACTAAATGTCTCCAAAGCCTTTCCTCAACCACATTGGTTAACATGACTTGTCATAATTCTGAATTATAATAATCAGATGAAGTTTTAAAGAGATAATGGCAAGACTGAGGAAAAATATAAAAGTGTATGTCTGCATGAAAGAAAACATGTTAACAGGTATCATAAGCACATATCTGAAGGGAAGATATCTATTGGGGAAGGCATATCTACTTTTATATCAATGGGTTGATATATCTACTGATTTATGGATTCTCTAATTAGACTCAGGACTAACTTACAGAGCTGTGAAGCACGCATGCCTAGGATGGATTCAGAGAGTGACTGCAATGTGTCAGTGCAAAAGCAACAGCAGAACTGCTGATGGCTCCTGTCATGGGCAGTAAGCACACCAATCAGAAAAAAGGAACACAGGGTAAGAGAAGGAACCTTAGCACCTTTCCTGACAGACAGAGATACCCCAGCAAAATACAGTCACCCTACATGAATGAAGGCCCAAACATCCCAATTTTAGTATTCCAGGCCCATCTGATCTTCTAAGACAAAGCTTAAACAGCCGAACTGTCTAACAAAAATTACACCATGATGTCACTGCTGAAGTCACACTGCAACATTACCAAAGATCTAGGTGTGCAAAAGCAAAGCAGGCAATTGAATAAACAGACCAATCAGCATTACGATTACCATCAGTACAAATAAAATACATAACTGACAAGTCCAAACCAAAAAGCTCTCTAGATGGACAGCCAGGAATAAATTAAGAACAGGATTGTATGCATTCACAAAGGCATCTCCTCCTCAGCAGCCCCTCAGCTTTTATAGCCAACCACTTTTCCGGTCCACCAAGTCAACTTGAACCTCATTATCAGAGACTGTTTGAGTGACTGCAGGATGGCAGACATTGCAAACCACACAGCACTACCACTCCTTCACTTTTGTGACTTGGCCCATCTTTTTCATAGCATCTTCAGTACTGCACACTAGGCTGTGCAGCAACAGTTATTATTAATTCATTGCTCAAACAAAAAAAACAAAAGGAAAAAGCAGAGCTCACTACTGCCAGGACACTATTGGAGGAACACTTCTAATCAGTTGTTTTAACAAAACCCAATTTTCTTCAAGATTTATTATTCCAGAGGACTTCAGATTTTGTCCGATTATGTGAAAAAGTTCAATCAATGCAATAAAAGAGGAAGCAAGCATGCTTTAATGGAGACTGAAGAGACAAGGGAGGTCACAGATATACACCTGATTTTTAAATTAAATTTAGCAGCTTTGAAAATTCCTCAATACACAGCCCTGCAGAAGGAAGTCCTTCATCTATAAAAGATGCAGAGCATATATATTAGAAGCGCAGGCTGAGCTGTATGAATAAATCATAAATAATGTAACTCATTGAATTCCTCCCCACCTCCTGGCAGAATAGAGCAGGAACAGCTTATGATTTTCAGATATATTTTGCTATTCAGAAATTATCTATGGAATCATCTCCATGAATTACTATTTACTTATACCTTCTGCCTGAATAGATAGTTGCTTTTATTCGGTGCTGGAAATTCCAGCTGCTTTGATTGGCATGTAGCTCATTGCACATATTTCCTCCTTTCCTCAGCACAGGCTCTTATTGGCAACTCACACAATTACACATTTTAATCTCAAACCCAAGTCAATGATTTGTTTTCTGTGAACCTAATAGAATGTTTCCTTACAGCAATAAGAATTCATAGTATCGGTGCAAGCTGTGTAGTCATATTGACAGAGCTCTAGACTCAAGAGACCTGGGCTCTAGGCCTTAGGCAGGTGATTACCTCAAGTACCACTTGCAGCTGAGCTTCTTCCTTTAAGAGCCACTAACAGCAGATGACAAAGCATGTTATAGAGGACAAGCAATAGTTACAAAACCAGAAGCATTCATGGAAGTTCTCTGTGCCATATTTACCCCAGGTTGTCAATACAGATACACTGTTCACCTAAAAACCCCTCTTGCCCTTGTCTGAATAAAGGGGACTTTGATCAAAGACTTGATTATCTGTGCAGAGGGCTGGACAGCCCAGAGGATGTTATGCATGACTGTTTCTAACACAGTGATGTCACAGATGTTAGTATGCTCTTCAAAGTAGTGTGTCTTGTTCTTGTTTTTTTTTCTTTAAGTTTCCTACCATTTGCATGTGGATACTTTGCTCATTTAAAAAAAAAAAGCAGGTGTCAAATATACAGTCTGAACTTCTTAAAGCTTTATGCCAGATGTGTTATCTATACTATCCTGTTAATAGTCAGTCTCCAAAGGAAGCCTTCAAAATGGTCTGTCTCATTCAGGACCCTTATTTAGAAGAAGCTTTCTGTGTTAGGAACTTGAGAGGGAAGGTGGGTGTTTGTTGTTTGGGGTTGGTTTTTTTCTTATTTAGGAAAGAGAATCCCCCTTATGACAGACTTTGTCAGAAACTTTGGGAAGCAAGGAGAGCTGCTGAGATGAAATATGGTTGTTCAGGATAACCTACGTTCAAATCAGTCACTCTAGCAACATGAAATACACAAAGCTATCCCTAGAACAGTAAGAAAATTAAGAAAACAGATCTATTAATGAAAATATAATTTAAAAATGGTTAAACCCTAAAACATTTCCAAGTAATGTACATACTTTATATGGGGAAAAATGGAGCTTTGACAGCATTAAAACATTTTTGTTTTCTTTTATATTAAAAACAATTTTAACTTTCACTGCTTTCTTCCAAAATTTGAGTTATGCACAAAAAATTTAACAGAATACAAGAGTAAAAAAATCATCACTTGGATTCAACAAAAATGCTTTCATGGTCTCAGATAAGTTTGGAGGAATAGAGGGAGGGATGGTTATTTGGTAATATTTCAAAACTCAGCTTGGCTTTCCAACAAAAAACAAAGCTTCCTGACCAAGCTTGGGTCCAACAATCTAGATGACAATTCTGCTTAAATCATCAGTACACTTATTTTTTTTATTATCCACCTACCTACCAAGGTCCGAAAAAAATGCACACCAAAACAATAGGCAAACCTGGAGAGACGCTTATGGAATCCAATGTTCAGTAGTAGGCAATATGCACTTTGCATCCCACTTCCAAATAAGTTTCACAATGAAACTTGAATATCAGGCTTATTCCTATTAAAGCGCCATAGCCATTTTGGGATGAATGTGAAGCAGCTAAGCGATCTAAGGCCAGTTTTTTAAAGGTCAAATACCTGGTGTAGAAATAGTATGCTTGTCAGCAGCTTCAGCTGATGCAAGAGATTGCACTAGCACAAAAAATTTTACTACTACTCATCAGTGCTAGAACAAGTCCCTGAAGAAGAGTGCTAAGGTCCATTAATAGGGCAATGTGGAATAAATATTTCTAAAACAGGAAGTTGCACTTCTGCCAAAGCAATTCACAGGCACTCAAGCAAAACAATCACATCATTCTTAGCATGCAAAGGATTTCTATGCACTGCTAAGGAATACTCGGAAGATTATTCTCAGTGATCAATGCCTAATGGATAAAACAGTGGTCAAAAATATTTTCTTTGTTGCAAAAGACATTTGAATCATACAGAAAAGTGGCATACATGGTAATAGCATATGCTGCTAGTATCTTTCAGCTACAGGTGTCCAGATGGCTTTCAAAGAGTAGTTATTTAAAGTAACTCATTGCCTGCTTTCACAAAACTAATAAACAAAAACGCACAGTAACTCAGAGAAGGTAAGTGATTTGCTGAAGAATATTCAGGGTCAGGCAACAATGGTTCAGCGATAGCCCTGTGAATAAACTCCCGCTCTCCTGATTTCCAATTCCCCAGCCCAGCGAGTAGGCCAGGAGTTCCTCACCACTGTGACAACACATGGCAAGCCTTCCACTAAGAGCTGCCTCTCAGGCAAGTTTTTTACCCCTATAAGATACATTAACCAAGATGTTAAGTATACTCCAGTGAACACGGCCGTACAACGACAAGGAGATGACACAGCAGCATTCACATGAAGCAAGACCTCACTGAAGTGAATGATGCCAATATTTCATCTTTTCTAAAGGGCTTAGCTACATATTTAAAATATTTGGAATTGTAAATACTGCCTACACATTTTATGACACAATAAAAAATGGTTTAATACAGCAATAAAATCCTCAACTATGCCTTGACAAAGTTATTTTAAACAATTCTAAAGCTCATAGCTACTAAGTTTTAGACAGATATAATTTCAGAAAGGCCTTGACACAATACCATTTACAAGTAAGGTAAAATATTTGACATATCAAGACTTACTAAATAAATCTCAGGGTTTTTATGGCACTAATGAATGAGCATGAGCACATTGGGACTGTTGAGTAATTTGCATTAAGGCTATATATTGTAGACACAAAACCAGAAAGTGCCATATGCCTTAGTACTGAAAGTGGATTTCAAAACTAACAAGGCTGCAAACAGAATTGTTGTTCAAGCAAGAATATTTACCACAGTGACCTAGGGTACAAGCAACATCAAACCATACAAAGAATTACAAGCAGCAAGCACTGCATTCTGCCTGTCAAAACCTCACACAAGCAAAACAATTGATGATTAGAGTAAATTAAGCTTGTGTGCAACAGTCAAGTGTTTTGTAACAAACCTTGGCCAGACATGTGAACAACCTCATACCCACTGTGAAAAGGAGGAGTTGGTCTGCTCTATGTTCCCAGCCATGGGGACCTAGTAGACAGAGGTCTATAGCCTACCGAGCCCAAGTCCTTGGCATTTGTTACCCCTAGAAGGAGCAAGGAGGCCCAGCTGTCACCCACAGGCATCAGGGGCCAGCGCCAGGGCAAGGGGGGTTACCTGCGCACATGCTGCAGCAGTAGCCACACAGTCATGTCCAGAGCACAGCCCACCTTGGTCAAGCTGGACAGCAGTGGGCAAGCATGTATGCAAGGTCTGCCTCTAGCGAGGCCAGTGATGGTGGCAGCAATTTTGGCTTAAAAAAAGAAAAAATTGAACTCAGTGTTAGGAACTCGAGTAAAGCATTTCTCCCCAGGCTGCCCACTTAACTGCTCAGAAGATGCATTAGCAGAATATATTTTTTTTTTCTTTTTTTTTGAACACAATTCAAAAGCCCAACTTTTGCATTTCGACTCAAATGGGGCAGGCACAGCTCACAAGCAGCTGAGTTGACAGGCCTACCAGAACAGGTCCCTGCCTGGAGGAAGCAATCTATCTGGCACAAACACTCCCAAAGCTACATCACCTTCCCCACAAAATTCCCTTCGCTACCTTAGAACAGCTGCTGCTGTTGCAGCACCAGGCTCAGGGGGCAGAGAAAAGGTGATTTTTTTTTTCCTTGAGCCATCACAATCAATTCCAGGACTGTTAAACCTTCGAGGTAATGAGCCAAAGAGGATGTTTACTGTAAAACTATACAGTGTGTAGAATAGAACCATGTAGGTTTGATTTTTGTAAAGCAGTACAATTTGATTTTGAAAATTACAACAAACAGAAGTGAAAGCACAGAAGAGATAATTTTTTACAACATACATCATTTGCGCAAGAATTTGCGCTTCTATTTGCTTATGATCCCCCCCCCCCCCAAATGTGAAATATATATTAAAAGGTGCTTATCTCATTTTAATCAGAATTATTTTGGTGTTCTGGCAGAGAAGCTGCTACCACCTGTTGCTGCACTCACCTGGCATCAAGTACTTTTATCAAGATTAGTCTGCACACTCCCAAGGAATCAAGGCAGCCTTACAGCAAGATAAGAATTAAAATACACAGCATCCCCAAATCATATGCAAGTAACTGGGAGAAATAAGACTCGGTTTTCTGATTTAGACACTGTGGAGGCCTCCTCTTGTTAATTAAAAAAGGTAAGGTGAGTGATTTAGATGAGCAATTCAGAAGAATTATGAACCTTCCTGAACCTTTGTTCAAAAGAAGAGCTGAAATTTCTGGAGACTTATAAAAAGCTAATCTTAGTCACACATAGCATTGTGCGTACGCACACACACACATATATATATATATATGCAGGCACACTCTGAGCTCTCCACTTTCTCCTACCCTACCCACATTTAACAAGCAGTAAAAGCATCAGAATAATCTTGATGAATAATGTCTGTGTCAATAGAAAATTTTCCACTCCATGCTGCCTTCAGTAACACTAAGTTCATTGTTCAGGGTAGGAATTCTGGAAACAGGATGCCTGTTTTTTGAAAAATGATAGCTATATGATGAAATGAATAAGGAATAAAACGTTGTTGCCAAACAAAACAACATTTTGATTAATTCTGTTTTGTGGTGGACTTTTTAAAATGTCACTCAATATGCACAAAAATTTAGGAGAAACTTTTCTTTTTTATTAAACTCAAGTGCTTTTTGGCACTCTAAATCACCTCAAACCACACGAATTTTTAACACTTGAACAAATACCTATTTTGAAAACACTGTTCAAAAATAAACATATTTGCTTTCCCTCAGCATTACCATTTGTCCAAAGGAGCATGAGAAGGCCCAAACTCCTGTCCTCACCATGACTTCTATGCCAACTCTAGCCTGATAGCTGTATAAACCATTTATGAAGGCCTAGGATCAAGTTGGCAGGCCCTGCCAACATGAGCACTGTGCCAGTGCTGTGAGGACACTTGCCAACTGGAGCAAGCTCACTGTTGATCTTTCTGATGTGTGTAGAGGAGCATGATTCTGCCTATATATCTATATAACCATGTAAAGATGCCTGCAGCAAAAGCCCAGTCTAACATACATTAAGGCCTTATCTGCCCATGGCATGCACAGGAGAGTCAAGGCAAATCAGCTTTAGGCACAGGAACTTAATGAATTATTAGATGAAAAAGTTACTTGTAGGAGTGAATACTGTCATGATACTTTAAACACATTTTAAGACAACATACCCTGACTTTAGATGTCAATTTATTTATTTTCTCTTTTCAAAGCATGTATGTGAATAAAATTACAGAGAAAAAGTTAATTAAAAATTTGAATATAAGCTCTAGAAAGTTCGAACAAAAGAAAGACAGAAAAGAAAGCCATAAAGATACAGTGACAGCCTTTCAGAAAGTACCAGTCTTACATATGTATCATCCAAAGAAACGTAAATACATATACATTTCATTAATATCTGCCCTCCAGTAAGGGTATCAGAACACTTCTTTGCAGTTCAGGAGTCACAGAGACTGGGGAAGTTTCTTCTGGAGGCACAGGCTCATTCCCAACACCAAAGCCAAAAGAAAAATTACATTTGGGAGCTAGTTCCACATCAGAAACCTTCAGGCTATTCAAGAACAGTCTTTGTTCTATAACTCCTCTGTTGTTATTGTGCTGGGTCTATGTTCCTCTTCCTAAAATTCAGGATTATAAAATTATACTCCCATTGCAGTTTACCACAATTAACTCCAGTAGGCTCCAACTTCAGCAACAGTCTTTTCAATATGGGACAGCAGCAGCATGAATTACTGGCCTGACAGCTTTCACAAACCAAAGTGCCATATAGTTTTAAAATAAGCAAAAAACAACTCTCAAATTTCATAGAAAAGTACGAAATATGCAGATATAAAGTATTATATCCCCATTGTATACACGGGACATTAGGCATGGAAACTTTATGCAGCTCGGTTCTATCGTGTCTCCTTAAAAGAAAAGAAAACAAAAACAAACTCCTGAACTCACTTCACAACTGCTTCCTTTTACTCTTTCACCTATTGATGCTCACCTGCTTCACCTAAGCATATTAAGCTTAAGAGAAATTGTTTCAGTCCTTCCAAGCCTCCTAAAATCTATTCCTCATGGCAAAAGCATCCTGCACATACCGGAATTTAAACTCCAAGTTTTTAAATCTATGAAATCTCAAGAGAAGAAAATTAAATTATGTAAGGTTTGTTCAAACCATGAAGTCAGTTTCAAGGCACAATCCATTAAAAGAAAAAAAGTCAAACTGCATAGTACAAAGGCTGGCATTTGCACAAGTTTCTACGTGATTCAGTTGTGGTTGACTAACTTGAAATTCATACACCAAATTGTATCAAATGGGATAGTAAGTATCCAATAAGACACTGAAGTTTGCATAAAGTCAAGATTATCTATCAGTTGCAGTTCCTTCCTGGTATTCTACATGTGATTCTTTTAAGGCCATAAATATATCTGAGAGACAAAAAAAGACTGTAAAGTATTCTTTTATCCCCCAAATAAAGCATGAGGTCAAGAACATGGAAAAAGTGCAGGAATAATCTTGTCCTGATATTTTGACCACAAGTCCATTTCAATTTTTAAAAAATTTAATAAACTTTAAGATGTTTTGTATTTTACCTACATAAAATAATAATTAATTGTACAGATGGAACATACGACTTCTAATTAATGAATCAATTTAAACAGTATTTGAACCACTGCTTTTATAACATAAGGCTTATGTTTTCTTCCCTCCCAAAAGGCTATGCATTCTTTACTTGCTCATCTGCAGGAATTTACAGGTGTTAAATTAGCCACAGTAAGCCTTACCTTTTGTTCCCTGAATGATATCAAAGCATATTGAGAATTACAGTAGAAACATATTGAGAATTACAGAGAAAAAGTTAATTAAAAATTTGAATATAAGCACTAGAAAGTTCAAACAAAAGATTTTTCCCTAGTTCCTACCAAGTTCTGGCTGCATGCATAATTACACATAAATCAGACTGTAACTTTCTGTGCTTTACTTCTTCAATAAAAAAATAAACCTTTCCTCCTGCAATTTATCTATAAATTTATAAATAACCAGGCTCCTATTACAGTCAATATCTTGTGGATGTGATGTTAAAATGATAAGATATGCACAAAAGGACCAAAAAGTTCCAGTGATTTGTATTGCTGCGGCAGCTTGCCAGGTTCCCCATCTAAATCTATCCTATAAATAGAGGTGTTCTACTGTAAAAAAGTTTCCCAAGTATCCACTCTCATTTCAAGACAAGTTCCTTCAATGTCAGCTTTCCACAAATATAAATGATTGAGTCTAGCTCATAAATGTCATCTGAAAGCAAATCTGAAGATTGCTGCCTCCAATATTCATACCAAAATAGCAGGTTTTGTGTTAAAGGTCACTGTCTGACAAAGATAATTCAACCCCCCCCCCCCCCATTTCTCACCAAAGCCTTGCACACAAGTACTTAAATTAACTAAGCAAGGATCTAATTACACTCCTTGTGGAAAAGATGATGCGCATAGTTGGGTTTTTATTATTTTGTTTCACTTGACAGTAATCAAACTTAAAACTATCTGTACCTCTCAAAAGCCATCATAGCACAATTTTCCTCTCAATCTGTTAGTGACCATGATAGAAATGCTGCTAAAGGAAATTCAAGAGGACAAGAGAGCCAAGGTAAAGACATTAGAACACATGCCAGCATAATAAGCAAGGGTCCCCTGTGTTAGTAGATCTGTCGAACTGATAGTTCCCCATCCCACTCATTCCCATGCACTGTGTAACCCTAACCATCACAGAATATGGGGCAGAAGCTTTTCTTAATGGCACATTTTCAGCCTTGAAAACAATCTGTCACTACTATTAGTTTCCACCAGTTTCCTTGAGGAAGATCTGATTAACTGGATAGCGCTCATGCTCATCATTTCTGCGACTAGTTTAAGTACAGACAATGCTTTGTGCACTGGCATGTGTTTAATACAGGCTCTGGGACAGTACCTCCTCCAACACAAGGCTAGCACAAGAGAAAATGACTAAGTTTTATAGTAGTGCTGAGGCCATGATGGTGTTGAAAGACATGAAGAGTGGTGATAGTTTTTGCACAATCATCCACTATAATGAGAAGAAAAACAAAAGCAAAACACAAAAACGGTAGTATTCTAAATATTCAGTAATTTTAACAGTCAAAATAGAAACACATATTACCAGTGGAGCACAGAAGCAGCATGTTAAATCCTAGAAACCTTATGCATAGAAGCCCTGACCATCACACTATACAGACCTAAAATCAGTAAAGAAAGTTAACATGTGTGAGCCATGGAGTTCTGCCTTTTTCCTCACAATTACCCTTATGTTTCTCCAGCTTTGCTAAACTCTTATTCCAAGCATACAACCTGCTTGCATCAGATGAAAACACAGCAACATACACATTTCCACAGGCAGCACTCCTCTCCTCCAGCAGCCATCAAAACCCATGCATCCTACACGTACACTTTCTAGAACACAGTTTCTTTGCATTGCCTTCTGGGAGGAACTAGGCAGCCACTGTGCAGTCACCTAACTCAAATACATGTCTTTGAAGGACAAGCACTCAACAGTTAGCATGACATCCCACAAAAACTCTACCTCTGCTCTCTATGTTCAAGGAAGACCTAGGAAAGTCAAGTGAAGGAAATAAGATTAATAACTCTAGCAGATACTACATACTCAATATTAAAAGTAATCAAGAATTTAGAGAGAACATTTTGTAGCTGATTAGATTTTCCCCTCTTTCTACCCTAAGGGAACCTTTCCATGCAGGGAGGAAAATGGCCACCCACACACAGATGAGAGCAAGTCTCTGAAGAATGTGAGATCACAAACTTTTCAAGTGACATGTGCAACAGTTAAGTATAAAAAATAAAAATCTCTATACTTGTTTATCTTCCACTAGTCTGCAAGCAATTTAAAGGCTTTCTCCTGATAAGGAAAAATGCAGCTCAGAAGCTGAATGTCAAGGAAACTGCTCAGCTCCCCTCTGTAGATTAAAAAAAAAAATTAGAACACCAAGTTGTGTAGAAGTCTCAAACAAATAGCACATTCAAGAAATTGTAGTCTGCTTCTAACCATTTTGTGAGTAAAATAAAGAATAAGCTTATGTAGGCTATCAATTTCTAATAATATGCACAGTTAGAACCATATGTAGAAATAGCTAACAGTTGATTATGGTTTTCCTCTTCCTTCTCCTAAACTGCCAAGCTAATCCTATAGCTCTTTGCTCTGGAAGGTGGGAATATTCAGTGTACAGGTTAAGTTCACTTTGAGAGCATAAAGACTCAAACTCAGAAAAATATTTTAGGAGTCCCAGTTTCTTGGAGAACTCAGGCTCCTGAATAAACCCATGAACCTGTGCCAAAAGTCAACTTGACTGAAGGTCTAAGTGACCTACTACCAACACAGGAGTAGAAAACACACTAACAAGGAATAACTTTGCAAACAGCTGTACAATCACAAGACATGCCTTTTAGTACACAATATATGTCTTAACAGATACTTAATACATAAAATCCAACATCACTACTATATAGTCTCAATCACCCTCTTTTAGCAGTATAGACATTACCACCACACAGATAAGACTTCCTTTCCATAAGCACCGAGGCAGACTTAGAGCTGCTATCTACTAGACAAAAATTTAAAACATAACAAAGATTAAAATAATAATACTAAAAAAGGCACATTCCCTGAAGCAAGGTAAAATAAACCTCATGAGGTTGAGGGAGGTGGAGCAATACCTGCACCACAAGTTCCAGCTGTCTCTGGCAGA
This sequence comes from Todiramphus chloris collaris, assembly GCA_025345505.1. Lineage (NCBI taxonomy): Eukaryota > Metazoa > Chordata > Aves > Coraciiformes > Alcedinidae > Todiramphus > Todiramphus chloris. The sequence goes on from JANVCC010000017.1 coordinate 31,331,432, forward strand.
TGCACAGCTCAGTTAGGGTGACAAACACTATTCATATAAAGACTTCTTTTCCAAGCCAAGCCCAGAAAATATTTGCAGTAATAGGTAGGTGTGCACACACAGTAATATTTGTTCTGCTATTGAGACATATAGAAAGCTTGATTAGTATCTAAATATTCACCTTTAATATATAATTTCAGTTCCCATTAAGTCTTATCTCAAGGGCTTTTAGCACGTGGTGGTTGTAGCAGCCCTCACTGAGTAACGCTAGAGCACAGACTCACAAACTATCTTTCAAATATACTTGAGAAGCATAAACAGAAGTTATACTTGCAAATACACACAGAAGCATTTAAATATGTGCCATATACGACTTCAAAAAGTACAGTCCTATCAGTGAAAGTAATAAAGCTCAGCACTTTTACCTTCCTTTAGCTGCATTAGAAATGACTGCTTGAGGTTAGCTGAAGCTCCTGTTAATGGATTTTGAATGAAGTGCACTTTCTCTGCCTCTTGTTTTAGAAACCTCTCATCCTATTTCCATGTATGTCTTGTGCCTCCAATTCACTGGGAGTTGATCTTCTGGGTACTGGTTAGCTCACAATCAATTGGGAAGTTATCTTAACCTTGGCAAGGCTCCCCCCATAAGCTGTATCTGAAGCATTACAATTCAAACATGATTTCTAAAGGGAGTCAAGCATAGTGTAGAGAACAGGGCACAGCAGCCCCACACGCTTCACCCAGCAGTGGTGCTTTTGTGGCAGCACTTCAAGGCACTTGGAAAACAGCCCTTATTTGCTCCTCGGACAGCAGGCACATACCTCCAGCTGCTACTGATCTTCATTTCCGTGCCTCAAACAGGTGTAAGGCTTGGTTCATGATTTGCTGAGAGAAAACAAATATATGAAAGAGCCATAGGAGAGTTCAGCTGTTCTCACCAGAGAAGGTAGTCTGTGAGGACGCACAGCATACTCCTCCTCAGCAGTCTCACTGGCTGCATGCCCCTCTCTGGCATTACACCACAGGATCACGCTCAGTAAGGTATCCTCCATACCACTTGGAAGCCTTGCGGGACTCTCCACACATCACAGTATAGCAAGAGCAAGTCAGGCTACCAAGGGGATCCCGCAGCAAGAAGGGAGGACTCACTAGACAAAGCCCAGATCCAAAAAGAGAGGGTCCAGGAGTAGCTAATTCCAGTCAGGAATCTAGTTCATAAGACAATCTCCTAGCGATAAAGCAGGCCTGATATCAATCAGGAAACCAGTCCACAGGTCCTCCTTAGGAAAAGATCAAGTAATTGGTGGTAGACAAGGTCAAGCCAAGAAATCAGTCTGTAAGGTTGAAGTCCAGATCACAAAAATACAGTCAGACAGAGCTGAAGAATCACCTTCCTCTAACAAATCTCAAACAGAGAATAGGGGCCCAGAGCTGGGTTTAAATAGAACTCATGAGTGTGGGTGGAGGCCCAAGGTGAGTCTGTTTAGGGTCATTAAGACTTATTAGTGCCCTCAGGGCCTTAACAACATGTACCTGAGAGCAGCAGCAAATTGCAGTTCCTTCCATAGGGCATATTAACACAGAGTGAGGTGTGATTGTAATGTTGTGATGGTTTCCTACTCCCTCTGTTAACTGGTTGGTTGTCTTCCTCACCTATCCCTAACCTCAACAAAGCCCTGTCCAATTAATAGCCTATGCATAAAACATGAGAAGATGCAACTAAGCAGCCACTATATTACTTTGTGCTTCTATACAACCTTTGGGAGTCTTTTATGATTCTGTTCCCCGTTTGGGAGACTTTGGAAAACTAAATACATAATACAATCTCTAGCAATGCACACACCATACTGAATGGATAGTTCATAGTAGGACCTGTAGTGTTTATTCGTAGAATTGTTTAGGTTTCAAAAAATAAGATCATCAGGTCCAACCTGTAACTTAACACTGCCAAGGTCACCACTAAACCATGTCACTAAGCATTATATCTACATGTCTTTTAAATACCCACAGGGATGGTGACACCACCACTTCCCTGGGCAGCCTGCCCCAGTGGTTTACAACCCTTTCTGTGAAGAAATGTTTCCTAATGTCCAACCTAAATCTCCCCTTGAGCAACTTGAGGCCATTTCCTCTTGGCCTATCACTTACTGCATGGGAGAAATAGCTAACAGTTAACCTCCCTTAAGGCTGTGGTAGAGAGCAATGAGGTCTCCCCTTAGCCTCCTTTTCTCCAGGTAAATCGACCCCAGTTCTCTCAGCTGCTCTTCTTAAGACTTGTTCCTAGACTTTTCACCAGTTTCCTTGTCCTTCTTTGGATGTGCTCCAGCACCCCAATGTTCTTCTTCTAGTTAGGGACCTAAAGCTGAACACAGTATCCAAGGTGCAGCCTCACCAGTGCCAAGTACAGGGGGACTATTGCTTCCCTAGTCCTGCTGGCCACACTATTTCCGATACAGGCCAGGATGACATTGGCCTTCTTGGCCACCTGGGCACACTGCTGGCTCATGTTCAGTTGGCTGTCAACCAACATCCCAGGCCCTTTTCCAACAGGCATCCTTCCAGCCACTCTTCCCCAAGCCTGTAGTGTTGCATGGGGTTGTTGTGGCCCAAATGCAGGACCTGCCACTTGGCCTTGTTGGCCCTCATACAGTTGGCCTTGGCCCATCAATCCAGCCTGTCCATATCCCACTGTAGAGCCTCCTACCCTCAAGCAGATTACCCCCCACCCCAACTTAAGTGTTGTTTGCGAACTTACTGAGGGTGTGCTCAAATAACTGAGGGTACATTTCCCATTCATTTCACCCGACAAGGGTTTTATTAATTGAATTGCCATTCAGACCTGAGTAGAAATCCATGTCAGGAAATTTCCTCTGGTCTCCCAAAACAGCAAGAGCTCTCCATGCATGCTGTTTTATTACTACTTCTTTCATTGGACTTAGTAAGCATGGAGTCACCATGCTCAATGCTTTGTACCAGGCCCAGAAAACAGATGGCACCTAGTGCTTGACCCACGACATCTAGACCTTGAGTGATGCTCCAGGAGACATACCATTTTACTATAACTGAGGGGCAATAAGGAAGGAGAAGGACAAAGAAATACAGGGTAACAGTGTGATGTCAAAGCTGGAGGAGGGATTGGGACGGAGGGTTAATGTGGAAACTTGACAACCTGTTTGATGTTTGTTCTGAATTATTGCAGAATTTGTTCCATCTATATTAAAATTTTATGAGCAACAAGGATAACAAATCAGCTACAGAAAATAGAAATCCTATGTCTACTCTTTAAAAAATTGGTGCTCCTTGAGGTTACTTTTCTCCCAGTAAGATACTTAGGTATTTTGCTTGCAGCTTGACAAAGAAAATACTGTCACTTCCATGGAAGAAACAGATGTAGAAGAAACAAGTAAAAAACAACAGAATTGTTTCAAATGTAAATACTACTGAAGAATTTCTGGAACAGAATGCATATGAATTAAGCAAATGAACACTTAACAATTGTGCTTTCCTGAGACAACTTGGATGATATTTTGGTTTTGGCAGGTAGTCCTTCCCCAGATGAATTCATCCCCTATGGATATTTTCACCTTGACTCAACCTAATTGGTATTGAAAGGGTTTGGTTGGTAGTCTTCACTGTAATTAATACTTTCAAGGAAAATAATTGTGCAGTCATCAGTGTAATGATAAATCTTGCCTCTGCCTCCAGCTTGCTTGCCTAAGGTCCTCAAAGTGTAAGTGTTCGGTTTCATGGAGCACTAAATGGAAGTAATATATTCTTATATTTTATCTCCCAGGTGTATGTTCCAGATGTATATTTCACCATACATCTCATTCTTATCTCAGAGAAAGGAGATAACACTAATGAAACATATGCCATTGAAAGAAGTCTTTTTGGGGAGGAACCTTTGTCCTACTTTTTCACTTAAAGTTGTTAAAGTAATGATAAAACCCTTACCAGGATTTTGAGCCCATCTCAACATAGGTAAAGCTTTCAGTTCTCTGCTTGCTCTGTGCTAGATTGCTTCATTGCTTGTAGAAAGGAATTACATGTTACACACAGATTCATGGATAATCAGGTGGTGACTTATATCCTGTCTTGTCTATCTGTAGTCCCATGTTTTCTATCCCATTATGATTGTGGTCTTTGACTTTTATTTTACTTTTTTCCTGTGCAGGCTTCTCAGATATTTTTGAGGAAATCAGCTGGACAATATTAGCAATTAGCATAATGAGGCAGAGGATAATTGCACCGGTTAGCTGCTGGATGGCTAAAAATGGAGGTTAAGAGACCAAGGCCAATTAAAAAAAGAAAGGACAGATAAAAGTAGTAAAAGATAGGAAATGCATATGCATGCAGTGCAGCCGATAGTTGAAGCCAGATGTTTAATTTCATATTTGGAGTTTAGGCAGCAGTTTTGGGGGTTTCTGCCTGTTTTACAAACCCTGCTGTCAACATGACACTTCCCCAGCTATCTAAGGGGAAAGAAGTGATGTTAGTTGTCATGTGTATAACAGAGAAGATGACCAGCTAAGAGCTACCTCTTCTTGCACCACGAAAAATCACATTCAATTGTCAGAGAAAAGCCTGTAAGACTGTGGGGAGAATATGCTTCAATATTGCTCTCAGCAAGGGTAAAAGTGTTGTAAGGCCACTCTAAGCAATGCAGGGACAGTTTTGACCCAAACTTGCTAAAAAGCAATTAAATATCCTCCTGAGTTATAGGCATGTATGAATTCATTACTCCCTCTCTACATGCAATCGGAGTGCATCAGTCAAAAAGACAACAGCTAGAAGAAAAACGATGGTAATAGCTGATTCTACAAAAGAAAATTGTAATAGTCTTCAGTTAAGTCAGGCAAATGAGGCTAATTTGGGAAGGATGTTACTACTCATAAAAGTGAAATAGTTCAGAGAGAAGTTTTAAACAAACAGAAGGTGAAATTCCAGAAGAGTTTGTGACTGATTTAAGGTTAAAGAGCTAATCTTGCAATTGCAGTTAGCAATCACAGTAATTGAGCATGTTATAAGAGACCAGATGGTGATTACAACTGGGAGAAAACACCCAGAGAAACTGAAGCTTGGGATTAACTTATAACTTGAAATAATAATAATAATAAGAAAAAAATGAAGAACATATTTCAAACAAAGATGTTTATTTACTTCAGGTTGATCCTGGGGAATGTCCAAAGTGTTTGATGCTAAAGCCACTACAGAGAATATAAAAATGACAGAAACACAACGGAATGAACGATTCAGAGCAAGTATTCAGAAATTTACCACAAAGAGCTCCACAGAATACTCTCATTAAGTAGTAAATCTCAAGTCCCATAAGACAGGGAACATATAAATAAGTTTCTCACAAATGCTTTCAAGCAAGGAAGTGTCACAGTCCTCCTAAAAAGATGAGGTCAAACTGAGAGACCACTGATTTACCTCTCATAGGTTGAATAGCAGACCTACACTCCAGTATAGAAGGTCACTGGGACTTTGTCCACAGTGTAAAATTTCAATTCACTACATAAAACCCAGATGAGCTGAAACAACTATAAACAATTTAATGTCTTTGTCAAAATGGGCTTGGCCAACAGTCTAATTCCATTAAATAGGAAGATGATTTTTTCTGTCTGCAATGTGTGAGTTATAAAAGTCATGCAAACTTGAAAAAGATTTAATAATTAAGGGCACAGACACTTCACAGCAGACAAAAAAATTTAAGGAGTTGAGTTTAAACCTGCAGTGCATACAAGTCACCGACCATTTCTTTTTTTTCAGTTCAATCTCAAAAGGAGGTTGGACAGACAGTTCACCTTCCAAAGAAAAAGGTACATAAAGAAAAAAAAATTACCAATATTATCATCATATTCTGATCAAAAAGTCAAACTGAAATAATGGAGGTGCTGACCTTCAGAGGAGACAGATATGGAGAAAGATGTTTTGCAAGGTCAACCAATTAAGTTCATGGTAGCAGGGGAATAACGGATTTCCTTGAGAAAAGCAGACACAGATATGTGGATGCTTTAAAAATAAGAAAACAACTCTCCTATACAATAATTCTTATTTCCAATTCAGCCCCTCTAAAAGATTCTACAGATAAAGAGTTTCTTGTCAAATCCTATTTTCATTAGACCCAATAGTGAGATTCATTCAAGCTAACTAAAAGTGAGTACCTGGTCTAAGCTAGTTCTTTAGGCTCCCTCCCCAGTAAGAGAAGAAAATGAGGTACTTTAAGAGGATTCATCATTTTCATGTCATTCTAGGATAGTTATCTAAGGCAGTAGAATTAATTACTCTCTGGAGCAATTGATCTTCATTTTATCTGTATTGACTACAAACAGAGTATAAACATTTACCTTTGATGAGATGCTTGATTTTTAGATGGCTAAAATTAGACAGGAAAATTCCCACTTTTCCTGTCTGGAAAAGTAATCTCTGATCGTGGGCCTCAGTTTAAGGGGCAGGAGTTTGAGCAGTTTTCAGCACAGGGTAAGTTGAAAGATGGCACCTTGGTTGTCTTCCCCACTACAGCTCCAATTACCCTCAAGTGCATGGAAAACCACATCAGCATACTTAAGTACACATTAAATAGTACCTACAGATTCAGATTCTGATCTCTGCTTAACACTAGTGAAATGCAGGATGGCACCAAGTAGCACAGATGGGCACATACCAGCTTGGGTCATCTTCTGTTCAACAGGGAACTGTGAATGGGAGCTCTCTGAGGACAGGCCAATAACCAAGAGTGGCAATAACTAGGGATGACACTGGTAGCAGCATCTGTAAGAGGTTGTCACTTCAAATAAACCAAAAGGAATAGGTAAGGTTTGCAATAAAGTACAATGGTGTAGTTTAAAATGGAGATAAAGAGAATGCTGACAGCCTTCTTACATGAGGGGACACCTAAAACTGGAAATTGAGCTCCCAAGGTAGGACAGAACTAGAATAGATGGGCTTACAACCTCACAAATGGAGATATACTGGCTCAGGAGAGGTATCCAGGTCCCTCTTATAGCCCTGGGTCTTTAAGAACCTAACTGGATGGCATTAATAATCAGGCGTGGTTTAAATCCTACGTTAAGAGAAATTGTTACTTGATGTGATTTTTTTTTTTTTGTACTAGCTGTGGAAGTGGAAAAGGAGGGAACATTTCATTTTGGTGGCACTGGAAAGACTCAGCAGCCATGTCACATAGACATTTCCACCGGACTTTTCTGACCAGGAGGGTTTGTGTGAAGCAGGGCTCTGTAGGCTCTTTAGCTCTGAGTAGCTGCTGAACAACACATGCAGGGTTTAATTTACATAGAACTGTATAGGAAACTCACCAATTGCTAACACCAGCAAAATAAAAATGGGTGAATAGCTGCTATCATAAGTTTTATCATCCCCTGACCAGCACTCTCCCTGATGACTTAACTCATATAAAAAAAGTTACTCTATCCTCAAGATTCTTGTAAAGTTGGAGGACTTTTTAAAAATAACTTCCTCAGTAGGCAGATCTTTAGCCTCTAACATTGCTTTATTAAATCACAAAACACGATATATTCCAATAACATTAAGGTTCTGACCTTGGATGCACAAAAGTAACGAAATTCAGAGGAAAGTTTGAACCTCTCTCTGTATCTAACATCAGACATTTGCCTACTGTTTGCATTGAGAGCTTGTGGCACCTACTGTAGCTATGAAAAATCTCCTGGTGGTTTGGTGACCCTTTCAATTTGTAGGTACAATAGATTAAGGATATGCCTTTAAACTGGACATGAATTATCTTGTTCTTTAAGGTTGAATTCAGGTCTTCAGCCAAGTTTGGAGACTTTCTGCGTTCAAATGTTCCTGTGTTTTAAAGGCATCAAGACAAAGCAAAGAAAGACCCCTTATCAGAAGCATATGAAGCCTTTACAACCAAACCGTATGAAGACTGAAAAAGTCTCCTCTTGCCTTAGAATCAGCAGGATAAATTTGAGGACAGAAGAAGGGATTTTTTCCTTCTTCCTTTAAAAAGGATTCCAAACCCGAGGTTTAATGTACAATTACGGTTTAATCAAGCACTCCATTATTCCTTAATGAATTAAGTGGAGAAACTCACAGTTATGTTTTCCTTCCCAAAACTCCATTAGGGGAGTTATGAAGGGGTTAATTCTCTATATCTAAAAAAAAATAAAATAAAATTAAACCACATTAATAATTATTCTCCCTTAGGTAAAACTGTAATAGCAAATGCTATCTCTGAGTATGCCATTACAGTACATTTATAATTTCTTCTACAAAATTACAGATATGCAAACAGAAATTTAAAGTAATAAAAAACCCTGAACACCTGGTTCACAAAATAAAAAGCAATGCAGAGTAACATAGGATAGCAAATAACTCTCTTACACAGTTAGGAATCAATGTGTGTGCCAGAATAGTGAGGCCTTGTTTACTTCAGATGTGTATTCCCAATAACATAATCTTCCTCACTCTCTGATGCCCTCCACCACCAGCACCTCTGTTTCTTTCAGTCCTTCAACACTGCCTGAGCTTCTCACCATGCTGCTCTCAGCTCTCCCCCACCCCACCCTTCCCCACAAGTCTCTCTCCAGGGAGAGAGCATAGGGAGATGAGTGCACATACATCCTACATGAGCCCCTCATGGGCTGCTCGCTGGCTGGAGAACCTGAGGGTCCCACAGGCTCTGTGTGACCCCTAGCCTGTGCATCTTACGGGCCTTTCTGGTCTCCACCCATCTGTCAAATTCAACTGAAATTAAGCAAGAGGTGACAGCTTGAGAGTGGGAGGATGGCTGACTGATGTACTCACAGACAGTAATCCACTGATCGTCACTGCCTTAGAAAACCATTTGCTTGAGAAGGCTTCTGAAAGAGGAAATTGCACCCTAACTTCAACTCTACACTACTTAAGTCTGCATTACTTAACTCCATGTTACTTACCAAGCCACGTGAGTCCTTGGCAGGTTTAACCTTCTCTGTCAAAGTACCTTCATATCTGGGGGCCTTCCATCTCTCCCAGCTCTGCTGCTACCCCATACTCTTATGTGGAAAAAGGAAAAGAAAAAGAAGAAAGAAGAAAGAAAAAGAAGGAAAAAAAAAAAAAAAGAGAGGAAAAAAAAAAGAAAAATACCTTTAGGGATCATGCAGAAAGATAAGAGAAAACTAAATTGCATTTTCAGCCTAAGAACTTGGATAGTTCCCTAATAACTACAACAGGGAATGCTAGGGCTGTATCTGTACTTTTAATTTAGACTCTTGCATGCAGGTACTTCAAGATTTCAATTTCATACTGTGTATCATCAAAGGTCTGTCTGGGATATTCGGAAATGTGTTTCTAATTGCTTTCTTCATGCAAAAGAGATACCATAGATTACCAACAGCAGACCTATTAATCATCAATCTAAGTGCAGCTAGTCTTCTGCATACAATATTTATAATGTTTATATACTTCTGGCTAATGCTCACAATCAATGACTGCTTGACAAGACATGCTAGAGAGTTATCAAATGTCTAAATCTTTCCAGGAGACTTAGTCAGTAGCTGACCTTTATTGCAGCTTGTATTTGTGATAAAAAGATATATTTTTTAAAGAAAATTATTTTTGAAAACATTGACTTTCATGGGGAATTGAAAAACTGTGTATTTCTTGTAAACTTGGGGGACCTTTTATTGCTGCCTGTCTGGTCTTTCAAATCATTATCAACTACTTAATGAGCAAATACGATTTCTCTCTTGTCTTTATAGTTTCAAAAAGGTATCACTATAAAATAGGCCTTATGTGAGCTCTGAGGTGTGTGGGGGGTGGGAATCCAATTACTACATTAGTTTAATTGTCCCCCCACACCCTATGAGACAAAGTAGGAGTCAATCAATTTACAAATAAAGTCTATTCACATTTTACATATTTCTGGTTGTTGGAAAAAAAACCTATTTGCATGATAAAGAGCACATTCATCAACTGCTGGTCAAAAAACATCTCAGCATTCACGTTTTCCTTTCACAGTCAAACTCAAAAAATTTTGTAATTCAGCAGTGAGAACTACAGAGTCCTCTTTCATTTCCATTGAGCTCTTATGTTGAGAAACAGAGCTGGTCAAATGATTTATTTCATTTATTTATTTTGAAAATAAACTCTGTGGTTATATTCATCCCTTTTTGTTCCCCCACTTGCAAATCATTTGTGAACCAATCCAAACACTGTGACTGTATATCTTATTTGCAGGCATTTCCACAAACTTATTCCAGTCTTTGAAACACAGCAATCTATTTGCTTTGAATATGTGACTTTCTGGGTGTGGGATTTGTCACATGAGAAACAGAGGACAAACACTGAATGAATCCAGAATATATTTTGCTTGCAAGAAGAGCAATTCTTCATCCATTTCTATAAAATGAAACCTGGATAGAGAGTCCTAAATATTTGGGCAAAACCCCAGAATGTAGCTGTTTGGAATTCTGCATAAAATACCCTATACTTGACCTCAACAATTCTTTTTCCTTCTTGAGTTGTTGCTTTTGCCATTGCTTTAAAGCGCAAGTATCAAGACCATTACTTTCCAGACCCCTGCCAGCCAGCTGGATTCCTGTGTTATTGAAGCACAGGGCTCTGCACTTGGCACAGTCACAGCATTGCTTTGGGGAGCATTTGTTGTTGTCTGCAGCTCCTGGCCAGAAGTATGAGAGAAACTTACACCTGTGAAGCTAGCAAGGGGCAACTGTGGACAACCCATAGAGAAAAGAAGGCAAATATTTCTGGAGCCCACCAAAGCCACATCCAATACCTCTGAAACACTGTACAATATGCTAAGTTTCTCTGGTGGATGCAAAAATTCCATGTCAATGTCATTTGCAGCTTGATTCAGCCTAAATTCTGCTGGATTTCTGCTGCTGGAAGACTGGGCTATGGGATTTTTTTTTTTTTTCCTGCTATTTCTGTTCTACTTCAGGAAAAATAGGTAGGGACTTCAGTGATCCTGTCTGTCTTCTACCATCCAGTGATAGCAAAATTGTAATTACATGAAAAGAGGCTAATGTTCAGCAGGAAGCTGTGCTTCAGTTATGCATTTCCTTTTGATCCTGAGGTAACTCATGGCATAGTAGGTAAAATGATTTTTCAAGCATAAGCAGAAAAGGCCCTGAGGAAGAAATACGCTATATAATCATGAGAGGAAATACATCCCATTTTATTGAGGACACCATCCCTATACTCAGCACAGACACAAAGGCCCCTCTCAAAGGAAACATAACCGATGTTTTTAAGCATTCTGCTCCCTTGCATCCAAATTCGAAGTGGTTTACAAGAATTTAGAGTCTTAGCATTGAAGAACTGACGCCTGGAAAGCCGTGATATGTTTCTCTGCATGAGTATGTATTTGTGTGTTCCAGGGGAATGTACATCCAAGCCGAGGCACGTCCCTCCAGTAGCCCCTGAAAGTACCACCAAGCTGTTAAGGCTAGTATGCCACAGGGTCCACAAGTTTAACAGCTAAGAAAGATACTCTGTGTGCACAAATAAGCACCAGACAGACAGCTGCACTTTTAAGCCCCTAATTAAATACAGAATTAAGCACATACTTGGCTTTAAACTTGTAAGCATTGAAATGAACAATGTTATTCATCTGCTTAAAGTAAAGTGAAGGCTGAAGGATTCAACACTGACCTCAGGGGAGTCTCTTGCCAGCCCACCACTGATCCTCCAGTTGTACTGCAGAACTGGGTCCCCCAGTGCTGGTCCCCACAGCAAACCCCAGTTTTCAGGAAATGTAGCCTCTGCCTGTCATCCAGTCAGTGATCATGAGTACTTCACATGCCAGGGACATATTCAACAATTTATCTCATTTCCCACCTGAGCACACGTGACCCTTCTTTGGGGATGCAGTGTGAACTCCTTACACTTCATAAGGAGCATTTTGTCACAGCCTTATTCCCCATCAGCATTAAAGCTGTCGGCAGGTTGACTGGACACTGACTGGCAAGGGATAACTGTAACCTAGTACAGAGAGCAGCATGTTGCTCCTATAGGGCATACCATGCACTCAACAAAGCATACAGCACATGTACAGAAATCTACTCCAGTGTTGAGCTGCCACTTTGCCTGCACATACACGGGTCACATCTTTCCCTTTGTAGGTATGTCAAATTATGTGTGTTAAAATAGACAGCCTCATTTTTATGTCATGTCAACTGTTTTAGGACTGCTTCCATTTTTCAGACTCCAAAATGAAACTTCACATCCCTGTTTTTCTTAGGAATGTTGAACACCATCAGATTTAGTTCATGCTTTGAAGGAAGGTGAAAGTAATACCTAAAAAAAAAACCTCAAAACCAATCCACAAATCTACGCTTCCCCCAATTCTCAATCCTGTCTTAATATTTTTCCAGTGGTCATCAAAATATCAAAGCATCATTCTTGTATTCAGTGGTTTTCGTATAATGGTCTATTATGAACATGTATTCAGCTGCTCCTAAAGAGAGCATCAAGATCTTCCAGAAAGGTAAGCACCTTGCTCTCAGCTCCTGTAAATGCATTCCTTGTAAACTAGTTTAATTTGTTCCAGCTTCAGCATCTCCCATTGGGTTCACCTGCAAAATCTGTGCATACACAGATTGAACTAAATGACAAGAGCCCCCTCCATCAAGATACTCTTTTTTCAGTATGTATACATTTGTTCAGATTTGTTGCTAGGCACCTAGCCACTCTAATGGAATACAATTATGCCCAGAACATTATTTTTGTAATATTTTAGAAGTACCATTTAGCACAAACTTGCTATCTTTTCCCCACATGCATGCTATTTACAATTTCAGTGGACCATTTCAATGCTTACTTCAGATTTCATCTCTAAAATTAAAGACAGAGTATTAACTAAACTATTTTTGCTTGAACATGATCTAACATTTTACAAAAAAAACCCTGGAATTTTCTAATGCTCTTCGAGCAATTAGATCCATTAGGTATGCAGCTTCTTTGAAGGCAGTATCTAACCTAATAGAATGGCCACATACAATATTTTATTCAGATGGCATTTTGAATTTTAGCACAGTTAGCATTTATGAGAAGCCGCCATTGCTTAGTGTATCTTTTAAAATTATTCAAACAGGCTATTTATCATCTCCAGAAGTCTTGAACTGGCTGCTTATGTTTCACTTAGACTTAAGTAAGGTGACTGCTTTCTGGCCACTGAGCAATTTTTAACGTACCCTTCAATAATACTTTCTCAAAAGCTATTACTTAGGCCCATGTGCCTATAGAAAGATTGTCATCAGTGTGTCAGCAAATATCCGAATGTAAACATACTTCTGAGAGACAGAAATATGACAAAATTATGTCACGGGACGGGTGAATGTTGGTTCAGGAGAACTACCTCTTTTTGAGACTACTGTCCATAAATTTTATGGGAGCTATGGGCAGAGACTATCCAGGATGAAAACTAAGCTCTTTTAATTTAGTCTGTGTGTTCTGAAGTAGTCATCAAGCTACTGGTGAAGAGCTTTTTCAATTAATTTTGAAGGTAAAATAGGATTGATACTAGCCCCAAGTTTCCCAGATGCACTATAGAGTCCTTATTAAATCAAAGATGTAACCTTGTCAATCTGAAGTCTGCTGAAAAAGAGGTTTTACAGAGAGGTAAGTCACTTAAATGTGCTAGAGGGGCTGCACAGTACAGAGATTCTGTCTAATGTGCTACAATGACACAAAAGAGAAACAAGAAGAAGAAAATCCTGTCATTTGTGGGTTAGAGAACAAGAAAAGGGATCTTGGTGATCTATGGCTAAAAATCAAAAGCCTCAATTTCTAGAAGACACTTGAGTCTATTTGGAATACTGGGTAAAACACTACAATGCAAAACAAAGTATAAATGCCTAAAGAATGATTTAATGTGAAGTGGCACATTCCCAAATACATTTGAGGCATTTACTTTAGCTGATAGAAAAAATAACAACCTTCATGATACTCAAAATATATTTCTGTTTAATTCAGTGGTAGTGCATTAGCTGGTACCCACCAAAGATATTTCTTCAATGATCACATCAGCTCTCAAAAAAGTTTCAATTGCAAGCATTTCTCTAAAACCCTAAAATTCTCAAACTGCTTGGTTTGGGAGGCAAACTGGTACTGAATATTAGGCTTCTGCCGTTCATTTTGTCTACTATACTAACGCATATGACTGAACATACTGAGGTCTCCAAAGCCAGCTTCCTAGAGTTAGGGTAGTAGGGTTAGGTTGAGGTTGGACTCGATGATCTTGAAGGACTTTTCCAACCTGAGCGATTCTGTGATTCTGTGCTAGAAAGGCTCTACAGAGAGACCTGGAATGGCTGGCTCGCTGGGCTGAGGCCACTTGTATGAGCTTCAACAAGGCCAAGTGCCAG
>JANVCC010000017.1:31345777-31420196 GCA_025345505.1 Todiramphus chloris collaris
GTCCCAGGAGGCACTGGAGCCGTTGCCGGGACAGCGCTGGGTCAACACAGCAGCATGGCACTGTGACACCAAGGGTCGCAGGGCAGGGCAGTGGTGGGGCAGGGGCACTGAAGGCTCTCCCCAGTATGCCCACGTCTCCCTTGTGCTGGGGAGCCCAGAGCTGGGCACAGCACTGCAGGCACGGCCTCGCCAGCGCTGAGCAGAGGGGAAGGGTCACCCGGCCCCAGCTGCTGGCAAGGTTTTGCCCAGTGCAGCCCAGGGTACCATGCACTGCCTTTGGGCGAGGGCAGCTTTGTGGCTCCCTCTCAACTTGTTCTTCATCAGGACCCTGAGGCCTTTTCACCATGCTGCTTTTCATCAGCTTTGCCAAGCTGCTTTGGTCACCAGTATGCGTGGATGTGTCCCAGGCTGCTTTGTGCCCATACTGGTGCCATAGGTGTATCGAATCGTAGAATCATTTAGGTTGGAAAAGACCCTTCAGATCATTGAGTTCAACCATCAAACCAACTCTACCAAGCCCACTGATAAACCATGTCCCTAAGCATCACACCTCCATGACTTCTAAACACTTCCAGAGGTGGCAATTCAACCACTTCCTGGGCATCCTGTTCCAAGTGCTCGACAACCCATCCAGTGAAGACATTTCTCCAAACAGCCCTCCTAAACCTACCCTGGCACAGTTTGAGGCCATTTCCTCTTGTCTTGTCACCTGTTCCCTGATCCCCACCTTGCTACGACCTCTTTGCAGGTAGTTGTAGAGAGCAAGAAGGTCTCTCCTCGGCCTCTTTTTCTCCAGGCTAAATAGCCCCAGCTCCCTTTGCTGCTTCTCATAAGACTTGTGCTCTAGGCCCTTCACCAGCTTAGCTGCACTTCTCTGGACATGCTTCAGGACCTCGATGTCCTCCTGGTAGTGAGGGGCCCAAAACTGAATGCAGTCCTCAAGGTGTGGCCTAACCACTGCTGAGTACAGGAGCATCATTGCTTCCCTAGTCCTGGCCACAACACTCTATCTAGGAAAAGCCAGGGTGCCACTGGCCACCTTGGCCACTTGGGCACACTGCTGGCTCATGTTCAAGTGGCTGTGGATCAACAGCCCCAGGTCCTTTTCTGCCCAACAGCTTTTCAGACACTCTTTCTGGAGCACGTCCAGAGAAGCGCAACTAAGCTGGTGAAGGGCCCACAGCACCTTCTCCTAGAGGCAAAGGTGAGCACTCCAGCCTCTTCTCCTGAGTCAAACGACATGGCTGAGCAATAGTCATGCCACTTGCAAGTCAAAACCAGTGCAATCAGGGGAAATGCCTAAGGCAGAGGTAGCACAGGGAGTGGAGAAAGGTAGGAGGATAGCAGTGTGCCGAAGTGGCAAAAGTAGTAATTGGCCAGGCAGTGCAACCGTCAGCTGTAGGTAGCTGCCCATGAACACAGCTGCCCAGTCCGGTGACTGTTGCCTACACAGGCATCTCGGGATGTTGGTAGCCTGCAGTCTTATGGCCAAGCTGACAAAGGGTGGTGAGAGAGTGCTGAAGAGGTATAGGGCTTGCTCTGAGTGTCCAAAAGTATTGCTAGAATTCTCACTTTTTGTACCGTAATTTGCTTACGTTATGGTTACTGGTACACTGCTCCCAAACACGTTGTCTTCTTTGGAAAGCACCTATCTAGTTGCTGGAACAT
The DNA here is from genome assembly GCA_025345505.1 of Todiramphus chloris collaris. Lineage (NCBI taxonomy): Eukaryota > Metazoa > Chordata > Aves > Coraciiformes > Alcedinidae > Todiramphus > Todiramphus chloris. The sequence goes on from JANVCC010000017.1 coordinate 31,347,446, forward strand.
ACATCTCACAGTCTTCAGAAGGATATGGGATTTGATCATTTTGAAGCCCCAGAGCTGACCCAGCACAAGCAATACTTGCTTTTAAAGCAGGTAGAATAAATTAGAACTTGTTTATTTCCCTTTAATCCCTGGACAATATAAAATGGATCAGCAAATTTCTAGTGATGATCAAGCCCCAGACCTTGCAGACTAAGATGCAAAAAGATCTATCATAAGGTCTATGATGTCAGAAACTTTTTCTGGTTTATTGTCCATCTAGTGCATTACAACGATCAAAAAATATGGCAGGTTATGAAATGAGGAACTAGGTAGTTTTTCCAAGTATACCCTAGAAATATTTAAATGTAAAAACACAGCAATTCTTTCTGTGCAACATAGATGCATACTCAATGAAATGCAAACACATCAAGAGGAAGTTGCTTATAGTTGAAGGACTTCTTGATTTTAAATTTAATTTAATACTGTCCATCAGCTCCAAGCTAGCTGGTTAAGTCGAGCACCTCCTTACCCTTCAGGATCTGAATTCCTGTGTTCCCGAAATCCCTAGGATTCCAGGGCTGTAAAGGCTGAAGTAGCCTACTGCTTTGCTACCTGCTTGACCACAGTTCAAAAATCACTGGAGGCTTCTTCCCCAGAATGCTGCAAGTCAGAATGGCAGCACAGATAGATGAACTGTGAAAACAGCTGCTCCCCAACATTGCCTGAGAGTTTAGCCTCACACCACCACATCTGCCAAGACATGATACCAGCCTATGACCCTTATCCTCAGCTGGTGTCAATCAGTACAGCGGCACCAAGTTATACAGCAGAAAATTTGACTTTGCTACTTCCACTCTTGCAGCATGTCTACACTTAACCCATATCCAGGGCTAAACTATAGCAGTTGCTCTACCACCTGATGACCCCTCCCCAGCCAAGAAGGGGGACCAGGAAAAGGAGAGGAGTCCTATAGGCTGAAATGGAAATGAATTTAATGAAACAGATAAACTAATACCAATCCCAATACAAAGTATACAAAGTTATATTTAGCCCAGCAAATGTATAGCCATCACAATTGAAAGGAAAAGAGTCCTTTAGTGCAGAATTGTAAGATATCCCCTCCAGGTGTGGAGGGGAGGAAAAGGAGCACAAAGAGCCCCTATCCTGAGCAAACCTTCCCCTTTATACTGAGCATGATGTTTATGGTCTGGGATACACCTGTGAGCCAACTCAGGTCAGCTGTCCTGGCTGACTCCAAGCTGCTAATGCCCTGCAGATGAGGGCTGGCCCTACGATTCTATTCCAGCAAACCCAGGACATGATGTTATAGATATTGAGGGTCAAACTCAGGGTCTTTGTCACTAAAATGCATGTATTTCCACCTCAAAAGTTCAGAATAATGTTCCTTGAGCTGCAACTAGGCAGTAGATGCTTCCTGTCAGTGAGTCAGCTGATAGAGGAAGACTTCATTATATGTACAAGATACTACATTTACATTTTGACCCATTTTAAAGATGGCTGAGGGGGAGTGACAAGTCAGTCAGAAATCCTAATATTTTGGCAGAGTTCACTCCAGACTCCTAACAGGAAGAATAATAGTCTTAAGTTTAAATATAGTAGCTTATTCTTATGTTTAATTTATGACAATAATTTAATTAGCAGTACTTTGCCTCTACTCCACTCCCCACTTCTTCCAAAATGTTCTGGCTATACTGCACAGTCTAAAGACCATGCATACCTTCCAGAGAAAAGCAGAATGGGCACTGACCTTTCTGTTCAAAGAGGACCTGGTGATAGTTTTTAGTTCAGCCCAGGAAAGCAGCTTTGAAGTTACCTTCCAAAAATTTCCCCTTTCCTGCATTTGAGTTCACATTGCAGAGGTCTTTCTGCTGCAAATGGGATTGCCTTCAGATGAGTCCAAACCAAAACATGCACCCCTATGGTGCACTTGGTGTGGTCTAGCTATGAATGCACCTTGGGTCAACAGAGAGTCTAGAGCTAGCCTGAGATCAAAGCCACCCATAGGCATGGAGTACAGAGCATGGGCACCTGGGAGCAATTGTCTGACTCTACAGATCTGCTCCTGTTGCTTCATGCTGTCCTCTGATGCTGACATGTCTTCATGTGTCCTTTTTTCCATACTTTGAATAGAAGGTAATTTGATAACCAGCAGTCAGCTGATTCTATGGATTAAACCACAGATGGAAAGTCATAAAAATCTGGAAAACTACCTTCAAATCCTGAGGGTTTGAGCAAAGCTTTGCATCACAGATCTGACTGAATTGTCTATGATGGAGAGATTACCACAGTAATGAGCACTGTGGCTTCAGCAAGGAACAGTGTTATCTACTGTATATGTTCCCTTTCCCTTGCTCTGGCCCAGTGCTAACCTGCAAAGTACATCTCTGCCAGATCTGTAGTTGTATGGATAGGATGAACTAGAATTTAATTCTTCAGACACATCAGAGGTGGAATGCAGAGAGAATGTGAAGAGGGTGCAAAGGGGCTGTGAAAAGACCACTGAACCACTTCTGCTTCACACGAGACTATAGATCACAGCCCCGCATACTAATAAATACTTCTCCCCATCTCAGTTCTCTTTTGGGGGCACATACAACTGTATTCATATTCCTGTCTGTCTCATTACTACCACAAAACCATCTTGCCCCTGGTATAAAAGGAGGAAAAAACCCCTAGAATAACATTACTCCCATCTTTTTTTAATCATCTTCCAATCCCTTCCTCAAAAACATACTGACAGGGAACCATCAAAGCACAGATCCCTGCTAGGAGTCCATATTATTCAGCAATAATCTTAGGGATCTACTAATTAATTTCTCAAGGGGGTAGGAGGGAAGCCCAGTGGAAGCCTGTTTCCCCGGAGCAAATGGAGCAAATCTGTCTTACTGGCAGTCTTACGCACACACACCACTTTTTGCAGTCTAGTTCAACCCAGACATAGAAGACAGCTGGACCAATAGTGAAATAAGGAATGTTGTGTTCAAACCAGTCTGTTGTGTAGCCCTGATATGCAGAGGAGAGCCTCCAATTTCAAAGATAAATCATAACTTGTGCACACACAAATCTTCTTTTCGTCACATATTCTAAGGCAGATAAACTGAATTCCTTATCAATTACTATGTTCTGATCTTCTGAGCCTTTCATCATTTTAACACAGCGTTGAAGTAATGGTGCCAAATACTGCAATTTAAAATATAGCAAATCTTGGTAGTTTGGAGTTGTTTTTGTAGAATACTCATCTCATTTATATGTTTTGATCTTAAAACTACAAGGTCTTCTGCTTAATTTGTATTAAAGATGTTGGGGACATTTCTTAACTACAAAGGGGTGAAGAAAGTGTCTCATGTACTTTATTTAAACAGAGATACTGTATGTAACCCACAAACACTCTTAGGAATATGATTCTCTGAATTTGAAGAACTTGGTACTTTGCGAGCTGTATTAGGCTGGGCACTGAATAAAGGACAGAAAGGCATTCAGTTCTAGGTCACCACTTGCAAGACACAGCAGGGCCACTTTGGTGTGTGTTTTTTGATGGCAAAGGCAGGATTTAGTCATCAGCAAGCTTTCCATGTGCTGAGGCTCATGAGATAATTGACTTTAAAAAGATAGATATTCACAACCATTGTTTTCAGGATTGTTTCAGTGCATTGTCTCTAGCCTGAATTCTCTCAGCAGGTTAGGCTGACAATGAAGCCTGGAGGGGGCTGAGTGACTGCTGCAAGCTCACATCTAGGCGGGAGCACACACCTCATCAGGACATTCCACTGAAAGCCACCTTCTTCCTGGAAAAGCAGATGTTGACTTGTTCCATGTGAAAGTGGTATAAAGTCCCTTACTGTCTTGCTCAATGTAGTTCATTTGCATTCCTCTGCTTCTTACCACTGGGAATGTCTTAGCTGGTATTTAATATTCTGGGTTATTTACACTGGATCTAAATCTTACTCATCTAGATCTACTAGAATTCCTGTTGTGTTTTTACATTTATTCTGAATTACAGCTTCAAAGGTTCTTCTCCCCTTCTTCCTTAGTTCAGTTTGTTCTTCTTCTTCCCTAAAGGATCCACCACCTCCCCAAAACAAATACTTGTGAAACTTTTTTATTAATATTAGCACAGGAGGAGGACAAATGTGGTCCCTAACCCCATAGTCTTGACAATTAATGGCATCAGCATGTCCAGTCTCTCTCAGTTTCACTCCCAGAGCCACCTTGTTCAGAAACAGTACTTCTATGTGCAAAGCTGAAATCCCTGGAGGCCCTTATAGTGAGCTGTCTCATAACAGACATTGCATCAGCCCTCTGCATTCATATGCATGGATATTTTTAAAGGACAAGCTGGAAAAGGCCAATAATGAGGTCAGACAAAAGTAAGACCCACTACATCGTGTTATCCTGGAAAGGGCTTGCATGGTACAGTTGTTTCTTTTCTTACTTGGCCACATAATGGTATATTCCCCCTCAGGTAAAATCAGATTGAAAGGAAATGGAAAATAACCTATCATTTCTCTGTCCCTGCAAACATTCCACTCTACCCAAACCACACAAAGCTAATGGAGTTTGTGAGGGAGTTATTAAGAGGAAGGGCTTATAAGAACTTAATGAGCATTTCAATCAAATAAATAACTACCTTTACACATATCCTCAACCAAAGACACTCAAAAATATTTACTTTGAATAAATGTATTTCTACAATTTCTCATGTGTGCATATATACATATTTCTTAATGTTTATTTTTTTTCTTGGTGAGAGGGATAGCTCATGCAGGCTGAAAAGCTGGACAAGGAGTAGCTCATCAGGGATATCAAGACTGGAGGCAGACTGGGCTGCAGTGATCATGCACTGGTAGAATTCACAGTACTAAGGGCCACAAGTCAGACAAGGAGCATAGTCAGGACCCTGAATTTCAGAAAAGCAAAATTCCATCTCCTCAAGGAGTTAGTCAATAGAACACCCTGGGAAACAGTCCTCAGAGACAAGGGAGCAGAACAGAGCTGGCAGATTTTTAAGGACACTCTTCCTAGATGGCAAGAGATCTTGATCCCTGGATGTAAGAAATTGAGCAAGGAAGGGAAGAGACCAGTGTGGCTGAGCCATGACCTGCTGGTCAAACTAAAAAGCAAGAAGGAGCTTCACAGGTGGTGGAAGATGGGACAGGTGCATTGAGAATAGTATAGGGATGCTGCCCAATTGTGTAGGGATGAGGTCAGGAGGGCCAAGGCACTGTTGGAGCTGAACTTGGCAAGGGATGTAAAGAACAGCAAGAAGGGATTCTACGAGTATGTTAGTTTAAAAAGGAAGATCAAGGAAAACATACCCCTTCTGAAGAGTAAAAATGGAGGGCTAGTAATAACAGACGAGGAGAAGGCTGAGGTTCTCACTAACTTTTTTTCCTCAGTCTTCACTGACAACCTCTATCCCAACACCTCCCAAGTTAAACAGCAAGGTGTGGACTGGGGTGGTCAAGTCCCTCCCACTGTATGTGAATATCACGTTTGTGACCACCTGAGGAATCTGAACATACATAAGTCCGTGGGACCTGATGAGATTCATCCCAGAGTCCTGAAAGAACTGGCTGATATAGTTGCCAAGTCACTTGCCATAATATTGGAAAAGTCTTGGCAGTCAGGTGAAGTCCCTGAGGACTGGAAGAAGGGACACGTTGCACCCATTTTTAAAAAGGGTAGAAAGAAGGACCCTGAAAACTATCGCCCTGTCAGCCTCACCTCTGTGCCTGGGAAGATCATGGAGCAGATTCTCCTAGAGGGTCTAACAAGGCAAACAGAGGACAGTGGGCTGATGAAAGACAGCCAACATGGCTTCACCAAAGGTAAATTTTGCCTGACAAATCTAGTGGCATTGTGTGATAAGGTGACTACCTCAGTGGACAAGGGGCGACCTAGAGACGTAATCTGTCTGGACTTCTGCAAGGCTTTTGACATGGTCCCCCACAACATCCTACTCACCAAGTTGGAGAGATACGGATTTCATGGGTGGACTGTTCAGTGGATAAGGAATTGGTTGGATGGTCACATCCAGAGGGCAGTGGTCAATGGGTCAATGTCCAGATAGAGATCAGTGACAACTGGAATCCCTCAGAGCTCTGTACCATTTAATATTTTCATCCGTGATATTGACAGCGGGATCGAGTGCACCATCAGCAAGCTCACAGATGACACCAAGCTGAGTGGTGGTGTCAACAGGCTGGAAGGACGGGATGTCATCCAGAGGGACCTGGATAAGCTGGAGAAGTGGGCCCAGGTGAACCTCATGAGGTTCAACAAGACAAAGTGCAGGGTGCTGCACTTGGGTTGGAATAACCCTCACTGTCGTTACAGGCTGGGAGACGAGGTGCTGGAAAGCAGCTCTGTGGAAAAGGTCTTGGGGGTGTTGGTGGATGAGAAGCTGGACATGAGCCAACAGTGTGCACTTGCAGCCAAGAAGGCCAATTGCTTCCTGAGATGCACCAAGAGAAGTGTGGCCAGCAGATCAAGGGAGGTGATCTACTCTGCTCTGGTGAGACCTCACCTGGAGTACTGCATCCAGCTCTGGAGCCCTCAACACAGGAAAGACATGGACCTGATGGAGCGAGTCCAGAGGAGGGCCACAAAGATGATGAGAGGGCTGGAACACCTCTGCTATGAGGACAGGCTGAGGGAGCTGGGGTTGTTCAGCCTGGAGAAGAGAAGGCTCTGGGGAGACCTAATAGCAACCTTCCAGTACCTGAAGGGGGCCTCCAGGAAGGCTGGAGAGGGGCTGTTTACGAGGGCCTGTAGTGAAAGGATGAGGGGTAATGGGTTTAAATTAGAGTAGATGTAGATGGGATATCAGGAAGAAGTTCTTTCCATTGAGGGTGGTAGAACAGTGGAATAGGCTACCCAGGGAGGTGGTTGAGGCCCCATCCTTGGAGATATTCAAGGTGAGGTTAGACAAGGCTCTGAGCAGCCAGGTCTAGTTGCAGGTATCCCTGCTCACTGCCAGTGACTGCCAGGGACCCAGCACAAGCAATACTTGCTTTTAAAGCAGGTAGAATAAATTAGAACTTATTTCCCTTTAATCCCTGGACAATATAAAATGGATCAGCAAATTTCTAGTGATGATCAAGCCCCAGACCTTGCAGACTAAGATGCAGAAAGATCTATCCTAAGGTCTATGATGTCAGAAACTTTTTCTGGTTTATTGTCCATCTAGTGCATTACAACGATCAAAAAATATGGAAGGTTATGAAATGAGGAACTAGGTAGTTTTTCCAAGTATAGCCTAGAAATATTTAAATGTAAAAACACAGTAATTATTTCTGTGCAACATAGATGCATACTCAATGAAATTCAACGACATCAAGAGGAAGTTGCTTATAGTTGAAGGACTTCTTGATTTTAAATTTAATTTAATACTGTCCATCAGCTCCAAGCTAGCTGGTTAAGTCGAGCAGCTCCTTACCCTTCAGAATCTGAACTCCTGTGTTCCCAAAATCCCTAGGATTCCAGAAGTGTAAAGGCTGAAGGTTAATTTGGAGCTCTAAGGTCTTTCTGACCTTCTGTCCCGTGAAACACTGCTAAAATTTCTGTGTATTTCAGGGATTTTGAGTAATAATGTTTTATATGTGCTTGTGTTATAATCTGCTGGTTGGAAAGAATGTCTCTTAGGAGGTGACACATAGTTGCTTTCTTTTTTCCCATCAGGGAAGAAATTACTTAGGGAAGCAGTAACTGTCTTGTATTATATCTATACAGTATATTGATGGCAGGCAAGCCTCAGGTTTAATAAAGTCTGACCTATAAACCATATGGATAAATTTTCTTAGTTCTGGATTAAGCCAGCTGATCAGATTAGATTCCATGAGACAAGATCTTTGTGAAGAAACAACCCTTGCTCTTAAGCAAGTTGAAGTGGGAGGTATAAGCCTTGTGTTAATGGGGATGGATCTAAACTGGAAAAGGTCAGAGGTGGTAGGCAGCAGGAAAGAAGAAGTCAGGAGCTGATGTGGCAGTATGAAGCAATTGGGTCTACTTGTGTGGCAAAGCAACTCTTCAGTGTTTGGTGGGGTGGAGAAGGAAGCCAAGAGGGCTGTGTTTTTATGAAAATCTTAAATTCAGGTTCAATGTTTAGCTTGCAGAATTGAAAAGAACAGCTTTCCAAATAACAAGATGACCTGCCTAGTGGATGAGGGAAAGGCTGTGGATGTTGTCTACCTGGACTTCAACAAAGCGACGCCGTATCGCTCAGAACATTCAAGAAGTCGCCATCGCAGCTGGTCGGTCACAGCGGCAGACTGGGAGATGGGCCATTTTTCACTGTCCAGGTAAGCTGTCTGTTAGGCGGGCAGCCCAGGGGAGCAGGCAGCCCTGACTGGTTCTGGTTGCTCTTGTGAGGGAGGCGGGGACAGGCATGGGCAGAGCCGCACACACCGTGGGCAGTTTAAACACCTCAGGAGCGCAGGCATCAGCGATCCCTGTGCACCAAGCAAGGTCAAGCCCAGAGCCAGGTGAGTCCTCCGGGTGTGTCCCCTTAGCCTGTGAAGTCAGTCACTTCCAGAGGTCTAGCCACGGTTGCGACCCGGGCAAAGGCTGTGGCTGGGAAAACTGTGGGCACCCAGACTGAGACCCTGCGCAAACGTGTGGGTGTCCAGACCCCTGGCTGCAGAGAATGCCAGAGCCTGGCCCTTGTCATGGAGGGTGTTGGAGATGACACCTGTGTCAGATGTGAACAGGTGAATGATCTGCTCAGCATGGTGGCTGAGCAACAGGAGGAAATGGTAAGACTAAGGGCTACAGGGGATTGTGAAAGAGAGATAGACTGGTTGGGAAGGGCAGCAAGTGAGGGCTGCACAAGAACGTGGTAATTCCATTTCCTCTTACTACCCAGAAAGAATGGGTAAAGAAAGGAGACCGAGGAGATGAGGGTGAGTGGAGTCAGGGCTCTCCCTGGAGAAGCAGGAGAGTCCCCTCCCGATCTTCTCAGTCTTATCAGCTGCCCATGCACAACAGATATGGGACACTAGTAACTGAGGATCGGGCAGACGAGGATGGAGAGGGAAGTCCACCCGCTCAGTTGCCCAGGGTGTGTCAGCCAGCCCCAAGAATTAGGACTGGTGCGACACAGAAAAAAAGCAGAGTGATAGTTGCAGGGGATTCACTTCTAGGAGGAACAGAAGGACCAATTTGTTGGGCAGACCCTTCTCACAGGGAGGTGTGCTGCCTACCTAGAGCCTGGGTAGCCTATCAATACAGGCTGCGGGATAAGGTGATGGAAAGCAGCCCTGCAGAAAAGACTAAGAGCTGGCTCTAAGAGCTGGTAGACAAGAAACTGGACATGAGCCAACACTGTGAACCTGCAGCCCAAAAGTCCAACCACATCCTGGGATGCATCTAAAGAAGCATGGCCAGCAGATAGAGGGAGGTAATTCTGCCCCTCTACTCTGCTCTGGTGAGACTTCACCTGGAGTACCGCATCCAGCTCTGGAGCCCTCAACACAGGAAGGGCATGAACCTGACAAAGTGGGTCCAGAGGAGGACCACAAAAATGATCAGAGGGCTGGAACACCTCTCCTATGAGGACAGACTGAAGGAGTTGGGGTTGTTCATCCTGGAGAAGAGAAGGGTCTAAGAAGACCTCATAGCAGCCTTCCAGTACCTGAAGGGGGCCTACAAGAAGGCTGGAGATGGACTGTTTACAAGGGTTTGTAGTGATAGTATGACAGACAATGGTTTTAAAACAAGAGAGGCGTAGATTTAGGCTGTACATTAGGAAGAAGCTCTTTACTATGACGGTAGTGGAACACTGGAACAGGTTGCCCAGGGAGGTGGTAGATGCCCCATACTTGTAGACATTCTAAGTTAGCTTGGAAGGGACTCTGAGCAACCTGATCTAGTTGAGGATGTCTCTGCTCACTGCAGGGGCGTTGGGCTAGATGACCTTTAGAGGTCCCTTCCAACCCAAGGCATTCTATGATTCTATGATCTCCAGCCAGAACCAAATATACAATCTTAGCTGGGAAGAAGCCAAGAAAGACATGTTGGTAAGGGACTGGGTAATATGCAGGAGTTCCTACTGGAATAGGAGTGACTCCTCTGGAAGATGACTGTGGACCCTGTTGAGACACAGCCTTTTCCCATTCAGCAGTCTGCTTACAGCACCAAATCCTATGTTGTTAGAGGCGCATGCAACACAAAGAGCGTAGGGTAAGCCCTGTTGAGTCAGACTTTCTTTCCCTGTACTCTCCAATAGCAGCAAATGAGGGAGCTATTTATTCTCCTCATACTCCTGCAGCTTCCACAATCCCTGAAGACAGGGGGTACATCCCTGATGTACCTAACAAAAAGTCCATGGATTTGTGCATTTCCATTCTGAGCCTGCTGATGCAATCTGTCTTGATATGGATGAAAGTTTACACTGGTTTAGCTTCCCCATTTGTTGGGCAGTCAGGTAATTCCACTTATTAAGATAGTTAAAACCAAAGCGAGATCTGGCCTAGCCGAGGTGCATCAGTCTAACTCACTGTCTAGGGACCAGTTAACACTTTTTTTCCCTCCACCTTTCTCAAAGTGCCATGAAAACTGTCCTACTTGTCATCTTCTGTCCACTACACTTCTGTATATGCAAGTCTTCATTCCATAGGTTGTTTTTGTTTGTGCAAGAATTTCCAGTAATTGTCAGTACGTGCTAATTTCAATATTGGTATAAAGACCTTAAATCAGGAATGCACTACTATAACCCGCAACTTCTTGGTTGTCTAGCAATACTTCGTAATAAATCTACCAAGGACACCATAAGACAGATGGCTAGAAAAATACAGTGCCTGTATTTAGGAAAGGGTTAGATGGCAGCAGGGAAGGAATACGGATAACTACAGTTTCAAATTCTGACTTCAGTAGTATGCAAAGCTTCAGAACAGCTTTTAACAAAAAAAGATAATTAAAGACATGGAGGTCAAATGAAAATGGCATAAATTACAGCATGGGTTTAGTGAAAGTAGATTGCACCAGATTAACCTCATACATTTGTTTGACAAGATAACCTACATTCTAGACAAAGGACATGTGATTGATCCCATCTGTCTTAACTTTAGTGAAGTCTATGATAACAAACTGGAAACTGTTCATAAAAGAGGAAGAGAGGGGGGATTAGCAGAAAAATTGTGAGGATGAGAAGCTGTCTCTGACACAAAATTCACTTTTTGAAAGAAAAGGTTTATGGCTGGAAGGAGATAATAAATGAGGTTCTCACAAATCAGCTTTGACTCCACTTTATATAACTTTATAAAAGTCACTAGTGATCTAATGATCAGAGAAGAAACATTAGGAAAACACTGATGTAAAAATAAAATAACTTGCAAATCGCACGTGTTTTCAGAGAAGGGAAAAACTGGTCTTAAGTACACAAAAAAGAATAACATTGAAGACTAGGTTAATAAAATGAGGACAAATCTGAAATTACAAACTGAAGGATTACAATCTTTGGGACTAAGAGCAAGACATTTTCCTATAGACTGAATGTTCCTCCCTTGAAAACAGCTAAGGAGAAGAAGGACTTGTTTCCATTTGCTGATTTGTAGGAGGGTTATGAGACACTAATATGAGGGTGCTGTGAAAAAAGCAACCACCATCCTAGCACACATAAACAAGAGCTGCTTCTGTAGAGGGGGGAAGGATGTCTGTGGGGAAGGATGCTTGCTATTTGGAGAAATAGAATTTTAAATGGAGGAGGTACAAGGAAGAATTATAAGGATTATCAAAGCAATGAAGAACCTATTTTTGGTGAAAAGTCTAGAAACTTGAAAGACTGAAAGGAGCATGATTGTTATACACTGAATTATTTAGGCTAAAATCAGAGTTCACTGCTTGGGTTTGAAAAACATGGACTCAAGATTTAGATGAGTTTTTTAGTGGGAACAGGAGGTACAAGAAAACTGGTTTCAACATGCAGTCTTACAGTGAGAGAGATCATGTGATACAGTGCTTGCACTAGCCAGGCATGGCACTCAATTAACTGTGAAATCTCTTCTCCAGTCCTGTATCTTACCTTTAACAGATGAGGTAATCCAAATCTGCCACTTAAAAAGAGCAGTTAGAAGACAAATTTCTTCAGAGCAGAAGCTTATTCCCTGGAGGTTGTTTTGGGTTTGGTTTTTTTTAGCCAACAAATTTTAATCCAACAGGCAATCTTGACATTCAGGAAAGGCCACCCCTCTCTCTGCAGTGACCACCCCTTGTGTGAGCGGTGCAAGGGAGGGGCAGCAGTGCCAGCTCACACAGCTCTGCAAATTGCCAGGACCCATTGCCATCATGCACCTTGGTACACAAACCCTTAAACCTGCCAGGAAAGAGAAAGTCTGCGGTGGAGGAGGACATGCATTTGCTTCTGGTAAGAGGTTTCCTCCTGTTTGACATTCACAGCATCTCTATGCAGCTGGCAAAAGCAGGCTTGAGGCACAGGCTACGAGCGTGTCCCATGGCATGTTTAATCTAGCTAGTGTAAATCGCAGAAGTGTGAAGATGTGGCAGCATGCACTCCAGCGGGACTGCTGCAATCCTGCCAGGGAATGGGGCTACACGTACTCCAGTTTAATCAACACCATCAGAGTGTGCTTCCTGTGCTGCCATTTTTTATGTAGACATATCTTCCAAAGCTAATAATCCTTACTATCCAGAGGATTCCGCATCTAAGAAATACACCGCAGTTTAATTTGTACTTGATACTGTATGAAAACAAGTAGGGATCTGAGTGCTAGGCTCTCCGGGTTTCTGTATCCTAATACAGGCACATTTCATTACTTTTGCCCAATTTATGGGGGGTCTTCTTAATCCAGTGGTGGTCTGTGTTATTCATGCCCATGAAACCAGTTGGAGTGATATTTTAGCCAAAGACTGTTTATGATGCACTGAGAGGAGATTGCCCAATAGAGACAGTGCTCAAGTGCTTCTCAGTCAAATCACCCCTGCAATTGTGGGTGCAGAGAAAGTGTTTTTTTCCCATCCCTTTTTTAATCCTCTCTCAATTCTTTAATGACTCAGACAGTTATATAAACATAGAAAAGTGTTTCAGCAAATGTACTTCAGGGAGGTTTAACAGATCTGGGAAGTATTGTTCCACAGAAATCATCACTGTTATTGATGCAGGCAGCAGTAACTCAGCTGTGTTTTGAAATTTGATGAAAAAACACATGAAATAGAAGGGCTGTAAATGAAAATGGTAAGCTTTCAGGATCAGAGTGGAATATGAGAACTAATGGAGCACCATTCCTTTTGCAGAATTAAACAATTTTGTAGGAGATGGCTCTGCTGGACAGAGAACAAACTCATTTAGGATAGCAAAATGCAATGATTTTCTAACCTCATATCATGACGTTCCTCATGTATTACCAAAAAAAAAATCTACCCTTCCCCTAACCCAATGCATGTTACTTCAAAATAACCTTTAGCAGACGCTTCCTGTGGGGAAATGCTGGAACACAGGAGAGCAGGCTGTAGATAACAGACATCTGCTATGTGCTTTTTAAATGATGTGTGAGGGCCCAGGCCTCCCCCAGGTAGCCCCATACCCATCAAGAAGCGCTAGCCCGAATCCACAGAGCATTGCAAGCTGCTTTGCAGCACATTAGCAACACAAAGCATCAGGCTGGGTTTATCACCCGAGAAACAAACAGAGCCTGCCATTTTCATGGTCAAAAAATGAGGATCACAGCCAGAAATATTTCCTTTGAGTTATGGCACAAGTCTCACAAGAACAGTTGAAATTCATCACCGTTGAACTGGAATCCTAGAATTGCTTTCATCTCAAAACCAAGCTCTGAGCAGCAGCCTACAGCCACTACAGATCAGTGCAGTGCTGTTTTGATCTCTCTCTAGTGCAAGGTGACAGCACCAACTGACTTTTGGAGGCAAATTATCCACCAGGGCCTTCTTAGTACATGAATATAAATTTAGAGGCAAACTTGAACACACAGCTCTTTGCACATTACTTTTTTTTTTTGTTGAGCTGTATGACTCAAGAGTCTTTCTACATTTGCTACATCAGGGCAAATGGAGAAGACTTCTGTTTCCTAATGCTCGTACCCAAAAAAACAAGGTTGTGGACTCAGTTGCCAATGGCAACAGCAATATCTATCATTGTTTAGCCTCTAATTAAAAGCACAGAGTGAGTGCAATTATCAGTAAGATTATGTCTCCACAAACAGCAATTCTGGTTCCTTCCCGCACAAATATGCAGCACACAACCCTAATCCATCTGCCAAGAATGATGCTTACCTGCAAACTTTGTAGCAGGTGACTCCCAACTTTAACGTTCAAGACCCCTCCTAATGATAGACAACAAAGACTTCTGCATGCTGAAATTATGTTTAGTTGGGTTTCATCAAAGTTCTAGATTTCCAAATGGCAACTTCTGAGCCTTTTTGTCTTTTCCCTAATATACTGTCCGCTTGGCTAGGTAGTTCCATGTGGCTGTTTTTACACCAGTTGAGGCTGGAGTTTTGTTCCTGTGGTGGACTGTCTCTAGACAAGCTTTTCTTTCAACTGATGAAAGAGCGAGGCCTCCACTCTCCGACTTGCTCCAGTTGGCCAACTGGAATTTCCTGCTGACTTCCATGTGGCTCTTTTTGCTCACTACATTTTATTTGTCTTGTAGCTCTTTAGAAGACCAAGTTCCCACGCAAAAAACCTGACTCATTTGTGCTTATTCACACAGCGAACAACATCCTCTCTGCACTTCTAGGCAGAGCAACTGCTTTCTCCTGAATATTTAGCCAACCATCTACATTTCTGCACCCTTTGCATAGCGTCCCTCCTCCATTTCCCTGCCTGAGCAAGCGAGGAGTTTTAGGACCACAGGAATGAGTGCTTTAGCAATAAATTGCACTGGCGTGTAAACTATACTTCTCTAATGCTTCTGTACCCCACCTCCAGCAAGCTATACCTTGCTTTTGCAGAATTTTTATGGACAAGATGATGCAAAGAGACACTATCTTGGATATAAGGCACAAGTCAATTAAGAGAAGGATGAACACGGTTTCTTGGGGGAAATAAACCCTATTCATATTCTATTTCATTTTCTTTCAGAGGAAGGGAAAAGTTCAGATTGTGACTGTACTGGTGGGGGTGAGGCATTCTGAAGAATGTTTGGTTATAGCTAAGGATTCCTCTGGTCAGCCAAGTGAGCAATAGAAAGGATTTCCCAAATTTTCAGTTTCCCTCTGGGCAAGCAACCACAGCACATGATTCCAACATCTGAAACACCATCTTAAAACCAGGAAAGATTTTGATTTTGTGACTCTTGTAGTCTGTGAGCCTTGAGTCTTGTAGACTGCTGCACTGCTCTAACAGAAACCTTTTTCCCATTTCCAGCCTAGATTTATTCATGGCCTTACATCTGTTTCCTCTTGCACCAGCATTGTCCTCTACCTTAAACACCTCTTTTCCTTTGTAGAGTTTACCTCCCTAATGTATTTACAGATAGTAATCATATCCCTTTCTTGGCCTTCTCTCTGTTTGTCATAATAATGCTAAGCTTTTATATAGCATTTTTTTTACGTCTGAAGTTCTGCACAGACATTATGAGCTCCTCCTCACTGAAAAGATGGGAAGATAAGTGATATGAGAATTTTCTTTTTTTTTCATTTTTGGCTCTTTGTGTGTGCGTGTGATGAGATCACTCAGGCAGAAAGCTGAAGCTGTCACACTACAGAGAATCATCACATTACAGCCAGAAGAGTCAGAACTCACAAGCATCAAACGGTATCCCAGGAAACAGTCTGGACCAAGGTCCATATCAGCTTTGTTTTGCTCTGTATCAGTTATCCCTGCCTCCTAAACATATGTGTTTCATAATAGTCCATAACCTGACTTATTAAATAAGAAATATTTTAGTAGGAACAAAGTTATTAAATTTGTTAGAAATATATAAAAGAAAGTAAACTTACAATATGTACTCTTTTGTATGACATTTCAATGTTCTGGCTTCACTATTGCTCCCAATCCAAAGGTCACAGCTGAGCATGCTTTGTTCTGAAAATCTTGGAGGATCTTTTGTGTAGACATTATTTTAAAATGGGATGATAATGCCCTCTCCAAAAGCAGAGGAACGTATCTGTAGATGCTGAAAGAATATGTATTAAAAAGTAATGAAGAAATTAACCACATCTGATTGCTTCTAGCAAAATACTGCAAACAGCACAAAGCCTACATGAAAATCTAGCAGGATCTCTAGCTAGTTTTCAGATACATAGCAGGGAACATGTAAATCTTTAGTGCTCAAAGACCTGAAAAAAGAAAGCAAGGAATCAGATCTCATACATATAAAAGACAAAAGCTGAGCTTTCCTTTTCAAAATGTATCCACTTTTATGTAAATAGAACCCAGGAAGTTTTCCTTCAATGAGCCCAAGCACAATCAATTCCTCAATGAAAGGGAATTTCAAGTATCTGGGTATCCTTGCATCTGATTTAAAATACAAACAAAAACCCAAAGACAAATCAATATACCAGTGTCTCTCACTCTAGATGACTTTCAACAGGCAAGTTTCTTTGCCTTCTCATCACAGCTGCAAAGCTGCACAAAAAGTCGGCTATGTCAACAAAAATGCTGATCACCATTTTACTGTAGGTGTAGTAATGCTTCTCCTCCTCCTTTTTCCAGTGATGAAAGTTGGTGGGAGAGGAAAGGTTCTAAATTGGAAAAGATGCAATACACCTAATATAAATGATAACATAGTTTTAAAAGCAAAGAAGACCTGATAGGATACTGGCACATTTGGCTCTTCCTGAGCCTCACTAGGGCAGGAACCTCCAGCAGTTACATGTGAACCCAAAGTGACTGCTAAATGCCAGAATACAGTAACTGCTTTTAAATCTACCTGTGGCTTTGAGAGCAGGCACACAGCCAAAAAGGGGGTCTCCCTACCTGCTGTACTCCCCAGTCCCCAGAGCACTCCAGCATAGCCAACTCAGACCCTGCAGCCAGGCCTGAGCATCCTCAGCACTCCCTTGCACTCAAGCACAGGAAAAAACCAACCCAAATGCCAAGCCAATGACCACCTTCAGCATGTTGTCATTCTCCCTGGGGAATGTCAGAGAAGGTCTTACAAATCAGCAGCTAGCTAAATACATGTTATATCAGCAGAATCTCATGCAAACCCAACAAATAAAATCCCCAAAGCAGCCCAAAAAGTAAATCCTGTTAGCAACGTCTACGTCCTGTTAGAGGGATGTAGAACAACCAGACTGGTAGCAGAAAAACTTATTCACTGACCGATCATCAAACCAATGAAAGAAAATGTTAACAATGTTAAACTGTTAAATGATAGGGACATTATCAAACAACAGATAGTAGAAAAGAACCGTATGATACAAATCAATTTAAATTAAAGGTGGGACAATCTCAGCTCACAATTATAGTCTGTTTATTTTGAGCAGGTCAGCTTTAAGACCTGCTTATTAAAGTCAGTTGAAGTCACGTTCTCAAGGACCTAAATGAGAAGGGATAAAACCTGCTCCAAGCTAAACAGACAATAGAAATCCGGTATACGCACTCTAAATGGAGAGAAAGGAAAGACTTCATAGACAGAAAGCTGCATTAAAAATGATGGTGAAGATGCCTACAAGAACGAGATGAAGAAGGACCAGTAAAGAAAACCACCTCTTTACACCAAGATGACAGCAATCAATAGGTTGCTATAAAAATGGAAGAATGTATTTAGTGCAGTCCTGCAACTTTGTCTTCAGACCAAGACCAGTCAACATTTTCATTAATGATGTGGAAGATGGGATACAGAATATGCTTATTAAGTTTATAGACAACTAAAGCTGTAAGAACAATGAAGGACAGAACTGAAATTCAAATTGGCAGCAAATTGGATAAACAGCTTACAAAAGTGGGATGCAGTTCAAGTGGGAGGATAAGCAAGAGGCACAACACTTAGGCAGGAGTAATAAGCCTGCACAAATACAAGATGGAGGACAAGTGGTTAAGTAGCAATTCAGCATAGAATAGTATGAGGATTACTGAGGATTATAGAATAAGCACAATTCAGCAATGTGGGGCTAATACAAAAGACACAAATGCACACAGTACAACCATATATAAGCAGGAGAATAGTCTGAAACACATGAAGTAGTACTTACTCAGTGCTGCATAAAAGTTTTTGCTTTAGTATTGTGTCTACTTGGAATCCTTTAAGAAAGATGTAGACCAGAATCCAAGGAGAAACAACAATTGGAATGGTCAGAGGTTTAAAATATCCGACCTACTCAGAAAGTGTAAATGAACAATAAAAAAAAAAAAAAAAAAAAGAGAGAAGACATGATGACAGTTATTGAAAGGATATGTAAAAGATAAATCAAGAACTGTGATATCGAAAGTGGAAAGTGTACAAAGGAAAAGTAAATGCACAGTAAAAGGTTTTTTTTTTTTTAGCTTGACACATAAATAGCCAAGAAAAGAGCAAGGTTCTAGACACTGAAGATAGAATCAATATCAAACATAATCTTGGTAGACCCCATAAACTAAAAAAACACTTTAGCATATTTTCACTAAAGATGACAGTACATAATACTCAGATGATGTAGAATAAAGGCACAAAAGTAGGGTCACTATAAAACAAAGGTTAAAGTGAGGTGGAACAAAGGACCTTAACTCCTGCAGCTGATGTATCCAAATCACAGCTATTCAAAACTCTAGGAGAACTGTTGTATGAAATATACTGTGACAGCCATAGCAAATATACTACCTGCACTTAAGAAATAGTAAAAAATAGTAGTAATAAATTCCAGTGACATACCTGAATTCATTCTGAAAGAAGCAATATTCAAAGATACAGAAATAAGGGAAAAAGGTAAAATAAAATTAAAACCAGATTAATCTGAAATAGCTTGGACTAACCTAACAACTTACTTTCTACAATATATTTGGGCCTTAGAAGAACATCTGTTACAGCACTGCATGGGAAACGATTTAGGCAACATGACTTAGTACTGGCTACTTAGCAAGGGGCTGAAAGGAGGTAAATATGGGTATTCTCAAAGATTGATTTCATAGTTAATCTTACTGAGCAATATTTACGATAGTGGACTCGGGGGGAAAAAAAAAAGTATGAAGGCAGTTATGTAATATGCTGGTAAGTCAAAGCTTGAAAGCATTGCCATAAAACATAGCACTGATAATTAAAAGAAGGTTGAAGAAAAAGAATAAAATACTGCAGTGGAGGGCAGTAGTAGTAAGGGGTGGATGGGAGACGCAGGCAGAAGATGGAAAGGCATCAGTTTGAAGAGAAGGAAGACATGAGTGAGCTATCTTACCAAAAATGATATCAAGCAAAAGTAATTGTACATGACACAGTACATGGGGAACTGCTGATGTCCTTTGGAGCCCTATGGGCTACTCTGGTAATCCACATTCCAAAAAATTATGACTTCAAGCTATTGAAAGTGAAGCAGGTGCACAGAACAGCTTCTAGGACGACCAGGGAAATAGAAAGCTTATCTGAGATGAAGAGAAACTGTTTAACAAATGAAGGCTGAGAGGGAATATAATTGTTTGCTATAAACATATCAAAGAGGTAAACACCAGAGAAGGAGAAGAGCTATTTAAGCTAAAGGCCAGCACTGGCACAAGAACAAAAAGGTAGAAGCTGGACATAAATAAGGATAGGCTGGGAGCATGACTTCTAACAATCTGAGGGATGAAATTCTGGAGAAGCATTAAGAATCAGGAAACCTAGCAGTGAAGTTTTATTGGTTTGTGGAAGTAACGTGTAAGGTGGCTGCCTAGGACTGCAGGGGGATTTAATTCAATGAGACAGAAAAATCCTTTCAATCCTATATCTCATAAAAAATAGAGAGGTCTCTCTCGAGTAGGCTAAACATGGATGTATGAATCAGTTCTGCTCATCACAGAAGTGCCTCTTCTAACATGCACAGTGTGGGGCACAAACAAACATCCTGATGGGTGTTTCACGGCTCTACCGTAATAATAAGACAAGTATGAGAAAACTATAATGTGGAATTTTCCTCTAATAATTTTCAAGACCCCTGCACTGTAAGTTTTCCAAAAACCAGTAGCAACACATACATTGGTGGTACTGTATACACAGTCTGATGCAACAATAACTTACCAAACCGCATAAAAAAGTGGCTATGCACATACATTTATAAACAAACACCAACAAAAATCAGAATAAAATATTTTTATAATCTCTTCAAGGTTAAATCCTGCCATTCCTATTCCATGATTTTGTTTATCTAAACAAAATACGCAAAAATGGGGTTTCTTGCATTATGGTGCCTTTAAATTCACAAGTGCTTCCAGAGGAAGCCACAGCGTACTCATACCTTGCAACGATTAGAACAGATCAAATCTAAAACCCAAACTCCTTAGGAAATAGTTCTACATTTTCTTCTGTCTCTTAAGGTGCATGCTTGACCTCTTTTTATTTCTCAAACTACTTCATGAAAAACATTGCTTTAACATGAAATAAAATATTATGAAGTTTTCTGGCTAAATATCTATTAAATGACTTAAAATTTGCAATGACTAAAAAAGAAGGTCTTTATAAGTTATCTTTATTTGAATAGTTTTATAAAGTTTGATGAAATATTCCATTAAATTTGCAGTCAAATAATTGAGATACAATACATTAGAAGTAATAAATATTGTAAAAGTTAACAGATTATAAATTGTCAGGTGACCTTTCTGACAAAAATTATATTTTAGTGAGAATTTAACAATATCCGACACACATTTTCTACTCAGCACTTTGCCAAGAACAACTAGTGTAAGCCCTATGCTACATGACAAATGGGGACATGGGGAAAGGAAGATAATTTGACCAAAGGGAAAACAGTGCACTGATAAAGTACCAGACTCTAAGCTTACAGACTCCAAACCCTATCTCTTTATAACAAATAATTTATTTCTGAAAGTACACATGCAAATATATGAAAAATGGCAAAATATTTTTTCTAGCTTTGCAAACAGTGTTATAGAAGGTATATTTTGCAAAACTACATTGCTTTTGAAAGTTCTCTTTGCTGAAGAATAAAACCTATTTTCCAAGGACTGACATAGGCCTGGTTATGACCTGTGATAAATGCTGTGAAATTTTCACTTTGAGATAGAACTCAAGCAAACCCCAAAACTCACAAGGAAAAACACATCTGCATGGCAGATCTGTTCAAGGGCTCAGGAATTGCAGTAATCTTAACCAAGTCCTGCATTAAAAGGTAAAATTTACTCTGGGGCAGAAGGATGATACAAGGTCAATGAATCACTTAAGTTCTCAAAAGACAATCTATGTTAGACTTAAGTGGGAAATGAGCTTACTTCTGGCTGCCTGCCCCAGGAAGGAGACTCTTACTGTAAAAGCTTGCATAATGTCCATGTTCAAGTGGTGGCCAGTGACAAGTGGAGTCCCTCAAGGATCAAGTACTGGGACCAGTCTTGTTTAACATCTTTGTCAGAGACATGGACAGTGGCATTGAGCGCACCCTCAGCAAGTTTGCCAATGACACCAAGCTGTGTGGTGTGGCTGACACGCTGGAGGGAAGGGATGCCATCCAGAGGGACCTTGATAGGCTGGAGAGGTGGGCCCATGCCAACCTCATGAGGTTCAACAAGACCAAGTGCAAGGTCCTCCATCTGGGTCAGGGCAATCCCAGGCACCAATATAGGCTGGGCAATGACTGGCTTGAGAGCAGCCCTGAAGAAAGGGACTTGGGAGTACTGGTGGATGAGAAGCTCAACGTGAGCTATCAGTGTACACTTGCAGCCCAGAAAGCCAATTGTCTCCTAGCATGCATCAAGAGAAGCATGGCCAGCAGGTCGAGGGAGGTGATTCTCCCCCTTCTACTCCACTCTCGTGAGACCTCACCTGCAGTACTGCGTCCAGTTCTGGAGCCCTTATTACAGGAAAGATATGGACGCACAAGATGTCCAAAGAAGAGCCACGGGGATGATCAGAGGGCTGGAGCACCTCTTTTATGAGTACAGACTGAGAGAGTTGGGGTTATTCAGTCTGGAGAAGGGACAGCTCTGAAGAGATCTTACAGTGGCCTTCCAGTACCTTAAGGGGGCCTACAAGAAAGGCGGTGAGGGATTTTTTAGGATGTTGGGTAGTGGTGTGACTAGAGGGAATGGATCAAAACTAGAGGCGGGTATATTCAGATTAGACATTAGGAAGAAGTTCTTCACCATGAGGGTGGTGAGACACTGGAAAACATTGCTCAGAGAGGTGGTGGAAGCCCCATCCCTGGAAGTTTTTAAGGCCAGGCTGGATGGGGCTCTGAGCAACCTGATCTAGTGGGAGGTGTCCCTGCCTATGGCAAGGGGGTTGGAACTAAATGATCTTTAAATTCCTTTCCAACCCTGGCAATTCTATGATTCTATGTGTTGCTGGCTAGGCCTTCTACACTAGTGTGAGCTCAGTGTGACAATCAGACAAGTTTTGCTCAGTTTCAGATAGGAGTCAGCAAACAGCACTGAAATTAGGTGAGATATGTCTGAGACCTCCTTCTGGCCTGACAGAAGATCCCAAAGTGTCAGAAAGCTTTGTTTGAATTTGTGGCTTATAATTAAACTAAAATAATTATATTATTAAAATTATATATAATAAATACAAATTCACAGCTTATAGAAGTCCTACTATCTCTTCAGTGTGGTTTCCTTATTGCCACATAACAAAATGAATAAATATCAATAGGCCAGTGGTAGGACCCTGGATTTAAGGAAGCTTTAATGCTACAGCATTTGTCAACAGCATGTTGTTTCCTTTAAATGCTGTCATAAAAAAAGAAAAGCAAATTAAGCTATAAAACAATCATTCTCCTGTGTGCTACAGCCAGTACACAAGAAAGGGAAACCTTTTATTTACAGGACTGAAGCAGGAATCCAGAGAACTAAGAATGTCTATAACAGAGAGGATCAGATGGAGTCAGATACTCGGGCCCCTACCAGTTCGGGGGGGGGAGGTACTTTCAGTACATAAACTGGAGCCACATTAGTACCATGACAGGCATAAATTTAAAAGCTCTGGAAGGGATAACAGGACTCTAGCTTTCTGAGACCAGGTCCAATTTCCCAACAATCTAAATATTAAAAGTCAGTGAGGGCAAATGTTACAGTAATGTAGTACCTTTGTTTTCTGGTTTGTTTCTTTTTTCTCCATAGGCAAGCATACTGACAGCAGCACGGGCACTTCTACTCATGGATGTTGTCACAGAGGCACCCACAAACCAAACAGCAGCTGCTATCCCCCCCCCCCCCCCAACATGTATACCGTAGTCAAGGCTGCACTGTGGTGATTCTGATTGGTTGAGGAGACCAGCCCAGACGAAACAGGGACAGGCACAGCCCCCGAGCCTCTTTACTAAGGGATCCAGACCCTGAGGCGCCAGATGGGCACCGTGAGGAGTAGATGAGTGATCGAGGTGTGAAACTGCTTCAGCACACCCTGTTTGCTTTGTCTGTGGGCAAAGCGGCACCTGCCACTGGTGTCCACGCTAAAAATGCAGATAAACACTGTATGGGCAACTGAATGAGCTGGGAAATAAGCCAGGACACTTATTAAACACTAATCTTGTTCATGCAAAGGAGGAGGATCTTTAAGGCATGCCTACAAAATCACAAATGCTTTTGAAGGAGGAGAAAAGGGACTACTCTCGGGTACCAGAGCTAGAAGGCAGCCATGGGAATAATCAGACAGGAGTTGTAAGAAAAAAACATCCAAGCAAACGGGAAAAAAAAAACCCAAAACAAACCAAGCTTTTTTTCACTCAGACCAACTGAATTGTGGAGGTTATTGTCACACTGCATTTACAAGGTCATTTCACTCAAGTTCATGGAGAATCAATTCATCGATTGCTATGCAACATTCAGGTTGAGATGCTTATAATCTGTGAAGCTATGAAGACACACCTGGATCTTCACCTGCTAATTCACTCTGAATTGACCCAGCTGATTATAAATTTTCTTTAAGCATTTACTGCTGGTGGTTACATACAGAGGCTTTGGTCAGATCTAGTAGGACCCTTTACCTCTGGTGTGCCACAGGAAGACTTTATTGCTGAGGTTCTGCTTCATCTTCTGTCCTTTCCTTGTCTTGATGACTCAGCCAGGAAGTTTTCAAAATCAAAGATTGTCTCCTCCCATGGACTGCCAGTACCTCTCAGACTGGGATGTCAGTCTCATTTAAGATTTACGAATGTTGCCAGTAACGTTTGAAGATAAGAGTTAACAATTCTTTCTTTGTTATTATCCTCTTATGCTTGCACAGGGAATGGGCACTGTCTGAAAAACAGTACTCAATTGCTTATTGTACTTCAAATTTTCCCATGTGCCTCACTGCTGAAAATTATGCCGCTTGAGATGAATACTACCTACCTATGTTCAAAATGGCCATTTCTGAGAAATTGCTCAGCCATGAGCTTCCCTGGGATCCTGATTTCCCATGTAACTTTGATAACCAAATCAGGTAATTTCTCCAATGTCTCAAAAAATCCTCTCCAACAGTAAAAAAGAACACATGTTTCATATACCCAGAATGAAGCCAGAAACATCAAGTTTCTCATGAGTCATGGAAGGTCTTCGGAAATTCCTGTTATGAAACTTTTGGCACCACAGAACAGCTTGTGTTCTTACCTTCTGCACATGCATCCAGGGATAAGTGTAAGAGAGAAAGTTAAGCAAAGCATTTCAACTTGTCAGACTTTCCTTGCTTTGGTGAGGTTTGATCACAGAATTAATGTTGTTTGTAGTAGCTTTTCCATACTTTAAAAATCTAAGGGATCCAGACACTAGAAGTAGGTCAGAAACCTTTCTAATACAGAACTCAACAGATCTAAAACTCCAGCTTAATTCAAAATGTTAAATGTTTCTCCATAATTCACTTTGCTGTCCCTTTTGTAAAACCCTGCCACTGATGTAACCATGAAAAGACATACGCAAAAAGTGCAGCATAATGAACTTTCAGAAATTGTCATTTCAAAAAAAGAAAACCCAGACAATATTTTACATTATACATTTGTGATTTAGTTTGGTAATTAAAACAGATAAATATGTTCACATGAAAGACATCCCCTATGATTTCTTTTCTCAACTCTAACTTCTATTATTTCAGTGCTTTAAATCAAAGTCATATTTATCATAACTACATATCCAGATAATTCCTTGAAATGGTCCTTTCATTTCATTATCCTCTAACTCAGGGTCTTCCATAACTAACAAGAAAAAGCAAGCTCAAGAAACAGACTAACTTGCAATCCATACTATCAAAGCTGTTCAGCAATAAGGCTTTGATAAGGAAACATATTTTATAACTGGATGCCTCAAAAAGAGGGCCACTGTGTAAGCATTTCAAAGCTGTTATTCCCAGCAGTCTCTGTGTGGTTTTTTCAATACTTCTTAATCATGGATTTTACTGGCAGTTGCTTTCTTCTATTTGATGCTGCGTTCTCTGCTTATACTAACCCACAAATTATCCATATAGATCAGACAGATTTATAGACCTTACGTACTTTGTAGGGCACAGAATGTTAGAGAAACAACATTTTAGTCTGATTAATGGGTTTGTGCACCACATTAAAAACATCTTGCTTGGCTCATGCTTCTATTACCTTAGTCAATCCCTTTATGTACGTTAATCTTGCCCATCATATCACATTTGTCTCAGGGTGACTAATTTCTTCATTCATCCTCTTTTCCCTGCACTTCTCACTTGCCTTTCTCTCAAAATGGACTGAGAGATCTGTGCTACAGGTGATCTAGTCTGCTCTTCTCTCACCACTGCCAGAGGATGCAGATACAACCTGCTGAAAACATGGGGAGAAAACACATCTCAGGTCAAGGATCTGGACAGGGATGTGAAACAGCACACATTAACCAGCAGGAAACTCATAGGGCTTCTCGACTGCACCCTGACACAGGGCAGAGCAGAGAAGGTGGAATGGACATAATAGTGGAGACTTCAGGCCACCTGTAGCAAGCCTGGTACCACAAAAAAATCCTCAAGCCACTGCTAGAGCAGAGCCAGCTAAACCACTGCCAAAATGCTTCAGGCTCATCATTTGGCATGTAAAACATGACACAGACGAGTCCTATGTCCCCTAGTATCCAGTAACAAAGTAATAAGAAATTAGTTTGGAAATACCTACAGACATCGATCCTGTCACTTTGTGCCCTTCCCAGTACTTCAACACAGCAGTTTTTGTCATTCTTTCATTTCTTCCCTAAGGTAGAGATGTTCATATCAGTAACACAAGGGTAAATCCTTCCCAGCTGCAGGAGATACTCTAGATTTGTACAAGCACAGACAAGAAGTTTTACCTTTCTTAATGAAATTTAACATATCAAGTGTTTTTATCAGCCTAGAACTTCCTAATTAGGACCTGAAGCCTATATGGTAACGTGAAAATCTCCTGGGATACTGCAGGGTGAAAGAATATAAATCCCCCCCTGCCCCCACATATGTATCCATGGCCTCATGATGATTTTACTCTTTGCTTGAAAGTGATCAAGACCAACCAGTGTGTAAATTAACTCTGTCAATGCTGTTCCAATATCCTGCATGTTTGGCCACCCTCTTACACTTAGAATCGATGGAAAAAAATGATGCCATCAGGAGCAAAGCTGGTGTGCCCCAGGGGGTCTGACGTGAAATTCCAGCACTAGTCAATTAAATCCTGTTAGTTCACTGCTTCGGTTTACAGCAAGAGCATGGTTGATACAAAAACAAAAGGAGCCGCGTTGCTTTGTGCTCTGCATAAAAACTCTCTGATAGCAGGGGGTGAGGGCTGATGTCCTGATGGAAATAGGGCACAGTTGTACAGAACAGAAAAGTTACTGTCAAGCTCATAAGAGCAGAGGCAGCATTACAGAGGATATTTTTGCTCACTCTATAGTAAAGAATGGGTGCTTTGATTGCTCGCTGCTTTTTACAGGTTGCCTTAACTTTCCTCAGGGTGCTAGGGAATAGAGTTATTTGCAAAGTAGGTGAGTGTAATACTTAAGTCAGAGCACAGTGACCTGTTGGGATTAATATGCTTTCTACTGGACCAGTGTTCTGGTGAATATTTTCAGCTACAGACTGTCATTGTGTTGAGCACAATAGCACCTTGCTGTTAGATTGTGCTCCTGCTCAGTACAATATCCTTTGTGGACCACAAGTCATATTCCCTTGCTCTGTGGTGAGATGAGAGACATCCTTCAGAGAAAGACAAGTATTTTGTCCATCTACATCCTCCTAACAAATATCCCTGATAGGACAGAGAAAAAAGGAGGCCCACCATGAAATTAACAGAAGATCTTGTAAACACAATGCCAGGCTGCTGCTAGCTGCAAAAGGGGCAGCGATAGCCTCTATCTCAGGCTACCAAGGACAGTCACGTCTCCCTCTTTTCCTGCATGGCATCAAGAACATTGCAGGAGCCATGACAACAGTGAGCACTGAATTGCCACCTTTTCCTCTTTTGCTGTGGCCACAAAGGAGAAAGAAACATGTTGCTAATTAGACAGACTATGTCATGTGAAGACCCTAAGGAGCCAGGAACCAAAAGTCACCATGCTGTAAGATGCCATCACCTTGTCTCTGCCCAGGTAAGAGACATGTTAAAGTGCAGCTGAAACTCCAGAGACTACCTCCTCTCATCTGGCGAAGAAGTTGCCCAAGAAGAGGCAGAGGGGTGGCCCAAGTCTGTCTGAGTTAAGGAAATGTATCAAATTGACAGGAGGAAGGGAAATGCAGAGGGAAAACACAAAACCCCAACCCATGGCCCAAAACTTCAGCACACCAGAATGAGGCACAGCAGCACCAGGGCTTAGAAAGCTTGTGGCAGGTATGACCGAATGGGTGGGTACCTCATCTTTCCCACTGGTCACCAGCACATCCTTCAGAGATGAGCCCAGAGGTGCAGCTCCCAGCCTCACCTGCAGCATGAGCCAGTGCGTGCTGTTGGCTCCATGCATTACCCGCACTCTCCCAGCACTGAACCTTCCACTTAAACGGTGGTGTCTCAACTAAGGTGGCACCAAATCCCACCCTTCATGAGTACGCCTGAAATCACTTTGGCCACACCAGAAAAAACTCTGCCTGTCTCACAGCACAAAGTTTGCATTCCCTGCAAGCCAGCAGCAGTGCAGCCTGTGCTGGCTAAATATGTGGGGTGTGTATTGTTTTCCTCAGGTCCAACTGTAACAAGCATGATGTTCAGCTAGTTTTTCTCTCCCAACTTGGTGAGTTTTGGTGGTGACATTTTTGCAGAAGCTACTCCATCTCCACCAACAGCTCCTCTTCACCAGCTCTCTTGTAGCTTAGTAGCATTAGCAAGCTGTTCTCAGCCAGGTGCACTAAGGACATGTCTTGCTTAGCACAGTAAGGTTAATCAGGAATTTTGCAGATATATGGGAAGAAAAGCCAGCACATACTAGCAAATACACCAGACCTCCATAGCTATCAACCAGTACCACAAACAATTAGCAATCGACCCCACTGCAATATGTAAAAAGCTGTTGTCACTTTCTCATACTATTAAGTGATAGTACCTTCTGATTTAGAGTGTGGTAGCAACTGGGATACATTCAGTACCATGACCTGCTTAACCTGTTTTCCTCTAAGGTTACAAAATTGAAGCTCAAATCAGATAAGGAACAGCCCTTGCTCATTGTCATTGAATAATTCCGTGGCAAACAATTTTGCACAGAAGACAACTCAAGGACAAACTGAAAGACGTGAATATTTCACCTTTGGATCAAGGCTTCCACAAATGTTCTGTATATTCTACTTTACTATGTATTTTGCACACACCTGATTACCTGTTTAAAACCGTGAACAACAACAGTATTTTCTGGGACAGTACCCTGCTGAATTTCACAGCTATATCTGAAAACTGACTTCTTGACCTACAGTGGGTCACTATAACTCCTTGCTCCAAGGAACGCTGTATCTACAAACAAGAAAATTAATGTCCAGTAATTCAATAATATGGGCGATTATTGCCCTTTTATGCTTAAAAAACATTTGCTCCTAAAATTGGCTATGTATTAGTCTCTAACAGAGCTGACCAGAACCAAGTTTTGTTGTTGTGCAAGGCTTTATTATGCTTATAAAGCAATTCAGTGATGTCACCTCTTTGTCACTCCATAAAAATTAATAACAAATAGAGCCATAAGAAATGTCCATATGTTCCTGAGGTAGCCTGTATTATTCATTCCTGGCAAGGAATGCTTTTTTATCCCTTGAAAAATAAACACAAGCTAAAGGTTCTTTTAGATAAAGCAAGATCTTTTTCACTGTATAGAAACAGATAATGTTTCACCAAGGTTCTGCAATAGGAACAAAGGGAACTTGCAGAAAAGAAGCCTTATAGCATGACCATATCTTTATTACATTTTCAGAGTACTAACTACTGAGTTGACCGGAAGGGCTTCCACCAGTATCCTTACCTACTTGTATCACCTCATTTCTTCAATATAGCATTGGCATGGGTGGCCAGAGGAAACCTCTTTATGTTTAGCAGAGCTTTGCACGCTGGAAGGTATTCAGCAATGCCATCAGGAGTTGTGCTGTAGTACAGCTCACGTGCAGCGACACTCACAGACAGCTCCGAAGCTCAGGCAGGTGCGGCACGCAATTCCCTCCTGGGAGGCAGAAGCTATGGAGAGCACACTACATTAGTCCTCCAAATTCTTCATTAGCTCTCTATTCATCTCAGGAGTCATCTCAGGATGTAGATGTTGCTCTATAAAGCTCTCAAACATTCACATGTGAGCTCTCCTCTGTACCACAGACAGTCATCAGACCTGAGAGCCTGGAAGTTGCCCGTGGGGGTCTTACTGGAAGAGCTCAATCTGGAAATTTCTCTTACAAAACTTTTAGCTGTTGAGCAGGTTCTTTGGGTCACAAGGCATGTTAAGAAACCTACCACAAATTTTGCCTGAGAGAATGAGGCTCTCAACAATGCTATGTGACCAGTGAACACTGCTGCCACATATACTTTTCTCCATAATCCGCATGCATTCTACAAGCCCAAATATAAATACAGGAAAGACAGCACATGCAAAAGGAATAACACCATGCTCATTTCATTTTCCTTTTCATAAGGAAGATTGCTTCATCACAAAGAATTAATCTGCTAATATATTCTCCCTTAGGGCATGTACGTTTCCTTGACTAAATTAGTTACTGAAATTGATTATAGTTTAAGACCCACTCCCCAACATGTGCAAGACCTTGATTTATTATTAAATGGTTAGACTATTGTACATTTGTAAAATGGACCTATTATGGATTTAGTTTAGATATTTTGTTAGTTCACTAGTAATGAAGCTGTGGATGTCAAATACAGTTTGCATACTTTTGGTTGATGTAGCACTTGCTGTTGCTATAAAACTAACTGGTGCAGCAATTGCCCACTTCAGTATAAACACATTTGAGGAAGCCTTCCTATTAGGCGGTGGAGACAAAAGACATTTTCTCTTTTGACAGTGAAAAAGAGAGAGGTAGGATGCATGGAGCTCTGCATGGTGGAAAGGAAAAAATGTCTGTTAATTCTTTCCCCAAATAAAGGGATTTATTTGTTTCATTTTTTCATGAATAGTAAGAAGAGCCAGAGGAGCCCTTAGCTTTTGAAGAAATAAAGAGAAAAATCAACATTAACCACCAAACTGCAACCCTCTGTAGTTATTTACTGAGCATAGCGAGGTGCCTTGTACTGTGGCATAGATACAATGGCAGCAGATTTGGAAAACATGGATGCTCTAAGACTCATATTTGGATCAACAGACAAGTATGTAGAAAGACAAGAAGCAGTCACTTTCTACAAGGGAACACCACAGGATCAAGGACCTCCTGACAAATATCAGTTTACATCGAAGACATATGCAACAAACACTTCCACAGAGAGCTGCTCTCCAGCCAGCAGCCTGCTTGCAGGAGTGACTGAGAGCTAGCACACAGGCTGGTTCTCATTCTTGGAGCAGCAAACCCAAGAGGCAGATTAACTGAGATCTGCCAGGAATTCAGGGCATAGGGGAAGATAATCTCTTTGAAGTCTGCAGCCCTCTTTCACACACTTTTGAAACAAGCTGTTTCTCCTCACCAAATTCAACATGCTGCTTTCAAAATTAAGAAACAAGGTGGTGTCTTACCATGGCTTATTTATCACCTGTAAACTCCACGGCTTGCAGTATAGTGCTGCACAATGGACAAAATGCCTACTCCAAATCAAGTTCCAGTTAGTGCATGTAGAAGCTGAAAAACATACAGTCACTATTTATTCCCCTGGCATTCTGACTGCATTTTCATTTGTGATTCCTAAGGCATTAAATTTAATCAGGAAAAAAACAAACACTGGGACTTGCTCATGTTGTGTTCAAAATAATTCCATTAATTTTCACATCAGAAACAGCATGTATCTTCTTTAGTTTAACCTATCTCCTCCTGATTTCAGTAGATGTAAGAGCTTTGGGCAAACAATTTAGGATTAAGAATTCAGGATCGGTCTCAATCAAGTAAATCCATACCGATCTCACAGAGCCATTGTCATTTACCTGTGGTGAAGGTAGCTTGGCAGCAGACTCTTTCAGAAACTGTTGAAGTTTCTCAGGTATTTGTCATTCTTCTGTAGTGCACCTGTGCCTCCTCAGGAGCTTACAATCTCAAATACTTCATCTGTACATATTTTATCTATGCCAAAGGTTCAAGTCCAGTTTACCCAAGAAGCTGTTCTTTTGTTCAATGCTTATTTTGACAGCTTGCTTTCCATGAACATGGTATCTGTAAAATACAACTTCACAGTAAAAAAGAATTGTCTTAGGAGTTGTCAGTTTAACCAGCTGTGAGGATGACAAAGTAAAAATGTTCCCTCTTGTTACTACTGATCAAAATGAGAAAGAAAAACTTCAGCAGCTTCCAATGCATTTTCCCATGTCTTAAAAGATTAGGACAGTTAGTTTCAAGTGTTTCTGATATTCCTTCTATTTCTCATTGGACTTTTATTCTAGTAATAGTTTGTCCTAGTGTCCCCAATTTTTCTCCCAGCTTCTTGCAATCTCAAGCAGAAGTATTCTGACATATTGCCCATTACACTCAATCAGACATGAACTCTGTCCTGTGCTTGCTTATATCTTTGCTGTTAAATTCAGTGAATCCTGGACCTTCTGCTATTGTGAAAGCAGACAAGTTATCTTTAACCATCTGGAAGATGTGAAATACACTGGGGGGGGGGGGGAGGCGGAATCTTTAATGGATCCAGATTAATTTTAATTACTTTTCCTCCAGCTTCAGTTGTCTTTAAGCTCACCTCCCTCATAACCTTCATCATATCCTAGCTAACAGACTGAGTTGTCATTCCTGGAGTTGCTGCCCTCTCTCAAGGTGCATCTGTACCCATTCTGTCCACACTACTGGTGCAGGTGCCCAGGTGTGTATCCAAACTAAGCACTAAGGGCTGGATCCCAAAACAAAGAGCCAGCAGCAGGAGCTTTCCACAACAGTCCTGCTAAACTTAATTTGAGCCCAATGATCAAATGCATACTACAAAACTGCCTCTGCTGGAAGAAAAGTAGATTGCAATTGTACTCTTTCAAAGTGATTCCAAGGCCTCTTTGGAAGAGGTTTAAATATTGATATTCAACAAAATGAGGGAAGAGCAAATTTGAGGGCACCCAATAGCTGAGAAGGCCTGCAGGGAATGTTTTTTTTCATTACCTTCATTGTCAGAGATGTCAGCTAACATATTTTTATCATGGCTCTCTTACTTGTTTTCTTTCGGGTTTTCTTGATTAAGAAAGAATAGCTGATCTCTGACCGAATAAAAGAAAAAAAGAGGTGAGGGAAAAAAAAAGACAATTCTGGAGCAGACTATTATAAGTAAAAGCTGAAAAATGGGTGAACTGTAAGCACCCAAAAAACAGAAGGAAGTTAAGATGCCAAATTAACAATGACAGGATTCCTACACACCCATTCCCACACAAAATCCAGTTGAATCCTTTCCCACATTTGTGACACTTGTAATCTTTCTCCCTGCTTCTCCCTGGTCTGTTCATTCCCTGGAGTCTAATTAAGGTTGTGCTTAGACTGAGCCTTTCTGTCTACTCATTGCTTTGCAAGTTCCAGGAAGGTAAATACCCCGACATCTCTACAAAACCCGATCAATAGATTATTATGGAGGAAAAGCCAAACAGCCACACAAATTCTTACTCACCCAGAAACATGACCATACTATCTTCCTCTCCTTTGAAAAGCAAGATAAAAAAGGGAGCTGCTCTGTTTGTTTTGAGCATTTTTGAGTGCCTGTGCCTAACTCGGAGCAGATGAAGCTGGCATTCAAATGCAGCAGTTTGAAAAATGCAAGGAAAAATTCAAAGGCTCTCTATTGTCTCTGAGTAAGAAGGGAGGATATTAGGTGAAAGGGGATGCGTGCCTGTTCAGCTGGGTAAGTGAAACAATTAACTTCTAGTCTTCAGCTATCTTTTTAATTGCTCATTAGACAGCTCATCTGTGTATGCTTTCAATGGAGAAAAACCCATACAAAGTATGTCACAAGCAGACATGCGTGCCTCACAGCAGTTACTGCTCACGGAGCTTTGAGACACGGTCTCAAGAGTGGAGCAGGGGAGGGAGAAGGATATATAGATCGACCAGGAAGGCGAACATGCTGAAATGGAACCTTTCACATTTTCCATAGCTGTAGATGAATCGTTTAGATTACAAAAACCCAGTAAGAGCAAACAGTGCAAGTAACTCCTTTGCGTGTGCTGCAGCAGTTCAGAAATGGCTACTGCCTTACCACACTGAGAAGTGCAGTAGGACAAGTGTGCTCACAAGCAAAGGCACACAAATTTCATAGCTGCACCAATGACCACCTGGGCCGCCTATCCTCCTGAAGCTACACCTCTCCTCTAAAGCACACCTGAAAAGATAATGTCATGCCATAATGCATTCATGATAAGCAGCTGCTAGGTGAGCTTGTCTCTGCCACTCTCCTGCCAGCTCCTTGCCCTAAGCGTGAACACGTTACTTCGCCTGCCTTCCGCTCCAGCAGCTATTGTATAAATTCTTCACTGTGCATTAGCCTATTGGTTTATTTATTAGAAGTCAAGAGTACATTTGCAACATCCCTCTTTATGAAGCATTCTTTTAAGAGAGCTTCCATACTAATTAAGTTAAATGTGATAATGACACCCTGTTGATGGAGCTGAAGCTAATGATAATGATGCCATACATTTAGTTGCAAGCACCTATTCAGTTAAATAAATGGGCCTATTCTGTGAACAGCACTATGTCCCACAGCCTGGGAGAGTGCGGGGGGGAAAAAATATGTTACAATGCAGTTGATTTGCAGGACAATAAATAGGTTTGCAATGAACTGCTCTGGCATAGATGAACACGTGTCCAATCAATTACACTGTACTGGTATACAGAGATACTTACTAGTAGAAATATGGTGATTTCTGAAACCAGAATAATGAAAAATTGATGCCTTTTTAATCAAATGAATACACTCTTACTCTGTCCAGAATATCTTTATTAGAACTACCATAAGTATTTGGAAAAAGGTATTTCTTCCAAGAATGTTTGAAAATCAATACTATTCTCCAGCCTTTGGTGATCAGATATCAGACCTTTTTTCAGACTGGAAATGTGCTCTTAGGACTGAGTGTAAAACAATCCGAGTGAAATCACAATTCTTCATTGATTTTACACTCCAAGACTTCCCTGCCTCTTTCTCCAAAAATGCTCGCACTAATACAGCAGTGTTTTTCTGTTGTACAACAAGGTTCACCTTTTTGAAAGCATCTTCACCTCTCCTCTGGTTTAAAACAAGAGGTGGTGTGTTTGTTGTTTTCTTTTGTTGTGTCTGTCTGTTTGAGGTTTTTCTTCTTGGTTTTGCGTGTGCTTTTTTGTTTGTTTCTTTCAAATTACAATGTATCTATTGTAATATTTTTCTGAATAAATTAATATTGTCAATCTTTTTCACCTGCAACAGTCACTTGTGTCTCTCCCGTCATATTTTCTTCGTTGTCCTTGCTTCCATGATTGAAGAAATATTAAAAATATTCATCTTCTTAGAAATAATGTTCCTGAGTGTGAAAGTTCACAGTTACACCTTACATACACTATCATCTTTGAAAGGGTGCTTTACTCCTTGGGATTCATCAGCTAGGCACTGTGGTAGCTATACCACAGGAGACTTCCCTTCCTCCTTTTCAGAAAGTCCATTTCTGTGAGATGAAGACCATGTCATCCCCTGCAAGCTACTGCTGAGCAGCTGCCTTGAGATCATCTTTCTGAAAACATCACTGCCTGACAAACTACCTCACCTTACCCCAGGGTAAGCAGGGGCACCCCTCATCCACCACCACCTCCTCCCTTACACGTCAGTGGCTTGGGGATGCCATTCTCACCCAAGCTCAACCTCCGCAGATCCCACTGGGGAGACCATCTTACCTCATTGTCTGTGCACTGTGCCCACACCAGCTGGCTCGGTACAAACTATGTAAACGAATGAACTCAGTTAACTGCATGGGAGTAATAACCTCCAATGGCACAACTGAATTTAGGGGACAGACCAACTACATGTACTGGCAGCTGGTTAAAAGCAGTTTTTGAGGGTAGCCTGCTCTTCCAATCACACACTTGGTTTTGCAACACTGCTCAAATAGTCTTGCAAGTAATTCACTGACCAACTCATGGTTGCCCACATATACATACAATTCATTTCTGGCTTGAAGATAAACTATTCTTTGTTATCCAGTCCTTCACCCTCTCATGCACATGCTTAGCATAACACCCATGAACACGTCCATTAAAATCCACCCAACAACTATTCACATGTGTAAATTTAAAGCACATCCATATGTGCTTGCAAGATTTTGGCCTGTTTCTGCTGCCATTTCATGTCTATTGAGCCCCTATGACTCAGTATATTTAGAAAACATCTGGTGTAGTTAACAGAGTCCATACTCCTATTTTTTCCCCCTCTTTCTTTTTTCTGGTTTCCCTCAAAGACATGACAGCATCTAGTGTAAATGGAAGCAATATGCTGCATATATGCAGAACCTAATAGATTCTGTCTCAGACTGATATATATGTGAAACTGAATCAATACATCTTTAAACCCATAAGATCTGCAGATGTCATTTATAGACTTGTAAATTACAAACTTTTACTGTCTTATTTTTACAGTTGATGATTGTAAAATATAAAATTGTGCATTATCACTGTGTAATAGCACAAGCTTTAGCAACACAGTGCTACAGAAGGGAGCATATATTGAAAACCAGAGTATTCAAGGGAGCCTTATAATGCAATTTTAAACTCTACAGCTGACTGTATAATAAAACTGTAAAGCCAAATATGAAACAATGTTTGCTAATAACAGGAAAATGAAAACTGTATTGAATTCCTGGGACTTCAGAAACAAGCAAGAAAAAAACCAGACATATAATGGACATTTAATTAAGGCTAAAGACTATTAGAATCATGCTAGGGCATCTGGTCACTCTACGTTAAACTGAACACTACTGTGAATAATAAAGTATGTAAGGTTGACATAAAAATAACTTAAAGGCAGCATTGCAAGCTGACAGAAGCAAGGAAGTTTGAGTTAAGGTCACTGCTCCCCTCTTTAAATCACCTGCCCGTGGCTGAAGTACCTTGCAGCCACCCTCACTGACAATATTTAATGGACAGGGCAAGAGCAGAGACCCATATGGCCAGAAAACGGTTCCAAAAAATTTAATTTTGCAGAGATAAAACAGAGCTGCTCTGCATTCTTGAACCACTCAAGACCAGTGCACTTCCCAGCAGTTTCTTTTGCTCATAGCTTCCCAACGTGGCAAGTGTGGCGCACATTGCCACACCAATGCCCACACCTTCTGACTGCAGCCTGGTGGCCTCCTGAGCATCCCCCACACTGCCACATAAAAATTCCCTGGCTTTTAGCCAACTTTTAGGATATAAATCCAGTATCCCATTGTGAATATTTTTGATGCCAGGGATTGATACCTACCCGACTCATGATGGGTCAAAATCACAAAGATAATCTGTGCCTTAGAATATTGTGAAAATAAGAGAGAGACATGACTCGTGTCCCCTGAGGGGCAGGCTGGGGTGGGGAAATCCATGAAGAGAACTACTGGAGATGCCCAAGCTCTGAAAACAGCTTCATCCACAGTTTGTGCCTTATTGGGCACCAGAAAGACCACTGTGCAGCCCCAGTTTTGCTCCCAAATGGGCACCTACTTATCCGAACATTTCTCCTCACAGTGTTCTCCCTGAGTAGACACTCTGGTGTCTGAAAGGGGTGACCTCATACTGCTTCTTTAGGATAAAATTCAATTAAGAAGTCTGTCAGCCATGAGAGGCATGCCCATAGGGAACCAGGCTTCATTAGTTCCCATGCTCACAGCCCTATTGCTCTGTACAGTGCAAAATCAGAAGTGCTATTATAAAGATTTTTGCAATTTCTCCTCAGTACTATCAAGTTTACCCGCTCTACCATACAAAGGGGATTGCTGCAACACTGCATTTTATACAATAGCTTATTTATAACAAAATATCAAGGGGAGACAATAGTAATTGTTCATTATTGGCAATTTTTGGTGCATAACCTAATTCTCGCTCCACATTAAAAACATCACAACCCAGGGTCAGACCCCCTCCCTCCAGTTCATCCAAAGGGGACCCTCCTGTAACGTGATGATCTTTTTCCAGATCTACTGAAAAATGGATTGCAAATTATGCTGGGACACCGGGGAGTCCCACAGCTTTACAGTTTGTACATGTTGCAGGACATGTCACCATCTTATTCAGAGAAAAAATCAGGATGAGAGCCCAACAAAGTAATTTCAGAGGTCTTGGTTCTACCAAGCCCTCCTTAGGTAGATTTCTATTTCTGTCTGGAATCACATGCAAGATCAAAATATCATTTTATTACTGAGCCAGGGCGGAATTACAGCTCCTACTAACCTCACTTGCATGGAAGAATTAGAAACAAACAAACAAAAAAAAACAAAACCCAAAGCAAGCAATTATAAATTTGGTATTTGCTCACTTCCTAGTAATACCTATGACAATCTCTTTTTTTCTTATTATTTGCTTTCAGTTTTCAGAGTGCGGCTTGATCATACTTTTTCTGCAACAACACTCAGTGTCTTATATTTCTACTTGTCTCTAACATCTGAAGCAGTATGTGAAAAATTGGGTACTATGTGACCTGCTATAAAATCATTACCTCACATGCATATGTGTGCCTTTCACAACAGCTCCTTCCTCCATCTCTCTCTTCCCATCACTAATCTGTTCTGGTCCTCAGAACTTTTTTTTTTTTTTTCTTTCAAATATACCATGAACGTGGCAGATGAATAAAAAAATAGTTGAATTTGAGTGAAGACAGAAGTAACAGCATGAAGTGTTCTGAAGAGATAGGAGATAAAAGGTTTTGTTCACCCATCCCTTAAAGGTCTATTCATATATATAATAGTCTCATCATACCCTGGAATTACTTTGCATGGGAGCTTGGTGTACGTGTGTTTTTATCAGGCAGCTTCCCAAAGTATGTGCCTTTAGGAGGAGGGACAGCCACCATGGCAGCCTGGGAACGGTGGCAGGAGGGCTGGGCACCCAGAGGCTGCTGCTGCTGGGGACAGAAAGTCCAGCTTCTCCTGTAGCCAATTTACAGACACTCACAGGTGAGGTTTTGAAAACAAACACACTTGAAACAAAATGTACACATATAAATATACACACTTATATACACACACATACATATATATATATAGACTCAGGATTCTGACAAGGCCAGGGATCATGGGATGGTTGTGGCAGAGATTTGCATCCCAGTGCCCTGAGTCCTGGACCATCATTACTCTGACCAGAGTATTTTCCTTTCTCTCATGGGGAGCCCTCTCTAGTCAGGGGGTCAGGGCTGGGAAAAGGGAGATGGTGCCAGGGGTGATACAGGAATTACCCTGTACAGGGAGAGGTTTTTTTACTCCTCTTCTGTCAGCAGTGGCACTTCAGCTCAGTTTTAGAGGAGCCTGGTACAGCTGTCTCATAGTGTGCTTTCCAAGGTGTCTTCTAAATAAGAATACAAAAAGTATGGAAATGATTTAAAATAACTTCTGCTTTTCCTTGAAAGCCTCTGTCTTACTTCCTGTCCAGCCCACCCCTCTTGGGGACTCCTTATTTGGAAAAAGCCATGCCTCATGAGATTCCACATCTCAGGCAGCGATACATTCATTTAAACTAACACACAGCCATAAATGCTGGCTGGAAGGCAATGCTCCAAACACTACAAATGAAATACTGAATTACTGAATTCAGCAGAAAACATTCACTGAGGCAATGAGTTGCTATCCTGGGGCCTCAGCAGTGCTAAGCCAAGTCCTCCTGTCCTGCACACACCCATGAGTCTAAGCATCTCCATCGGTCTGCTCACCATTGCCAGCCATTGAACTTTTCTGTATTGTTACCTTGAACCTTCAGCTGGAAGTGGCGAGTACCAGTGACACATGTATCAATTGAAAAAAAAAAAACCAAACCAAAACCCAAACACCATAGTGTTTCAGTGATAAAGGACAGAAAACCTGAGATAAGTGTGTCCCAAAAGTTCAGAAACCAGAAATAAAAGAACAAGTACATTACAAATTTTAAGAAAGTCTCAGTGGGCTTAGGAAGGTCTGGCTCATGATATTTTAGCATCTCAGTTTGATAATATTACCCACAACCACAATGCTGATGTCAACATTTCACAAATATTCATGAGAGAAATAAAAGCAAGAAACAGTATATCTGTTTTAGCTTCAAAAATGGAAAAAGCTGCAAGAATATTGGAGTTTAAACAAGCATTGCAGACATCAAAATCTACACTGAGACTTCTTAAATAGGTTTGTACAAGGAAAGATCATCATTAGCATCACTTAGCATTAACTCTTCCTCCATATAACACCTCCACAGCATTTAAGTATCAGGATAAAAAATACTTGAAACTGAACTGCAAGACACAAATGTCTCACCCTGGAAGCACACCCCCCACACACACCCATTTTTTCCCCCTGCATATCTGGGCTTTTTTATCTTAGCTTGGAACATCAGATTTGAAGTGGCTGCTTTAATCTCTTGTCTTCTGCCCACCAACTCTTCTGCAGACCCAGTCTGCTCTCAACTACTGTCTGACAGTTCGACTCCTCTGGCTTTGGTGAGCCTGCATCAGAGCACCTACAGGGGAAATTTAATTTGGCTGTCAGTCCTCCAGAGCCGACCCACAGTCCTGTAGCTGTGTCGGCTCTGCAGGACTGATGGGAATAAAAAGTAGTTAAGAACTTATTTCTGTGATTGAAGTCAGCAGATATAACTCTGCACGGAGGCAGCAGATGTGTTGAGTAAGAGCATTTTTAAATGGTGACTTCTCAAAGTGGAATTTTACTGTAAGTTATACAGCATGCCGGTTTTGTGATCTCTCAGCCCTGAGACCATCCCTGTAATATTAATTGTATGCTTTCCAAAATGCTACCCTTAACATTTTTCTCAGTGCTAGCAGAAGTAGTAAGAAAGGGCCAGTACCTCCAATAAATATAAATTTCCTCTTACTTCTGAGGTAATCTAATCCATACGGATACATTTCAAGGTCTGTCAAAGTTACTCAAGCTCATTCCACAGCAGCTCAAACACCCTCTGCCCTGGAGTTTTACCAAGATGTACCACGGAAACAAATCCAAGAATTCGTAAATTTTGTTACCTGGTCCATAGAACTGGTAATACGAGACATTGTTGGATAAAGCCGTGATATTTATTAGGCAAATAAACTAACAAATGAAAAACACAAAGAAGATACCAAATACTGCAAGAAACAATCAGAATTACTCAGCCTGAATACAGTATAATATTTAATAAACTGTTCTTGCAGACACAGCTATAACTAGATTTTAACAGCAGTAGGTTTTACCGCTATTCAGCCTTAGAACCAAAAGCACTGGGGAAGCTCTATGGCCAACATTATTCACAGGAGAGCCAAATAAAAAGTCATCATAGCAACACTTT
This sequence comes from Todiramphus chloris collaris, assembly GCA_025345505.1. Lineage (NCBI taxonomy): Eukaryota > Metazoa > Chordata > Aves > Coraciiformes > Alcedinidae > Todiramphus > Todiramphus chloris. The sequence continues at coordinate 31,388,466 of JANVCC010000017.1, forward strand.
CTGGCACTCACAAAACCAAGCTGTGAATAACATGACGCTAGCAAACGTTGGTCCTTATGTCTGCCTGTATCAGTAGTGCGGGTGTCAGCAGATGCTACTCCAAAAACGCCGTTAATTATGCAACCCAGGAAACTCAACGACAGGACAAGTGGCTTAGAAATTTGAACAGGCTAATCCCAACTCACAAACAGGCCACCTCTGGCGTGCAGAAAATGGCCCTTAAACTTTTCTGAGCAGGTTTCCATCCCTTAGCTTGTAACATCTATCCTTGGGGGTCTGTGAGGCTCAGACGTAATGCAAAGCCGCGTATAAAATTTTAACATCTCTGCCCTTAAAATACAAGCTTCTCCTGGGCTCAGTGTTGCTAGGCTTTCAGGAACAACTCCCCACCAGCTACAGTAGGATGGCACCAGCAGTCCCCTGCCCTGTCCCCCAGCCAGGAGTCTGCTCTGGGCCCCTTGTTGCCCATCCCTGTCCCAGCCCTTCACTACCTTGGGCAGGGACAGGCAACAGCTGCCTGGCGAGGGCAGGAAAATGGCCACATCTCATAGGGCAGAAATCCTGAAGGATGCCAGGATAAGGGATGCTTCTCCAGCCAGGGACATCATAACTACCCATTGCCTTGTGTCACAGCAACAGGAGAGCTACCAAGGAAAATCCCCATTGCCCCATGCAACAGCAAAGCTGATGGGGGGGGGGGGGGGGCAGAAATTCAAGAGAGGATTGGTACACTGCCAGAGGTTAGAGACTTGGACAAACACATCACCAAGTGCACATATTTGTCCCAAGGACCTGGCACCCTGGCAGCCAGCTCCCCATGAGACCATGGAACAGACAGGAAAAAGGCTGCATTAAATCCCATGCTTTAACCACCTTTGTCTAACAGGACAATGAGGAGCAGCTGGCTCTTATTTGCTCCCATGGCAAATTATCTGATAGCTAAACTCTATCTTTACTCAGGTGGCTTTCAACTGATGTGGCTGGACTAGTCCTACAAATGGAGAAACCACCCTGGCCTATGCAGGGACCTCAAAAATAGAATAAACAAAAAAAGTAGGTCTAGCAAATAGTAAACCAGAATTTAAAATCATGGCCATCCTGCACTACCTCAGACGATAGACCTGGATTACAAGCAAATTTTATTTTCCTGTAATAAAGCATTCATCTTTATAACAGGAGGGAGCATCAAGCTGACATTTGAAATACACCATTTGACTGGAATTATACCACAAGTGAATGCTGCAAAGTGACTGCATCACTGCACACGGCTGACAGTAATTATTAATAGGACTGCTCTTCCTTTGATAGGCAAGCATTACAGATGGCTGAATAACGGAAACATTTGTGAACAATTGTTTGGTAGCAGGAAAAAAAAAAATTAAAAAAAATCAACCCACTGCCATAATTTTAAGCCTTAAACACAATGCAATTAACCAGCTCTAAAGCCAAGCTCTTGCAAAAGCATGATCGCTTTTGTGACACCTGCTGAGCTCTGTGAGAACACATCCATGAGTGGTGTTTACAGGGTCAAGAAAGGATAGGGCAGAGGTAGTTAGACTCACAAATCATCCTCCCAGCAGGTATCCCAGCCCAAGTTATCCAAGAATTACCTTCGTATGGATTCAATCAGAGCCATCTACTGCTAAGGCAATATGCAGAGAGGGGTGAACAGAGTCCTGACCTAGCGGGCAGCTGTGCAGCCATATAACTGCACTGTATAATGTTGCAGCTCACGGTATATGTGCTGCTAAAAAGAGGAGGGAGAAGTCTCTGTAGCTCTTCCAGTAAATTTAAATAAGGGATATATCTGTAATAGCAAAGGGATTCACAGACCGAATCAGAGACGATCTCTAACTCCAGGAACTGAATAAAAATATCATCATAAAACAAACAGTAATAGCCACATTTCCATCCCAGAATAAGAAAACTAGATTTTGTCTTGCAGAGGGAGGCAAAGGAATTGCCCTTTGTTACAAAGTGTTTTCTTTACAAGAATATCTGAGGAGGGCAGGAGAAAAAATCGTGCTTCATTGAAAGGAATAAAAAAAAAAATACTACAATGACAATATAATGGCACAAACTTCCAAACCATTATCCTCAATCAAACTTGGACATCCACATGCAACTCTTGCTAGGCTCAAAGAGCAATACTTCACATGCAAGTGTTTCTTGTGCTAGGGCTCAGATAACTCACTTAATCTCAGGCACTTGTCACTGCTCCTCGCCTGAGCCACATTACAGTGTGAGCCCATGCCTGGCTGCAATCTATGCTGATCAGGACCCCAGCCTGGGGACTGGCCTTCCTGGCTTGGCCTTGGACCTGTCTCCATGCTCTGGACTCACCTGGTGACCTGAGCTCTCTGCTGACCCAGGATTCTCCATATTCAGATACCATGGGACTGCATCTCTGGCTGGTGATGCACTGCCCCGTCTCACTGTCCATCACACAGCAGCACAGCTCCTACTCAGGCAGGGGCACCAGTTGCCTCCACCATCCCCTTTAACACCTCTACCTGCAAAGCACCTGCCCAGGATTTCCAACATCTCCAAATCAGAGTTCCCATCTGAACACTCTCTGAGTGCCAACACTTCACAGCAGGGAAAGTGCAATGGGTTTGGCATTGTCCCCAGAGCTCCTCTCTGCAATTTGCCACCACAGCTGAGCCATAACTGCCTCCAGTCTGATCCATGGTGGTGAGATACCTGGAACTATTTCACCAAACCATGCTGTTTTCCTTCCAATCATGGTTCTCTTTCTGCTTTCTTTTCTCCACTGTTTTTAGCTACATAATTTTCAGGTAATCAAATTTTCTTTTTTTTTTTCAAAATATAAGACCAGGATAAATAAACCGTTTTAACAATAGATTAAGCTGAATGACTAAAACACTGAAAAGTCACTTGCTCCCAGTATTTCCACTGCCTGGGCTTTGCAGTAGACTTTAAAGAAATGGAAATTTAAAAAGTAGAATCAAATGTTTTTGCAAGTTCATTTTTAGAAAATTAATACCACCAGTTTTTACCAAAAAAGCCTCCAAGCCTTTCTACTTAATGTTTTAAAGAGGGAGAAAATAAGTAAACACAGCTGTCTGTAGGAACAAATAATCAAAGAGCCTGAACTGTAAATTGTCCAAAACCAGAATGCATCCTTCAGCCGGGCTTGTAATTGATGCCGGTTATTCACAGCAGCAAATAGCAAAGTCTTACCATTTCTCTCCCACATGAAGCTTTTGGCATTTCAGATCTATATTTGCCTTATAATCCTAAAAAGTAAGTGCTATCTGACATTGACTGATAGAGCAACAGTTATCCCAGGGTTTTGCACTTGCATAAGAAAGAAAGAAAGAAAGATGACAAGTATGGCTTGTAACACAAGTCCCACCACTTCACCTGCATGAAGCCCATGCCATGACCTGCCTGCTGGGGACTATTAAGTCATGTCACCCTGCAGGGAGTGACTCCAGGTTTAGGCTCACTCTTAGCAACTTCAGGTGGGAAACTCCAGCATATGCAAGCAGTCGGGCTAAGGAAAACATTCATCACAAACAAACCACCTCAGCCAACAAGTTCAGCTTCAATCTGGTGTCAATTAACGTTAAAAAGTAAAAACCACCAAGTTTCTTTTCACCCTCTTGAGCTCTGACTTGGCAAGTTCCCACTACATTCACAGCAGGGATGCATGTAACAATTAGTGTTGTTCAGTTAATGGTGTAACAGTATTAACGCTGAAACGCCAGAAAGACCAGTGTTAAAAACTTTTCCTACTGCTGACATGTGAGACAGGGGTGAGATGTTAGTTGCCATGGCAGGATGCTCCCAGCTGACTTACACCAACACAGTCACCTCAGGGCAAGACAAGCAGGGACAGACCGTGTCCTCACCAGACAAACCCACCATCACCAGTCCCACCATTGTCCCTGGGAGAGGGAGCAGCTGGTGCACACATTCAGCATCAATACCTGCCCGAAACACCATGGAGGTAGCAACCAGCATACACCCCAGGGGAAAGAGTACAAGTGGTGGCAGGGAGAATTTGGGGAGCATGTTAGAAGGTCAGTACCTAAAACAGAAGCCACTGTAGTTCTCTTCACTGGACAGGACTGCTGTAAAAGCCTTGGTCACAGCCTGAGCGTAGTCAGGAGTTAGCAAAAGCGTGAAGTGCCAAAATTCCCAGACCTTCAGGCCAGCCCCTTGGAGGCCTACAGGAGAAAAGGGGAAAAAGCTGTTGCAGCTCTGTGTTGCAGCTAAAGACTGACATAATGTATAAACATACAGATAAGAACATTGTCAAAGCATGTTGCAGGATCCCTGAATGTTGCCATGCCAAATGCCAAATCTTTCATTACAGAAAAATTTCCAGCTGCCTCACTTGAAAATGAATTGTTTCCTGCCACTAAGGCAAAGCTGTTGCATGCCAAAGGAAAAAAAAAAAAAAAGGCCAAATAAAATCTGCTGCCTCTCATTAGATCAAAGGTTGGCAGCAGAGATAAACCACCACACAAAATGACATTTACTCAGAAGAGCAATTGACTACAAAGTCATTTGTCACTTTTAATAATTCTACAGTTGGAAAATGATGATAATGGAAATCAAGTTACCCTAATGGTAATAAAATATTTGTAAACTAAACTTGTTCATTTTGACTATAAAAAAGACATTGAAATAATTCAACTGCAGAGAATAAAATTGAAATAGGTCTGTAATTACACAGATTTTCAGCATCTTCTCCTTTATGAAAAGAACTAACTGCTGATGACTTGCACATTTCCAGCACCTTACTCTTCAAAACAAAAGATTAGAAATATGTACCAGATGTACAGAAAAGGGGCCTGCAGCAACATTTCAGAAGCGATGCACACATTTCTTCCCAATTCTCCTTCTTATTAGGAGCATGCCAAGTGTCATATCTCATTAACTGAGTGAGCCTGTATGCCAGTGAAACATCACCAAGCCAAGAGAAGGGACACAGCACTATTAGTGAAGTCACTGGATCTTAAAATCCTCCTCATTGTCGTCAAGGCAAACACTGAAGGATTTTTGGTGACTTTGATAAACTAGCGTGCTAGCAAAATGAATATTCATGCGGCATGATATGGCTTTCCTATGCCAGATGACCTGCCTTCCTGGGTTTGATGAGTACAAGGTAAGGATTGCAGGAAATTCATCATTTTTCTCTAACCTCATAGGTTTCTTTGCATTCTGTTTTCGCACATTTTCTAATGATTTTCCTTGAACATTTCACATTAAACAAGTTCCAGGGCCATCAGCTGAAAAGCATTCTAGTTCCAAAGGAAAGACCAGAAGGGGTTGAAGAGTGCCTTGATAGCCTGACTCATTCTTGGATTCCTCTTGCTGTTGTTTCAGATGTTATTTTATTTTATATTAGGGCCACGTGAGTTTCTCCACTACATCTAGATGCTAGGATAGTCAAATCTCTTCAATTTCAGATAAAGCCAATTACATCTCAGAATTTTGCATGTGCCTTTCACCTAAGCTGTGTCTAAACCATGCCAGAATCAGTGACTCTAACTTCTCCTCGTGGGCATTGCTCCCTCAGACCCACCATAAATGATAAACAAGCATGTATTTTGAAACAGTTTGTGGGTTGGGGTTTTTTTTGTGGGGTTTTTTTGATTGAGTTTTTTGCTGTTGGTTTTGTGTTGGGGTTTTTTTTATTATTATTTTTTATTATTAAAAAGGCTGTTATCATCACTGTACTGTCAATGCTCCTGCCCTTGAGGAGAGCACCCAGAGTACCAGCTCGTGAGGACCTCAGGGGACTCCACAATGCCTGCAAGTCCACCATATTTTTTGAAGGAAAACTATAACCAAACTATCTGTAACCATTATGAATAATTAATATTAATATTGAAGTAGCTAACAAGCATGCTTAGCAGCAAAGAGCAATTGTTCTCAAGTTCCAGTCTTGCAATAAAATGAGACCTCAGGAAGAAAATATTTTATCTCCTATAGTCTTTTTCAGGGAATTAGAGGGTTTTTACTTCAAGACTGTCTCTATATGCATGTCTGATAATTGTGTATATATGTTTGTGTATATGTGTTTGTATATAAAAGTTATTGTAGAGACAAAGGATGAATCACTTTAAAAGCAAGCAAGTTCAAGTTCAGTACCCAAGGATAGGTTTCCTGTGTGAACCTGAACATGGCACATAGGGTGCTCTGGTGCTTCAGTCAGAGGCATCATTTCAGTACATGTAGGCAAATTGGAACAAGCTTTAATCCAGTGAAGATGAATGAGAACACACATCAGCAAAAGCCACAGTCTCAGCTGGGGCTGTGCGTGGTTGAGCCTGACTGCTGGGTTTTTCTGCCAGCAGTGCTGGACCAGGCATGCTGGAGCTGCATCATGCAATTGCTCTTCCTCTGGTTCTCACTACGCATCCAGAGCCAAGAACACTCATAACGCAGAAAGGGGTCTGCCTGAAAATGAAGAGTTTTGTGAGTCTCATTTGAACCCAAATTGCACCACACAGATTTCCTCTCAAGGCAGAATTCTCTGGTAAAAGCCTCTTGAATGTGTTGTGGTCCATATCTCCATTCAGTGTCAAGCTGTCTTCACTGTATCAATGTACTTCAACTTCCCTCTGTAAAGGGAAACTATACCAACACTGTCCTCCCTTTAACCCCTGTTTGGGGATAGACCATTCCATAAATGCAGACACTGACTTGTGCAAGCCCAGCAGGGCTCATTAGTGTATGCCTAATACCATGCTTACGAGTACCAGCTCCAGCTCTGGAAAGAGCCTGCCCACTGTCTGAAGGAATGGAAGAGATTTCAGGAAGCCTTGCCTGATTGAAGCTGCTCCAAGGAAAGCCAGCCCAAGTGTCTATTAGCTAAATGCTGAGCAGGAACAAGAAACAATGAGGAGCAAAGTGCAGTGGTATGCCTCTAGCTTCCCTTGGAATCAGCTCATGCCCAGCCAGGCTTCTTACCTCTGGCTCCAGACTGGTGCCAGCAAATCATCTTGGGTGACTGCACAATGGTTCACAGGACTTTGGATAATCTTCTTTGCTGTGGCACTGTATGACACAAATAGAGCCAGCTGGGGTACAGCCATGGCCAGCTTAGATGTCTTTCATCCTAAGGGTAGATAAACCCATTGAAGAAGCATTCAGATGCTATGCTGGCACACAGCCCTTGAAAACACAGCTCTCTGCAGGTGCAAAAACCTCACCAGCATCTGCCAGCTGCAGGAGGCAGGACACAGTAACCAAGCATGTTATCAGATTCAGTTAAATGTTATTTTTCCAATTTCAACTGGTTCCTTGTATACTTCTTAAACTATCATCATGCGACATCTAAAAGAGATGCAACTGTATTTAACTTTGGTTGTTTTGGGGGTTATTATTTTTTTTCCTCTGTAACTGAAGAAAATCACAGTAGTGGAAAAAGTGATATGCAAGCTCCACCAACTCATAACCCTAATTCACCTCAAAAAATTAGATCCCTTGATCAATTTAACTGAATAATAAAAAAAAAAAAAAATCACATGCTCTGAAATAAAATCTAAGTGAATTTTCAAGATACGTACAGATGCAAAACCCTCTTAATCAATCATACCAAATCTAACATACAATTAGTTGCTCACAAGCACCAACACAACCTGATCAATTTTCTTGTGAAAAGTCTAGTATTTATTCAAGTCCTCAAAGCTTCTAAGTGATAGGATAACATGAATTTATCCCAAGTCACATCAGAGAATATCTGGTCAATAACATGCTAAACATTGATTTTAGCCTCTGACAAAACAATGCATGAATCCAAGATCATGAGTCTCATCAAATGTACTAGATGCCAACGCAATTAATCAGCTCCAACCACTCATCGTAGCTTGAGGAACACACGCAATTACAGTCCAAGAGTCATGACTTTGACACAGAAAAAATAATAAATAAATGCTCTCACACTAGTCATAGGAGAAGAAACAATATATTACTACACAAAACAATACATTCTGATTTTGTCATGGGACTAACTGAAGCAATGAAACTCAGATGGCTAAAAGTGGGCTACAGACCAGCGTTTCACAGCCTGCTGGCCTTCACAACACACACGTTGCTGCCAGGGACACCCTAGGCCAACAGAGTAAGATCAAGTAATTGCAGAGTAATTGGTTCTGTCTAGAAATTTCTCATTGCTGATGCTGGAGGCCCACTTAATCAGAACATGCCAGAGAAGTGTCTGGCATACACCAAGAAATAAAATAGTCCAAAACTAAATGATAGGCCAAAATATTAATTTTTAAGAATGAATTTTTAAATATATATGTTCATATATATATATGCATATATCAGGCACAGAACACTGCTGTAAACACACCTCAAGCCTGATGTCAATATCTTACAATGGACTGCTGTGATGTAGGGTTTGTTTTCCTCTTCTAAAGAGCCAGAGGACCTATGCTTAGTGTTTATCAGTTTGTCTCTTTCTAGTCCTTAAAATAATGTACATATAAAAGAGGATACTGAATGAAGTGTTTCACAGAGCCTTGTTTTCAGCTATAACCTAAATGAGTTTTGCACATGAGTGGAATCATTTACTGCTTATTTAACTTTGCAAGTGCTTTGGAAGACCTCTTGTAACACTGACTTTGTTTTTCTCTGCTTGGCTGATGCTTTGACTGCCTTAAGCTGTTTCCTTCTGCACAGTCACAAAAAGGGATGTGGTCTTCTGGGTTTTATGGCCATTGAGCAAGTGTTGTCAATACAGCACTGCAGGGCAGGCTTCTCAACCTGCAGAACCTCTCCACAAGCCTCATGCTATCAATGCCAAGTGTGGCTCGCTCAAAGCAGCTCATGCACAAAGCACTCGGAGAGCCCAGTGCTGCCATAAGGTGTTGAAGTGCTTTCATCACTGCCCTAACAGTGGGCTGAAACCACCAAAGAGCATCACCTCCCAAGCAGTGTGTCAAATGTGAACACAAATTCAGAGATTTTTGCTTTTTCCTTCACTGTAGGCTGGGCTCTGAGACTTGTCCTAACCCCCCACCTGTGGTGCCCAAGAGCTGCACACTTTCAAATTACACTCCTGGTAACCATGGTGAAATGCGTTGTCCCCTTTCTTATGAATAAAGCCCTTCCCAAACATCTTCTTATGCGATTGCCCATGAGCAAAAACTTACTCTTTGACTTCCTTTCCCTCCCTGCTCTCAGCTCTGATGCATCAGAACCACATGGAAAAAAAAACAACCCAAAACTAAAAACCAAACCAAAAAAACAATATTGCTCATAGGGTCATGAGGTGTAAAACTGCAGTCAGTGCAAGAAGGCCAGTACCTACAACGCATTCACATATTCTTGGCTAAAATAGCCTGTTTTGTGTCCAAGCATATTCACTCTCAGGAATCTAGATTTTTTTTTTTTTTTTTTTTTTTTTTTTTTTTAAACTTCTTTGTGTTCATTACAACTCTTAGAGTTTGCTCTTGACTTGCAATTCCTATTCACAGGTCAGATATTCAGCTCTAACAACTTCACCACCAATCTCTTATAGACACTGTTTCCCTTTTAATTTTCCCTCATTTACCCAATTAGCATTCCACTAATTAAACACCAAAAGTGCCTTTAATTTCTTCAGAAAAAAATGCATTTCTGCTTAACCCTTGATTTATACTTGTACCTCCACAGGCTGTTTCAGTGAGATTAGACCTTGCACACAGGTTTTTTTTCTTTGTTCGTAGATAATATTCCTGAGGAAATGTTACAGTATAGCATCAGACTTGCTGTCTGCCATTTATATTGGAGTTTTGCCTAGCATAGTTTGACTGCTGAGATAATTAATAGTCTTTAGTAACCGTGATTCCCTGACTGTGAACTTCAAAGACAGCAGTAGTTTTATATTCTTTCTGTGACTTGAAGTAGCAGATAGTTATTATAACATTACACAATTTGGAAGTTGGGGGCTATCTGGGAACCATTAATTGAAGCTGGCTAGAGGGACTCCACCAAATCTACCTTGAGCCAAGGTTTGTGTGGGGAAAGGATTACATGATTTTTCTTATTTCCTCTCCATTTCCATCTGCACTCTGTCAAATCCAAATTATTGTATTATCCAGCTTACATCACAATACATTACTCTGCACCTGTCTCAGAACCATCCAGTACTTAACTACTTCCATACTTTCCACTGGGCTTACACAGCTTCTTCTGCACCTCCTTCTCAGTCTGAGGGAATGGTAGGATTTGTGCCTGTCTGCAAGCACAAAAGCACAGTATTTCAAGTCCCTTCACAGCTCTTCAAAAGCCCTGAGAAATACCTCAATGTATTTAGTTTCTGTTCTACTGCCTCTTCATTTGAATGCCATGTAAGTACAAACCAGATGTTCTATAATAATGTGAGACACAACAATTAGAGCACCTCTCTATTACTTCAGAGGTGTTGATATGAGTTTCTGCTCTTGCACCAAAATTTGCTGCTGCTTCATATAGATGCACATGGCTTTCTCCTCCTACAAGGCTAGATGTTAAACTAACAAGACACCCACCTTACCCAGGTTGTGGTACAGCATGATGGAGGAAGCTCTGCAGGCACCAGGGTGTCCTGTAGCCCCAGCTCTGGGTGTACCAGGTTACCACTATAGGATCAGAGCCTGTAGCCTCCTGCACTCCTGGGAAACTACCACCTGCTTATCAATTGCAGTGCTTACTGCACCATTAGCCACAAAAGCCTGATACACCTTGAGACCACTGCTCCATTGTACCAATGAGATCTTGAATGGTCTTTTATAGATAAGCACAGTATGGCACACTGTGTGGGGGTGTATGTAAATAAGTGTTGCTAAATCCACAGAGGATGAAAACATTATATGGCTTTCCCCAAAACCAAAGATACCATTCCACCCTTTCTGTCAAAACACCTGATGTGAACTTGAGAAAGGCATGAACCACAAATTCATATGACAAAAGGTCAGGTCACAAGAAGCAATTCTCATTTTACAGAACAACTTCCCCATGATTACAAAACAACTCAGAATTAGAGTCCTTATTTTCTCCTATATGCCACCTGTCATGGTTTAATCTCGGTCAGCAGCTAAACACCATGCAGCCACTCATCCACTGCTATCCCACCCCTCCCTTCTTCCCCTCCTCCTGTGGGATGGGAAGAAGAATAGTAAGGAAGGGTAAAAAAAGGTTAGACCCCATGGGTTGAGATACAGACAGTCTGATAAAACAACAGAAAGAGAGAAGAAAGCAATAGTATTAATGTTAGTACTAATGACACAGTATGCAAAGCCAGTGATAGACACAGGAAAGCTCTAACCTGTGTACAAGATTCCCTTTCCCTGGCCACACTGACACAAGTTTAAAAACAAGCACACCCACTCCAGGCCAGTTTCCACCCCACACCCCTTATATAGCAGGCATGATAGCAGCATGGTATCAAAAATCCCATGGGCTGGTTTGGTTGTTTATCCCAGCTGTGGCAGCTCCCAGCTGCAGCCCCTCCCAACTGTTTGGGCCAGTAGCTGCTTGTGATAATTAACCTGAACCAAACCCAGGACACCACTGCTGCTCCTTGGCTGCAGGCTGTACCCTCTCCACATTCTTACTGTTTCAAACCCTTTACCTGGTTTTTGGTGAGCCTCTTCTCCGTAACACCCTTACCAAGAACATAAACACTAATACACTCAAGCTCCTGGTGGGGAGATTGAGCAGCTTCCTAAAAGATGTACACAATATTCATAGTATTGGAAGGTAGGGAGTTTAGGTACCTAGGTTGCTGGGTTATAGTCCAATCCACCAAGTTCACCATTGACTTCCTCTTAACTACAGCTGAGTTCACAGAAGTCCTGTGAGCCCTGCTGTGCCTGCCAGGAGATACTTCAAATGGGCACAGGCAGTCTTCCATCAGCTTCCCTGAACCCTTGCAAGATGTGGGTGCCTTAAGGCTGAATTCCCAGGCAAAACATTGTTTTATTTTCCACCAAGGACTGATAGCTTCAAGAGATTAAGAGAGAGAGATTTCATATCAGTGTTTCTTGCAAGGCTGCATGCATCATACCATCTTGACTAACCCACTTCCAAGTCATTGCCCTAGTCAGACCCAGGATACAGCTAAACCTACAAGAATAAGTTGGCCTGAAGTCTCAAGAGGACATACTGCTGCCATGGGACTGACACTCCATCCTTTTGTCTTTCAACAGCATCAACAGCATTGATTTGCTGAGCTCTGAACACCACAATCTAGGCTTCTTCCATTCTAAACTTCTGAGGATTTCTAGAGTAGGCAAATGTCCCCAGTCCCCCTTGTTTTGTTTTTTTTTTAAATAAGAGAACATGGCTAAGGAGGTACGTGGTTAATTAATAGGCACATAGTTACCTAGCAGTGCATATTGTATGGAACTCTCTACACATTTGAAGAAAATGTTACAGGCCAGAAAAGGCTTTGTGTTGCAAGAAGCTCTCAATGTAGCTAAAGGTGTCATAACATAAAATCATATCTATATGAATGCATTAGTTGACTTTCACTCACATTTTATTCAACAGATGCAAAGACTGCTGCACTTGTACAGCTGCCTCATGTCTGTCCTTCTGAACTATGTATATTTGTACCTCAAACATGAGAATTTATATGAAGCTAACAGTTAGTCACCAGTTTATAAAGTTTTTCATCCACCTAAAGAAGAATAGCACCACATAACTTGGGTGACCAGGTGATATAGTGTTTGATTTATAGCAAATCCAACAGATGCAGCTTTTTAGATAAATGATTCTTAGAACTATTATAAGTAATGAATGAAGGCACAAATACCACAATTTATGAAGCATTTTTAAGAGGAGGAAACAAAAAAAACCACAGCTACATTTATTAAAAGAGGGCAGCCAGCCCTTTAACATATAAACATCTATGTTATCACCAAAGCAGAAGAATTTCCTTTTCTTACACCTTCATGAAACTCAAGACCCAAGTCTTGCTTACCATTTAACATATTCCACATATGTTTCTTCAGCTGGAAGACTGTTGCTACTTATGCATTTGAGATAATCCAGAAGCTACTTTTTTACAAGACATTTAAAAAAACCAAAAAAAAGCCAAAGCAAAATGAAAGAAAAGAACCAAAACAAACCACAAAACCACAAACAAGCAAACCAAAAAAAAACCCACAAAAAAACCCAACATCATTACTTCACCTATTTAATGAAACCCAAAGGAAATATTTAAAATATATAATTTATTGAAGCAAAAGTGAAAAAAATCACATTATAGTTTTTCAGCTCTTTTCTTGGACAGATTCATCAAAGACATATCAAGGGGCTTTGAGAGGAGATATAGGACTTTTTGGTATTATACTATTAAAAGTCAATTTTCTCTCTGTTTGCATTTGATTTACTGTAGCCCTTAGGATTTTTGATGCACAATTTTAATTCTCTGGAGAAAGCATAGCCATTTAAATAACCTAAGTAGGACTAATATGTTTCCACAGTCTTACCTGGGTTTTCCTGTTGTTCATAAGAATCCAAATAAAATATGCACAACTATTTCCTCAGTCTTTTTGGCACCAAATGTCGCAGTAATTCATGGTAAAGAAAGCTATACTGACTCCAAACAGCAGTCTAGTGTTCATGGTCAACATCAGACATTTTGGTTGAAGAAACCACACACTAAGTCCCAGGAAAAAAAAAAATGTTTCCTCCTAATGTCCAAGTCAGAGGTTGGCTGAAGGCTCCAACCTCCTTCTCAGCTTTGTGTTTCAGTTGTTAACAACTAACACTGTAAATAGCTTCATTGTCTGCACCCAAGTCCTTTTGAAATCCTTCTGAAGTTTCAAAATGAGTCACACCGCCTGCCCGTGAGGCCCATTCCACTTGTCAAACCAACAGGTTTTGAACTGAACCACATCTCCATCTCACTGACTGTCCCCTTGTTTTTGAGTGAACAAAAAGGGCATCTCTGAATAGGAGCTGAAGATTTCACTCCAAAAGGTATTAAAGATGGGATAAAGAGGTACTATCCAATGTCATTTCAGGCAAAAGTACACTGAAAGAATGGTGAAATCATTAAGATTTCCGTGCATGTGTCCCTTTTTCCCCCAGCAGAAGAATCCAGATACTTCAAGCTCTTTAAGAAAAGAGACAGTAAAAGGTGAATGACAAAGGCAGCAGGGGATGCAAGTTGTCAAAGGCTTTGCAATCACCTCTGCTGAGTATTTAATCACCAATGGGTCTGATCAGTGGAGAACATGAGGTGAGGAGCCAGGAGAGGTCACAAAGCAGAAACTACAAAATGAATCATGCTGCTTTACACAGAAGGAAAACAAACAAACAAAAAACCCCAGAACAAACCCACAAAGAAAACAAAACAAAACTACAAAACACAAACAAAAGAATCAACCAACTAAACCAGAACAAACTGCAGCCTACAGAAACTGCTGGCAAAGGAGATAGAGAAACAAAGAACACCTAGGAGAGAGGGTAAGGAAACAAAAATGACAACAAAGAAGATCTAAACACTCCTGCCAATATCTGGGAGCTCATTGACTTCAGAGAGCAGCTTCTTGCAGAAGCTGTTTTCCCTGATGCCACAGGGTCACTGGTGTAGGTAGGAAGGGATAGACATGGGTCACCATCTGGCCCTGAAAAAGAAGAAAATGACACAGAAAATGTCAATTACAAAACATGCAACTGTCTTTTCAAAGAAGTGGGGAGGGCAGATGGAAGACATCTCATTAAAATGCAGGGTGTGTGATCACCCAGAGGCAGGCAAGGTTTCACGTGGATAAAAGGCCCTACTTCACCGAGAGTTAAAGTACTGCATTGACCAAGAGCGCTGCAAAAAGCATCACCTCTGCCAGCTCCTTAGTATCTGTCCAAAGCACACTGGGAGAAACAACATCGTGCCTGTGCTTCAGCAACCTCAGTGAAAACTCATCTCACACATTGGCTCTGCTCTTCAATTGGTTTGAAGGATGACATTGCTCTATTCACCAGTGATGTGGAGGCATGCTTTCCACTCTCTCTACATCACTACCTGCTATTGGGGAATGAGTGATTATGGATCCTATACAATTTTGAGATAGCAGCAGTTTAAAATTCATTAACACTATTGCAATAAATCATAAGATTAGTCTGTATGATTATATAGCAACGCTTAATCAGTCAATAAGTGGATATAATCTATACAGTGATTTAGATAAGGATCCAGCAAAGTTCCCTAGGCAAATCGCACACACATACACAGATACATACAGATACAGAAGTTAACTATGATGAAGTTGTTTCCTTTTCTGCAGATTATAGTTAATTTTGGCACCAAACGACCTTTAGGATTTTACAGAATCTAAGTATAGTGGATTACTTCTCCCTCAACTTTTACAAGCAGACGGGCTTTCCTTTTGTCAGTCTTTGCAGGTGGACAGTGTTTGCCTTTGTCAGCTTTACGGACAGAAGGTCAGAGTCTGGTCAAAGAGGCATCCCAGCTCAGGGGAAGATACCCACTGCAATACCAGAGAGCTTCAAAGGGGCTCACCTAGACTGTCCTTTCTCAGGCAAGTGGTTGGCTTACAGTCAAATCATATGTGATGGAAAGGTAGGCATGACACTCCTTGTACCCACAACTGTCTTTGAGCCTTGATAAATGAGTTTTGGAAAAGCCACCTTTTACTTGTGTTAATCACATGATCAGTGTTCCAAACTCAGCTGATGTTCACTGTATCACTCTGCTGCATTGTTGGTGTTTGGAACAGATTGAAACCAGAGGAGTTCTTGGCCCAGCTATGGCTCAAGCCTTTACTTTCTCTGGAGCCTGCACCAAATCACCACCAGTGTAGTCAAGGGGTCAAGCACACCTTGGTTTGGATCCTTCTTAGGATCAGTATTCATAGGATTGCAAGATGATTGACTTTGGTCATTGTTCTTTTCTGTATTTGGCAATGATTTTGTCATGCATTTCTGGCTCCTTCCAGAGTGGTCTACAATGCAGGCAGCAGGAGTTTCCCAGGCAACAGGCATTTTCAGGCACAGTTAGGGAGCACCCAATCATCCTAACTCACTGTCAGGTGGCAGGAGTTTCAGGCACAGTTAGGGACTGCCTAACCCTCCCAACTCACTGTACTGTTACCAGGAAAAGACAATACCGGATTTCAAATTCACAGCATTTGTAGCCAAAATAAGAACAAAATGTTGGCTGGTCCTGACATTGCAACATGGCCCATGGGGCTGCACCACCACACCTGTACATTACCATCCAGCAAACATCTGTACCTAGCAGATGTGGAGATGCACACCATTAAGTATCACCATTAGGTCCAACAGAACACTATGCATTCCTGTATTCCCAGGAACACGTATCACAGATGGCAGATGAACTGGTATAATGCCATAACATGGTGAGGGCAGAGAGAAGAGGATGGACACTCTCCAAGGACATGCCCACATCCCTTCCATATGGTTCAAGATGTCCCCACACTGGGATGGGCAAGGCTCATGGGGAAGAGAGGCTACAGGTCCCTGTCCTGCCCCAGGCCATGTTGCAGCTCCTCACCCTGCTTTTCTTGATGAGGAATAGGCAGACAGCAGTAACTTAAAACATGCATTAAAAAATAAAATTGTTTTTCCAGTAGACTGGCATACCTGTGGCCAGGGGAATTTGGGAAAGCAATATATACACATGTGCATGAGTACATGCACTCCAGTCTTGCAGAGACTGAGAATTACTTTTCCAGAATTCAAGTGGGAAAATGTGACTATTAATGGTGGGCACAGGATTTGCTCTACTTTCCTAGATAAACCTGGGTAACTGCAAGATGTCTTCACTTGCATTGTTAAAGACTATATTTATCATGATCTGTGGCAACTTCAGAAACAACCACATGCATACTTACCTTTGGATTGCTCTTGCCTCACCATGTTTCAGCCAACACACTGCTGTGTAAAGGTACCTAGTGCCTAAATGTATGTTTATCAATGCAGTATTTAGGCAGTACTGTTATTTTTTCCTATTTAAAAGTTGAACATTTCTTTCACAGTGTTTTCACTGCTTGTATGACTGCTAAAACTATATATTCAGGATAATGAAGTTTCTAGTGGGTTTGAAATGTTATTTAAATGCTGATTTCAGAAGTACTATTCATAACTTCTGTTAGGTCTGCAGAGAAAGCACAATTTCCAAGACGTTTATACCAGCATAAAGAGCTTTGTTGAAGCATTGCATTCAGAGCAAAAATTTGCCACTCTTTTGACTAGATACCCATAAACTACTGAACAGGCTAAAAAGTAACCCGCAGCACTATAGACTGGCAGGCACAGCAAAGTACCTCAGTTAAATGTGAACCCTGAGTCCCTTTAAGGTTGTTCTCTCATTTCCCAGCATTGCCCTTTGAGTTTGGAGGAAATTTTCCACCCCCAGTTTGGTTTCGACCCAACTTAAAAGTACTTCTGAGAGTGCAGTTTGCTACTCAGTAAACCTGTTCCTGCATGGTGGCTGGGGGGGAGATGTGGGAATGGATGAATCTCAGTTCCTGGTTTTCTAAAAAGCAAAGGTCTGTAGGCAGGTATGCTGGATGACACCATGTAAGTCACCTGGGCTGCTGGATGACACCACATAAGTCATCTTTGCTTCAATTTCCCACCTGCTTGGAAATCAACTGATCAAAACAGTGAAGTGGTCTAGTTAAAATTCTTGAAACAACTGGGTCTTATTTTTATAAGAAGAAACATAGCCCTGTCCATATGCAATAGAGTCAGAGCAAGGAACAAAGCAGCAGATCCTACCCTAGCTCTAACCCTGCCTTCCTTTGGGGCTCAACTCGCCTCTCTCTGCCTTCATTTCCTATGTCTGGTGTGGCATTCATTGTGAGTTTGGTATTTAGCCCTAATGCACTTCCTAACAGAATACTGTGCTAAATCTTGCTGTCTATCATGTAAGAAAGACTGAGTCACAGAATCACAGAAAGGTTGAAGTTGGAAAAGATATCTGGAGGTCATCTGGTCCACCACCCCTGCTCCAACAGGGCCACCTAGTCACCCAGGACAACATTTCGATGGATGCTGAATATCACCAAAGGAGGAGATTCCATCACCTCTCTAGGCAACCTGTGCCAGTGCTCAATCACCCCCACAGGAAGAAAGTGTTTCCTTAAGTCCAGAGGGAAACTCTTGTCCTTCACTTTTTGCCCATCACCTCTGACCCTGTCCCTGGGCACCAGTGAAAAGTTGCTGGTTTTGTTCTCTTTGTACCCTCCCTTCGGGTATTTGTACACATTGATACCCCTGAGCCTTCTTTCCTCCAGAATAAACAGCCACAGCTCTCTCAGCATTTCCATGGACATATGCTCCAGCAACTTAATTTTTTTGTCTCTTCACTGGACTTTCTTCAGTAGCCCCACGTCTCTCTTGTACCTGAGAGCCCAGAACTAAATGAAAAAACAGCTCAGAAAAACACCAAACCAAACCCCCCAAACATAATAATAAAAAAACCCCTACTAAATAGCTTCCCTTGGAGTTAGAGTCTTCAGAAGTCTACTTACCAAGGGCAAAGTCAAGGGTGATGCTTGATCACAATTTTTAGGGACCAAGATAGGCAGCACAACATTATCAAAGTGCTTGTCAATTCATCAAACAAAGGTGTAAGAAGACCAAATGACCCAGTTTGAAAGAAGACAGAAGAGAAATGAAGTGCAGTGCAATTATTTGTTTAACAATGGCAGCAATTAGCTGCTGGAAAATTTACCAGGTGTTCTGGTTGATTCTCTGTAGCTGATGATTAAATCAAGATTGGATTTTTTTGTCTTCTTTGAAGTCTTGTTTTAGTTCATATAAAAAGTCCTAAGGCCTGTGTCATGCAGTAAGTCAGACAAAATTATCACAATGGTCCCTTCTGGCTCTATCATCTTCTCTTTTATATGAGGTGACATATGCTGTTCTGATGATTAGGCAATTAACATTGCAAAATACCAGAAAATTCCTAAAATTCAGCAGTGCTGAATGCCTTGAGTTAATCTTTGTCTCAATCTCAGAGCAAAGCTCTGAACACAAAATCACCACTTGTACCTGTCTCTAAAACAATCCAGCAACAAGAAAAAGAAGAATTTGGTAGCTTAAATGACAGCTTGGTTTATCCAGCATATCTCACTTGTGTGCTAATCAGCAGTAGTACCTGTATGCCAAACAGACTGATAAAATCTCTATACCCCTGACCATGCTCAAGTGATTATAACGAAACTGAATCACATCTAAAGGAAAAGTATTATGGAGTTCTTTATCCTAGCATTACTGCTCAGAGTGAAGAGGTTTGCATTTACTCTGGAGAGGATTCCTTTAAAAAAAAATTCTTTGAATATAGCTAGGAGCTTGAATAAATTGACTAGCAGAGGTCAAGTTGCTGCAGCAGTGATGTGTTTGTCTTCTAGAGACAGCCTACCAGATGTACCAAGGAAGAGCAACTTTTCTGAAATAGCCTTGATTAATAGGTTTCTGAGGGAGATGTTCCCTTGAAAGCAAAATGTTCTGATGCCATTTACCAAGGTATGCCATGAAAGGACAGGAAGGCATTAGAAAAGAAAATACAACATACGCTAATCATCTGCAGTTCAATCACTTTCCTGTACAGCTAGCAAATTAATAATTTTGTGTAATGCTAAGCAGAAGGCTGTGACTCTTTGTAGACAGTCGCTGAACTGAAACAATAAAGAAAGCAGCATGCTGTTTGTCATTCTATTGCAGCCCTCGTGAGAGCCAAAATAAGCTTTAGGAAAGTTCATGTCTAATTTTCAGACACGGCTGCTATTAAGAGCTGGAGAAGCCTGAAGAATTTCCCTATTGATAAGTCATCCTTTGTACCTTCATGTTATTTACCAGACCAGACTGAATGTCCATCTCTGATCCAGAGCCATAGCACTGTGGCAAGGTGTGGATGTCACGTGACTGTGTGTGAGGACCTGCATATCAAGGCTATGCCACCTCCTAAGTTGACACCAAAATAAGCAGTTTCAGAGACAACATGGATTTGATTTAATTTACAGACGTGACATTTATTGTTCTCAAAGCAATGGGCAATCTCACATACAAAGCCTGTGTCTTTCCCACTATAGTATGATAGAATGAAATGTGTGCCAAACTTCTACTCCTGTTTGCAACTCACCTCTGCTTACACACCGAGCTGATACAGATGTGCTCTCATGGCTTCTCAGGAACCATGGCCTCTCACAAGCTAGTCAGAAGGATATAATTTAAACCCATTAACAGATTTTTTTGTTTGTTTAATTTGGTGCATATCACCACTTACTGGAGTAGTGGCACTAGTATAAACAATGACTGCCAAGGGCAGCTCTCACCTCACTTAGAAATGGTTTCTCTGTTCCTCTCAGCACACCAGTTTAAAAACCATCTGTTCACATTGCTTCCAGTTACACACCCAGAGGCAGAGGACAGCAATGAGCCCTTTACTCCCCCCAGCCAGTTCCAAAAACCCTTGTTCTTAATTTCTTCAGTGAAAGCCCAGATCTAGACTGAAGTTTTTGAAGGTTACATAGCCCCTAAGTATGTCAAGATAAGAAGTGCAGTCCCTCAGAAGGACCAGTTCATCCCCTCCTCAGCCAAGGCTCAAACTAGGTCCTTTTGATGACAGGCATCATTTTAGCTCATTTGCTACAGTTGAGTGACTTAAAAAAATGTATAAGAGGGTGACAAAAGATTCTGGAATTAAAATTTAAACTGTGTTTGTTTATAAGCAAAGCAAATAGCAGTATTACTTACTGTGTCCCAAAATCTTTGCTAATTAGCACATAGCTATATCTGTGTCCTTTCTCCACACACACAGCATCAACTCTTCACCCTCCTGCTCTTGGCATCACTTGTCTTGCCTGCTCCCCTACACCTACTGGAAATTTTTGAAAAGGAAAGCTTGAAAAAGGCTGAAATTTAAAAAAAAAAGTTTCACTAATATACTCAGTCAATAGAATAAAGTCAAGCAGCGAGAGAAGCTCATGCACACACACATCCTAAAAATTTAAATAGAAGAGGATCTTAGTTTGGCAGAAATCCCAGTAGTGAATCTGCATATAAATACAGCAATTTTGAGACCAGCACACTGTTGGTGTGCACACGTATGCGCTGGTCTCTTCTTTACCGAGAGACCCTCCCATGTTCCCAGTGGCTCACCTACTACATCAGGTGCCAAATGTCTGTCCACAAAATTAGCAACTCCTCCACCACCCAGAGCTTCATCAGACTCCATCTCCACACTCCCCCACACCCCCCTTTTATAACCCATCTAATAATAAGTGCCCACACCTGATTGGCCCAATCAAAGACCACCTCTACACAATTAACTTTGGGAAGCTCTTTCTGTTTGTGAACTGGTGGTTCTTTTCTCAGGACTTCCTGGCCTCCTCAAGGGTGCACAGATGTTCACTCAAGGTTATTTATCTAACTCACATTCTAATCCCTCAGACAAGCCAAAGTCTCCCACGACACATATATATCAGCTGAAAAAAATCAGCTGTGCTTTCCTGTGGTCTAAAAGCAGAGCTGGACCTCAATGCACAGGGACCATACAACCCTCCCCAAAAGGAAGCCAGTACAGCAGAGGAGAGCCCAGAATTGTCCTGACAAATGGGAGCAATGCTCCAAAAGGGAGAATGATACAGTAAAGGCAAATATACAAAGCATGAGATGTAGGTAGGAGCACATCATCTGGGGAGGAGCTGCTGGGCAGCAGCTCAGCAGAGTGTGCACTGGGGCTCATGCAGCTCAAAAGCGAAGCACATGTCCATGATGTCTGGATACCACGCAAAAGGTACACATTATACAAAGGTATATAAGGACAGTGACATACTTTTTCTCTTCTTCAGCTTATGTCAGACTCCTGCATGTATTGCTGTGAACCTCTGGCCTGAAGGCAAATACAGACCAAGTGGGCACAACATAGGAAAGCACCACGAGTGGTCTAGAAAACAAATTGTCCAATGGCAGGTTGCTGGCTGAGTGAAGTGGGGCTGTTTTTCCAGAGGAAGAAAACACCTGGTGGTAGAGGAAGGTGGTGTGACAGCAGTCTTCAAGTTCATGGAGGCAGCAAAGAGAAATGGAACAACCTATTCTCTATGTCTGCAGGAGATCAGACAAGAGGAAACAGATATAAATTGTGCAAGGAAAGTAGCTGTATAAGCACCAGGAAAACTCTGAGAGGAAGCCTTTAAGACAAACACTCTGGAAGTACATCCCATCCTGGGGCTAGCTACAGTATATTTCAACAATTACAATATTCAGAAAACACAGACAACATAAAACACACGTACATACACAAAGCATATACAAATATGTATAAATATATGATAGGTATGTAAAGCATCAACTGCTGTCTGAAAAAAAGGGCACTTAAGTCTCAATTGCAGCATTATTTTTGTAAAGACCAAAGGTCGAATTTATGAGGCACAAAGGGCATCTAGCTGAACTTAGTTCATATTCAGGGGGAATTGGATATAAAACTCTTTTGAATTGAAATCTCACATCTTTTCCCCCTCTAATTTTCCTTTTCACCTCTAATAGGCTTTTTCTACAAATGCTGAGTGTAGAGATGGTACCTAAAATAATCTGAGGTGCACACATTCCTACTAGATATAGGTAAATCAGGGTGCCCAGTACATTTGCAGAAAGCCTATCACACACTAGGGAATAATCATAGCAAACCAAGACCTTCTCGCCATTTCTGTGCAGAGCACTGGCTCACATCCAGTTCAGAGTAGCTGAATGACATTTCTCTCTGATGTTGTTTAAAAGCCTAAATGCAATGAAATACTAGTCTGAGTCCATTTCCCAGTGAGCAAAAGTGTCAAAAAAGCCACCATCAGAGCTGGATCTAATTGACAGCCCCAGCTGGGAAGCGAGGAAATAGGGAGAAGCAATACTCTGCCTCCTGCGGTACTTGTTACAAAACTTTCTACAGCAGTGGCTCCAACTTTTGGGGCACTGAATTTCATTTGCTTCACACCCACATCCACCCCCAGACACACACACTCTAATATGGTTAACCAGACACTTCACTGGGACATTCTGCCTCTTTCTCCCCCCTGGTTTTTGCTACCAAGGAAATGTTGCTGCTATATGAAAAGTCACACCATGGATCTATATTCTTGCCTGACTATATGCAACTTCAAATGCTTGATCCCATGCCAGACTCATGGTGATTCTGGCCTCAAGCCTGCCATGGCTGCATTTCAATATATTTATCCTTTTTCACTAGATACAGAAGCATATGACTCAGTTGAGCACAGAGTTATAGGGTCAAACATCATCAATTCTGCAGCTGAAACCTCTTCTCCCCACAATTCACTTCCAAGTCACTCCCTAATACAGTGAAACAAACACAAAATCAAACCCAAAGCCCTGGAAGATTAGCTTGATATCATGACCATAAAATCAGATTATTTGGCCTAACCAGGCTTGCTCAAGAGCTTTGTATGAATTTTTGGCACACATAATACTGAAGAACTCATGTCAAGTTACTCCAAAAGGCATAGGTAAGTATTGCTGTAGGTAGTCCTGTAGTTACGTTGCCAGCCTAGGAAACCTGGTTTTGGATAACAGCCACACCACAGACTTGCTCTGGGAAAATAGACAAGTCCCATTGGTCATAAAGAGGTAAGCATCTCAGTTTTATCCCTTTCCTTTCAGGCTTCACTTTGCAGAATTACTCTATTCCAGGCACTTCAGAGGGCGAATCTGTTTAAAAAAGGTGTTCAGATACAAGACTAATGAGGGAGGATGATTAGGTACCACTAGCAGCTAGAGAAAGCATTGTTTTATTTCCAGTGGTTATCTACAGCTCTTCACGAATGTACACTGCCCTATATATCTGTGCTAAAACAAGTAGTGCATATTTCCCTTCAAGAGCTTACAGGAAGAGATAGCTTATTTTACAGCATCCATGTTTATGAGGTTTCTGGAGATTGCCTGGTAGTATTAACAGAAAATAAAATCACAACATGCTCATTTTTCCACTAATTGTCCTCCCAAAGCATTCAGAAGTATTCTTCTGCTGGTCTCCACAGTTGAGTTTCCTGATGCTCCTTTCTTCTTTCCTCTCTTTCCCTGTCCTCTTTACTTATTTATATGTCCTCACTTCCTTTATATTTTTGTCCTCTTTTTCACCTTCTGCTCTATAATTCATAGTGGTCTGCAGGGAAAATAAGTCAAAGCAGCAAATTTTATGTTTCAACAAGAGCACAGCAAGATTGGTTGCTCTCATCTCCTCTAAAAATGAGCCTGAAAACTTTGGTGTTGCTGCCAAACCCACACTCTCAAACATAGCCGTTTCCGCACAGTAAGAGATGCGCTGTACTCACAAGACCATTCCTGACAAAGGAAAGGGTGGCAGACTTGCTGAAGAACAAGCTTTCTGAAGGTTTGCACGGGAAGGGTCTGGGAGGCCATTTTAGACATCCTTCTTGTTAAAGAAAATGTCAAACTTCCCATCAGACAGGGGAAACAGCAGCAGGTTGCTTTATAGGCAAGCACGAGGCCAAAAGCAGGAAGGTGCCTGGGCAGGGAAAAGACTAATAGTTCCCGGACAACCCATTAATAGAAATGTATCCTCAAATCCTGCTAAGGTAGTTTCAAGTAAACACATTTGTAGTAAGTGCTATTTGTACAGATATTTAACAAACTATAGAAAAGTCAAAGACAGTCTTTCAGTAAATTCAGTTCTATTCATAACCTATATAATAACATCAATATTTTGCACCATACATTAAAGTTCTACACAAAAAGGGGGAAATAACATAGGCTACCGTCAGATTCCTGTGAGTTTTTGTAGTACATTTCTTAATGTAGACATCAGGAAATAATGTCCCTTTTTGACCTGTAAAAGAATTCTCATTTTGCTTTTCTAGTTCCTTACCATTACTGCAGACGGGACAGTTTTGCATGACAGCAATGACTGGTGATGTGCAATACAGCAGCTGGTTCCAAAAATGTGATTTATCTGTTTACATGCCTGGCTTTAAAGTCCCATAGCAACTGAAAAAAAATAATAAAATCCCCAACTAAATTACCATACTGAAAAGTTCTACATAATCCTATTTATGCAGAAATGCTTTCCTTACAGCATCTTGCAAAGTTCCTTCCCAGCTGCTAATGTTTTAATAAAATACCTTTATTATCATGGAGTGTGCTGGGAATTAGAACTTCTCTAACTGCAGGTTAGCAAGGTGCAAAAAAATATGCCCATAAGAACCTTTGCAGCTCAGGTCGTTTTAGTATTTCTTTACCTTCCAAAATATTTTGGTTAATTTCAGGTTTTCCACCTGCTTCGATTACCCATTTTACTGATTATTACCCATTTTACTGGTTATATTTTCTTTATCCCAGCTAGAGCAGAGGCCTGCTTTGCTTTACAATCCTCAGTGACAACACTTCCATCAAGAGTGCTTTAAGAGATGAGCACTTTCCTCTGCAGCAGAGAAGCAAACCATGATGTGTTTCACATAGAAGGCTGCCTCAAAAATAAATAAATAAAAGAACTCACCTCATATTTTATCCAGCATCTTCTGAGTCTCATCAGAGGAAATTAAAAAAGAAATTGGCTTCTTGAGAGGATAGATCAGACACCTTAAGGAACAGCTGCAATTTGTGTTTCTGAGAAATGAAAATTGAAAAGCAGACTAAAGTGGATATTGGGTGATTTATAAACCACGTTTCTCCATTCTTTTTGAGTGTCAGTACATTCAGTAGATCATCGATAGCACCCTCTTTAACATACGATTTCCAAAACTAAATTAAACAGGCAACTCCCTGTGCTGCTTCCTTCCTACCTTACATAGGGCACAAGGATGTTCCAAGGACCTGCTTGCAAGGCAGGAGGCACCGTGTCTGCAAACATGCTCTGCAGATCTTGAAGCCCTGATATAGTGCAATGGGCACCAACTGCTGTAGCTATTCGCACTGTCTGTGCCAAACGCTTGAGAACCTTCATGAGCTTGTCCAAACACAGGAGGCTTGTTCATGGGCAAAAATACTAAATGTTACTCTTCAACATTTTGTTGTTGTAGAAGTAATCTAACCCCTTGGAAACGCTATCAAGATCTATAAAGCCATTCAGCTCTTAGTCATAGTAGATATGAATCACTATGTCAGTTAACACTATGTGCATAAATTGCTGGCAACAGGGATTTATGACACTGGGATGTAATTCACCAGTATCAGCTCTTAAATTTGATTACAAGTATGGGATTTGAGAAGAATAGGTTTGCACAACTGGCCGCAATTTGAGTTTTGCCCTTAACAAAAGAGTTGGGGACTGAGGCTCACAATCTGCCGTGCGCTTAAGTAACAGTTTCACGTTCACCCTGCTCAGATTAATTACTTCTTTAATCTGCAAACGCTGACACACATGCGCAGCCATGCACATTAATAAGGAGGATGGCAGCCGAAGCTCTATCAAGTTTCATTATGTCCTGCATGCTTAATTGTCTTCATCACTGGAAACAATCATTTTATTTAATGGTTTAAATATGGCAGAAATGCCATAATCACATTTAAGTATTAGAGGCATTTATAAGCAAACAGAAATTGTTTTAAAAGGAGCACATATAACATTGCTGTGTGGATTTAGTTGTCTAGTGCAGGTAGAAGATTTTTCTACTCATCCCCTGTGTCTGCAGCCAAATCAGGGTCAGAGTCCGTGATAAAAAGTTTTTTATTCACTCAGCTTAGCCTGGTGACACTTGCACAGTGGGTCAAATGCGCTATATCTGACTGTAATTGCAGATATTAATGAAGCTTTTAAAGGGATTCAAAAATGACTCTAAATGTCCACACTGGCTAAAAACTCATTTTGTTCTCATATAAACATGCCAGATCATCCAAAAAATAATTCAGCTACTGGGGTTAAAACACACAGATAACACTTGAGCTCTTTTACGGCTTATAGCCATGCCAGGCTTCTCTCTCCTTGGCTCATTATCTTGTTCTCCTCCTCTCCTTTAATGGGAGAGCCTACTGAAAATCAGAGCGCCGCATCCACAAGTCAATGCTGCCATGCTTTCTATTACAAAACTCAGTTTGCAGAAGCACACTACAGCTGGCAGTGTTGCAGGGGGAACAACTGCTCCTCACTGACGCCTTGCAAGTGAGACATTAGGTCCCAGCCTTGGTGATGTGTCAAATTTTGATTTCTCCCCACCCCCCCCCCCCCTCATAAAAATCTTCTCAAGTGGGTGGATATCGCCTGTCAGAGACCTGTACGGAATTAGAGCACAGGTGCCTTCTTTTCCCCACAGGCACCCCTCCACTCTGGTCCTTCTGATATCATTGTTCTGATCATTGGCCTCAGTGATCCCTTGCGTCCCAATCTTCTGTCCAAGTCCCCTTTCAAGATGTTCTGTTTATGGATAAAACAGTGAAAGTCAGAACAGACAGACCATCCCCACAGCAGGCACTGAGGGGCCTGGGCTAAACTGAAGCTCCCTGAGGACACCTTATGGGGTTTATCATCTCATTAACCTGCCAGCATGTATCTTTAGGTATCTGCCTCATCACCAGAGCGGCAGCCTAACTACCCAAGAAGGGGGAATGGAAGGTTGAGCTTGAACATCTTGTCCCACTCTGGCTATGCTGGCCACCAGCCACACATGTGGAGAGCAGAAATTTATACCAGCTTAAATCATTCTTCAAGACAAGAGGACTTCTAGCACAGCCCAAAATTTCATTTGTCAGCATGAAAGTGTGTCTTTTTCTAAAGAAACCAGGCAAGTCACTCAGCAAATGCTCTGCAGAAAGTCCCTGTGGTGTTGCAGTGCCGCGTGTCAGCCCTCCATTGCCTCTTCCCAGTGCCATCCCTTCTCTGCATGAGGAGCTGAGAATTGAGCTGTTCTCCTTTTCCCTGCTGTTTGTCAAACTTTGAAGCATCCAACCGATACTAGTCTATCAGCCTAAAAGATATTTAAAGAGACCCTGTCAGTTTATTATTAATAGTAGCAATTACGTTATAGCAGTTAAAAGACACAAGTGAGATTGTGAATATACTGCATCCAAGGTTAGAGATCTGTTCAGGCCTAGTCTGTGCTAGAAGAGGCTTTCAAGTGTGATTATATAGGCAGACCCTTCTATCTGAGACCCAAAATACATCTTCCCACAGTATGTGGCATAGATATGAGCTCGCTCTGCCAGTCGCCCATCTATAAGCTGAATGGCCACAGAGCCAAACTTTAGCTAATACACCCTTCCTGTCAGCAATATCTATTGCCTCGGGTTTAGCAAGGCACTCATCTATCCACATTACGTCTGGTCATTTCAGAGCTTGAGGCAGAGCATGCTGACATTCACTTTTGGCACACCATGCAGGCAATACCACTCCCTCATTTCCACCTGAAAAACGAAGCTTTCTAGAAAGAACGTAGATGCCCAGCAGAAAGCCACACTTTTTTCTGCTCATAGCATCATCTGAACCAGGGCTTTACATCAGCATGAAAGTGTTACTAAAATAGTTCAGCTAACCAATATTACTGTCAGCAACTCCAAATGTAGGTCTGAGCCACTGGGAGAAAATCGTCTTCCTAAATAGGCACTAAAGAGTTCATGCTTTAAACACTTCCTTCAAGAAGGGAAACTGAGTCAGAAAGCAATTGAAAAACTTCCCCAAGGTCATGCAATAGATTTATGAAAAACATGACCCCACCTGCATTTTAGTCCATGGCACAGATGCCACTGAGGTAGCGATTTAATAAGATATGAGCCCCATCTGTTCATTATTGTCTCAACTGGAGCTTACCATCCCCAAAGCTGAGACACATTAATTGATTATATGAATGCTCCTGGTTTGCCCCAATGCAAAGACAGTGAATTTAATTTAAATCCTTGTTGGAGAAGCTTTCAATTTGCTGGCTCACTTTATGCTGAAGCAGACAAGGAGAACTCATGGAAGTTTCATAAGCCACTCCTGCTATGTCTGACAGAGTGTATCTGCCCCCCTCCTACCTCACTGACATTGTTAAAATCAAAACAAATAAAATGGGAAATAAGCAAAAAGGAGGCTTTCTTCATGGTGCTATCCAGAGCTTTGAGCTTACCAGAACTTCAGCTAGCAGAATTTCCCCAATCTAATGTCATTTCTTCAGACTGAAGTTTTCCCTGTTCTGAAGTTTCTCTAGTTTGCTTTCCAACATCATGTATTTTCACTTTCTCTCCATATTTTAATCTACATAAAACAACACAGTTCACATTTTTATTACAACTACCAGCACTAGGCAGCAGTGTTAGGATCACAGAAGCTATTGGCGGTAAAAAAGCTTTTAAAAACTCTTCCTAAATGCTGCATCCACTCTTTTTAACATCTTAAGTCATCAAAACTTCATTAGTGATATGAGAGGCTGATAAATTTTCCCCTTTCCCTTTTCCTTCATTTTTATTAGTGGATGGATTCTGGGTACATTATGTCTGACAAAGACCAGCTGCCTCCACAAGTAACTGCCTTATAATCAGAGGCAGCCACAAGTAAAAGTACTATGTATGTAAAAGGGTCACAACATTTACTGCTTTTTTTATGAACTGCAAGAGAAACCAATTCACCTGCACCCTTCTAGTGTTAAAATAATAGACTTTTAAGTCCCTCCTGTGAGCTTTGCTCCCGGTGGAAAATCTGCATCCATTGAACAAATCTACTTACCCTCCAAAAAGTCCCTTTCTCTCTTCTATCCGTTAAAAACAACTTGCACATTGACCCTGTTCACTAAAGAAAGAGTATTTTTCAGTTAAAAGCCAGCATTAAGTTTTAGTTCTTTGTCCTAGCAGTTACAGTCCTGCTTTGTTTGTACAGGGGATATTTTTCTTTTATTTTCAGGAAAAGTGAGAAAAAAAGATACACCTTCTATCTCACAAACAAAAAAGGCACAAGCATAGACACTTAAGGTGTTTTGCTCAGCTGCAGTGGCATTACCAAGAAGTGCAACAGTAAATAAAGTAAGTAAATGTTTTAAGGCAGCTGAACAAGGTGGTTTGAAGGTACCCAAATTACTGCAAACAGCCCATTTCTCTTTCTCTTCCACCTTCTACCCCATCACTTGACCGTAATGGCACTTTTGCTGTTCATCACTCTCTCTCCCCATCAATTTTCATTGCCCTCCACAGCTTCTTTATCACTTCTGTTGTCAAACATACAACTACCTTTAGTTCAGATGTTTGCCATAAATCCTGGCAATAGACATCTAACCCATGAAGAATATAAATAAATTGGCTAGTTTTAAGAGGCACTAGGCGATAATGTATTTTTTCATATCACAGATATAGCTAATATCTTTACATCTGTCCTGGAAAACTGACATTGCACCAATGCCCATACTCTGGCTGTTTGTCTGTCCCCTCTACACTACTTTAAGGAGTACTTTCTAGTGCAGTAAATAACGACAAAACCACCACATGACTTAAAACAGTTACCAGCAAAGAAAAATTTCCACCCCTTCCCTTTTCATATGCCCTGGAGTCTGTTTTACTACAAATGGCAACTAAAAAAAAAAAAAAACCAAAAAAATTTATTTTAACTCTTAAGTTTTGCTAAAAATCACTGAATGCTCCTGGGTTTACTGCTTGTGAACAGAACTATTACCATTTTCAAAGATTAAAAAAGATAGAGTTTTATTTCCCAGAAAAAGAAATACCAAAACCATTGCCTCCTTTTGCTTACAATTTTGTGGTGTGTTGGTTTGGTTTTTTTCCTGGTGTTTTTTTTTTTTCTGTGGGGTTTTTTTTTTCATTTTTACACTGATGTAACATCATTGACTTTAGTGGGATGTGAGGTTTACTCCAGCACAAACAACAGAGAAAAATCAATCTCTTTCTGCATATATGTCTATTCCTCCAGCTAAAATGTGTGATTGGGAGCAGCCTCCAATGCAAAACGCCTGGTGAGCCATGTACCCTTCCGCCATGGTGCCGCAGCAGAGCCAAACTGGTGGCTCATTACCAGCCCTGCTTCATCTGCCCAGACTGAAAAATAAAAACTAGATCCACACTATGTGTAAAACAATACTGATGATGAGCACATCTGACCTTATAAAAGACTAACAGATGTTAGCTAACATTTAACTGACATACCCAGGAAATTTCAACTCACTTTCCCACCAGTTGAAATTCCAGATGTTTTAGGGCAAGATCTCTGTTGTTGTTAATTGTTCCACAGATGAAGCCCTGCCGTTCTCATCAACAGCAAGATACAATGCAATTCTCAGTAGCCTGGACAATACAGTCACAAGTGGAAAGCACAGCATCAGTAAACAGTAAAGAGACAAATCTCTAGCTGCTGACAAACTTGAAGAAACATGGCCTAAGTATGACTGAAACTCTCTGAGGACAAATAAAATTATCTTTTTTTTTTTTAAGTGTTTCAGCCACTGTTTACTTTTTATGACACAGGGCACTGGGAAAAAATGGAAGAATGGGGCATGGGAGAGCTCAGCTCATTTTCTGTCACTGTGATATTCCTAGGACATTGAAAGACAACCCTTAAAGATGCACCAGCTGAAGGACAGGGTAGCAGCAGGTGCACACCTTTGTGATCTCTTTTGCTTCTCATTCACCCTGACCAAAATGAAAAGGTGAGGCTGCCAGGCAGATCTCCCATCAGCTCCCAATTTCTCCCCATCCTCCTACTGGGGCAGGAGCCCCTGCAAGAGCGATGCCCATGTCCCTCACAGCTTTCATAGGCCCTGTCCTCCAGCAGGAATGCAGTTACAGCCAGAGCCACCACCTTCACCTCTGCAAAGCAAGGGGTAGTTGTGCTGGTGGCTAGGG
>JANVCC010000017.1:31420206-31432384 GCA_025345505.1 Todiramphus chloris collaris
CACCTTCACCTCTGCAAAGCAAGGGGTAGTTGTGCTGGTGGCTAGGGGGAAAGTAGCTTCCCCAGTGGCATGTAACAAAGCCTGACTGGTCTAGAAAAAGGCAGCCTCATGTCCAGGGCAAGAGGGCTCACCACATCTGAGAGCTTTGTGCCTGAAACCATGAGGGAATGCAACATCTGAAACAGCCACTGAGGCTGAATTAATCGACCCCTGCCAGGGGCAAAGAGGGACACAGAGGAGACGAGAGGACCGAGCTGGCAGCTGAGTCTCTTTCCTTCAGAGAGGTGCAGAGGCCAGTGCCCCTCCATCCTGATGATGGCAGGTAACCTCACAGGCAGCTGGTTAAGGCATCCTGGTAGCCGACCATGCAACCAGCATGTTTAAGCAGCACAGACATGTACATTTGCAGATACTCTAGGGGGTAGCTTTGTGCAAAGCAACAGTTCATTACACCAGGTCAGCATCCAACTTGCTTCCAGTCTCCCCCATCCATGCAAACGCTCAGGAAGTTTAGATCTGATATGGTCACCACTACCTCAGATCGTGACAATATGCAAGTGTAAACAAGGCTGCCGCTGTGTTCATGGTGATGCACATGGGGTGCATCTACTTTCTCTCTACTTTCTCTCCTACCTGAAAACAATGTTTCACTTCATTGCAGCTATTAGGCACATTTATGATATACAGTTGGAGGGGGTGGGGGTGGTGGTGACGCAAGGCAGCAGTTCAGGAAAACCAGAAAAGAGAGTGGAAGAGGGAATGGAAACACTCATGTGTTGACAGACTGCGATGCACAAATGGAAAGCATATTCATTACCGGGAACCGGTGTTTAATATTTGCAATTTACATTCACATTTCAGAGTTCAAAATGGAAATGTGGTTTAGCTTTTTTAGAGATGCTGTCTCTCACCATCCTTCCCTGTCACTTCTCAACAGAGCTGCCAAAGACAGCCAGCCTCCAGCATACTGTCAGACTCACCCCGAGGGCAGGGTGCTGCAGAGCCAAGTCCAAACTCAGATTGCTTTGTTTCCCAGCTGACCCCCACACCAGTCCTGCAAACCTGGTGGGGGAGAAGCCCTGTGTGGAAAGAGACCGTGGTTGATCAGGGGCATGCAGCGTCCGTTTCAGGAACTAGGCTGTCTGTATAGGACAACCAAGGTCACCTTTCACCACACTCCGTCTCGCTTAGGCAAACTTTGCCTGGTGTTACATTTTAGGCATCCTAAAAGTTTTAGATTCCTGGTATCACGCACAGATGAGCAGCCACCACGTCATCTGCACACAAGCCTTTGCTTTCTGCTTTGTTATCAGATGCCTGCCGCTACCAACGCCTGATTTAAAGACTGCCTGGTGCTGGCTGAATCTGTAATGCAGTCACTGGTAATGAATTGTGATGTCACGAGTGCTAGATCACAGCATTGCTGAAGGAATCAGGATGATAAAGGGGGAAGAACGCCTGTATTTACACACAAATGTCTTCATAATCAGCAGGGCCAGCAAATGAAATAGAATTAGGCAGGAAAATAGAATTAGCATTATTTGGATGCTAACTGGAAGAAACATTATGTTTTTGAACACTGAGTGCACGTGCTGTTCCCTGGAAAAGGATGTTGCATGCTGACGTGCTGGAGACAGGCTGGGCAAAGCAAGAACAGGAAGAGCTAAAAAGAGGCTTGTGCTCCAGAGGAGAAAATACAGGTAGGGAGAGCGTTGCTTTCTGCACGAAGGCTTTCACTTTGAGGAGAAGCAAGGAAAACGGAAAATATCTCAACAGACTGAGGTGCTTGGATTTTGTTTGTTTATACCAGAGAGGGAGGAAACTCGAGACTTGACAGACCAGGTCTGCAAGAGTTTCCTCTGTACACGTCATCCCCTGTGGCCTGGTGGAAAGAAGAGCAACCTGGGGTGCTGTGCCTAAACTTCACTTTCTGCAGCTTACCCTTTCCCCTTTCACCTCTTGCCTTCACCCTTTAGAGAAGGATGTCTATGAAACAGAGGTGAAGACTTCATGCTGTCAGGCACATGCCCTGTTTCACCTGTTTCTGTCACACAAGCACTGCCAAGAGGCACTCCCACTGGCATTTCTCAAATCCACACCCGACTGGCATCCATCATTCACAGCTCTCTGCTTTCTCCCTCACAGCACTACTGCTGCTGATCACAAGATCTTTGCTTTTGAAGGCAGCCTGGGGTGTACTGACTCCTTTTGGCTCTTGGGGAATACAAAATAATGACATGGTTTTCACTTTTGTGAACGGGAAGCATTCAAAAGACACAGTGCTCCTGACAGCTCCTGAAGAAATGATGTGCCAGTGAGAGACTTCTTTTTAAAGCCTAGGCTCCTCCTGATGCCCATCTATGGTCCTTAGTATTATTAGGAGATGTTTACAGCCATTTCAGGGATGACAGGCTCCGGGCTTTCAATCTGCAGAAGCACAACTTTGTCTTGAGCACTATCCTCTGTTCAGGCTCTGTGATTTGGTTTAAAAAAACTAAAAACATATTACCTGATGGAGGAAAATTTTCCAGGAGTTTGGAGGTGCTTTGGAACAGCAGCTTCATGATCCCCGGCTTCAGGGGCATCATAGCACTAGCTGGAGGCACTAACTTTAATAAGACCACCTAGCATTAGACTCTGGGTGAAATATCTTGATGTAACTGTGCCAATGGTTATGTTTATGCATTTATCTACGTAGCCAGAGGCATGCATGATTTGGGGGTTCTGCCTTCTTTTTCTTATTCTGGTATGAATTTCCTGTGCTACTTGAGAAGACCATTTTATTTGCAGGTAGCTCATTTACTTTTTATTTTGGAGGTGAAGATAGCACTTCTCTGCCTCACAGACACTGGGTACAGCATCTGTGAAGTCGCTGGTTGAAGAGTGCCGTGGAAGTAATAAGCTACCATTTGCTACACAAACTCTCCGGGAATCCTTATCTACAGCCTCCCAGCCTAATTTTGCTTTTTGATATATACAATTGATTTCTGAACTGTCCAACTTGAAACAACTTACAGGGAGATGGGTTTCAGAAAGGGGTGCTTCTCATTCCTCCCTCTGCCGAATCCAAAAGCGGCGCACTGTCAGTCACAACCGTTCAGCGCTGCTGGGGGGTAGTAGCATGCTCCCGCAGCCGCAGCTCCAGGTTACTTGGAAAGCGTAAATCTTTTTCTAGTTACCTGAGTGATCCCCTTCAACCACGACCCCAGCCTCCGCTGTTTCCAGCCCCAGGAGCTTTGCAGTAAGGGACAGCTTAGGCGAACTGCACGGGGAGGCGAGGAGCCTCTCTGCAGAACCACCATCCCTCCCTCGGGCATCCAGCGAGCGCTCGGCACAGCCTGGCAGCGCTACCCGTGCTTTGCAAGGGTGAAGGAAAAGAACCCCGAGGAAAGAGAGAAGAGGCTTCGCTGAGCCCCGCAGGGAGATGGTCTGCCTTCTTTGCTGCCGGCCTCACACCCCTCCCCACGACTCGCAGGTCAAAGACGCAGCGAAGAGCCAGACTCGGATACTGCCAAGCCATTCAGCATAGGAAGCTCAGGCTCAATGTCCTCACTGTTTGCTCTGCTTTAACCCAAACAGCCTCACGGGCGCTGCCGTGACAGCCCGCAGCCCCCGCCACAAAGGCTGGGCAGGGAGCCGAGAAGCTTGTCCAGAAATGGTGACTTTCCTGGCATTTAAATGGGAAAGGGGCGGCGGGGGAGACAGAGCAGGAGAAGAGAGAGGAAAAGAGGCAGGCAGAGGCGGGAGGAGGCGAGCCGGGGGAACATGCGGAGAGCGAGGGGGAGGCGGGAGCGGGCTGCGTACGCCGGGGCTGCACTGGCACCCAGCGGCGGCGGGGCGAACGCCGGGCGCCCGGGGCACCCCCGCCGGCGGGAGTTTGGGGGGCAGCGGCGGGGCTCTCTGGCCCTAGGGATGGGCTCCCGAAAGCCGTGGGGACCCCTTCTGAAAAACTACGTGAGCTGTGAGTTTATAATAACCCGTTCTGGGAAACAAAACAAGATAAAACAAAACGCAGCGAACGAAAACCCACCAACCGACCAAAGCCCAGCCAATTCTCAGCCTTATGGCCACGCAGCCGTCAGGAACGCCTGTTGAAGACTCAAAATGAGAAGTTTCTGGGGAAAGGACACATGCATTTCTATGTTTGTATTGCACCAGACTTCATGGTGTGCTATTTTCGCTGGAGCTGAAAAGGAAATTAAGCCTTGCCGGTGAAAACTCAGCACCTGTAGATGTACCCAGTTAAAAGAAATATTTTCAGATTCATATACCTGTTTCTTAAGAGGCTGAGAGCAAATCTGTCTTTTTTCAAGATAAGAAACATTTCACATTTCATTTCAAAGAGACGAAGATAAATACTCCTGCACAACAAGGGCAATGTTTCAACCAGATCGCCAGTAATAGATGCTCTATGCTGAATAGTCTTATGTTGCATCGACAATATAATCAATTGATGGATGAGTTAAAATCTTTTAGAACTCACTCAAAATCTACTCTGTATAGTAGTCTAAGCATGTCCATTTTCCAGATAGGCTGCATCCATCAGTAATACCAAGGGAAGGGATAGGGAAAGGTTTCTCAAATAATGAAAGATTCTTTGAATTCATCAAGCTTTTATTTGCTTTTCTACTGTGACTAATCTTTCCCATCCAATCTAGCACAGATTTGCTTTATAGAAGTACTTTGTGATATTGAGAAATTATGTCGGAGGAAACAGAAGTATTGGAAACTGGATTATACCTATAGCCCAGACTCATCTGGAACTACCTGTTTTATGAAGCCAGAAGAGATCATACAGTTTCCTCACCTTCCTGCTATGATTTTTCCAATTTACCTTAAAATCCTCCTTTGTCCTGTTTGAAACCTGCCCAGGACTGGAAATGAGAGTGCTATACTAACACAGAGACTATCTATTCTAGCTAAAACCAGAAGTCATTCATTCTAGCAGTACCCTGATACATTCATCAGGCATGTAAATTTGGGAATTAGACAACACAAGTTCTGAACCTCATTTTTTCCACACCAAATTAAACATCTGAGTTTCACCCACCACTGCCCAGTGCTGCTGTTGGCTACATAATTGCCTCTTCTTAATGAGCTGAAGCTCTGCATGTCTTGTCATTTGTATAGTTTCATGCTATGGATATAAGGATTAGCAAGGATTTAGCATTTGTATCTCATTTGAAAGGCGAATAATTTACCACTGCATGTCTTTCACCAGTGGGAAAGTTAAGCAAAGTCCCATGCACTTCAGTGCCCTGTCAACTCCCATCACCAGAGAAAGGTCTGGAGAACATGTGGGTTTTACCACTTGACCTGAAAATAATTGTATCTAGATTTGGCAAACAGAGGACTGAGGTGAATCCTAAAGTTTAGGAGACTACACTGACAACAGCCAGCACCATTGCATGCTGAGGGAGGAACCGCTGAAGAGTAAAATTGTCTCTGGAGGCAGACAGAAACCTCCTGTGGGAGCAACACCTCCCACTCTCCTTTCCCTCAGATGTTGGGGCAGGAGGAAGGAAAACTCCCTGTTGTGTTTCTGTCAGCTTCGTTCAGATTGAAAGTTAGCTGTAGCACCCCCCACAAAATCTCTAGCTGAGACAGTAATACAAGAAGAAAGCCCATTTCTCAAGTAGGCTAAGGTTTCAGCCACCACCATTCTCCCACACATTTGAACTCCCTTCTCCCCATTTATTTTTTCATTCCTCTCTCAAGCATTGTGACAA
This sequence comes from Todiramphus chloris collaris, assembly GCA_025345505.1. Lineage (NCBI taxonomy): Eukaryota > Metazoa > Chordata > Aves > Coraciiformes > Alcedinidae > Todiramphus > Todiramphus chloris. The sequence continues at coordinate 31,425,936 of JANVCC010000017.1, forward strand.
GTCAGCTCTTCGTTTTTAGTGCTTCAATTACTCCCTCACAGCACTTGGAACTGCTGAGCCCTCCCACAAAATCAGGATAATGAATAATGTTCATCATCTACTTCGGTGTATCCGTTTCCCCCTCCCAGGCTTGCAACATGACTGGAGAGTCTAAAGCACTGACAACTGAAAAAATCCCACGGAGGACTGGCACAGCATCATACCCTGTCAGTCTTCTCAAGCTGCTTTTCCATGTCCGAGGGTCTTTATTCCAGCTACAGAGGACCCAGTCAGTCCCTCTTGAGAACCAAGGCTGCAAAGGAGCCCTGAGGTACACAGATGCCCAACACAGCAAAAGGGGATCCTCCCCTCCTTGCTCCTCCTGAAAAGTGTAACTCCTTACATCACCCACATTATTAGCCACTTCTAGATATGGTGACCAAGGCACAGAAGGAGAAGAGTTATATGTCTCCAACCTGGTCTGCCTGTAACAACATTAGCAGCCGCAATCAACAGCCAGCCAGCTTCTGTCTGTCTAGGCTTCAACTGGACTGTTTCTTATTAAAAATGAAGAAACACACAGATATGTGTGTGGATGCTGAAAAGCTGCTAGCAGAGGAATTTTCCTAGGTTCTCACAATATTCTGTGAGAACCCTGCCTTTCTCACACGTGTTATGAGAAATAGTAGGACGGTTTTGTAAACTAGACTAGCACATGGTGTTTCGATAAGTTTTGTTTATGGTACATTGTAAAAATATTTTGAAATAGGTGCTGTAGGACTTTAACCAATCACCCTAGGAGATGTGTGATTGCTGACCAATCGCCCTATGGGGCTGGGGTATAAAAATGGGGTTGTAAATTAATAAAGGAGCTTCTTTTGCCTGCTCTTGCTGAACTTATATGTTGCTGCGTCTCTCCGCTCCCGGCATAAACAGCGACATATGTGTAGCATTACATATAATATATACTGCCATAATATTATACTGCATAGAAGATAGTATATATTGCTGTTACTCATTCCTACAAAAGCCCATTTCCCTAGCAGAAGTCCCTGTCATTACTGACTTCTCCTCAGTCAGCCTGACTCCAGCACCAGGAATCACATTTATCTGCAGCCTGGGAGCCATCAGTCACTTTGCCATCAATACTCTCACAGTAGACCCTTACAATGGTTGAAATTGTTGCTCAATTAATCGCTGGCTAGTTCCTGCCAAATTGCCTGCAATAGTTCTTCCTTTGGCATGGAAGGAAAGAATCCAGTCCTTTAAAGTGCTCTGAGGTCACATTAGCTTGGCACACACTCCATTACCTGTGACCTTGTCTCTCCAGCAGAAGTTGGAAGCACAGATCAGATATTTGCTTTGGGCAGCTGTCCTCCTCCAGAGGGAGCACAGTGTGAGAGATGCTAGAAATGCCGTCCTCAAGCTTCAGACAGGGACTTGCTTTGAGGGACCAATGCAGGTGAACAAGGAAGAGCAGGCCATGCTTGATTGACAGAGAGAAAGCTGCTAGAGGGCTGGAGGTGAGGGTGCCATTTTGAGGAGGAGGATGCCAGGTAGCTCGCATAGCTCCCTGCTTCCTCACCTGGGGAGTGGAGGCAAGGGGAAAAGAGGTGGTTTTCTTTATGTGCTGCCATGGTCACAGGGAGGTTGCTCCATTGTCAGAGTTTCAGGAGGATCACCATGAAAATGTATTTTCCGTGGGGAAATACATGGGAGATTTCCTTCCTCCTTCCCTCCCTTCCTTCCCTTCCTCTGTATGAGCGAGGAATATCTGCAGTGTTGAAAAAGCCCACAGAAACCCAGCCAACTTCTTGCTGATTCAACAGCAAATGAAGGTCACTGCCCTTTCCACCCGAGAGCGAGAAGCACTCACTCTCCTTGCCAAGAGAATGAAGGAGAAACACAATTCCATGTACCCCAGAAATCCAAAAGTGTGAGTTCATCTTCTCCAAGCACAAAACTATATGATTTGGGGTTATTTGCAGTGCACAGTGGAAGCAAAACCTCTGAATTTAAGCAAGAAGATCATTAAGCATGCAAAGAATATGAAGAAGCATTGTTGAAAACTATCACAAAAATACTGGCTATCATCATGGGTTATGAAAGGTTTTCAGTAGCAAGCTGCTCTGTCACATCTTCCTGTGCAAGCTTTTCACCATTAACTCGCCTTGCTGGAAGATGAACTGAACACAACCAAACATTCTGTGAACCCATGAACTCTGCAAAATTTTCTTTTAAAATATTTAAAAACAATGACAGTTTTCATGGGCATTTCAGTCTTGAGTTTGGAATGACTTTCAGCCTTGGAATTTCCTTTTAAAAATTAAAAAACAGAACACCAGAAAGAAAGCTTTTGCTATTTTTACAATGCAATGTGACAAATGAGCCATTTTTCACATTGCCAATTTGCTGAAAAATATTTTTATCAGATGATTCAAAACATTATTTTTCCAAAATATTGATATTTTAAACAACTTTTATTGGTTGGGTTGTTTTAACCTGGCTCAGAGAGAACTACATATTTTGTGATTTTTAATTTTTTTTTTTAATGCAGTTTGCCACAGAGTGAAGTCATCCAGATACTCGAGATTTTTAATTAATTGCTTTACCACTCCTGGCTGTAAAAAATGGATGTAAAAATGTCAGAAATATAAATGAAATGTCAACTAATACACTGCGTGCTACTTATATTCTAGGAAAGAGAAAAAAAAAAAGAAAAAGAAACAAAATAAGAACTCTGACTTGCAAACTCCACCTTTCTCTGAGTGAGCTCTTGGTAGGTTTGAGAACCTACAAAGTACATGTTCTCATTTCTTCTAAGAGTTATTCCACTCTCAAGCATGTAGAAGGAAGAGCTGAATACTGTGCTTGTCACACTTCCAGAAAGCTACTTTTACACCTTTTCAAACACAGAATTATGCCTATTGTTTCAATTTCAGGTACCCAAACTCCCCTCTTACAGTACTGCCTACAGCATTTTCCTCAGGTGATATCTATAGGGGGAAAAAAAAAAAAAAAGGGGAAAAAAATTAAAAAAGAAGATAGACTGAAAAAAGGGGTGGGGGTGGTGTAGAAGACATTTCATTTCAGTATAAAAAGATAAAATACAAAGATGTTCTAATTTGAGTAATTATTGTAAGTAACTGAATAAAATTCTCTATTTTTGTTAATATAAGTGCTGCTTTTTTTAGTGTATTATTTTAGTGCTATTTCTAGTGTGGCCCACCAACATGAACATAGGGATCACCATACTGATCCATCTAAATATACTACCTTGTAGCTGACAGTGACAGGTACCAGGTGCCTATTATTAAACTGCAGGAAGATTCCAAATGATGAAACGGTGAATCCTTCTGAAAACCTGAGCAAGCTCCTGCTGCCATGGGGTTTGATTAGAGACAGATCGTCTTAGTATGGGGAGTGTAGTGTTCCTGACTCCCCAGAAACTTAACCCTCGAAACAGAAAGAAGGAATCAGGGCAACAAGGAGTAGGACCCATGGTGCTGTCTGCTTCAGCCTCCTGAAAGCCTACCGTCAATAGCTCTAAGAGTGGCAAGAAATTGACTTTACTATCCTCAAACAGTGGCTCTTGTGGCTATTTACAGCAACTTAGAAAGTCAGCACAGTGTTCAATTATTTCTCTGCTCCTTCAGAAAGTTAAAGAGGTAAGACAGAAGGTGAGAAACACATAAAGACAGAACATTACCAGTATCTGCACAATCTGCTGGGAGCAAAGCATTGCTATATGGCCCCATTCACAGTAGCATTATCCGTCTTTCCCTCCCAGCTCACCCACTGACTTGAAGCAATTTCAGTTTTAATGAATGCTTAAATTCAAATATCATCGCAGAACTACCCAAGACTCTGCATACAAATATTTGGTTTATGCCTTTTGTGCAAGGTGGCATCCTTTTCAGCCTCACTGGAAAGAAGCCCAGACAGAACCTCAGTGGGTATCAGCAGAGCCTACATCACCTTATTTTTAAACATTCATACAAATGCACACCAGCATCACAGGTAGTTTTGGTGCCTCCGTGAAGCAGAGCTCTGTTGGAGGTGCAAGTTACAGGCAGCAAATCCTTTCCTTGCCAGGGGCGGACTGACACGTCCAGCAAGCTCCATATACCAACTGGAAATTCAGATGTGTTTTCAGTTTCAATGCCACTGTTTGATTTTCTCCTACAAGAAAAAAAATCCCTCACTTATTTTTTTCTTTTGCATTTGTTTTTTTACCCCTCTTCACCTGTCAACCTTAATAATCTCCTCTAAAAAATTAAATAGTCTCAAAATTAGAAGTACAGAAGTTTTTCTGCACCTTTGACTATTTCCTCATCCTATGGAAGCCCAGAGCATGCTGCAAAACATTGGCCCAGCTCATCACAGAGCAGAGGTGTATAACTCGTGCTGCTCCAAGACAAGAAGGAAGAGCAAAGGAATGACATTGATGGATTCACTCTCTAACTGTTCATTAAGATAATGAGAACAAGCTATCACAAGGATTTCTGAAAGAAGCATATTTGAAGGAAGGACTCCAGAGAAGGAATGAGGAGGACTAAAAAAAAAAAATAAATTGGAGATTAGGCAAAGAGGTGGTGCAGGAGACTGTACTCAGAGGGCTGCAGCGTCAAGGAGGGAGACAAGTTGCCTGCCCATAATGGGTATGGAAGCCTCTGAGAAAGACTTTTCTCACAATTCTTTTATGAAGAGAGCTTGAGGAGACCTGACCCATGGTCAAGCACCACATACCATGGCCATGAATGTTCCTCTTTCCCCTGCATAAGACCCTCATCACTGGGTGGGCAGGAGAAGGACGTTGTGAGAGGGGCACCATGGGGAGGGAACCCAGGTGCCCTTGAGCAGGGACAGCCTTGGCAGTGGAAGGAGGTGGGAAGGCAGGCAAGGGGGGGTAAAGGTCTATGTTGGGCAAATACATCTCTCCTGCTCACCACAGCTTCCTCTTGCCACCCCCTGCCCTTACCTCATTAAAACCATACTACATGGCAGGACTTGCAGAAATAAATTAAGGCAGCAGCTGAAGACACTGAGAGAAGCTTGCCTGCTGCTACAGCTTGGCAGAGAAGTGTGCCTACAGTGCCCAAGGAGTGTGGTAGTTTGCCCTAAGCCCAACACACACTCACACGAACCCTGCAGCAGCCGCCTGTACCTGTCAACTGCCCACGACAAAACCTCATACCACCCACACTCCCCCCACCTCTCACAAATGTCATGTCTTTCTGCCAGAAGCATCCCTCAGCAGCAGGCAGAGAGCAGACTCTCTGCCCTTGCTCCCGCAGCATCCCCAGAGGGACCAGGGAGGGGTTCCCCCCCACACCCCCCCGCCTCAGCTGCCCTGCTCGGACAAGCAGGTATTTAATGAAACACCATGCCGGATGGCAGAGCTCAGCTCTCATCTTGTCACCTCTCAGGCTTCCCGCAGGCAGAGCTCTGCTCTTGCAAAATCTGTTGTCAAGAACACCAGTGCCTGTACAAACTCCTCCTGACTCTCCAAGTGAGACCCCCACATGCGAACGCATATTTACAGGCTGCTCATAGGGGACAGGTGGGAAAAAGGCAGCTCCCTCAGCAGCTACCCAGGGAGCAGGACAGGCCTGGTTCAAGCCTCCTCTGCAGAATGCATGTGGAGCCTGGCTAAGGTACTCCATTATTTGGATGCACTTGCCCCACTGCCAAGCCCCTGGAAACCAGGCAAAATGGCAGCACACTATGCAGAAACCCGTTGCAGCAGCATGGCTGCTTGCCCCCAGATGTTTCACACAGAGACAAATGAGGAACCAACATCTAATGTGTTCCCTCACTATCAGCTCCATCAAGTTTTAGTGCATCTCTCTGTCTGGGTTTGAATTAAAAACCTTCTCATGGCACTTTTGGAAATCCGGGCTTAAGCTTCATGACTGAGACACGGAGCACCATGGTAGTCCCGCTCGCCTCCTCATCTACCCAGACTGCATAATGCAATGAAGGGTTCAATGCTTTGGCTACAACCCAGCAATATTGCTCTTTGAAACTATTCAGACCTGCAGTAAATCCAAGACATGACAGTACCTTCAAATTCTCCTGGAAATTAAATATTAAAGGAGGCTGTGGGATATTCATGTGAAGATTCCACTTAAGGAAACTGGAAGAAAAAGAAATGTAGGTGGGAGGATGAAGGGACCTGGGGAGACGAAACTGAGAAAGAAATAAAAAAAAAAAAAAAAAAAGAAAAAAATGCATGTCAAGAGAATAGTGTGAATGTTACTGAGAACAGAAGGAGCAAGTAAAAGGAAGGATGAGAGAAAGTAGCAGAAGAGCGCTAAGCCAAGGAAAGCCCCGGAGAAAGTCAAAGTAATACATGTAAAAGAAAGTTACACCAATCAATAAATACATATTATATATACATATACATATATATATACATATAGCAAAGTAAAAGGACAAGAAAATGAGCAAAAAGGACAATTTAAAGA